>CM056511.1:9231122-9967784 GCA_029783415.1 Anisodus acutangulus
AATTTAAGGTTTTAATTTCTCACTTCTACTAGAATCGTCCGATAACTTCAAAAATCAAGTTAATGGTGGTAAAATAGTCAAAACGCACATACTGATGGAACAGGTCGTTACATCATATACTAATTAAAAAATCTCTCATCCTCGAACGACAAGAGAAAATGAAATATGACAGTAACCAAGGAATCTTTATTACGGCAACATGGAATCCTCTACGGCACAAAATGCGCCAAAAACACTACTCTCTCTCCTTATAAGTCGAAACTCCCTCTAACTTAGCTAAAGACTCAATTCCCATATTTCCATACACGAATTTTACTCGTCATCGATTCCCGAACTATATGAACTATTTTTGTTGGAATTTTCTAATCTGATATAGCCATATGTATGATCGCAATCGATAGGTCCCATAATATTCTTCAAGAGAACACAAACCTTAGGTAAAGACACAATCATAGCCCACGCTGAACCGGTAAAATATTTTTGATCCCACTAACCTTTTTTCACCATTCTCGAGACATTTTTCATACTATGATTTCTTAGAAACACACAAAGACAAAACCCGAACCATGACTTACTCTTGCCAGAAAAGAATCATTACTTTATCGGAGCAACCCTAAGTGATTTCATCAAACTGATCTTACTCATAGCCGACTTCTCTAGTTCCAAGTCTTTTTAAACCTTGAAATCACAATACATGAAGGATACCACTGAATACCTCACCGAGTAAAGCTCTTAGGACACCATCTAATCACTCTATAGACCTCTCGCGACCATAGTACCTCCTTGAATCATTACCAAGTACCAACGTAACCCATTACATTTGTCCTAGTAGCTGCTCTCGGTAAAATATCATCAGTCCACTCACAAATCCAAGTAAAGCTCGGTAAACCTATCATACCTCAGATCTGAACTGAAACTCATCGAATCCGTGAATATGATTTACTGGGAACCCATAAGTCCTCCTAGAAATATAAACATAGTCCATCAAGCTCTATTTGAACAATTCTGACCCGGAATGAATGCATAACCCCTGAATACTTCCAATTCGCTCGAACTGACTCCAACTTTCTGAAATCAATCACAGTACTATCACACATATGTGGTGGCTAATTCCAATCTCTTCCTCATGATAAATCAATCATATCAGTCATTCTCGACTCCAAAAGTTGAGTCTTATCCAAGTTGTCAACTTAGTACTGAAGAACTATACCTTATGCTTGCAATCTTCATGATTCTCAACTTCTACCCGATAGGCAAATCTGACACAACCCTGAAGTTTTTGACACAAAATCGTAGCCTCGTATAATACCCCTTATATCCTCAAATCTCCCATTGTAACACCTCGATATGCCCATAAAAATTCTGAAAGTATCAAATCTTACAACTACCGCTTTAAGTCTCACGCAACTACTCCTAAGTCCTTAACATCTAAAAGTGCTCACCCAAGCTGTCCAACCAATATTACTTGCAACATAATGCACTACCACGAATATGGTCTCGTCTCGAAAATATAACTCTAGCCTTCACATAACAGATATCTCCACAACTCTTTTCCCTCAAACCATACAAAATCATCTACAAAAGAGTGTTACGAAACTTCCAACAGTACACCACCTACGCCACTTCCATAAGCCTTAACATGTCGGTTGTCTGAAATATGCTTCTTACTAGTCGCTGATCACGAAATTCCACTGAACTTCGTCATAGCACTCAATCCATTTATGTGGACTCCTTTCTTTAATCATACTCAACAATCACACCTCGTTTGAAATACACAAGACAACAACACCATAACCCAAAATGACCAAAGTAATATCGAAGATGTACCTTATTTTTACCGATTCTCGATCAACTATACTTTTCTTAACTATTCAATTTTCCAATTCCAATCAAGTCACAATCATTGTCACCGTCTAACTATTTCTCGAACCCACTCAACTCTAAAACTGAATACTTTCTAAATCCAGCGTATCATATACACAGTCCTACTAACGTCTTCATGTATCTCCGCCAGTGTGCCTTTGCTCAAATTCCCTTAACTCAAAATCCGAAGTGTTCTCTACAACTTGAATTAATTCAAACCTCATCATTGATTTACCACTTCAAACATCCCAATTGTCGAACCAGAACACCTCTAACCATTGACGCGATTATCCCTTTCATCTGATCAACTCAACCGAATAGTACACCAGTAGTAGTAGGAACTAACTGAAACTCACAAAATAGGTACAAGGCCTTCAACACTAATCCAATATTAGATGCAACACCTGATAGCTCCTTAAGTACTAAAACTTTGAACCTATCCAACACTAAAGTCATTCTTACTCGTCAACTACTAAATCCCATTGACCCACATCATAACCAAATATACCAACATAACAGTGAACCCTTAGGTTGATTTTACCATGTATGACCACAAGATAACTCTCAAATCAACTAGCTCTTGATCCCATACTACCTTTATCATTCCTCTAAACACGAAGACCCGGTGAACATACCCTTACCGAAGGATCAGGACCACAACTGCCCAACATTTTAAGTCTTCACTCATCACAAGTAGCATTACTTTCCGATCTAGAACTAATAACCACTTTCATGAAAGAACCCACAACCACTACCATATAGTCACGTTGAAGTCCACCTTAACTTTTCACGACCGAAGATGAAATCCACTCTCGGACCAATTGCAACCTTATCCTAAAAAACACGTCAGATACCAATTTTTCACTTCTTAATAATGGATTAGTCTATCCAAATCCTCGTCCTTACACCTCCATATTAACACGAAAAATAATCATACCAAAATACCCTAAGAAATATTAATTCGCTACACATTTTTTGTAAAGTCGTCCTTAATGTCCTTATTCTCAACTGCTCCTCTTTATTACACACGGTCACTATACTTTTGCCAAATCTGATTATCCTTATCGAACTTACATTTGATCCCTCATATCGACATCTAATACCCTGACATTGACGAATCGTAGACCTGCCATTGGTACTCCCGTGCCATGCAAACTATCATAATACCTTGACGATGTTAAAACTTTTCCCACCTAATCATATCATTGAACAAATCACTCTTATCAAGCCATAATTGCACTTTTTCCACTTCTGAGCAACCCTTTATGTGACCCTCTGTACCATCTCTCCAAATTCTCAAAGGAACCCCCACAATGGATGAGTCTAACCATGACCCCACACAAGTGAATCCTCAAGCTATTACTAGAAACTGAACTTGGTCACACGTTTGAATCAGGATAACACATCTCATTCCATACCATCACACGTCATAAACAAACCGTTAGCATAAGAACTTAAGGACAAGTCCCCATCTCCCATGGGTGATTAAGATAAAGAAATTTAGATACCAATTAGAATTGACTAGATATCAATTTGAAGGAAGTAGCATAAAAGAATGAAAGAATTCAAAGTTTCCAAAATGTCTCATAGCCTCTCGCAGATAAGTATGGAGCTCATCGTACCCATCCGCAAGACTCTACTAGACATGCTCTTGTACTTATAGACCGGTAACCTAGGGCTCTGATACCAACTTGTCATGACCTAAATTACTAAGTCGTGCATGCACCTACTATTTCCCACCTTGGTAGGCGAACCCGTCCCTTAAAGATTCACCCAAAAACATAAATACATAAGAAGAACAATAGAAGTCTAAAAACATTAATATGTAAAAATGCAAAATACAACAACTACCCAAGGGATATGGTTTAAATAGTACAAGAGCTTCTAAGTATACAACTTGAATAAAAGTTACAACTACAATCTGAATACACTTCTATTTAGAAAGAGAATTAAAAATAGAGATATAGATGAACTTCATGAGATCCTTGAAGGATAATCGAACCTCGCTAAAGTTCCTGCAACACCTTTACACCCGAAAAGGGTGTAGCAAGAGTAGTATCAGTACAAATACTATGTACTGATAGGTATCATAGGCCGACAACAGTTAGCTAACATATATAAAGGAAGAAACTAAAGAATAGACATACTCGCAATCAAGTACAAACCCTATCACAGTCTAAAATCAAACAACCAAGTATCAAGTATCCAATCAGAATCCAAGAAATACGAAAATGAGGTAATCACTAAGCAAACCCACGTAAGACTTGCAATAATGTGAATTACACTATGTCTCTGTAGTCTAAGTATCAAAAACTATTTCCCTTTCTTTTGTTTAACCTATGATTTTGATGATTTTCCCTATGATTTTTGTTGCCACCTTTTCAGCTGTCCATTGGAATCCGACCCATGTCAAATACATCCACACATGGGTCAAAAAAATTATAAGCACTCTTTCGCACAGAAAGCGGACATGGAAAGTACTCTCAAAAAACTAATGGAAAGCTCAAAACCATGGTTAGTACTATTCGATATCCCTTTTTTCCTTCACTACTATTTTTGTAAACATTTTTACTTTTTTTTTCAAACACCAAAGTTTGACGAAGGGCACTTCAATCCCGAGGACCAACCCTACTGTTGCTTTGGCTCCCCCCAATCTGGTACTCAATCCAGCCGCATCAGCTCGTCGTATTACCGAGGTACCGAAGAAAATGATATCCTCAAAATCCAAATACTTAAAGCCTCCGAAGTCACCCTCGATCAAAAGCATTTTCATTCAAATTTTTCATCGGTCAAACATCTGGGCAAGATTTATTTGATCTTTTTGCCTTTATATTTTTGTCGTAATATTAAAAACTATTTGGGCAAGATTTATTCGATCTTTTAACCCTTACAATAGTCCTAAATAACTTAAAAAATCTTTGAACTTCAAATAGGTTCGAGAAACAGCTTCGAGACTTCGAACTTCTTTGCCTTCAAACTTCTTCGCCAAGGGTATGACAGTCCCCTAGTGTTTGTATTGAAAGTTATGAGTATTCAAACACTACTTGCCTTTCCATACTGGGTAGTCCCCAGTATTTGTTCGATCTTCAGCTACTCAGTAACACGTTGTACATTGTTGCCTCATTAAAAACCTTGCCAGAAAAACTCTTTCCGGAATAAAAACTATGTTAAGGGAAAAAGAGTACAACACGTGTTTTCAGACCTAATTCTAACTTCTGATCGTTCTTCAACCTATGATTCTGACTTTTCTCCTACAAAAGTTAATTCCATCGAAATAAAATAAAATTTAAGTATAACACATACCTTAGCAGTAATATTGATTCAAGTGTGCAACGTTCCAGTTGTTTGGCAACTTTTGACCATCTTCGGCTTCCAACTGGTACGAGCCTTTATCAGTTATTCCTGACACTTTGTACGGACCTTCCTAATTTGAGCCCAATTACCTTTCATTGGTAATTTTAGTGTTAAGGGTTACCTTCCATAAAACCAAGTCCTCTACTTGAAAGTGCCTAAGGTTAGCCCTTCGGTTGTCGTATCGACCCATCATTTTCTTTTGGGCCACTAACTGTAGCAATTCCAACTCACCGTGTTCATCCGTTAAGTCGAGCTTGACAGCCATAGCTTCATTTTTTGACTCTTCGGTTGCAAGGCTAAAACTTAAGCTCGGCTTACCAACTTCCACCGGAATTAGTGCTTCTTCACCGTAGACTAAATAAAACGGTGTTTCACCTATACTAGATTTAGGCGTTGTTCTATATGCCCACAACACCTCCAGTAAAATATCTTTCCACTTTCCTTTTGAATCCTTTTGTCTCTTCCTCATATTCTAAATAATTATTTTAATTGTTGACTCTGCTTGCCTATTTTTACTTGGGTGGTACGGAGTTGACACTATCTTCTTGATTTTCAACCCTTCAAGGAAGTTATTCACCTTCTTCCCAATGAACTGGCAAATGATGTGTTCCCAAATAAAATCGATGACTTGCTTATCTTTGACTTTCTTGAAGGCCTTTGCTTCAACCCATTTAGAAAAATAATCAGTCATAAACAAGATAAAACGTACCTTTCCGGGTGCCCATGGAGTGGCCCCACAATATCCATTTCCCATTTCATGAATGACCATGGTCATAAAACCGGATGCATCAATTCCGCCAGTTGGTGAATCATGTGTGCGTTCCTTTGGCATTCGTTATATTTTTGAACGAAGTTCTTTGTATCTTCATCCATCTCTGACCAAAAGTATCTGACCCTAATCAATTTTCGTACTAATAATTTTGCTCCTGAGTGATTGCCACAAGTCCCCTTGTGAACCTCGCGCATCACGTAATCAATTTCTCGGGGTCCTAAACACATTGCTAAAGGACCATAAAGACCTTCGGTACAACTAACCATCAACCAAATAAAATATAGTTGCTTTAGTACGAAGGGTCCTTGCCTCATTTGGGTCTGTAGGCAACTTTCCATCCCGAAGGTAATCAATGTATTTGTTATGCCAATCCCTAGTCAAGCTTGTCATATTCACTTCGGCATGACCACCATCAATTGAGGAATTAAGCAGTTGCACAACTATTCCCGAATTAAACTCATCTGCTTCCACGGATGACCCCAAATTAGCCAAGGCATTTGCCTCATTGTTTTTCTCTCGAGACACATGTTCCATAGTTCATTCTTTGAATTGATGCAATATCACGTGGACTTTATCCAAGTATTTTTGAATTCTTTCTTCCTTTACTTCGAACACCCCGTTCACTTGATTAACGACCAAAAGCGAGTCACATTTTTCTTCGATGACCTCGGCTCCCAAGCTCCTTGCCAATTCTAAACCTGCAATCATAGCCTCATACCCAGCTTCATTGTTAGTCAATTTCACAGTTCTTATTGACTGCCTAATAATATCCCCTGCAGGTGCCTTAAGTACTACCCGAACCCGGACCCTTTCACGTTCGAAGCTCTATCCGTGTACAAGGTTCAGACCCCCGAAGTTTTTCTTGAGGTTAACAAAAGTTCTCATTCTACTTCGGGAATCATTCCAGGTGTAAAGTCTGCTAAAACTTGAGACTTTATAGTTGTTTTCAATTTATACTCTATGTCATACCCACTAATTTCCACTGTCCATTTGGATAACCTGTCGGATAGTTCTGGTTTTTGCATCACATTTTTAGTGGATAAGTTCTTACTACACATATGGGATGACATTAAAAATACGGTCTCAATTTTCTAGAAGTTGTTACTAATTCTAAAGCCAACTTTTCTAAGTGAGGACACCTAGTTTCTGCACTAGCCGATGTTCTACTTACATAATAAATAAGAAATTGCGTATCTTTTTCTTCATGAACTAGCACTGCGCTTATCACTACTTCAGATACTACCAGGTACAAGTATAGCTATTTGTCCGCCTTCAGTTTGTACATCAATGGCGGACTAGACAAGTGCTTCTTCAAATCCCTCAGAGCTTGTTGTCACTCTGGTGTCCACTCGAAGTCATTCTTCTTTTTCAACAAACGAGAAGAACCGATGACTGTTCTCCGAAGACCGAGAGATAAACCTACTTAAAGTGGCTATCCTCCCAGTGAGTCTTTGTATTGCTTTCATATTATCAAGTACTTTCGATATTTCTTTGATGGATTTGATCTTATCCGAATTAATCTCTATTCCTCGGTTTGAAACCAAGAAACTTAAGAACTTGCCCGAGCCCACTCCAAAAGCACATTTTTCTGGATTCAGCTTCATATTGTATTTTTAGATTATGTCAAATGTTTTCTGCAAATGCTTTAAATGGTCCTCTACTTCTAGGGACTTAACTAACATATCATCAATATAAACTTCAATTGTGTTACCTATTTGATCCTTGAACATATGATTAACTAGGCGTTAATATGTTGCACATGCATTTTTTAAACCAAATGGCATTACATTATAGCAATAGGGTCCGTATCTAGTTATAAAAGATGTTTTCTCTTGATCCTATGGGTTCATCCTAATATGGTTGTACCCGGAGTAAGCATCAAGAAAATGCAGCATCTTATGTCCTATCGTAGCATCAATCATTCAATCGATGTGTAGCAAAGGAAAAGAATATTTTGGACATGCTTTATTCAAATCCTTAAAATCTAAGCACATTCTCAGTTTATTGCCTTTTTTAGGCACTACCACTACATTTGCTAACCAATCCGGATACTCTACCTCCCGGATGGAACCTATATTCAAAATCTTTATTACATCCTCATTTACAAACTTATGTTTGAAGTCGGCCATAGGCCTCCTTTTTTGCTTTACCGGGGGGAAACTTGAGTCCAAACTCAATTTGTTAGTTGTAATCTCCGGTGGGATACCTGTCATACCTAAGTGGGACCAGGCAAAGGAATCGACGTTAGCTTTAGGAAATTTAATTAATTTAATCCTGAGTTCCGGGGTTAATCCGGTGCCTAGGTATACCTTTCTAACCGGCAGATGTACGAACACGATGACTTGTTCTATCTCATCTACAGTTGACTTCATGGCATCTGAATCATTGGGTAGCACAAAGGACCTCGGAATGCGAAAGTAGTCTTCTTCATCCCCATAGTTTGTCTTTTCCTCCTCTTCATTTTTAGACTCAGCGAGCCTGAACTCTGTGATTGCTATTTCGCCTCCCTAACTTTAATTGTGTCCTTCATTTCTATCGGTGTTTGCACCACTTCTTCTATTGTGAACATCTCATTTGTTGTGGGTTGATCCCCTCAGATCATCTTGATTCCCTCCGGTATTGAGAATTTCAACATCATGTGTAGCGTCGAAAGTACAACCTTCATATTATGTATTCAAGGGCTGTCGAATAGAGAGTTATACCTCATTTCATCTTCTATGACATAGAACATCATTTGTTGAACTGTCCTGGCTGCGTTGACTGGAAGAGTGATTTCCTCTCTCATAGTCTCGCTTGCCATGTTAAATCCATTGAGAACACGGGTCGCCGACACGATTTGGTCCAACAGCCCTAACTGCTCTACCACTTTCCACCTAAATATATTGACTGAGCTACCTAGATCAATCAAAATACGCTTAATCTAAAATTTATTGATAAAGACATAAATGACCAATGCATCATTGTGAGACTGAATGATGCCCTCCGCGCCTTCATCATTGAAATAGATCGTTCTTTTTGGACGTAGTCTATGGATCTTTTCTCCCGAGTGATTGAGACTTTCATATTTTATGCAGTCATGACAGCTCCCTTCGGAACATCTATTCCCCCGATAATCATATTTATGACATGTTGGGGTTCAACCGTTCTGTTTGCTTGTTCGCTTCTCTACTTTGGTAATTTCCCTTTGCACGATCACTTAAGAACTCACGTAGATAGCCATTTTTTAATAACCGGGTCACTTTATCCCTTAATTGGCGAAAATCCTCAGTTTGATGACAATGAGTTCCATGGTAATCACAAATCAAATTTAGATCTCTTTGAGACGAGTCTATCCGAAGTGGTCTTGGCCACCGTGTCTCCTTTATATGACCAAAATGAGCCCAGCTGCATCAATATTTAAATTATATTCTGACAGCCTCGGGTTCTCTACAATGTTAGAAGAATATCCACCGGTATCATTTTTGAATTGCAAACCCCTACTAGTAAACCCTCGATCATTACGCATATCTCCTCTATCCGATGGGAAATTGAGATTGTTGCGACTCCGATCCGATCTGAAATTCAACCTCTTCAGTTGCCCATAGGGTTGATATCTATCCTTAGAAGACTTCATCTCTGACTCGACTACCCTATTTTATTTGTCAAAGTTTTTGTTCTGTCCTGCTGACCCCGGTGGGAGTTCAAGTTAATCATTTTCTACCCTTATTTTTTACGCGTACCTGTTATGCACATCTGCCCATGTTACTGTCGGGAATTCCAACAGGTTCTCTTTAAATGTGAACGAGGCACTGGAGTTTCTAGTATTCAGCCCATTGGTGAAAGCTTCAGCTGCCCACTAATCCGGTACTCGGGGAAGAAACATCCGCTCCTTTTGAAACCTGGTCACGAACTCCCGCAGCAACCTTGTATCTTTCTGAGCAATTTTGAAAATATCCGTTTTTCTTGCTTGATCCTTCCGAGCTCCAGCATGCACCTTTATAAAAAGCATCTACAAGCATTTCAAATGAACTAATAGAATGTTCAGGCACCATATAATACCATGTCATTGCTCCCATTAAAAGAGTTTCACCGAATTTCTTCAACAACACTGATTTAATCTCATCCGGATGCATGTCATAGCCCTTTTATTGCATAAGTATAGGATGTCACATGCTCCTGTGGATCCATTGTCCCATCATACTTTGGGAGGTCGGGCATTTTAAACTCTTCGATATCAACTTCGGTGCTACACTTGGTGGGAACGACAATTGGATGTATCTCTTTGAGTCTGGCCCCTTCAAGATCGGGGGTGCCCTAGGAATCTGGTCTACCCGTGAGTTGTAGGTTTCAACCTTCTTTTTATTGGTGTAAATTCATTTAGTTAAGGTTTCAAGCATTTTTAAGAACTCTGAGGACTTATTAACCCCCGAACAATTAGCGTTCTTATCGACTCGATCCTCTTTCCGGCCTAGTTCATCATTTCGGGCGGGACGAGCTTCATCCGCCGCACTTGCTTCGCTGCTTTTATTTTGGAACTCGGTTATAGACTTCTGTTGCTCCTTTAGCATATAAAAGATTCGAGCTAAATTTATTTCACCATCCTCATCATCATTCGATGTCTTCTGACGTGATATTCTTGATGACCGAGGTGAAATCATAGGATTGTTGTTATTCATTGGAGCAACAGGCAGAAAGTCATTCGGCAGAACACCATTAGGTGGAACAATGGGTAGAATTCCATTCACTGGATCAACAAGTGGAATGTCGAGTGGAACATCGTGTTGTTATTGACATTATGAGCACTATTGTCACCGTTGTTGTCCTCGTGGTTGCTAATCTCAGCATTGATTTCACTAGCCATATTGTTAGTACTTAGTTTTGACCTGTAACCACAAAAATCTTGAAAGAAACAAGTAAAATTTATGTTTGAACCAAATTACCACTATTATCCTTAACCCCACGGTGGGCGCCAAACTGTTTACCCGAAAAAAGGTACAGTTGAATTTGTAAGTGATTTTAAGGATATGTGGATAAATTTGTCGATAAGTTTTTTAATCAATTAGCAATAAGTAATTAAATGAAAATAATAAATAAGTAATTATCCTGGAATGTCGTAATCTTTATTGAGATAAAATTGAGAACTTGGTCTAATCATTAGCTGAATTGCTTCGGGTCCGAGCCAATAACAAGAACAAGTAAGAGCACTTTTGAATGTTATAATGCAAGTATCAGTAGAGAAAATGAGATGATCTTCCAACATGAAGGTTGAACTCTTTTATATAGCTAACAATACAAGACATTTATGCGCAAGAATCACTCCCTCATTAAATGTCATTAAATGATAGAAATGGTCACTTAATGAGGAAATGGTAACGGCTGGCGCCATATCCGAAACGGGTAGGAGCTGAGCTCCTTCGGTCAGCCGATGTTATCAAGTCCGGTCGCCATTCGGTCTCACCTGGTTCGACCACCGCCCGGGCTTGCTATAACACCCGAACTTACCACTGGTGCAAATTGTTACTTTCTTTAGGTACATTCTCAAACCATGGCACGTGTCGTGCCAATTTTCACTGTATACAATGATTAGTTTAACAGTTATGCTCAAGCTAAAAGACCATATAATATGAATAGGAGGGAGTGATAGGAGCAATTTATGTTTGAAAAGGAAAATAAAAGAAAAATTAGAATGGTCATCTTTAGAATGTGATACATCATGTAATCACCACTAATTCTTAGTTTTTCTTTTTCTTTTTATTTTTATTTTGATAAAAGTCTGTTAAGTATGATATTTTGATAAAAATAATTACTTGGAAGAATTTAATATTAAAAAAGAGACGATTTGTCAAACTCTATTTCATTTTACATTAATTAAAAATAGGAAAAATTATTTAAAAAATAAAATAAGAGAAGTGTAATATCATAAATAATGAGGGAGGCCATTATGATGGAGCGAAAGGGTCGATTTCTGTAATTATCCCTATTATAATCAAATCTGATTCACAAGACGTTTCAACCACACCCCAAATTAGTACGATAAACTTTGCGGATTAGTACACGAGAGTTAATGTTGATCCAACTTCCGACCAAGGGACAGTAGCCCCGAGTGGGAAAAAATGTGAATGGGGTTGTACAATTTTTGTATAATTCCATGTTTTTGAAGAGGAAAATGCCTTCCATAAATAAGAACGTACAATTCAAGGCCTCATGAGCTGTTTAAATTACTTCAACATGGCCAATTCAAGTCCGTGCATTCTCTCTTAAATTTCCTTCGATTCAATTTATTTTAGGTGAAAGTATTTGATTGGAGTATTGGATATAAAAGTTTGGGAAAATAACATTTGAAATTTGTAATTTTAAATACGTCATGATAATTGTATAAGTTATAAAATCATGTCATTGGGTATAATGAAAAGTTTGAAGTAAAAGTGTTTATATAGTACATATAACCGACGAAGAAATAAAAGATGTCACATAAAATGAAATAGAGAGAATAGAGTAGAAGATAGAGCTCCCTTACCAAAGGGGATTCAATGGGACATTTGAATTAATTTGCAATTGATTAAAATAAATTCTGATAAGGAGAGCTTTCCCTGAATCTTACCTGGCTCAAATTTAAATTAGCCAGTAAATTCCAGTACTCTTCCAAATACCAAATAGTTATTAAAAGAAACTAAAATCCTAGCTCTTTAATTTGAAATAGGGGTGGATCTAGAGGTATTCTTATATATGGGTTCACGTCAACTCAGTAAGTTTTGTTCATACCCTGTATATATATTAAGAAGTTCAATAAATATCTATAAATATTTAATTGTACACTCAATCGTTATTATAATATTAACTTAAAGTCATCGTAGGATGTCATAAACTTCAAATTAGGAATCCGCTTCTGCTTTGAACATCGTATGACGATTGAATAGAAGTTACCAAGAAAGGATTTCAACCATTCATCAAAAGCCATCATCAAACATTAAAATTGCATATCAGAGTGTAGGTACAAAGTCTTAACATTTTTCGAGATATCAATTTGAGATTCAAAATTAACTCGCCTTGTACTACATGAAATACTCACGAACGACGTCTGTACATATAAAGTTGTGGAGACAATAGAACCTTAACGAGGAAGTTGTGGTATTCAAGGTTATTACAAACATTTCCACATTTTCCCAAGAAAAAAAAGGGAAGGAAATTAATGCTAACAGCAATCCCAAGTTGACCGGGAAACCGTAGTGGTTAAGAATACTATCTCTCTTCACTTTTACTTATCTATTATACTAAACATAAATGATCACTTTTACTTGTTAAAATCAAAAAATAATTTACCATTTTATACCTATTTTATCCTTATTATTAATTACTAATAATTTCCAATTCATTTGCCAACATTTAAATAACTTATAATAATTAGGATGATATAATAAAATTATCATTTTATTTATTGCTTCTTAAAAAGTGTCAAATCAAATGAACTAGTAAACATGGATGAAGGGAGTATCCGTTCACTTTTAATTGTCCACTTTTAACTTTGCAAGCTCCTTAAGAACCATTTAAAATAAATGAAGTATATATTTTATAATAATACTCATATTAATTGATGTTTTGTCTTTGATCATGAAAAATAATTTGGGAATAAGTAATTAATGCTAAGGCTAAAACATGAAAAAAATATATGTTTCTCTTGATATACTAAAAGTAACAAATAAAAATGAAAATGTATTTTTAGTATATTGGACAAGTAAAAGTGAATGGAGTGAGTAAGTACTTATTATTCCTTCCCTTCTATTTTACTTGGCTCTTATAGGAAAAATAAATTATGTTTATAGTTATCTATTTTAGCAAATCAATAAAAAAAATATTATTTTCATTCAATATTACCCTTATCATTAAGTAACTATATAAATTTAAATTCTCAAAACATAATTAACAAAAATAATTTAATAAAACAAACCCCTAACAAATTACTTCTTAAAGGAAGTGACAAGTTAACAAGGGCCAAATTTGGCCCCTTCATTGAAAAAATATATAGCATATAAATAGGCAAAACGATATATAAACTTTTGGATCCCTTCCATTAATGTTCATTGTAATGTAAGGTAGTTCAAGAATTACTTTAACTCACAATTTCTTATTATTATTCTCCTACTTACCAACAAAGTATGAATCATTTTATCCATCAAAATTTAAAAGATGAAAAAACATTTAATTAGGTTCGGGAGTTGTTTTAGAAATTGCTGCTGACTTCGGGTGTCAGTAATAGAAAAAGATTGGATTGGAAAAGACCATGGGATTGCCACTGTTGTTGGGAAGTCTCTCATCGAGAAGAAAAAAGAAAATAGGACAATAGCTGACTAAACCTCCGAACTCTTTTTCTGTAAAGATCCTTTTCTTAAAGGGACATTTCCACACTCATTTCAGATCATAGAGGTCGGGCTTCAGTCGAACAACCTTCTCCCTCCCTTCCACCGATGAAACTACTCTTGCAAAGTCATTTGTATAACCTTCCTTTCAGTGGAATAGATTATATGAAAGCAAAGCCAAGAGGCGATAGTGACATCGGTCTTCTCGTTCCATGAGGAAAAGGTCCGAAATGGCCTATTTTCATGTCTCCAGAACATTTTGTATCTACTATCATTATTTGATTCAATAACCTTGAACTCTTGTACTTTCAACCATTTCATTGACATCTAGCTAGATCGCCCGATCGGGTGCATGTAACAAATGTGGCTATGGTGGAAGACATATTCGGGGAGTTGACAAATTACCTTTGGGACCTTGATTAAAAGAAGTATATACACTGTGGGATGAGGGATATATATATACAATAAGAAATAATCTATTAGGGCTTATGCTATGAAGTTGTCTATTATTTTTTTAGTTGTCTAAATCTGGAACCTCCCTCCCTTTCACTTTTTTATTTCTTCTTCCCTTGAAAGATTTGATTACTAATTTGAAGTATTTGTAATAGTTTGAAGATGAAATCTTATATCAATATATGTGATTATGCTTCTCCATATCTTCACGACTCTTCTTCATTACAGAGCAAAGTTAATCATGTCCCTTTGATGAATCCACAATTAAGTAGTCTATTATTTTACTAAGAGTAAGCATCATATTATACTAAAAATAAGCCTCTAATTAATTTAAAGTTAAAGGATCAAAATGTCCATTAAAAGTCGAAAGACCGTTTTATCCTTCACTTTAAAACTATTCATATAATATTTATTTACTAAAATATAATTTACATTTCAAAAATAAATAAAGTGAATAGTATATATAAAATGTAAAAGATGAACCTTATGCAGAATGTTCATGTTTCTAAAGTTAATGTCATTTATTATAATCTATTCAATTTTGAATTGCTTGTTATAAAGAATAATAAAATATAAGAAATATAGCCAAATAAGCTCGGGGGAGGGGGAGGAGAGAGAATTTTATTGCTCTTCAAAACTGATGTCCAAATGAATTGAATTCACTTCCTATTTATAGAAGAAAAGAAGCAGCTGCAAGGCTTTTCAGGAAGCTGATGCGATGCTTTTCAGAAGCTATTTGCAAGCTGCCTGCTTGAGCTACTCGCAATTTGCTTGCTTGATTGCAAGTCTGAGGAAGCTGTTGCAAGACTTTTCAGGGAGTTGCTTGCAAGCTGCCTGCATGAACTACTTGCAAGTTGCTTGCTTGATTGCAAGCTTATCCAAAAAATTGGGGAGTACTTAAATGGAGATCTATTATACAATGTATTTATAACACTGCCCTTGAATGTTCATTAATAGACAATGTGTCTCGTCAAAACCTTACTAAGAAAAACTCAGTGGGAAAATCCTAGAGGAAAAAAGAGTACACATATCTTGTAATACACATTGCTAGCTGCCTCATTAAAAACCTTACCAGGAAAATCCAATGAGACCAAAATCTTGATTAAGAAAAAAGCGTACAACGCGTATTTTACTTCCCCTAATTAAGACATCACATAATTCTTCAAGATCATGTACTCCGATCTTGTATACCAATTTATCATATGTTGAGGTTGGCAGTGCATTTGTGATCAGATCTATCAAATTATAATTTGATAAACTGATTGATCATTTGCATCTACATGTGCATTCTTTGATAGAGTTGCATCATCGTCACATAATATTTATTGGGATCACGCCAAGTATATTTCTGACGTGCCCCATAAACTGTTGTTATCTTTGTATGATTTGACTGTCATATAGAATAACATGATATGGCAGTACCCTTCATGGGAATAGATAATATGTCTGGATCGAACTCTAATATCGATTATATGAATTCCCTGTACATCCAAAAAAAAATTGACAATATTTGTTAGGATAAACAAATTCATGTCAGGGATTTCATTTATAATATGCAATTGATCTTATTTTAGTATCTCCATTTAATAGAGAAATTATATCATGCTCATAGATATAGCAAGATAAATAATTGCATCAACTGCACAAATATATGGTACTTCAGGACCAATCTAATTTTCTCATTTCAACTTCTTTTAGGAGGTAGTCTACTGCTTTTCAAAAAAAACTTCAAGAACTCCAATAATATTCAAGTCGGCAACTTGCACAACATTATGAAAGATTCTAAATATCATAAACGGATAAGGGTAAACAGAGTCATTTCTACCCTTCATAAATAAATATTTATTAAGGTGACACCAGTATATCGATCTTGATTCATTTAATCCATTTAAGGATTATAAACAAGTTTCTCGAAAACTTCTATATGCTTCAGGCATTTTAAATCCTTCAGAAATTTTGATATAAATTTTATCAAGTAAATCATATAGGCTGAGACAACTTTCATTTAGTATTTAAATGACGTGACATCTTCTGATGTCAGGACTGCAGGTCCGATAAACTTTTCCCTTATCAAGATGCATCATTTCATTCGGTAATTATTTCTACATCAACATGCTTTAAGAGACATAGAATTCAAATCCTCATAATCTTATACAATATTGCACGTCATATTGTACCAAATACATCGTCGACGAGATATCATTTTGTATTAGTTCTCAATTCGAAATAACTTACTGAGATCTCATCATTTCATTATTATCAGGTACCTGAACCTCTTATGATGTTTTATGAAGTGTTATGTCAAGGCTCTTCAAGAGCACATTGCCTTCTTATTATGATCATTTGCTCATTTTTCAAGAATTATTGCATTTGGAATTGATTGGTTTACCATGCTCCATTCATGTTGTAGACCTTGTCCTTCAAGGACATTTAGGAGTATCTTACAGTTGAAATATGAAATAATTGGGTCAGCAAATGCTTCTAGCATTTTACTTGAATTATCTTTTGAACGAGGATCGTACTGATGATAATTCACAATATATTTCTTAGTTGCTTATTCTGCCCCCTTATGTTAGAAAAACTAACATATATTTCTACCTTCTTTGGGGATTTCATCTGTGTGCGTTGTGGTAGATCCAGTAATTATATACTGCACATAAAAAATTATCAGATGAAAATATTTGGTTCCTGACCCTGATCAATTATTAAGAAAGAATTTATCATAATTTATCTAAAGCATACAAGCGTCGTTGTATGCAATATATCATATCTCAGACCAACACCTGAAGCTTTATTCTCATAAGCAATGATTTAGCTATATTATGGAGGCATCCAACGCGAAACCAACTTGAATATAAACCAACATTATCAAGATGAACTGTTTTGATTACATAATCCAAAAATTGTGCTCCTAACTCAATTATTTTGAGCAAGCAACTTCGTAAATATCAAACGGCGGGTTAACAATAAATGCACATATAACCGTCTCATAGATGCATTTATTTATGAAATTAAATCACATTATAGGTGAATGGGCCCTTATTCACCTTTTATATTTTTCAGAATTTAGGGAATTCAATCCCAACATTAGCTAGGTGTAATCAACTTATCATTAGAACAAGCAACACAAATAAATTCTTGAAGAATCTTCTAGTTCTTCAATATATTCCGAATACAAACTTAGAATATCATATTTAAATCAAGACGACCAAAATCATCACGTCAACTGATAAAATTATTTGTACTAGTAAACTTTAAGTTTACCATGACGTGTGCTATTTATTTTAGTAAATTTTTGATTTACTATTGCATGAGATTTTATATCGATAAACTTTTGGTTTATTGTGTCATTTGATCTCATCATGCTCGGGTAAGGTTTCATATACGTAATTCTTAGCAGCAGTACTTGAAGATATTCAATCTTTCAATCATTTATAATCTCAATATGATAACCATTTTATTGTTAGTAAACTTCAGGTTTACTGTAATTTGTGTTCAGATCGTAACAATTATGATCTAGGATGAATGATACTATCATATATAGACTCTTCGAGAGATTTCAATTTTTTTTATAATGAGATAGTCTAAACACTGCTAGTGAATGGTAAACAAACTATTAGATTTTTTGGAGTTCCTGGTCATTAATTTTGTACTATTAAATATTTCTTAAATATTGCTGGTATTATGAAATAAACTCTGGTTAGACAAAAAGATATTTCTTCAGAATAATGTCTTACTTCTTCAGGAGTAAGTTTCAAATTTACTACTTTAGGAGTAAATTTTAAAGTCTTACTACTTCAGGGGTAAATTTCATAGTTTTGCTACTTCGGGAGTAGATTATAAAGTTCTACTACTTCGGGAGTATAGTTCTACTACTTCGAGAGTAGAGTTCAAAGTTCTACTACTTCAAGAGTAGAGTTTAATGTTTGCTACTTCAGAAGCAAATTTTAGATTTACTAAACACTGTCACATTCACTTCAGGGAATTAATTTGTATTTGTAACGTTTATCTAATGGTCTCATTCTTCTGGAATGGAACATAATTATCTGAACGTGCTTTAAGCATATCAAACAGTGATAGCTTAGAATATTTAAGATATTGCTACTTCAGGAGCAAATCGAGGTATACATATAATGTAGATAATTTTTCTCTAATACATTTTTAATTGTGTAACCACAACAATGCATAAGAAATATTGTCACTTTTAGTGATCATATATTTCTTGCAAACTCTCATTTAGCCATGAACAAATTTAAAGAATAAATAATCGAGAACCAATAAGGTTTTGATGGATCCGATGAACCCAACAATGTAAATCTCATCAGTATCGTAAATTCAGATAGCCATATAGACTCTGTGGGCCATCCTTGTTATTAGCCATATACACGGGTTTGCATCATTATTTTTCTCAAGATGCAATATCTTTCACTTTACAAAAGTGATTTACCACTTCAAGAACCAAGATAGGTAATTAATATATAAAACAAATCATACCTTCTGTCACCAAATACATGCAAGCAATTAGTGCTTTGCCCCTGAGTATTGTTGGAAATTAGCCTTTGGCGGGAGTTGCGACCGACCAACTTTAACGGCTTAAACACTAGTGTTACGTATGTTGGAGAATCCGGTTCTTCACACATGCATGATCTACTAAGTACGTAGATAACCGTAGGTCCAAGAATCGTCAAATTTCATTGAGAAATGAAAGAGATATTGGTCCACGAAGTAAGGTGTTTGAAGCATGGAAAGTGTGGTATTGTGTTCAATTCTCCCTCATCGGTAGAGGAAGAAAGAATTGTTGTGTATGTAAGACTCGAAATTGGTTTGGGGTTTGGGACCCCAAGGGGTATCCCGTGTGTTTAAAGGAGGGAGGACCTAGATGTGCTTCGGTTCAAGGAAAGACCACACGCGCGCCACTGCCGCCCGCCCGTCCGGTCCGGTTCCGAGTTCCGAGTTCCGAGTTCCGGGTTCCGGGTTCTCGAGATCACAGGCCGCGGGCCTTCTGATATTATCTTTTTGGGCCAGAGAACTTTGCCAGAAGTACAGTTTGATCCCAGAAGTTCCAGAGTTCCAGATGTACAGTTCGGACCAGAATTCTTTCAGATGTACAGTTTGGTCCCTAAAGTTTCAAGATGTACAGTTTGGTCCCTGAAGTTTCCAGAACGTCAGAATTTGGACAGTCAAAGCAGAAACGCCAAGCACTCAATTCAGCCATTTATTTTGGCTGAATTACTCCTCCTCCAAATCCGTTGGTCTTTCACCATTTATGTTGGTGACTTTACTACCTCCATAATGGCCATTATTTGGCTATTATGGAGGCAGTTTTCAGCCCCTCAATCACCTATATAAACACCCCTACACCATTGTTGAGCACTAAGAACATACATATATGATACACAAAAATACAGAAAAATACACAAGCAAAACAGTTTCTTCCTACACCTTCCAAGGCATCATTTCGTTACTCAATATTCTTCACGGTAGCTCTTGAGTTTCCTTTGCTCAAGTGTTCCATTGCTGTTTTATCTTGGGAGACAAATTGTCTAGGACGTATAAAGGATACATACGGGGCAATATTGTCTTAAGGATAGAGTGTCACACTCGACTCAGCAAAACCAGTTTTCATTTTTCTGTCTTCAACAAAATTGTAATTTCAGTTTTGTGGTTATATTGTAATTTTCAAATTACTAGTTGAATTATTGAATCTTTGTTTATCCTTTCGAATACTTGTAATAGTTATATACTTCCCGTACTGCTTTATAAAGTACCATAGAGCAAAATACCCAACAAGTATCGGTAATAGTTGCAAGTGAACGAGCTAAGCCTCTAATCAATTTAAAGTCTTTGGTTTTCTTCCTCACTTTCTACATAAGACACAGTCTATTTATTCTTGCAATACCGTGGCCTCAAAGAATCCATGGATTCGGAGGTGAATAAGTGATTAAATTCCACCAATATAATTGACACAATGAAATTATAGTAACACTTATCTTGCACTCGTGTAAACCCAAAAATTGTGTCTGAATAGAAAATCAAACTCAAAATGGCAGAGTCTCGTACTGATAGCGTGTTATGAAATAATAATAATAAAATACAAGACAATAAGAGATATAGCCAAATAAGCTCGGGGGAGAGAGATAATTTTATTGCTCTTCAAAAATGATGTCAAAATGAACTGAATTGACTTCTTATTTATAGAAGAAAAGAAGCAGTTGCGAGGTTTTTCTGGAAGCTGCTACGAGACTTTTAAGATGTTACTCGCAATCTGCCTGCTTGAGCTACTCGCAAATTGCCTGCTTGATTGCAAGCCTGAGGAAGCTACTGCAAGGATTTTCAGGGAGTTGCTTACAAGCTACTTGCTTGATTGCAAGCTTACCCAATTGCAAGCTTATCTAAAAATTTGAGGGAGTACTTAAATTGACATCCACAATACAATGTATTTATAACATTGCTTTAATTTTCCACTACCTATTTCAAATGTACGTTTAATATCAATCTTCAATATTTCCATTCAATATTTATTTCTTTAATCTTCCAACCATAGTTACAAATTCATGCTTGTCAATTTCTTCTACTCCATTTATTGCTTTTGCTTTCTCAACCTTGACTTTTCAAATATTAACACAATCAATGGCGGAACTAAGTTGTGTCAAAGAGGTTCAATCGAACCCCTTAGTCGCAGGCAAGTATAGTAAAGATATTTTTTGTGGTTATATATGAGTTGTTGAATCCCTTTGACATGAAGAAAAAAATATAGTAATAAAGGGGGTTTAAAATTGTTTTAGGTCATATGTTCAATATACAACTATGACGTCTTAGCCCCTTTGTATGAATTTTTGGTTCCGCCACTGATAGAGATTGTCATATATTTTTGAACCCTAATTTAGATGTGCATGCAAGGAAGATGAAAACTTAGTCAGAACTGACCCATCATTTATGTTGGGTCGTAAATTCAATAACAATTCTGAATTGAATAATTTAAATATATTTTTAATATATAATTGATCCAAAAGTTGCAACCCTATGGTTTGCTCTAATAATGGAGAAACTGGCCATACACATAAGTTTACATACAAGTTCACATATATTCAGGATCATACTTCAAGACATTCAATTGAAAATCCTGTGAAATCCTCGCCAAAAGGATCTCATCATAAACTTAAAATTAGGGGTGAGCACGGGTACAGGGTACCCAGATACCCGACCGGAACCGACACTAACGGGTAGGTTCCGGGTAGATATATTATAATAACGGGTAGGGTCCGGGTAGTAAAATTAGGAACCGATCAATGTCGGGTCCGGTTCCGGTTCCGACAAATAGAGACAGGGTACCCGGACCCGGAACCTATAAAATATTAAATATTTTAATTTTTTTAGAAACATTTGGACCACTTTTAACTTTCTCCAAAATTATTTGTTGCACGCCTGCACATTGATTTTCCCCACCCCAAAACTCTCTCAATAACAATGACGTTTTAGCTACACCACCGAGCTTCATCGTCGTCGTTGTTGAAGCTTTCTCTCAGGTACTTTCATCGTTGTCATCATTGAAGCTTCACCTTTGCCTCTTTCTCTCCTTTGGTTGTGTTCACGTCATTCCTAAAATGCATATGGGTTCATATCTAACTCTTCAATTTCTTTTTAATATCATATGCTTCTGTTCTATTTCAGGCGATACTCATCTTCAATTTGTATTACTTTTTTATTTGAAATGTAAATCTATTTTTAAAATTTGTGTATATTTTTGTAGTTGTGAAGATGAAATTTAGGGATTTACTAGTATAATAAAGCTTTTCTTTTGTATCGAAGAGCTTATGAACACGAAAATAAGTTTAATTCAGATATTTTCAAATTTATTTTGAAATCAACACGTTCAATTAATTGAGTGTCAAATTTGACTTGCAATTTTAGATTTTGGTAACATAATTAGCTTTTCTACAATGAATAAGTTTTCTAAAACTTCTTATAAGGGTACTAAAAACTCCGATTGCAGGCTAAAAAACTACTTGATGAAATTATTTTAGAACTCTTTTTTATTCTCATAGACTTAAAAATTGTTGCTTAATTTGTGTGTTTTATTTACAGGGTACCCGGGAACCTACCCGGACCCGCAGGGTCCGGGTAGGTTCCGGGTAATGATTGCTACGGGTAGGTTCCGGATAGTAAATTTAGGAACCGATCTTTTATCGGGTAGGGTCCGGGTAGTTAAAAAATGTTAGGGTACCCGGACCCGCTCACCCCTACTTAAAATAGTATGTGAGCACCCACATGACCCTACATAATTGACTGATTGGTCATTAGAACATGCCTAATTATTATCGAATATTCTTCGAATATTCTTCGTATATTTTGTAATTATGATAGATGTATATTTAAGGTAACTTAAGATTCTAATAGTATTAGGAATCAACCTTTGTAAGGTAAGTTAGGATTCGTACCATATTAGGAATCAACATTTGTACAGTTATATATATTGTAAAAAATAAAAGGAATCCCTAAGGAAAATTATTCTATCTTACATGGTATCAAGAGCCTAAAACCTAAACCCTACTCTTCTCCCTTCTCTCTCTCTTTCTCGGCCAAAAACCAGAAATTCTCGGCCAAACAGATTTTTTTTCCTGGCCAAACAGAAATTCAACAAGGCAGCCACCATGTCTTCCCCCACAAATTCCGGTTCCTCCACTAGCACCTTTGACAACCCCTCTCAACGTTCATCGTCTTCTTTTCACCCGGCTTTCGCCGTTACAAACATCAAGAACTCTATCCCTATAATTCTTGATCAAGAAGATTGTCAATATTCCATGTGGACAGAACTGTTCTATATTCATGCATGTGCATACAACGTGTTCGACCATATTGATGACTTTGTTCCTCGTCCCACATACATTGCCGAATCGACATGGCATCGCCTTGACGCCATCGTCAAACAGTGGATATACGGCACCATGTCTAAAGACTTGTTGTGTACCATCATGAAAACAGGTGCTACGAC
The DNA here is from genome assembly GCA_029783415.1 of Anisodus acutangulus. Classification (NCBI taxonomy): domain Eukaryota; kingdom Viridiplantae; phylum Streptophyta; class Magnoliopsida; order Solanales; family Solanaceae; genus Anisodus; species Anisodus acutangulus. Next base: position 9,254,890 of record CM056511.1, read on the forward strand.
ACGCGACCTGTGGGTGCGGTTGGAAGAAATTTTTCAGGACAATAAAAATACTCGGGCAGTGAATTTGGAGGAGCAATTCAACAATACGCGTCTCGAGAATTTTAACAACATGTCCGAATAATGCAAACAACTGAAACTCATAGCCGACCAACTATCCAACGTAGGGAATTCTATTTCTAAAAACAAGATGGTACTTCAATTAGTTGCGGGTTACCGAAAGGTGAATACGATACACTCGCAACGATGATTCAACAAGCCGACCCTCGTCCAAGTTTCAACAAGGCACGTTCACAACTATTGTTGGAAGAAACCCGTCGTGCTAAACAAGAGGAACATAATCAAAAGGCATTAGCCGTTGACAGGATGGCAACACCTGCGGCCAGCAGCAACTAGCCACCACTACAAGACAATCAGCAGTAGCAGTCCCCCGACCCGACCAGCCCCATCCCGATCTCGACCCGTCCCCCTCCCCGTTTACAAAAATAGTCGTTGCAACAATGACCAAATTTTGATTTTGGTCGTTGTGCAACAGCTATAACAACCATTTTGCCCCCCCCCCCAATCCCATAAACTCCCTCTACCCCTTAATATTTATTTTTAACCCCTAAGTTAATAGATTTACACTTTAACCCTATTTCTCAACTATAAATAACTCATTTTCACTTCATTTTTCTCACAAATCTTTCTATTATCTCTCTAATCTATCAATTTATCTCTCTACAATTCTACAAATCTTTCTACTATTAAATATTATATCAAAGTTAAAAAATTGGGAGTGAAGTCTGCAACTAGCTTGAGGATCATCCATCGAGCAAAGTTTCAATTTTCAACCTCGATTACACGTTGACGTTACATCGGCGTTTGGTACCTTCATTCCTTCTTTAAATTATCATTGTTACTTAATTTAAATTATCGCACTTAATTCCATTTACTTTAATTATTTATTTACATAATTATAATGGAAGGATTGAAACGTATGATTAGGGGTAAGGGTAAGGGTGCTTCTTCTAGTAGGGGTAACATGGTAAGGTACTTTTTCTAGTAATCATATTCCTAGTCTCGATGATTTAATTGATTTGAATCATATTAATGAAATTATTTTTTTTAATGATATACCATTAGATGATGAAGTAGATGAACCAGACTTTAATTTAGACGAACCACTAGATGACACACCCACTAGTGCACCTCAACCTCAGGCCCAGTCTGAGTCTAAGCCTGAAACTGCAACTGCAATGTCTCTTATTCCCCATAGTATGAATCGAGGCCCCATAAAATGAAAATTAAAATCAGATGCATGGCATTTTTTTGATAGAGACGAAGAAAATCAACTAGCTAGATGTAAAATTTGTAAAAATGTTTATAAGTTTAAAACCGGAAAAGGTCAAGGTGGGACGGGAGGTTTACTGAGACATGTACAAGGCGAGCACACAGCTAGGTGGAATCAATACTTGGCTAAAAAATTGAGTGTGTCAATGCCATCTGAGTCGGGATAAGGTTCCCATAGTGTCCCGACCTAGTACAAGGTCAAATTAACCCGACGACGGAGGGAATTTTTGGTCCTAAATATGATAAAAACAAAGATAGGGAAAATATGACAAAATTAATAGCGGTGGAGGGTTTGCCTTTTTCATTTCCTTCCTCTCCTAGTCTTATTCATTACATACGAGAAACATATAATCATTCTTTTAATGATTTTCCTAGATCAACTGTTAGAAGGGATGTTTTTAAATTTGCAAGTGAATATCAATAATATTTACGTTATGCACTGTATCATCTTAATGGTAAAGTGGATATCACTTCTGACATAGGCCGTAGTACAAACGGTAATGATTATTTAACGGTAACATGTCATTGAATAGATCAAAATTGGTTTATGCAAAAACGTATTTTAGCATATAGATATATAGATGATAGGCATATTGGAAGTTTTATTGCAGTTAATATTAATGAAATTTGTGATTACTATGGAGTAAATGATAAAATTATGACTATTACATTAGATAATGCTTCTTCTAATGATTATGCTATAAGACTTTTAAAACTTAGATTAACTCCATCTTTCCTGATCATTTTCATATAAGATGTGCGTGTCATATTTATAACATAGTTGTAAAGGATGGCCTAAAACTTTTTGAAAGCATTTTTGATAAAATATAATTTGCCATAAATTTTATTTTTAAAGGTAAAAAAATATTAAGACGCAAAGAGTATAAAAAATGTCATGATTGTGGATTAGCATAAAGAAAAATTCCAAAAGAAGTTTCGACTAGGTGGAATTCTCTGTATGAGCAACTACTTGTTGTTTATGATTACAAACAACCTATTACTTTATTATTTAACGCCTATAATAAAAATCAAAGGGATATGCTTGTACATAATGATTGGGATAAAATTTTAGAACTTAATGGATTTTTAGAAAAAAAATTATCAAGCTACTAAAGAAATTTTCGGTATTTATTATCCTACTATTTCAAATATGTTATTTTATATTGCTCTAATATTTTTGTTACTTAATAAATATATGCAAAAACCTACTTATAAGGCATCTATTGAAAAAATGTTTTAAAAAAAAAATTCATATCCCCACTATTTATATTATTGGTGTTGTATTAAATCCAACTATTAAAGTAGACGGTTGTAAAACACTTGTAGAAATAATTTATGATTGTATAGAAGTACTTCCAACAGACCCAGCTGAAGAACCAATTCACCAACCAACTAAAGAAGCAGTTACGTCTAGCATACACATCGAATGCAAACAAGTATATATGTATTACCAGCAACAAAGTGCAAATAATCAACCGGCTTCTGTACCATTTTCTACTACTTCGCTGCAACCTTATAAAAATATGTGATTTCTGCTGCTAGTATTCAATGTCTTAGAAATAAAATATGTAGTGGTTCAACTTCTTCACAAGTTAGCGAATTTGATGTTTATGTTTTGCAGGGTATTGTACCGTACGAATTAATTGTCAATGCTGAAGGACGAGAAGACTTGCTGAAATACTGGAGGGAGAATGAGAAGATATTTCCGACGCTAACAAAGATGGCCCGAGATGTGTTAAACATTCAAGTGTCATCAACAGCTTCTAAAAGCGCATTTTCCGCGGGAAGATTTCAAATTGGATAGAACAGACATTCATTGGCGGGAGACACATTGGAGATTGCAGTTCTATTTAGGGACTGAATTCGTGCGGAGAGTAGAAGTTGCGGCCAACCGGAGATCAACGAAGAAGAAGACTATAACTACAATGAAATCTTGTCCGAGGGAGCAGGAAGAGACGTTGAAGAATTTCACAAACAAATTCCAATTCCAACAGAAGATCCTTAAGACATTGTTAGGAAATTCGAAAGAGTATGGTTGAATATGTAATTTTTTTAATTGCAATTTTACTATGTCATTTGCAACTTTTGAACAACACCACAAAGTTGCAATTTTGAAATTGTATTACAAAAAAAATCATAGTTCTATTAAATAATATAAGAAGCACAAAAACAGTCTTGAGATGTTTTTATTACACTATCTTGTTCGATGATTGAAGTGTTTGTATATATTATTTTTTAAATTAAGTGACAAAAAAAAACCCGAGTCCTGACCCGCCCCGCCCCAACCCGACCCCGTTCCGCCGGGATGTGGGACGGAACGGGACCTCCCACCGTCCCACCAGTCCCCGCCCGTCAGGCCCACCGGTGACCCTGTCCCGACCCTCCCAGTCCCGCCGGGTCCCGTTCCGTCGGGACCCTTGGACAGCCCTAATTTATAGTGCATGTGTAAATGAAATAGAAATGAGTACACATGTAATATTTCATAGACTATCTCATGTGTCACTATGCATAGAATATATATAAGTCGTCCATAGAGCACTCCTTTATATGTGTTGATGTCCTTAGACAACAATATCTCATTTCATAACCGATCATGGGCGACTTTTAGTAGCAGACCACTGCATTGGCAATCGAAACTGCGTAAATACTGTTCACAGCTGGTATGATTCTAGCACTGTATCAACTTACACATACTAATGCACATAATACAAACAACAATGTGAGGATATCAAATGAAATTAATGAATTCATGTTATAAGTCTCTGACCCGTATATAAACACATGTCATTACACGCGATTTTTTTTCAAAATTTAAATTTAAAATGTTTAGTAAGAACACTTTTATTATGTGTTCAGATGTTTTGAAACAATCCGTCTAAATAAAACTTAGGCAGAAACCATTAGGAGTCTCTTGAGTTGGATAACATCTTTCACTAAGACACCTTAGATAAATTTTGTTCTATTTAGACATCTGAGGTAGGATTTGACTATGCCATTTAGACACTTTTCACACAATCAGCCAAATATGTAATTATGTGTAATTAACACACTCGTCGATAAAATGACAAATTAAATTAGGACATGTGTCATTTGATCCTATAATAATATAAAAAATAAAATTTAAAAGTAAAAACTAATATTTCAAAAAAGAAAACCCTATTTTCTAAACCCAACACATTATTAACACAAAAAAATGCATTTAGAAGAAAAACAAAAATCTGGAAATCATGTTCTTGGTGTTCTTCACAATCTTCATGTTTATATGTGTTCTAGTTTCAACTACAATTTTATTTCAAAATTCCAAGAAAAACTCCTCCAAATTTGTTATAACTTCTACTAAAGATTCCCCATGAAGATTTGAAGACAACCCCAACATTAATTTCTCAAAGTTTCATCAAATAAAGTAACTCATTTTAAACCTTCAAACTTTCTAAAGAACCCATTAGTGGTATTTCGATGAGCTTCTTTGATTTTTTTTTCTTTTTACTAAGAGAGAGCAAGAAATTGAGTTGGATTAAAAATGTAATATTTTTTCCCGACAGTAATTTTGGTGATGGTAGGAAGATGGTAGAAAAAATAATGAAGAAGAAGAATGAAATAGAAAATAAAAAAAATGTAACACCTCGTACCTTCAAACTGAGCCTTGTTCATGATCCACGAGTGTAGAAAACCAAAACGGGGAGTTTAAGTTGAAAAAACAGTGTCAATGTTGCATATATGATGTCAGGTTATACGGACAGTATAATATTGTAATCGTCAAACCGAACCGTCAATTTCAAATGAAATTGACGGCAAGACCATAAATTTTATGGACCGTTAAATTATTGATGGCCTGTCGATCTTCACCATCCCAAAACTTTAGTTTTTTTACAACTCTCTGGAAATTTGCAAGACCATGCCGGTCCATTTGTACGAATCATAGAAAATTCTACGGTCCAGACCCAAACCGTCAAAAATTCGACAGACTGTCAAAGTGTTCCAACACCAAACAGTATAAATACAAGACTTAGACTTTAAAAATCAGTTTTTCACTTCTCTCAAGCCTTAGCACGAAGGTTCTCTCTTCTAAATCATCTCCTACACCAAGGTAAAGCCTTTTTCATGTAATTTCATGTGATTCTAACATAGTATAATTAATTCCTAAGCGAAATTCACTACTCTTAACCTAGGGTTTTTAATATAAACTCAATTCAAGGTTTCAAGGTGCAATCTTTGGAAGCGAGTAAAGTATGTAGAGCTTCTATCTACGTGTGGAGATATCATTGCTCTTCCCCCACACCACGTTTTTATGAAATCATGAAAAATTACATACTTGGGGTTTTAACTCTATTATCATGATAACCTTAATTATATGTAATATTGTATATGTATCATGTGTCTATTATAATTCGTCTAATTGTATTCATGACAGGTCATTACGATTGTCATGAACCTGTCTGTAATTCATGAACGCATGTTTTGATTTTCATAGGCTCTTAAATACAAGCTATAATTAATATTTCTTACTTTCATGAAGTTATATATATGTTTTCATGTCTTTACGCAAGTTATATCCTATATGTATTTACATGTTAAAATCACGAATCATGTTTACAAGTTATTTCATGAAATTCATGAGCTTACAAGCTACTATTTTCAAGTACATGTTTTTGGGAGTTGCATAGTTTACCAAGAAGGATCTAGTAGCCTGAAACTACGTATGCCATCGTAGAATAAGGGCCACTCCGCCCAGAGGACGATACCTTATAATTTGCATATTGGATCCTTTCTTGCCATGTTTATGTCTCATACCCCGACAATGTATGGGAAAGCGCTGTTGTTCGGGCCAGGTACCAGACTCCACGTGGTGATTCATGTTGTCGGTTATGCTACTACTATCCCCACATATATACAAGTTTATAAGTTTACAGATATATAAATTTTATATATGTTTTATACTCATGTCAAATCATGTTCATACTCATGTTTTGTTTCAGTTTCATGTCCTATTATTTCATGTTCCTGCTTATTCCTTCAGTGGCTTTACATACAATACAATTCAAAATGTACTAATGTCCCTTTTTGCATAGGGCCTGCACTTAACGGTACAGATGTTGAGTTTCAGAACGACGGAGCTACACGCTAGGACTTGACCGTATCAGCTATTTTGGTGAGCCCTATTTTCTTCGGAGTGTCAGTGTGTTATTTCATAGTTATATATATATATATATATTTATGATAGAGGTATGCCAGGATCTTGTCTTGATAGACAACTTTTAGACTCATATTGTTAAAGATTTCATAGACTAGTCTAGTATCATGTCATTTCAGTTTCCAGTTATTCATACTTATGATATTTTCAGACTATTTCCACAATATATATTCCGACCTTATTTTCAGCATATGTTTTACATGTTTCAAAAGTCATTAATTTAGTATGTTTTGACGCCCACGTTGACAAGCAAGGCATGTGGTTCGCTCGGTCACATGTTGTCAGACACCGAGTGTCGTGTTTCGCTTAGGTCATGGTTCATGGTGTGACAAAGTTTGGTATCAGAGCGCCAGGTTCAAGTGTCTTAAGAATTTTATGAAACCGTGTCCAATGGGGTCACTTTTACATGTGTGAGGGCCCTACACGTATAAATAGTTGACCACCAAGACATTTAGGATTGTCTCACTTCTTTCATACTCTAGATCGTGCAGTTAGAGCTATACCTTCAGGACATCCTTCTTACTCATGCGTATTACATATTTCAGAAAATGCCTGCTAAAAGAAAAATAACTACAAGCAAGAGAGTTGCTACCAATGCTACTCGCGAGGATAATACTCAGGCTCGGGGAGCCAATTCGGGTACAACACCCCTACCCGATACTATAGAGCCTGCGGAGATCCTAGTTCCGACGTCTAGTTCTACTGACTCTGATGTTAGGGGAGTTATTCAGCTGCTCACCCAACTTGTGTCTGCTCAAGCCCAACGTTATGGAACGATTCCAAGTACGTGAATGAATGGGGAGACATCTAGTTTCAGGACTCGTGAGTTTCTTCATATGGAACCTTTTATGTTCACGAGATCTTGTAAGAAGGAGGATCCGCAGGATTTCATTGATGGGCTCTAAAAAAATATTTCATGTCATGCATGCTAATGAGATAGAGGTAGCAAAGTTGGGAGCTTACCAGTTGCAGGACGTTGCCAACATTTAGTATGAGCCGTGGGAACAGTCCCGCGTGGATGATGCATCTCCAACAACTTGGAATGAGTTTGTTGATGCTTTTATCAAGCATTTTCTGCCATAGAGTCAGGAAGGCTAACATTGTGGAATTTGAAAGGCTTAAGTAGAATGGCAAGGAGTATTCAAGAATACTATCTTTAGTTTGTCTCTTTGGCAAAGTATGCTCCCCATATGGTCCCAGACATGAGGGACAGAGTTAGAAGCTTCGTTTATGGTCTTGATCCCCACTTGTACGATGCAATGAATATTACAGCTCAGAACAGGGAGATGATTATTACAATGATGGTTGCTTCATACAAGGTAATGAGAATAGGTTGAAGGAAGAGGAAGCCTTGCAGAAAGAGAAAGAATAGGTAATTTAACAAGAGAGCTAAATCTTCAGTTCACTTCAGTCATGGGGGAGGTAGACGCAGATAGTTCTTCAAGAATATGTCATCAGGACCTGCTCCATCTTTAGCCAGTGCCCCAGCCCTAAAGTTTAGAAACAATAATAAAAGGCAAAACTTCAGAGCATCAGACTCCTAGTCACTGGTCAGTGTGGGTCAGAGTGCCTTCAGTAATTAGTTTGGGCTAAGTGTGGTAAGAGGCACCCATGTGAGCACCACTTTGTCATGAATATATGTTATGGTTGCGGTCAGCAGGGTCACTTTTAGTGAAACTGGCCATCAACGAGGAAGGGTACAAGGGGGAATGTAGCTCAATATGCAAATTCTATAGTTCCCCGTAATTCTCAGGCCCAGTCAGGGCATGGTCCAGCTAAGTTCGATAATACAGGGGGAGGTCCAAACCGCTAATACGCACTATCAGGTCATTAGGATACAGAAGCCCGCACAGATGTGATTAAGGTATATTAACCATTTTCACCTTCGATGTTTATGCCTTTATAGATCATGGATCCACTCTGTCATATGTAACCCCTTTTTTTGTTAAGAAATTTGGGATAAAAACCCGAAAAGTTACATGAACCCTTTAAAGTATCCACTCCAGTTGGAGAGTTAGTTATATCCATACGGGTTTATAGGGGTTGTCCAGTTAGAGTACATTACCGCATCACCATAGCTGATTAGGTAGAGTTAGAAATGGTAGACTTCGATGTAATCATGGGTATAGATTGGTTGTCTTCATGTTATGCCACAGTAGGTTGTAAAACCAAAATTCTAAAATTTGAGTTTTCCGGTGAACCAATCATAGAATGGAAGGGTGATTTAGTAGCACCCATGGGTAGGTTTATTTCCTATCTTAAGGCCAGAAAGATGATATCCAAGGGGTACATTTACCATCTAGTTCGGGTTAGGAATGCAGATACTCAGTCCCCAACTCTTTATTCCGTACCAGTTGTTAATGAGTTTCCAGAAGATCTTTCCGGAGTTCATCTCGATAGAGAGATTGAGTTCTGATTTGTCCTACTTCCCGGCACTAAGTTGATATCTATTCCACCATACAAATTGGTTCCAGCAAAGTTAAGAAAATTAAAAGCCCAGTTGAAAGATCTCCTAAATAAGGGATTCATTAGAACAAGTGTCTCACCATGAGGTGGACCAGTCTTGTTTGTTTGAAAGAATGATGGGTTTTTGCATATGTGCATTGACTATCGACAGTTGAACAAGGTCACTATTAACAACAAGAATCCTCTTCTTAGAATCGACGATTTATTTAACCAACTTCAGGGTACCCAGTGTTATTCTAAGATTGACCTCAGATCAGGGTACCACCAGCTTAAGGTTAAGAAAGTTGATATTCTGAAAACCGTATTCAGAACTCGTTATGGTCATTTCGAATTTTGTGTCATATAATTCAGATTGACAAATTCCTTAGCTGCTTTCATGGATCTTATAAATAGGGTCTTCAAGCCTTATCTTGATCTTTTCGTCATTGTCTTCATCGATGATATTTTAGTCTATTCTCGAAGTGAGGCTGATCATGCAGAACATCTCAGAATAATGTTTCGGACACTTCAGGACCGCGAGCTTTATGTGAAGTTTTCCAAGTGTGAATTTTAGATTAAGTCAGTGGCATTCTTAGGCTGTGTGATTTCAGGAGAGGGCGTCCAGGTTGATTTTCAGAAAATAAAAGTAGTTAAGAATTGGTCCAGACCCACTTCTGCTTTAGATATACGAAGTTTATTGCATCTGGAAGGCTATTACAAGTGATTAGTAGAAGGTTTTTCTTCCATCTCAGCTCCATTGACTAGATTGACTCAAAAGAAAGTCAAATTTTAGTGGTCAGATGCTTGTGAGCATAGTTTTGAATAATTAAAAACGTGACTGACTTCTACTCCATTGTTAATATTGCCAGAGAGAACTGAGGGGTTCATGGTATATTGTGATGCATCAGACACTAGTCTTAGGTGTGTTTTAATGCAGCATGGAAATGTTATAGCTTATGCCTCTAGACATCTTAAACCTCATGAAAAGAACTACCCTACTCATGACATAGAATTGGCAGCCGTGTTTTTTGCACTCAAGATATGGCATCACTATTTGTATAGAGTTCATGTTGATATTTTCACAGATCACAAGAGCCTTCAGTATATTTTCAAACAATGAGAGTTGAATCTTAGACAGATGATATGACTTGAATTAATAAAGGATTATGATGTAGATGTTCTCCACCATCCAGGGAAAGTGAATGTGGTAGGAGATGCTCTTAGTCGGCGATCCATAGAAAGTTTGGCTCATATTGAAGAAGATAAGAGAACCATGACAAAGAGATTCACCGACTAGCCAGTCTAGGAGTTCAACTTATGGACTCCGAAGACGGTGGTGTTGTTGTCTAGAGAATGTTTGAATCCTCTTTAGTAGACGAGGTGAAGGAGAAGCAGTTTAGTGATCCCTACTTATTGCAGTTGAAAGAGGGAATTCACAAGCATAAGACTACAACTTTTGAACAAGGGGGAGATGACAAAAACGCATAATTTCAGGTATTCTATTCACCCAAATTCTACTAAGATGTATCATGATCTGAAGGAAATGTATTGATGGAATGATATGAAGAGGATGTGGCAGACTTTGTAACCAAGTATCCGAATTGTCAGCAGGTGAAGCCGAGCACCAGAGGCCTGGTGGGTTGGCTCAAAATATTTATATTTTTGTTTTGAAGTGGCAGATGATAATTATGGACTTCATAGCAGGTCTACCTCGTTCAACCCGAAGGCATGATTTAGTTTGGGTGATTATGGACTGACTTACTAAATCAACCCACTTTTTACCAGTTAAGACCACAGATTCAACAAAGGGTTATGCTAAGTTATATATCTAAGATATTCTCAGGCTTCAAGGGACCCCAGTGTCCATTATTTTAGATCGCGGTGCTCAATTCACAACGCACTTTTAGAAGTTATTCCAGAAAGGATTGAGTACCAAAGTAAATCTCAGCATAACTTTTCATCTTCAGATAGATGGCCAGGCAGAACATAATATTCAGACTCTTGAGGATATGTTGAGGGCATGTGTTATTGATTTTAAAGGTAATTGGGATGATCACTTGCCTCTCATTGAGTTTTCTTATAATAACAATTATTATGCTAACACTCAGATGGCACCGTTCGAAGATTCGTATGGGCGAATGTGTAGATCACCAATTGGTTGGTTCGAGGTTGGTGAAGTAGAGTTGCTAGGACCAGACTTAGTCTATCATGTTGTGGAGAAAGTCAAGCTAATTCAGGAGCGTTTGAAAATAGCTTAAAGATGCCAGAAATCTTACTCAGATGTGAGGTGTAGAGACTTGGAGTTACAAGTTGATGATTGGGTTTTTCTGAAAGTTTCACCTATGAAAGGTGTCATGAGGTTTGGAAAGAAAGGAAAGCTTAGTCCCAGATATATCGGACCATACATGATTTTAAGGAGAGTTGGCTAGGTGGCATATGAACTTGAATTGCCACAAGGCTTAGTTGTTTTGAATCTTGTGTTTCATGTATCCATATTGAGGAAGTATGTGGGAGTCCGTCATTGGTTTTCCCTATTGATTCCATTACCGTTAATAATGGTTTGACTTATAAGGAGATCCTTGTGGTTATTTTGGATCATCAGATTTGAAAGCTTAGAACTAAGGAAGTTGCCTCAGTGACAGTGTTGTAGAGAAGTCAGAATGTTGATGAGGCTACATAGAAAGTCGAAGGAGACGTGAAGTCCCAATATCCGCACTTATTTTAGGAGCATGCCGAAGACGATCAAGGTAAATGCCTTCAGTATTCATGTCATATCCCTTGCATATCCATGTCTTATGTTTCACGTTCATGCAATCAGTACACATGTCACATGTTCATGTTTTCACATAATCATGTCATTCAGTTTCATATTTCATGTTATGTTGCTTCACATTCATGTACTCATGCTATGTCTAGTCACATTCCTAACCATGACTCATCATTCAAGGACGAATGATCCCAAGAATGAGATATTATAACATCTCGAACCTTCAAACTAAGCTTTGTTCATGATCCACGAGTGTAGGAAACTAAAACGGGGAGTTTAAGTTGAAAAACCAATTTCGGTACTGCAGACCAGATTTGATGCCAGGTTATACGGACCGTATAATGTTGTAAGGCCCATCAAACTGAACTGTCAATTTCATTTTTGAAATTGATGGCAAGACTTTAAATTTTATGGATCGTTAAATTATTGACGTCCCGTCGATCTTCACCGTCTCAGAACTCCAGTTTTTTACAACTCTCTCGAAATTTGCAAGATCATGCCGGTCCATTACGGTCGAGACCCAAACCGTCAAAAATTTGACGGACCGTCGAATCAGACCGTCAAAGTGTCCCGACACCAAATAGTATAAATACGAGACTTAGACTTTAAAAATCAGGTTTTTACTCCTTTCAAGCCCTAACACAAAGGTTCTCTCTTCCCAATCATCTCCTACACCAAGGTAATCCCTTTCCATGTAATCTCATGCGATTCTAACATAGTATAATTAATTCCTAAGTGAAATTCACTACTCTTAACCTAGGGTTTTCAAGATAAATCCAATTCAAGATTTCAAGGTGCAATCTTTGGAGTTCTTCTTCAAAGTCCAGATTTTTAATACAAGTTTGGAAGCGAGTAAGGTATGTAGAGCTTCTATCTATGTGTGGGGACATCATTGTTCTCCCCCCCACGCCACATTTCTATGAAATCATAAAAATTGCATACATAGGGTTTTAACTCTATTATCATGATAACCTTAATTATATGTAATATTGTCTATGTATCACGTCTCTATTACAATTCGTCTAATTATATTCATGATAGGTCATTACGATTGTCATGAACCTGTCTGTAATCCATGAACGCATGTTTTGATTATTATGGGTTCTTAATACAAGTTATAATCACTATTGCTCAGTTTCATGAAGTTATATATATGTTTTCATGTCTTTACACAAGTTATATCCTATATGTATTTACATGTTAAAAGTTAAAATCATGAATCATGTTTACAAGTTATTTCATGAAATTCATGGGCTTACAAATCACTATTTTCAAGTACATATTCCTGAGAGTTGCATAGTTTGCCGAGAAGGCTCTAGTAGCCTAAAACTACGTATGCCACTGTAGAATAAGGGTCGCTCCGCTATAGGATGATACCTTCAGATTTGCAGATTGGATCCTTCCTTGCCATGGTCATGTCTCATGCCTCGGCAAGGTATGGGAAAGCTCTGCTGGTCGGGCCATGTACCAGACTCCACGTACCCACATGGTGCTTCATGTTGTCGGTTAGATATACAAATTTACAGATATACGGATTTTATACATATTTTATACTCATGTCAGATCATGTTCATGTTCATGCTCATGCTCATGTTTAGTTTCAGTTTCATGTCCTATTATTTCATGTACCTGCTTATTCCTTCAGTGGATTTACATACAATACAATTCAAAATATACTAATGTCCCATTTTACATGGGGCCTGCACTTTACGGTGCAGGTGTTAAGTTTCAGGATGACGGAGCTACACGCTAGGACTTGACCATATCAGCTATTTTGGTGAGCCCCATTTACTTAAGGGTGTCAGTCTGTTATTTCATGGTTATATATATTATGATAAAGGTATGTCAGGGTCCTGTCATGGTAGACAATTTTTAGACTCATATTGTTAGAGGTTTCATAGACTAGTCTAGTATTATGTTATGTCAGTTTTTTAGTTATTCATACTTATGATATTTTCAGACTATTTCTGCAATATATTTTTTGATCATGTTTTCAACATATGTTTTACATGTTTTAAAAGTAATTACTTTAGGATGTTTTGATGCCCATGTTTACAAGCAAGCCATGTAGTTCGCTCGGTCACATGTAGTCAGACACCGAGTGACGTGTTTCGCTCATGCCATGATTTGGGGGGATGACAAAAAGAATGAAGAAGAAGAAGAAGAAGAAGAAGAAAATAAAACAAATAAAAAATATTATATTTGGTCTTTCCATGCGGCTGTTTGGTGTGAAATCCACACAACTTGCTAAAGCAACGAAAAGTGTTTAAATGACATAGTCGAGGCCCATCTCAGATGATACAAGTCGAGCTTCATCAAGAACATGCACACCAAGCTAGGGATCACTACTTTGGAGGCTTACAAGGTGCTTCGAATGAAGGATTGAAGCTCAAGAATGTGCTAAAGTGGAAGCATAGACCTCCATTTGAAAGAAGTAGGAAAAAAATGGCTATTCCATAAACACAAGCTTTTCATCCTTTGAGAAGAATACCAAACAAGACCCTTACTTCATTAAGGGTATTATTTTAATAGCAATAGTAGTCTTCCTATTCTAGTTAGTATAAATACTACCTTAGTTTATTTCATTAGGAGCTTTTGATGAATTAAGATATTGAATACTCTTGTGAAAGTTTTTGTGAGTTTGAGAGCTTGGTGAAGCTACGTTGATCCTTGTTTAGACAAGAGGGTTGCTTGGGATTGCTTGCAATTCCTTTGAGGCCCACTTCATAGGTTATGTGCTTTTGTATGATTAATTCAATTGAGGTCTTTAATTTCATATATGAGTTGCTTTTGATTCCATCATTTGTGTGTACCTCTTTATCCTTTAATTCTTGTTGTTTTGTTTATCTTCCGCATTCAATATTGTATAATCAGATGTCTAAATTAAATAAGGTTTAGTTATAGTTTAAGTGAAAGATTGTGTCCACCTCAAGAGTTCTGGATGGGTTCTGCCAAAACTTATTACTAAGGGGTCGTTTAGTAGGGTGTATTAGTAATGCTTTCATAGTTATGCTCACATTATTTCTTATCCACTGTTTGATTTGGTGTATTAAAACATTACATAATTTCTAAAATAATTATTTCTTTACAAAAATATCCTCCATTCTTTAGCTTTTTACACTATTTTTATTTGTTATCCAATATGAAACATATGATACGGACTATGGGATTGGGACCTTCCTCCAGTTAAATTTGGTCCAGTATCCTCCGGTGTTGGTAATTTATGAAACTTGGCTGTAACATTTCCGTTGGCAAATTTACTAACCAATATTCGATTGGTATCCTGTTAGTACCTTTACTAACGGATAAAAAATGGGTTATTAGTATATTTGGTTGTTCATTCTTCACATTATGTTAGTAATCAGTTGGTAATTTCAATAACGAAAAAAATTTCGTTTGAAATTTTACTAACATGTAAGAAATCTGTTGGAAAATTCAATTATTTATTTTTCAAAACGCATTGGTAATAGGTTAGCAATCTGTCAGTTATTTTACAAATAGAAAATTTCTACAAATTTTAACACTAATAAATACGTTAAATATTACTTTAAAAATCTAGAAGGAAACTTAAATAAATTGAAAACCCTCATAATTTTATAAAAAATGATATTTATTAGCAATGACAAACCAAATATTTAAAAAATACATATAAGTCAATAGGCAAGAAATACAATGGCGTCAATTATAAGTATCAAATAACTAATCTCAAGTCTCAAGAAAAAGAGAGATTCATCATCATCCACGTACAGATGAAGAGTGGACGCTTGAAGCAGCGACAAGGGCATTGTCCACTTCAATTACACTGGATAATTAATCAAAAGATAGGTTAAATAGGGGCAGATGTGTCTTTAATCATTTTAATACACGTATTAATAATCCTTGTATTGCTAATATTATGATTTGCTATGCATTAGTTATGTATATGATAATACTAAATAGAATGTATAAATAATGTTAAATTGAAAAGTATACCAAATAAAGAATGAGTAATACATGCATTATATTTTCTAATACATTCTATCAAATTAGCCCTAAGAGATTATTGACCTAGCAACCTTTATTTTTTTTAAAATAATACGTGTCATATTTTATTGGGGCGTTGGCATGCACATGTTTGTATAAAGTAAACACATAGGTGTATATTAAAATGAGTATAAAAAACACTTATTTTCAAAAGGTGTGAAGGAGGAGTATGTCAGAGATTTGGATAATGTATTAAGCCGTAAAACCAAGAAGATGCAAAATACATGTTAACAACACCGCTATTAGAGTACCGTGGCTGAGAGTTGAGATTCTCTTTACGACTATCAAAAATAAATACACCAATGTCATTATTATAATATATGCGTCATCATTTCTTTTTTTCGTCTGTTTCAAAAATTACATATTTATTATATATGTGATATTATTATTTTTTAATTTGTTTTAAAAATTACATATTTATATAAAAATTATTTATTTTTTTCTTAACTACCGAGTCAAAGGTGTATTAAATTGGAACGGAGTACAAACTACTTACATGTGTGCTCATTTTTTCAGTGTTCTTGTTCTTTCTCCTCTCCAACCCTCCCCTTTACCAAATCTACAAGTGGTTCTATCGGGTCGGATCCCAATTTGTTGGTAATTGTACCAAATGGATAACGACAAGTACTCTAAGGAATTAAATGTGGCTGTTAGGGTAGTGCATATGGCGTGTGGTTTATGTCAAAAGGTGCAAAAGGGTTTGTTATGTAACACATTTGATGATGATAACGAGGTTAAGTCTAAGGACGATGATTCTCTTGTTACTATTGCAGGTACCTTTATGCTTTGTTTTTTAATTTTTATTTTTATTTTTATTTTATAATAACGTGATTGTATGGGTCTACTTGAGTGTGTCAGGATGGAGCCAGAATTTGAAGTTTATGAGTTCGAAATTTTAGTCATTTTTAAGTTACTGAGTTCTAAATTGGAGCAATAATTTGTAATACTTTAAGACAAGTACAGAGACCAAAGCTAATGGAACGCGTAAACTATAGTGTAGCTCCGCCCCTATCGATTTGTAGACAGTCCTTTTTATGCTTTGCTTTTTAATTTTTGTTTTTATTTTATAATGTGATTGTATGGGTCCGCTTGAGGCAGAGAAGCTTATAGGTTCGGAATTTCAGTCCTTTTTAAGTTAATGAGTTTTAAATTAATAATTTATAAATATTGAATTTATTAAGACAGATACAGAGTTTGGACCAAAGCTACTGGATTTGACCAACACTTAAGTTGTAGCCTAGCTCCGGCCATGTCAATTAGTAGACAGTTCGTAAGCAGGGTAAAATCATTCCCATTGAGATGGAGCATGTGTGCTCACATTGAGAGTTGTAATGGGGATTTGAACCCTTTCCCTCCAATGGAAATAATGGTTTGGTTTGTAATACGAAACTCTTTGAGCTAGACTCTGCTGCTGTTTGTTTAACTAGAAATCAACAGAGGTATTGAAAGCACCCTGGAATATGGCATTTTGTTCCTTGCTTTCTCATTTACTGGGAGCTAAAAGTAGGATTAAAGCTACAATTAAAAGGGGGTATTAACACCAAATTTTGAGTTTGTGAGAAATTATGGGAGAAAATATATTATTGAATTATTGTGTATCTACATGATTACACTGAGCTCTATTTATAGACACTCCATTACAATCCTTTTTCCTAGTAGATGAAATCTTATTCCTATTCTAACACTCCCCCTCAAACTGGTACATACAAGTCATATGTACCTAGCTTGTTACCAATGTAATTAATACGAGTACTAGTGAGGGACTTGGTGAAAATATCTGCAAGCTGATCACTCGATTTCACAAATTTTGTAAAAGTATCACCGGAGAGTATCTTTTCACAAAGTGATAGTTAATCTCAATGTGTTTAGTCCTCTCATGAAATACCAGATTTGGAGCGGAATGTCAATAAAACACTGACTGATCAGCTTCACTACAAGTCATGCCAAACATCTGAATTACTGTGCTGAACTTTCTAAACCAGGCTTGAGGAGATTGTTTCAGACCATAAAGTGCTCGGCTCAATTGGCAGACCAAGCTAAACTCCCCCTAAGCGACAAAACCAGGTGGTTGCTCCATATAAACTTTCTCCTCTGCTCAAGGTCATCATGGAGAGAATATCATACTTCACGAATGTGTCCAATCCTATTACAATAACTATCCCTAGGTCGAGATCTTTCAAGACAACCTCCTCCTCGTCGTTTCCTCATAGACTGTGATGTGCGATTTTCTGATCTCCTCCTTAAGGGTTTTGAAGTAATCATAGGACTTGAACTTTCAATTTTCGTATTTTTGGAGTTTAACATATCAAAATCGAGAGCCGTAGCGAAATCTGACTTGAAAGATGGATGAAATATGACGAACATAACCCAAGAAGAAAATCGCCGAGATATGGCCGGAATTGGTGCATGCGCGGCGCGTGGATCTGGCCAACAAAGGTGCATGCGTGGCGCGTGGATTTGACGCGCTAGCCGGAGCTGGCACTTTGAGCGGCACGTGGTGACGCGTGTGGGTATTTGTCGGAGCCGCTGACTAGGTTTTGGTCAAAAGAGACTGATCTACCTCGTGGTGGTGTTGGAATTTGCGCAATACTACCCGAAAGTAATTTTGTAGCGGACAGATATGTTGTCACCGAAAATATTGCACGATGACTGATTTGCTTTCCTGGAAATTTTCATTAGTCTCTCACTAGCTTGAACCTGATCTATGTTGTGGTGGTGTTGGATTTTGCACAACACCACTGGATAGAGATGTGAAACTAGCAATCACCAGGAAAATTATGCGCGGTGATGATATTTTTTTTTTCGAATCTTCACTGGAATATTGCACAGCGGATACTTTCTTACTAATGCTCTGGAAAAGGACGCAAAACAATCGCCGGAATTGAGGCACGAGATTGTGATGGTATTTTATGGGTAGGATCGAAATAATGGCACGATCCTACGGGACGCAAAACAGTTGTCGGAATTGAGGCACGGGACTGTGATGGTATTTTGTGGGTAGGATCGCAATGATGGCACGACCGTACGGAAAAAGAAATAATGCCGGAAAAGTTATCGAACCTCGAAGAAAGTGGTATGGATCATTTCGAAATTTTTACGCAATGCTGACAATAAAAACAATTCCTAAAAGAATGTCCCAAGACGGCCCGGATTCGCTGGAACCCTAGTTTCAACGATCGGAATCCGGTAACTATTCACGCCAAAATTACTATTCACGAGGCACTGTTCACGCCTACTTTTTTTTAGAGAATATTTTATTTATAAATATCTGAAAGTTCTCTAAAATCTTCACTCTACCATTATCTTTGGCCAGACGGGCGACACACATTGGCTAGTGCCGCCCGCGGGCAACAGAAGCTCTTTGATTCTCTACCAAGATCGTAGAAGCTCTGATACCATGTGAAAAATTATGGGAGAAAATATATTATTGAATTGTTGTATATCTACATGATTACACTAAGCTCTATTTATAAACACTCCATTGCAATCATTTTCCTAGTAGGATACTATATATGAACTCTTATTCCTATTCTAACAGAGTTATATAAGTGTGTGTAAATTAGATGTATATAGAAAATAGGCCAAGACTACTAAGGAGTAAATATCAATTCGAGACCGGAAGTAAAACCTTAAAACCACCACAGTAAACGGTCAAAATCTACATACTAGTTGAATTGTGATAATAGGCCAACATTGCTTGTGTAAAATCCTGAGTATATCACTACTGACAAAGTCACGGTAGTGAGAGAATTAGTCAAATTCAGTAACTTCTTAACTCATGTGGAAGTGGTTTACGGGGTTCAAGCTGAATCTTCCCATCTGTCCTAGTCCTGGTGGACAGATTTACCTAGTACTTGTTGTTGGTGGAGGTGACAAGTATCCCGTGGAATTAGTCGAGGTGTGTCCAACCTGGCCTGGACACCACAATTATCAAAAAGGAAAACACCAAATTTTAGTCCTCAATTGAACTGGACATACGATTGGGCCTTGGTTCATTAAGGGCAAGATGCATCATTGCGCTTGCCAACATTATCATCAGATACACATTAGGCCAGCCGGATGACTCAGCTTGAACCCTGTAACAACTCCTACATAAGTTAAGAAGTTAGTCAATTTGACTAATTCTTTCACTGGAGTGACTTAGTCTGTAGTGGTATATTTAGGAGTTCACGCAAGCAATGTTGCCCTATTGTCACAATTCAACTCTTACGTGGTTTTGATCGTTTGCTGTGGTGGTTTTAAGATTTTACTTCCTGTCTTAAATTGATATTTACTTCTAAGTAGTGTTGGCCAATTATCCTTTATCACTCAGTCTTCTATTTGTGTTATTCGAGACATTCCTTTACAACATTATTAGCTTCTACCTTGGCCAAATGTTAATCTAAGTCCATTTCTTTTTTGATCAAGAAGAGGCAAAACAAATTAATCATTATCCAAAGACAAAACATTTGTTCTTGACTTGTTAAGTCAAGATGCCTTATTGAGTTCAGAAGAGAAGTAGAATCCTCTTCTCTACGTCATTTAATCGTCTAAATACAAATTGAGAATTGTGTGGAAGTGAAGGGCTAAATTACTTCTTAATTTGGTCCAATCCATCAGCCGCAACAAGAAGGAAGTAAGAAGTAGCAAAAGAGTGGAATAAGCATTTATTTTGGAAAGTGGAAATTGACCTTAAAATGGCTGAAGTTCATTTCCTTAGATAACATAAAATATTGCCTATTCGTCTTTCATTGTTCACATTTCATCTGCAAATAAAT
Source organism: Anisodus acutangulus (assembly GCA_029783415.1). Lineage (NCBI taxonomy): Eukaryota > Viridiplantae > Streptophyta > Magnoliopsida > Solanales > Solanaceae > Anisodus > Anisodus acutangulus. Next base: position 9,275,402 of record CM056511.1, read on the forward strand.
TGGGTTCACGTGACAATTGAAAATTCTTGGATGGTTAGATAAATGACGATATTTCTACTTCAACCTATTTCATAATTCTTAAATCCTGGGAACTGTTGGTCAGTCTTAACATGCTTGGTTTAGAATCCTGTTAGGAAAAGCAAGTCCAGATTATTCTTTTATGTGGGGGTGTTTGGATTAGCTTGTGCACACTTCGACAATTACACTAGGTACTTCCTATCTCCCAGCACTCATATGGAGTAACTCTATCCACAAGACTTACATAGATAGGACGAAATCACCTATGTGTTTTTGCCTCTACTGGAATTTGGACCCTGGTCTCCCATGAATTCCATCCTACTTAATTGATCTTTAGGCCTCACCATTGGAATTCTTTCAAGACACAAAAACTTCACTGTGTTGTCTTCTGCTCTTAATGCTTTATAACTAATCTTTATGCTTAACGAGCACTTTAACTTCACTGAGGTTGTGAGACAGTTGTGATTGTTATGTTTCTAAGAAGCAGCAGCAATAACACTAAGGATCACTTTGATACTCACATCTGCTAGTTTGATTTGAAGCTTTTTAATCTTTCTACTCCTAACTGAAATAAGGAACAGAAATTATCAATAGATTGAGGAGACACTCTATGTTCACATAATTTGGCTTTCTTATTTCTTTTCTCATTTTGCATTAGGTATTCACCATGTGCTCAGCTTCAATGCTGAAGGTCAAGTAGTAGATTAGTTTCAGTCTTTTAAGATGAGTCTTAATTTCTGTCTTATTTGATACAGCTGCTCTGAGTTGACACATATGCAAGAGAACATCCATAAAAGTGGCTCGCTTGCTTGACTTATATATGATTTTCCATGCAGCCAGTTAATAGGATTAGTGATACTTTCAACTGCTAAATTTTGTGTTTTGGGGTCAATATTCCACATCTTTAACATATTATCATTTGAATCATCTTTGACAAAGAGTTGGCTGTGGTAATGTAATTATGCTGATTTAAATTCTTATGGTAGTACTGATTGATGGATATCAAATCCTAAATAATCAACAAGTATTTTCATTGTATACTATGATGCATTGCAAATGCGGCTGTAACCTAAGTTGTGTTTTGTCAATTATTCAAAGATCAAAACATGCGGACTATTGAGATATTAGCAATTCTTTTTTCTTTTTCCATTTTTGAATAAAAGAAGTTCAGGTGCTTTAGGTTTTATTTTGTCTGCTTAACGATATCTCTCATTTTTTGACTTCATAGGAGAGTGAAACAACATATTTTGATCCAAATTACCTGAGCAGCTTTTCTGCTTCTTGTATGTGCACTCTACTATCTTAGCAGTGTGCTTCATTAATAAAATTACCCGACTTATAAAAAAAAAAAACAGGCATGGTTTGTATTGTTTGTTTCTATTCCTTAAATTATTCAGGGTAGAAGAAGTTCTTACTGTGTCTACCTGCAATTTCGCATTACTATATCTAAATGTGCATCTTTTATAGATATTGCATAGATTGCCTCCTATGCACACTAAGTATTTCCTTCAATTTTTTTGCATGGATAGATTGGAGTGTGCAAGCAACTGTAAGCTGGATTCTTTCAAATACTTTCGATAGCGAAAAAGTCTCCATAGTAGCTGAAGAAGACGTTCAAACTCTTTCCAAGCCTGAAGCAGCAGGTCTATTGGGTAAAGTTGTTAGCACCGTCAACGAATGCTTAGCAGAAGCTTCCAGATATGGTCTGAAAGGTCCGGATAAATCCCTGGGGCCTTCAGAAATTCTGGAGGCTATTAGTCGCTGCAATTCAAATGGGGGCCCTCTTGGCAGGCATTGGGTTCTTGACCCGGTTGATGGTACACTAGGGTTTGTGCGTGGAGATCAATATGCTGTGGCTCTAGCATTGATTGATAATGGGGAGGTTGTAGTGGGATTGCTAGGTTGCCCTAATTATCGTATGAAGAGGGACAGGCATAATAAACAACAGCAAAATCATATTTCATCAGAAGTTTCAGAGCCCTCACCACCTGATATGTTGGAAGAAGGATGTGTGATGTACACAAAAAAAGGTACTGGTGAAGCTTGGGTGCAGCCAATGATTTACGGTGATAGGAAATATGAATGGCCAAATTTTGCCGAACAAGTTCGTGTTTCTCCAATTGATGATCCAGCATTGGCAACTTTTTGTGAGCCAGTTGAGAGAGCCAATTCAAACCACTCCTACGCAGCTGGACTTGCTTCCTCTGTTGGGCTTAGGTTTGTTGATAAACTATCTCTCGTTTTTTGCTGCCAGTTTACAGGCAGCCTCCAAGAATTATTGATTCAGTTTTCTAGATTTTGTATTTCAAATCTTGTATATCTAGGTAAGTATATACTTAGTCAACTTATATGCAATAGAATCTTTGTATTCGGCTCAATGCTTTTGGTAAAACATCAGCCTGAGTTTAATTCCAATTCATTTAGTTTTAAAAAGCTTAAATGGCAAATTTAGGTGTTTCATAACTGCACCAGGAAGTTCCTCTCTTCTTCCTTCTTGAAAATGTAGACTTGTTTCTAACGTTTTTTTTTGTCAACACATTACACTTTGCTTAAGGAAAAATATGTTGATGTCATACTTGTGGAGGAAAAAGAAATAAACAAAGAAAAAGAAACATGTCGATATGTTATTTGACCTTTGTCAATAATTATTTTCAATAGTTTGACTCCAAAAATTCTAACACTGTTGGTTTCCACTGGCAGAAACAAGCCCCTCCGAGTTTATAGCATGGTAAAATATGCCGCCATAGCACAGGGAGATGCTGAAATTTTCATGAAATTTGCGAGAGCTGGGTACAAAGAGAAGATTTGGGACCATGCAGCTGGTGTTCTTATTGTACAAGAGGCTGGCGGTGTGGTAACTGATGCAGGAGGGCGTTCACTTGATTTCTCTAAAGGGATATACTTGGAATGTCTTGATAGGGGAATAGTTGTTTGCTCTGGCGATAAGCTGCATGAGAAATTAATTGGAGCTGTTTATGCCAGCTGGGAGTCCTCTAGTTTATGAATCTCCCTTATCTGCTAGAAGGACAGTGATGGGATCCTAACTTATTACGTGCTTCCAGGTAAAGTCCTTAAGCTATAATTGGGCGTCTCACTCAATTGCTTTTGTTTTTCACATCACAACAGCTATGCCTTAATCCAAGCAAGTTGGAGTTGGTCATATGAACCCTGACCGTCTATCTCACTCCATTTAAGTCTGTCACATCGTTAATTGACTAATCTTACCTAGGATGTCAACCTTTCTCTATATAGGCTTGTGACCCGCAACATGAGCAAGCTCACACAAGCGTTCTTCTCTACATCACGGAGAAAATGACAAAAATGGTCCCCTAGGTAGTAGATTCAAAATAGTCCCTTAAGTATCACCTAAGTAATTTTAGTCCTTTAAGTTTGCTGAAAGTGAGCACTTTTGGTCTCTTTAAGATATTTACCAAATGATTGCTAAATTCAAGCTGTGAATTTTTTTTACTTGAAACACTAGAAATTTCCGTCAAAATCACAAAATTCGCAACATAAAAAAATTACACCAGACACAAAACATTAGGCAAAAAATAAGAGAAAGTGCACCTCAAAGATTTTTGAAATAGACAAAAATTAACATAAATTGCAAAAATTGTACTTCCAAGTGTGAGTTCCCCGTTAAAACTTTTATATTTCACAACTCCGGTTAAATAGTTAAATCAAAGTTTGGCAAATATCTGACGGAGACCAAACGTGCTCATTTTTTGGCAAATTTAAAGGACCAAAACTGCTCAGGTGATACTTGAGGGACTATTTTGAACCTACTACCAAAGATAAGCGACCATTTTTGTCATTTTCACCTACATTAAGTTTCATAAAACCAAGGCTTTCATATTCCCGATGCCCAACTCTTGCTGTGTAATGTATCTTATATTCACCCGAATGTGGATTATTCCTATAGGTGGTCTATGTTTGCTCACTTGTTTCTGGCAATCTCGCAGCAAAGTCTGTTTCTACAGAACGTGTTACCCGCCCTCTACTAAGTGGTTTTTGAAAAAGGTCATTTATTAATGGGAATTTTTTTTGCGACTGCAGGTGGTAAACATGTGTTCTATTCTCATTCCAATTTAAATAGGTAATTTCAGGTGACTTTCACAAATGGAGTTCGCCATTGCAATTGGCTCATGAGATATATGTTTGCTCTGGGAAGACATAAAATGGCGAACTGGTTTCCTAAGAGACAGGTAAATCTGAGGCCAATGTTGCAGAGAAATGTTTACTGAGGCTGCAGAGAAGAGGTTGTTTGTCGTTCTGGGACCGTGGAGGGGAAACTTCATTGCTTCAACGACCAAGTCAAAAGTACACATGTTCGGCTCTTCTATCCCCCCCCCTCCCTTATGCAGAAGAAGACTTACTGGATTTCCATACTAATTATTCGTAGACATCTCAGTGACTCAATTTGACTCCTGGAAAATGTTTACCATAATATAATTAATCTTTTTATGTATTCTATTGACACATTTTAATTTTGTTAGCAAACTACTAATTGAGACTTTTAGTATCATTTGAGAAAGCCTTTAGAGCTTTGTTTGGCTTTGAAAGTCAGAGGCTCCTCAAAATTTTAATCGTCTCCATATTCCATAGTTTAGGATATGTTCACAATAAGCCGTATTAACGAACTTTTCTAGTAAGTGAATTGAATAAGTTCAACCAATGACTTATTTTGTTTGCTTTAGAAAAATAGGTATTGAATGCACAAGAAGTAATGGCACCTCGGTTCACTTTTACTTGTCAACGATTGACTTTACACACCATTTAAGAAATAATAAAGTACATAATTTATCACGATATCCATATTAATTGGTGCATAGTTTTAATAGACTTGAAAAATATTTAAAATGAGTATTTAATATTATGGGTAAACATGAAAAAAGAAATTGTAAGTGAGAAGTAAGTATTAAAATTTATTTTTAATATAGTGGATGAGTAAAAGTGAACGGAAGGGAGGGAATAGTCATGTTTATTTTACTGTGATGATGTCAAGAGCAGTTTCCTAGCATCTGGACTTATTTATTTGACAGACTGTTAAATCGAGTGGCCTGTTATCCACAAGAACAAGTGTTGGTGAATTTGTCTCAAAATTAGAATTTGGAATTCCCAAGTTGTTCCTAACTTCCTATATCATTCTCTTATCAATTACTCATATATTTTCTTATGAAATTCCTCAAAAACTTATATATGTTGCGTACTTTGGGGGCGTCCAAAAAGATTGACTAATTTTGCAATATCAATCTACTCTATCGTATTTTATATGATATGCTTTCCTTTTTAGTCGTCTAAAAAATGACATATTTTCTTATTTGTCAATAATTTAACTTTAAATTTTATCTTTTAATTTAACGAAATGATTTATAACTATACAAATATCTTTGACTTGTTTTACACCACAATATTCAAAAATCTTACTTTTGTTTTTAAATGTTGTGCCCAATTAAGTTATATCATACAAAATTGAGACCGGAAGGAGTATTAGTTTTGGTAATTAGTAAGTAGACCTTGTGTAAATAAACATATAGTGCAAATATGCACCTTTTCCTTTAGAAACAAATATCTGAGTACTAATAAGATAGCCGTCTTGCTCTATTTTGACGGCGTTCAATTTGATTTTTTTTATTTATGAGTACTGAAATTCACAATATTATTAAAGGGTGTGATAAAAATAATTGAAATTGCTTTGCCTTAATTAAAGGTATTGAATTTAAACTCTTGAAATGAAATATTTTTACTGCAAACTTGCTCTTTGGGTGTGTTTGGTAAATGTTTTTTTTTGAAAAACAAGTGCTTTCTTATTTATTTTTTAACGTTTGGTAAGGAGGAAAAAATATCATCCGAGGAACATTTGTATGGAGTGGCGAGTGGAAGTTTGGGAGTGGTGGGGGTTATCAATTCATCAAATCCCAGTTCCCGGAGTTTCAAGCTGACTAGAGCAAGTATTGTTTGAAGGAGCATGGAGTGTCACAATACTACAACTGTGACCTTATTTATTTAAGTCAATTTAGTCCCTAAGTTGTAATGGTTACATTTCAGTCCTTATGTTTCAATTATTGCACTTTAATCCATGTAAGGCCTTAAGGCCATCGGCTACTCTTTTGGTCATTGTTAAGGAAAAACAAAATTTTATCTCTCTTCTGTCCTTCTTTCCCTTACGATCCAAAACCCTAGTAGCAGATCTCGAGCATCTGTTACAATGGTATCAGAGCTGGTTCCGACACCGGGAATCGACGTTTCACCGGGCTTACAGAATATGTACGACGACATCCGAATGTTGAAGACTCAGCTAGCCGTCATAGCTGAAGAAACGAACAAAAGATTCGATGAAAATGGTAGGAAATTCGAAGAAACATGTAAGAAACTCGAGATTCTTGAGCAAAGATAGCTTGAGGAGAACCGCGAGTTGAATTGGAAGCTGGAAATCCTCTTAGCCAGCATGCATCAAAACAACTCCGGAGGGTCGACACCGGTGACACCAGCAGCTACAGAGGCAAACCTTATTATGGGCTTCATTCCGACCAACATTCATTCGGTGACACCAGGGTATGACATCAAACAAGCGTCATATAGCAAAACTCCTAACCCTATGTCTCATTCTTACACACCCTCGAGTGGTAGCTTCGGTAGAGGGTTTACGTTTTCCCCGGCACCGCTATTGACAAGTCCCCAAATTTTTAGAAACCCTAATTATTCATCATCACCCCCAATTTTAACTGGAACCATTGTTCACACTCCGGAAGCCCCAAATAACCCAAGAACCCTAAAACCCAAAATCAATTTTCCCGAGTTTGACGGTATTAATCTAAGGAGCTGGTTAAGAAAATGCGAAAGGTTTTTTGAGTTATACAATATTCCAGACGAAGAGAAGTTGAGCTATGCTTCGGTACACATCGGGGATAAGGTTGACTTATGGTTGGATGAGTATACCTTGTACCTTAAAGGAACCATAACTTGGAGCAGGTTTTGTGTTGAAGTATGTCGGAGGTTCGGGCGCCTGAGACCTCAAGATGTTGTTGAAGAGTTCAATAAGCTGATACAACATGGTACTATTGACCAATACCAAAGCAGGTTCGATGAGTTACTTAGTCATATGTCAATATTAAATCCTTTACTTAATGAAGCACATTATGTTGCTAGTTTCATCTGTGGCCTCAAGCCTGAAATTAAACCCTTAGTTAAATTAGTCAATCCTGCCACTATTTTAAATGCCTATGAAGTAGCCAAACTGTATGAAGAATCCTTTAAAGCTCTCACCTTTTATTACCACCAGATATGCCTCCCAATATACCCCAAAACCAATAACCACTGCCTACCCAATATACCAAACCAATCCTACAAACAAACCACCCCAGAACCAAAACTATCAAAATCCTCTCAGACTATCTTATCCCACTCACAAACTACCAGTCAGACCTCCATATAAACCAAATAACCTTCCTCCTCATCTTGAAACTTTGAGAGAACAAGGATTATGTTACAAGTGCAAAGAAAAGTATACCTCTGGTCACTAATGCAAGGGCAGAGGGTTACATGCTATGGAAGGTATTGAGGTAGATGGTGAGGAAGATCAATATGAAGAATTTGTAGATGTGGCAGAAACCTTAGAAGAACAAGTGGATGAACAAGCTGAGGTTTCAGTGAATGCTCTTTTTGGTTTGAGTACCACAAAAGGGAAAGTGTCTACCATAAAGATCATAGGGTACGCTGGGACAGTACCCTTGACTATACTCATAGACAGTGGCTCCACCCACGCGTTTATAGATCCTTATATCACTAAGAGGTTAAGCTTACCAAGACAGCCTCTGAAGAGCCCCTGAAAGTGAAAGCAGCCAATGGATAGGAAATGATTTGCTATTTTGAAAGCCCTTCATTTAAGTGGCAGATGCAGGGTAAACAATAATGTTACAAACTAGGCATTCTAAGGGTAGGAGGTTGTGACATGATACTTGGCATGGATTGGATAGATGAAGTGGCACCAATTATACTGCATATTAGGCCACACAACTTAAGCTTCTTATACAAGGGGGACATGATCACATTATATGGGGATCAAGAGGATACTGAAATTACAACCATTGACATTGAGAAATTGAAGAGAATGTTGCAATGTGACACATGTGAAGTAGTAGCTGAAATTGCATTAATGGGAGCCGAGAAGGCAGAGAAAAGGGACCCAAGTGTGACTATTGTTGTTGACAGGTTGTTGCAAAAATACAAAGAGGTATTTCAAGAGCCCACTGAATTGCCACCAAAGAGAGAATGTGATCACAAGATTAATCTTATCCCTAGAGCCCAACCATTCAATCTAAGGCCCTCTAGATATTCCTTTGATCAAAAGAATGTTATTGAATTCATCATCACCGGGATGTTGAAAGCTGAAATTGTGGTTCCTAGCCACTCAACTTTTGCTTCACCTGCACTACTGGTTAAAAAAAATATGCTACTTGGAGGTTATGTATAGATTACAGGAGACTCAACAGCTTAACAATCAAGAATAAAATACCCCATTCCCATGATATAAGACTTGCTAGATGAGTTGTCCAGGGTTCATATCTTCTCCAAAGTGGATTTGAGAGCTGGGTATCACCAAGTGAGAATGAAAGAGGGAGAAAAACACAAAACTGCATTCAGAATACACCAAGGTCTATGGAAATTAAGGGTAATGCCTTTTGGTTTAACTAATCCACCTACCATCTTTCAGTCACTCATGAATAGTGTTTTCAAGGATCAATTGAGGAAGTTCATATTGGTGTTATTTGATGATATACTTATATAAAACAAGACCATGTAGGAGCACTTGATACATTTGGAGACTGTTCTACAATTACTTCAGGAAAACCAACTGTATGCCAAGATGAGTAAGTGTGAATTTGGGCAATCACAGATAGAATATTTGGGGCATCTCATTACCAACCAGGGAGTGAGTACTGACCCAAGTAAGGTCAGTGCAATTCTAGACTGGCCACAGCCACACACTATCAAGAATTGAGAGGATTCCTAGGGTTGACATGGTACTATAGAAAGTTTGTAAGGGATTATGCCCATATCAGCAAGCCCATGACAAATTTATTAAAAAAATGAGAGTTTGGATGGAACCCTAAAGCTGAAGCAGCATTCAACACACTGAAAGCAGTTATGTCAAGCACCCATGTGCTAGCATTATCAAACTTTACCAAACCTTTTATATTAGAGGTTGATTCTTGCAACACTGGTATTGGTGTTGTGCCGATGCAGGACAGAAAACCCTTGGCTTTTATGAGTCAAGTTTTGAGTAAAAAACACCAAGGATTATCCACTTATGAAAATGAGTTGATAGCACTATTACAAGTTGTGGATAGATGGATACATTACTTACACCCCCGTCACTTCATCATAAAGACTGACCATTTCAGTCTGAAATTCTTACAAGAGCAGAAGATAACTACTTCATTACAATACAAGGGGCTCACTAAGTTGATGGAGCTAAACTTTGAGATCCAATACAAGAATGGGGTTGAAAATATAGTGGTTGATGCCTTGTCCAGAAAGGATAATCATCCAAAAGAGCCAATCAGGGAGATAGATACAAAGCAGTGCCTAGTTTTAACACAATCACAACCAAAGTGGATAGAAGAAATCTTAGATAGTTACAAAGGGGATATCCAGGTGCTTCAGGCAATTACTACTCTTAGCACAAATCTAGATTTTGAGTCAGAGATGTCATTACAAGCAGGATTGTTGAGGTACAAAGGAAGAGTCTGGGTGGGTCAAAATGGAACCCTGAGTCATGACTTAACAAAAAATTTACACAAGTCAGGCCTTGGGGGACACTCAAGAGTATGGGCCACTTATCAAAGGCTTAAAGCAGTTTTTTATGGGCCAACAATGATAGAACAGGTGAAAACTGTGGTACTAGAATGTGAAGTCTGTTAGAGATGCAAAGATGAACAAATTGCCTACCCAGGCTTGATGCAGCCCCTACCTATACCAGAAGGAGCACGGGAACACATCTCCATGGATTTCATTGAAGGGTTACCTAAATCCGAAGGGAAAGACACTGTGTTAGTAGTTATTGATAGATATAGCAAGTATGCTCATTTTATTGCTATGGCCCACCCCTTCACAGCACCACAAGTAGCCAAGTCATTCTTGGATAACATATATAATTACATGGGTTACCTAGGAGTATAGTGTCTGATAGGGATAAAGTGTTCCTTAGTAACTTTTGGAAGGAACTCTTCAGGCTATTACAAGTACAGTTATGCTTCAGTTCAACATATCACCCACAGACAGATGGTCAAACTGAGAGACTCAATAGATGCTTGGAAAACTATTTGAGATGCATGACCAGCCATAAACCAAAATAGTGGCACAAGTGGCTAGCACAAGCTGAATTCTGGTACAATGGTAATTACCATTCAGCACTAAAAAATGACTCATTTCAAGGTCATGTATGGGTATGATCCTTCACAGTTAACTTTTGAACTCATTGCTAAAACCAAGGTGGACATTGTTGATCAAATGCTTAGAGAGAGACAACTGATGGCTAAGGTATTGAAGGAAAATCTGACCAAGGAACAGAACATAATGAAGATCAATGCAGACAAAAAGAGAACTGAAAGGTAATTCAATGTTGGTGATTGAGTTTTTTTGAAGCTATAACCTTATCGGCAAACATCTATAGCCTTAAGGAAGAACCTCAAGCTTGCATCAAGGTTCTACGGTCCTTACCATATTACTCAGAAACTTGGGCCAGTGGCTTATAAACTAGCACTACCAGATAGTGCCAAGATACATTATGTATTCCATATCTCACAGCTGAAGAGAAGAATTGGAGATCACATCATCTTCTCAATTGATCCCCCATACTGCTCAGAAGAAGGCCAATCATTCGTAGCACCAGTCGCACTGTTAGATAGAAGAATGGTGAAAAGAGGAAACAAGGCTACCACACAGGTGCTGATTCAATGGGAAAAATTACTACCGGAAGAGTCCACTTGGGAGGATTATCAATTCATCAAATCCCAGTTCCCGGGGTTTCAGGCTAACTAGAGCAAGTATTGTTTGAAGGAGCATGGAGTGTCACAATACTACAATTGTGACCTTATTTATTTAAGTCAATTTAGTCCCTAAGTTGTAATGGTTACATTTCAGTCTTTATGTTTCAATTATTGCACTTTAATCCATGTAAGGCCTTAAGGCCATCAGCTACTCTTTTGGTCATTGTTAAGGAAAAATAAAATTTTATCTCTCTTCTCTCTTTTCTGTCCTTATTTCCCTTACGATCCAAAACCCTAGTAGCAGATCTTGAGCATTTGTTATAGAAGATTGTTGCTTACATGGTTAGTTCAATTCTATTCAACATTTTCATCTGAATAGTAAGCGGTTGAGGACAATTAAATTATTATACTTGTTACTCCCTTCGGTTCATAATAATAAGTGTTCACTTAGCCTTTTTATTTTGTTTCAAAATAAGTGTCCGCTTACCTAAGGAATTAATTATTTTCTTTCAAATTTACTCCTATTTAGATAAGTGAGTTCTTATGTAATCAAGAAACTATATTAATTAGGTTGTGTTTAGTTAAGGGAAATTTAGTCAAAATACATATTTTTCCTTGTAGTTAGTATTTGCTTGAAGGGTGTACACTTATTTTGAACCGGAGGGAGTAATGTTCATATGTGATTTAATTTGGGCAAAGAATGTTGGATCACCTCTAACAGTTGATCCTGATCAAAACTTAATTAAAAGGAATGTGGATCATCAAAACTTTAAAGGGAAGCCTAGTGCACAAGCATGCCGCGTTAGCAGGGTTCGGGGAAAGGCCGCGTGTTATGTAGACAGTCTAACATAATGTAATCAGTGGCTGCTTCCACGGCCCGAACCCATGACCTATAGGTCACACGAATTGCTTGTGATATAGGCTATGACTTTTCTGATTTTCCTCCGCTTTTATTTTCTTCCACTTTTGAATTGCTTGTCCTTGTATCGAGGGTCAACCGAAAACAATCTCTCTACCTCCCAAGGTAGGGGTAAGGTTTGTGTACACTCTACCCTCCCCAGACCCCACTTTGTGGAATTTCACTGGGTATGTTGTTGTTGTTGTTGTAGGATACTAGCATAATGCATTTGTAACCATACATCTCTGTCTCTCATGCATATTTGCAGCTACATCAACATACTTATGGAGCACTTATGTCTGCATACCGATGTTGTTTCAAGAATGATGAAAAATAAAATTTTGAAACCCTCTCAGCTCCTTGATGGATTTTTCAGTTATGCAGGAATTGACAAAGAGGCCAACTTCTCCTTCGATTTTGTTAACACATTTAGAGAGTACAATGAAGCAATTTCAGAGTTTAATGGCTGTGATCGTTATCTTTATTGAAATTACATCTCCAATACCTTTGTATGGTTGGCAAGCTTGGTCCATTTATCCTGCTGAGGCAGTGCTTTATTCCCCTGAAACAAAGACTCTCCCTAGAACAGGAGAATTAGCTCTCAGAAGAGCTATCCCAGCCAACACAAATATGAAAGCTATACAGGTACCTGACTTGTTTTGTTCTGCCAGTATGTTGTGGTCTAGCCGGACTAACATGTCTATTTAATCTTTTCCTATTTGGTCGTGTAGATAGTAAGTCGTGCAGTATCACTATTCCTCCTTTATTTTCTCGCAGGATTCTCTTGAGGACATCTCGTACCTGCTCAGGATTCCACAGCGAAAACCTTTTGGAACAATGGAGGGTAATGTGAAGAAAGCGCTTAAGGTATTGTGGAGTAATATTTAGGTATGAGAACATTTTTGGACCGCTCAAAAGAGTAATAGCCATCAAATGTATAGGTTTTGTATATATACATATAATATACATAATTAGTGCATAGGTTTTGTATATTTTGACTAGCACCGTTATTAGTTTCGGCCGACAGACAAAAAATGAAAAAATCTCAATAATATAAAATTTTGTATTTGTCACAACTTAATTAGATATTAGACACTTAAGGTTTGATCCTCCACCAAGGTTTCCATTCTTCGACATGAATCACAGCTGTCCAACAGGGTGGATTACAAAACCTTATTTCAATCAAGATGACGTTCTTCTTATCTTGTCAGAGTGGATTACAAAAACTTCTACAGCACATAAAGGATAAAGATACAGTTGGTCTTGCATCTACACTAGATACTGTTGCGCAGCTGGAGTTGTTACTGGTATTTATGAGTTCCTTTGTAGATTAAACACCTTTATTACTAATGTCCATGACATTTATAAATGATTCCGTAAACACTGCCATTCTTTTATGGTGAAAAGGGGCAAAGTGGTAATGGAAAGCACAGTAATTGTGTTTAAATAGTCCACATTTTACCGTTTAGATTAATTTGCCCATTTTTGGAGCTTTATTAAGCAATAAGATTTGTATTAAGGCTCAAATCGTGCACTTATGAAATGTTATTGTGCTTTGAGGAATATATAGAAGGACAAAGATTGAGGCAAACAGCCCATGGGGAATCAAACTATCGAAATCTCTCATGCATTACGATTTTCACAATCATACATTCTTTGATAAAATTATTAGTGTAAAGTGTTTAATGTAGTTTACAGTATCTCAAAGACATAATCTCTCTACAGGCCCCAGGGTTATCAGTTTTGTTGCCTCAGCAGTACTTGAAATACCCGAGGTAAGGCCTCTCATGATTTCTCTTCTAAATAACACCATCCACCTTCTCTCTCTTTCTCTTGAGAGACTTGATCGTTTTATGATTCTTGGGATATTTTTTTTTTTTCGATTAAGAAAGTATTTTCATTCATAACACATGGCCAAACTGGCCGTATACAAAGCATATACCTAAAGGTAAAGAAGCTACAAAATATGATTTTCTACAAACTCCACCTAATCATCTATACAAGGAACTTTCTGTTTACACCAAAAGAAAATAAGGGAGCGTAGACTACTTAACTGAGAGAAACTTGATTCTACTCCTTCAAAAGCTCTCCTATTTTTCTCTCTCCAAACTACCCACATTAAAGCAAGTGGAACCACATTCCAAGCCCTTCGTTTTCTCTTTCTTCTCCCGCTCTTCCAACTGAACATCAGATCTTTCACAGTGCTTCGTCTTCTCTTCCCTCTCCCGTTCTTCCAACTGAACATCAAATCTTTCACAGTTCTTGGCATTGCCTAAGTAGTGCGAAACCACTTAAGCATATCCCACCATAATCTCATGGTAAGCCCTCAATGTAGAAGAAGATGGTTCACGTCCTCGCCCGCCTCATTGCACATGTAACACCAACTGCCGCAGACAACCTTCCACTTTTTAAGATTCTCCGCTTTCAAAATCACCCCTCTAGTGACTAACCAAGTGAAAAAACACAATTTCCCCGACACACTTGAAACCCATATTGCATTACATGGGAAATCAACCTCCTCCCTAACCAAAAGTTTCTCATAAGAATACTTCACAAAGAACACTCCATTATTTCCAGGCCCCACCTCCAAACATCGGAATGTCCACCGGCTTGACTTGCCTATGAAGTAAGTCTATCAATCTTTGAAACTTACCCACTTCTCAATCTTGAAAATCCCTTCTAAATCTCAAATCCCAAAATTTTAAATTTCAATGCACCTGTACTTAACAATAATGGTAAAAAACACAGCTGAACTATAATTTCTTTGCGAATTTCACACCCCAACTATTCGTTGTTCCCTTTACCTACTTAAACTATCACTATCTATGTATTAAAACACACATCGAAGCTGACTAGGCCCGATGTTTGAAAACAATCGCCAACAGGCGCGTGGGGACTTAATTGATCCATAAAAAATTCATCCACGTGGCTAATTAAGCTGACTAGTTTCAATTTTTTTTCTATTTTCCATTAAATTCATTTAAATCCCTCTCTTCTCTCCCTTCTTTATTTCTTCATCATTTCTTCTTCTTTAATCAGATTTTGTCATTCACTTCTTCTGCATTTATCATCCCTCTTGTTTCCGCTCATATTAGGCATGACATCACTGAGAACCTCCTGTCCTTCATTACTATCCAGAAGAGGGAATCCTTTTTCGTGCATCCCGAATCACTCCTATATTTCGAGTAATGAATAAACTCTTTCAACATCCCAATCATTATAATTCATTCTGACTTGAATGTTCCAGCCCTTTCATTACAGTATTCAGCAGGATTACTGTTTTTGCTGATTCCCATGCTATATAGTTCTGAAAAGATTTCTGCTAGAGTGTCCTCCCATGCCGTTTATGCAGTCCAATCTTAACTATCCTTCCATTACTAGTAGTGAGTCATTATCTTTTATTCTGGAATTCACTCCATAAACATTTGTTGTATTTCCAAATGGTCACACAATGAGAAGAATTGATGGTTAATTTCCAGCAGTTCGTCATCCCATGCTTATGCTTGATCATCTGCTTCCATAGTTCATTCTTTTTATCATTAATTCTCCAAGACTCTGAACAGTAAGATTGTGTTACGTCATCTTACGTTGTTGATACCTGGTTCTCATTGACACTGTCTTGCATCAATGTTTGCCATTATACCAGAAGAATCTTCCTTCCTGATTTCCTTCTCAAAGAGTTCCTCTTCTGAACTTGTTCAATTGTTTTTCTCCCATTCCGGGATAGATGTGAGTCAAACCAAGTAAGCAGGGATGCCATCAAGTGCACTATTCACCACTGTCAGTTTTATACTGCTTCTTCCATGAACTTACTTTCTCTGACATTTCTCTACTCCAAACGCCTATGTTTTCATTTCTGGATCCTAATGGTTGTCCAAGGTAAACTGTGGGGAAAATATTTAACCTTATGGCCGTTCTCTCTGCTAACTCCTGAATGTTTTTATCTACGTTGACTGAAAAGTTAAAACAGTATGCCTCTTTAAATGTAATAGCTGCTCCTATCCTACATCATGCAAAACCAAAATATCTGTTGGAAATTTGCCTTTGGCGGGAGTTGCGACCGACCAACTTTAACGGCTTAAACACTAGTGTTACGTATGTTGGAGAATTCGGTTCTTCACATATGCATGATCTACTAAGTACGTAGATAACCGTAGGTCCAAGAATCGTCAAATTTCATTGAGAAATGAAAGAGATATTGGTCCACGAAGTAAGGTGTTTGAAGCATGGAAAGTGTGGTATTGGGTACAATTCTCCCTCATCGGTAGAGGAAGAAAGAATTGTTGTGTATATAAGACTCGAAATTGGTTTGGGGTTTGGGACCCCAAGGGGTATCCCATGTGTTTAAAGGAGGGAGGACCTAGATGTGCTTCGGTTCAAGGAAAGACCACACGCGCGCCGCCGCCGCCCGCCCGTCCGGTCCGGTTCCGGGTTCTGGATTCTCGGGCCACGGGCTGTGGGTCTTCTGATATTATCTTTTTGGGCCAGAGAACTTTGCCAGAAGTACAGTTTGGTCCCTGAAGTTTCCAGAACGTCAGAATTTGGATAGTCAAAGCAGAAACGCCAAACACTCAATTCAGCCATTTATTTTGGTGACTTTACTACCTCCATAATGGCCATTATTTGGCTATTATGGAGGCAGTTTTCAGCCCCTCCATCACCTATATAAACACCCCCTTACACTATTGTTGAGCACGAAGAACACACATACATGATACACGAAAATACAGAAAAATACACAAGCAAAACAGTTTCTTCCTACACCTTCCAAGGCATCATTTCGTTACTCAATATTCTTCACGGTAGCTCTTGAGTTTCCTTTGCTCAAGTGTTCCATTGTTGTTTTATCTTGGGAGACAAATTGTCCAGGACGTATAAAGGATACATACGGGGCAATATTGGCTTAAGGACAGAGTGCCACACTCGACTCAGCAAAACCAGTTTCCATTTTTCCGTCTTCAACAAAATTGTAATTTCAGTTTTGTGGTTATATTGTAATTTTCAGATTACTAGTTGAATTATTGAATCTTTGTTTATCCTTTCGAATACTTGTAATAGTTATATACTTCTCGTACTGCTTTATAAAGTACCATAGACCAAAAATACCCAACAACTTAAGACAATATTTGTATAGTATTACTATTAGTGTTCGAAAAATGTCGGTCAAAAGTTGTGTGACCAAATCTGAATATGGCAATGGTCTTCTGGTAGAAGAGAGTGATGATGATGAACGTGTTCATGGTGTCACCGCTACCAAGACTGGTTGGAACAAACGCTCTCGAGAGCCTGAGGATGTCAACTGTGACAAGAGGAGAAGACTGAAGATGTACTTCTATCTTGCAGCAGAAGGCCTGTATCTATCCCAGACAAAAGATCCGAATAATGGTAAGAAGGAACTGTACACTCAGTTTGATGAAGTGACTGAAGTGAGCCAGAATTCGAAATTGGGATAAGTAGTTTTTCTTACTTGTCAAGAATAAAGATTAAATGATGTCTGATTAAAAATGGATTAAAGTAAGGAGGAATATGAAAATAATTTATATTCCTTACGCTTTAAAATCAGAAGTTTAATCTTATCTTCTTTCCCGTTTAAAGATTGGATTGTAAACGACTTAAAAAGATCCGTTCTTTTAAGTGTAATTGTTAAAGTATGTAAAGTATGTTCGCACATACGATGGAGAAAGATCCACTAACTGTGCGAAAACTGTTACCACTCTTAAGTAAGCGCCAAGAATTATCTGGGCACCAATCTTAACGGAAGGAGTCTAAAAGTTAAAGACGTAGAACCTGTCATACTATTTGGCAGAAGATCCTTCATAGGATGATATTGGACACTCAGTCATACAAAGCCTCCGGGCGACTGGAGTGGGCCAAAATTCCTTTGATATGATGATATTGGACACTCAGTCATACAAAGCCTCCGGGTGACTGGAGTGGGGCCAGAATTCATTTCATAGGAAAAGTAATGGACACCTAGTGTGGTGGGCCAGAGTTTCCAGGTCTTAATGATCTGAAGGCCTAAAGAAAGGCAGTAAAGAAATTGGACACTCAGTCTGCCAAAGCAACTGAAGTGGGCCAGAGTATCGAGATCACATATGATCCGGTTACGCCCTAACCACGGGCAAGAGGTTGTTCATGTGAAGCAACGCCACCTCTAAAATCAAAGGGGCTGGAGAGGTTGTCCTCAATAGGACTTCAGGGAATGAGATCACTCTAAAAAAAGGTGATACATGTTCCTAACTTGGTTTAAGGGACGTTGTTGGTCAAGTTGGTTTGAGACTAGTTCAACAGGTCTGTAATAACTAAGAATGGTACAATATGTCTATAGCCAAATGAATGATATATTTGTAATCCGTGCATCTATGCCATCATAGATTAAGACACGTTAAGTAGTAAGTCATTCAAAAGCTAACGATGTTGAGATTGTTGCCTCCTTTCGACATAAACCCTCAAAATGAATGTGAGGTAGGCGAAGAGGCAAAATCACCTTTTCAAATTCCGTCAAGGGAATAGTGAAAGAAGCACCGCTCCTCTAGAACTTAGTCACACCTACTTGGGTGATTTGAAGTTTATACAAAATAGAGGGGGGAGACAAGTACGTTGTGATCTTCATTGATGATGGTACAACGTATGGAATCCTTTGTTTGTTAAAAAGCAAAGATGAAGTTGTTGAAGCGGATAAGCGCTACAAAGCAGAAGTTGAAAATCAACTAAGCCTATGGATTGCGAAATTCATAGCGATAGAGGGGGAGAATGTGAAGCAGCGTTCATTAAACGACTGTTCATTACTCACCTCAGTCTAACGGTGTTAGCCAAGCGCAAACCCGTACGCCTAAATTATGTGGGGCAAGGCGATCCTTACCGCTAATGCGATTCTCAACAGAACTCCGCATAAGGATAAGGATAACTCTCCGTGTGAGACATGAAAAGGATCTCACATACAAAAGTTGTGATGTGGGGTGGCTTGGTAGAAGTTGGACTACCGAAACAGGTCAAGTTCGACCTAAGACTGTAGATTGCATATCCATTGGATCTATAAATAACAGTAGTACTTATCGCCTATTGGCGTAAAAAAATGCTGAATTCTTATAAGATAACTTTCCTTGAAAAGGAAAAAGGAGTAATTGCTCAAGGTTAACAAGAACCCGCGAGGGCCTGACTGTCCGGAACTAGACGCTCCGTATCTACAGGACTCGAAAGTTACTGGCTATCCGAAACTTAATATTCCAGATCTGCAGAACTCAGGGATTCTAGATGTTGAACCAAGACGGAGCAAAGAGGGGACAAAGACTTGTTCCAGTCCTTCTAGCTTGTATAGTTAAGAACGAACCATGGACAATTAACAAATAATTGTTATCTCCAAAAGCGCTTCTTTGGAAAGAAGCTAAAGAGAGAAATATATTCCATCATATAGAACCATACTTGCGTAATGGTTGATCTTCCTCCCGGAAAAGAACCTTTGGATTGTGAAAAATGATACTCAAAAGTGAGTACAAAGGAGATGGATCTACTGACGAGTTCAAAGCCTCGGCTACTTGTACATGTGCTCCCCTGGGAGTAGCTTAACATCATGGGCCATTGCAGTCTTGCGTGGCATGAATGTTAAAATAGCCTTCCCAACTGGAGAGTTGGAAGAAGAGAATCAGAGTTGGTTTTCTGGACTGTTGGGCTTCTTCCTGAACTTTCATCTTGGTCCCTGAAATGTTTACATTTTGGTCCTGAAAGTTTCAGATAAAACAGAAACAATGAATCTGACCACAGAAACATTGACTCTGAAGTTAGAAAGCCAACAGTTGGAGAATCAACAGTCTGAAAGTAAAAGTCATATTGAAACAAAGTCTCGATATGAAAGATATGCATATCACAGATGACATCTTAGGAATTGGATTTGTAAAGACATCTAACGGATTGGTCGATAGTTGACAGTCTCGTTGAAGCCATCAATGGATATGAATCATAGAACTGATTGGAATCATGGTGCACCCATAGACAAGGAGCGATACGCACAGATCACGTGTAGTTCAATGTATTGTACACACTACAACCGACCTGGTATCGTCCTACAATCAGATCAGTTGAACTAAGGTTCACTGATAATCTTAATACATGATCAATAGAAGGCGTTAAGTCGGATATGACGATATCTGAATTATTCGCCTATCTACGGATTATAGTATTCTGGATGTCCCGCGGTTCTGAGAGAACACAATGATGCAAACTGGACATCAGATCTAAAGAACACCAAAGCCACAAGTAAATGTGTATGGTGGTTCTTGGAAAATCCTCTAAGCAAACTTGCATCGGCCGATTCATGATGGAATCAGAGTTTATCGCTTTATACAAAGCATGAAAGAAGTTGAGTAACTTCACGACTCCTTAGAGGACGTCCCTTATTGGGAGAAACCCGTGCCTTCAGCAGTTATACACTGTGGCTAGCCGGTCGGCTTTAGGAAGGACACGGATGACGGCATCTGGACATATCTGTCAAGATTTGTCAGGAGACATAAGACCGTATGGCAGTTGATCATCACGGGTGTCACTTCCTTGTTTACTAACTAAGGGACTACCCGGAGATCAAGTGTTCTGCCTGTCTAGGGGAATGGGCTTAAAACCCAAAATATACGGACCAATACAGTGGTAACCCAACCTTACTAACTGGAGATCCCAGTAATTTGGTTCAATGGGAAAACTAAGTTGTAAAGGTTCAGTTGATCGCTTCAGTGGAAGCATGAGCACTTCGGATAATGATTTCTGAAAAGAAACACCAAATCCAAAGTCGTTCCCGCGATAGACTTTAAGTGCTATCTGCAGTGTGGGTAAAGGTTAAGTTTTCAAAACCTGTAATGCTCCTCAACAGTTGAGGTTAGGTTTTTGGAAAACTTTTCATGGTTCCTAACACTTGTGAAGTGGGGTATAGCAGGATACCATGTAGGAGACCACCTATTTAAGTGCGAGGACGGGCCGCCTCAAAATGAACGCACTTAAGAATCCAAGACGTTGTCCATGGCCAAAACGGACAAAACATTACGAAGAAGAGAGTAAGGGAATTTGTTGTGTTGGTATCATTGACTTGGCTTACACTAAACACTGACGGTTCAAGACATCACGTTCACCGCGTGATAAAAGTAAGTCCGATGGTATTCAACTATGGAAGGTTCAAAGCTGAGGCTACCTCTCCTTATGCAACATCGGTCCGCTGAAATATTGTTGGAAATGAAAAAGACACCATGTGAGTGCGCCAAAATCTCTTTCAAGAGGGGATTGTTGGAAATTTGCCTTTGGCGGGAGTTGCGACCGACCAACTTTAACGGCTTAAACACTAGTGTTACGTATGTTGGAGAATTCGGTTCTTCACATATGCATGATCTACTAAGTACGTAGATAACCGTAGGGCCAAGAATCGTCAAATTTCATTGAGAAATGAAAGAGATATTGGTCCACGAAGTAAGGTGTTTGAAGCATGGAAAGTGTGGTATTGGGTCCAATTCTCCTCATCGGTAGAGGAAGAAAGAATTGTTGTGTATATAAGACTCGATATTGGTTTGGGGTTTGGGACCCCAAGGGGTATCCCATGTGTTTAAAGGAGGGAGGACCTAGATGTGCTTCGGTTCAAGGAAAGACCACACGCGCGCCGCCGCCGCCCGCCCGTCCGGTCCGGTTCCGGGTTCTGGATTCTCGGGCCACGGGCTGTGGGTCTTCTGATATTATCTTTTTGGGCCAGAGAACTTTTCCAGAAGTACAGTTTGATGTATAGTTCGGACCAGAATTCTTTCAGATGTACAGTTTGGCCCCTGAAGTTTCAAGATGTACAGTTTGGTCCCTGAAGTTTCCAGAACGTCAGAATTTGGACAGTCAAAGCAGAAACGCCAAGCACTCAATTCAGCCATTTATTTTGGCTGAATTACTCCTCCTATAATGGCCAAATCCGTTGGTCTTTCACCATTTATGTTGGTGACTTTACTACCTCCGTAATGGCCATTATTTGGCTATTATTGAGGCAGTTTTCAGCCCCTCCATCACCTATATAAACACCCCCTTACACTATTGTTAAGCACGAAGAACCCACATACATGATACACGAAAATACAGAAAAATACACAAGTAAAACAGTGTCTTCCTACACCTTCCAAGGCATCATTTCGTTACTCAATATTCTTCACGGTAGCTCTTGAGTTTCCTTTGCTCAAGTGTTCCATTGCTGTTTTATCTTGGGAGACAAATTGTCCAGGACGTATAAAGGATACATACGGGGCAATATTGTCTTAAGGACAGAGTGACACACTCGACTCAGCAAAACCAGTTTCCATTTTTCCGTCTTCAACAAAATTGTAATTTCAGTTTTGTGGTTATATTGTAATTTTCAGATTACTAGTTGAATTATTGAATCTTTGTTTATCCTTTCGAATACTTGTAATAGTTATATACTTCCCGTACTGCTTTATAAAGTACCATAGACCAAAAATACCCAACAATATCAACATGAAAGAAGAGATGATAAATCTTCAAAATGGGGAATACGAGTAATATGGAAAATATGACAAATTGTTTAGGTTCAACCCCCCCCCCCCCCCCCACACACAATAATAACAAAAGAGAAAAAACTTGAATCGAGATAATAATTGAATAGCATTGGTGTAAGTTCTGTCAAATTATCACTGAGATAATGACATAAGAACTAAAGTCATAAAGTAACATTTCCACTAGTTACAAAGCGAGTTGCTTAATGATAAACATGTACAATCATCAATTATCAAATCAAAGGACAATTACATCTGCATAGTAAATGTGCCTTGTTGATACTTATGGTGCCTTTGTATATCCAAATGTTAACATTATGGTTTCTTAGCACTTCAGCAGCAACATTATTGCATTGCTATGTAGGAAAACTTGAGTTGGGCTGTTCTTTTTAAAGCACCCTGCGTTCAAGTTATAAGCAACCATGTTAAAACAACTACTTAATGATTTCTTTGGGGAAGATGGTTTGTGTTATATTCTTCTACTAAATGCGTCAGGCTCACAGGGAGAGGAATAGTTGAATTTACAGTTGAGAAAGTAGATGGTTCAACATTTTCTCCTGAAGCTGCTGGTGAAGCCGAAAGCACTGCAAAAATTCAGGTATGCTGAATGCTTTACTTTGAGAGTCAGATTAAAACTGTGGTGACCTGGGTAAATGACATGAAATCTCTTGCACTTCCCATTTCTTTGTTTGATCCTTTATTCTGAACTTGATAATTGGCCAAATGACAAGTGTTCCACGTTGGTAAACGAAGGAAGAAGTGTGCATAGTGTAAAGATGGAATGGGTTGGAAAGGGCCGCGGCGCCGGGGCACTTCCCTGGCAGAAAGTCTTAGACGAAAATCTGATTTTTGGAGACTTTTGGGCTGCCCTCAATGACATTCATTCCAACATTAATCAGTCATTATTTAGGCTAATAAATGAGTGTCATTACTTGGGCAATTCATTGCCATTACATGGGTGATTCAATGCCATTACTTGGCACTTGAAGAAACTGTTAAACAGTCCAAAGGATATTAAAGCAGTGGGCAGTGGGCTTTCGGGAAAGCTAGTCCAAAGGCCAGTCCAAAGGTTTTGTTATTGTATATATGGTATATATATTTGTAGTATATTGTAAGGTAAAGGATACCTAAATTAGTGTTATACACTTACCATAATTGTATAGTTAGAATTATGGTAGAATAAGCATTTAGAAGTAAAATAGGAAAAGGATTTTCCTATTATGG
This sequence comes from Anisodus acutangulus, assembly GCA_029783415.1. Lineage (NCBI taxonomy): Eukaryota > Viridiplantae > Streptophyta > Magnoliopsida > Solanales > Solanaceae > Anisodus > Anisodus acutangulus. The sequence goes on from CM056511.1 coordinate 9,299,050, forward strand.
AAATATGTAACTTGTATATATAACCTTTCAATTAATGAAAATAATCAAGGGGATTATTTCTTTCATGGTATCAAGAGACTAGGTCTAAACAAAAGTTTTTTTTTCTCTCAAACTTTTGCCTCCTTTGGCCGAGACCGCCCCCCCCCTCGGGTTTTCTCTCCAAAAATCTCGTCTTCCGCTCTCAAAAACCTCTCTTAAATCTCCCCTCCTTATTTGTTCTTACAATATGGCTAAGAACAATCTTCACCCTGCCCTCACGGTTTCCAATATCAAGCTAAGTATCCATATTGTTCTTGAGATGGAAAACGTTCAATATGCAACGTGGGCAGAGTTGTTTAAAATTCACACTATATCTTATCAAGTTCTTCATCACATCATTCCTCCTGCTAGACCCCTTCCTGCGGAGGATCCTGAGTTATGGATTACACTTGATGCTACCGTTCTTCGGTGGATATACGCCACTATTTCGCTGGACCTTCTACAGACGATTATGGAGCCGGATACCACGGCTATGGCTGCATGAAATAGATTGCGTGACATATTCCAAGACAACCAACATTCACGTGTCGTCACACTCGAGCAGGACTTCTCTCTCGTTCGAATGGATGAATTTCCAAACGTTTCTGCATATTGCAAGAAACTAAAGGAGTTGGCGGATCAACTCCGTAATGTTGGCGCACCAGTAACAAATAATCGTCTAGTTCTACAGTTGGTTGCCGGTCTTTCGGAGGCCTATAATGGTGTTGGCACTCTCCTTCGCCAAAGCAACCCTCTTCCAGACTTTCATCAAGCCCGTTCCATGCTTACGTTGGAAGAAGCCGGTTTGGCTAAAAAGCGACTACGAGCAAGCCCGATTGTCATGGTGGCGTCCTCTCCTAGTTCTTGAGGTTTTGTGAATAATCGGGCCAAAACCATAATAATGGTGGCGGCAAGAATAATCGCAAAAATAATAACAAAAATCGCGGGGCAAACGGCGGTTCGTGGCGGTTCGGTGGTCAACAAGCGGCGGTGGGTCCCGGCCAGGGTCTGATGGCCTACCATCGCCATGGGCGGCCGGTGGGAGCCAATGGCGGTGGAACCCGTACCATCGGCGGCCGATTTCCGGCGGTGGTCGCCAACAGTCGAGCCCAATACCAGCGATGGCGGCCCATCGGCGATGGCCCGTGTAGCGGTAACAGCAGCGGCTACGGCCCAGTGCACCACGGACAGGGAGTTCTTGGGCCCGACCACCGCAGCCCATCATGCGATGAGCCCCACTCGGCCCGATATCGAGGCCGCGATGCACACGTTGGGGTTGACTCAACCGGACCCAAATTGGTACATGGACACCGGGGCAACTACTCACATGACCTCTGAATCAAGTACTCTCTCATCTTATTCCAATTTGAGCACCCCTCAGGGTATAATTGTTGGTAATGGCAACTCTATTCCAATTCAGGGTTATGGTCACAAAACGTTGTCTCCCCCCAATCCACCCCTTCTCTTGAAAAATACTTTGCATGCTCCTAAATTGATTAAAAATTTAGTGTCTGTCCGGAAGTTCACTACTGACAATTCTGTTTCCGTTGAATTTGATCCTTTTGGTTTTTCTGTGAAGGATTTCAAGACGGGGAGTCATCTCATGAGGTGTGCTAGTAGGGGATTCAGATCCTATCATGCCTGGTTTGATCCATCGAGTCAAACCTTGCCGTCGGCCTTTGCGACCATCTCTCCTTCCATGTGGCATGCTAAATGCAGGTCATCCGGGATCTTCTATTTTATCAGTTTTAGATAAAAATAGTTTTATTTCTTGTAAGGGTACGAGTCGTACTCCAATTTGTCAGTCTTGTTCATTAGGAAAAATTGTTAAGTTACCATTTGTAGACTCCAATTCTCATACTTCTATGCCATTTGACATTATTCATAGTGACTTATGGACGTCTCCTGTTCTAAGTTCAGTGGGTCATCGATATTATGTTCTCTTTTTAGATGATTATACTAGATTTTTGTGGACGTTTCCAATTGCAAATAAATCACAAGTATTTTCCATCTTCATCAAATTTAGAGCGTTCATTCGTACTCAATTCGAAAGAGGCATAAAAATATTCAATGTGATAATGGGAAAGAATATGACAATAGGGAGTTTCGGGATTTCTGTGCTAATAATAGGATCAATTTTAGGTTTTCGTGTCCTCATACATCTCCACAAAATGGTAAGGCCGAACGCAAAATTCGTTCCATCAATAACATTGCCCGAACTCTCTTAATTCATGCCTTCATACCTCCATATTTTTGGCATCATGCTCTACAAATGGCCACATATCTTCTTAACATACTTCCTTCTAAAGGTCTGACATATTCCTCCCCCCTCAAAATCCTATATAATAAGGATCCTTCGTATTCTCATCTTCGGATTTTTGGGTGCTTGTGTTATCCGTTATTCCCATCCACCACAATTAACAAACTTCAGGCTCGGTCTACCCCGTGTGTGTTTTTGGGTTATCCGTCAAATCATCGTGGTTATAAGTGTTTTGATTTATCCTCCAAGAAAATCATAATCAATCGCCATGTCATTTTTGATGAAACTCAATTCCCATTTACGAAAGTTCATATTCCCGAACCTAAGTCATATAATTTTTTGGATGACCAAATATCTGTATATTCTTGAATTTTTGACATCTCCTGCACTAAAATCCTCCAATGGCCCATCGCCTACTGGACAAACAGATCGCCACACACACAAAATCCGACCCACTGGACCGATTCGGCTATTGGGCGACCCACCACCTGAATCGATCCGTAAATCGAGCCGATCAGATGCCGATTTGGGCCAAGAGCCCATCGTCACCGCGATCCGTCCCGAACCCAGAAAATTCCCAAAATTCTCTCAATTCTTCCTCGAGTCATAGACCGGTCACTCGTAGTCAGCGGGGTATTTTTACGCCTAAAAGACATTTTAATTTACATTCGGATGTCTCTAAATCCCCCTTGCCCCGCAATCCTGTGTCCGCATTAAATGACCCTAATTGGAAAATTGCTATGACTGATGAATATAATGCTCTTATTGATAATAAGACGTGGGAGTTGGTGCCCCGTCCATATGGTATTAATGTTATAAGGTCTATGTGGATTTTTGCTCATAAGGAGAATTCAGATGGGTCCTTTGCTAGACATAAGGCGCGACTTGTTGGTGATGGTAAGACTCAACAGATTGGAATTGATTGTGGTGAGACGTTTAGTCCGGTGGTCAAACCGGCTACCATTCGCACTGTGCTTAGCTTGGCTCTTTCAAAGACTTGGCCAATTCATCAGTTGGATGTCAAGAATGCTTTTCTACATGGTGATCTCAAGGAAGCTTGATCTATATGCATCACCGTTGGGTTTCAGGGATCCCAACCTCCTCATCATGTCTGTTTGTTTAAGAAATCATTATATGGGCTTAAGCGGTCTCCACGGAGTGCAGTATACACGATTTCTTGACTTTGTTTCGACTATTGGGTTCACTCACGTGGTCGAGATAATTCTTTGTTCATCTACCACCGTGGTTCGTCATTGGCCTATATTCTGTTGTATGTGGATGATATCATCTTGACTGCCTCTTCCGATGCCTTGCGCCAGTCTATCATGACCATGCTCAGTTCTGTGTTTGCTATGAAAGACTTAGGGCCTTTGAGTTATTTTTTGGGAATTGCCGTCAAGCGTCATTTAGGTGAGTTATTTCTGTCTCAACGGAAGTATGCTGCTGAGATCATCGAGAGGGCTGGGATGTCATCCTGTAAGTCCACTTCCACGCCAGTTGATGCAAACCCAAAGCTAAGTACCACAGCAGGTGCACCATACGAGGACCCGACTCGCTATCGCAGTCTTGCAGGGGCCCTCCAGTATCTTACCTTTACCAGACCGGATATTACATATGCGGTTCAGCAGGTGTGTTTATTCATGCACGATCCCAGAGTTGAGCACATGAATGCAATCAAACGCATCATTCGGTATATTCAGGGGACACTAGACTATGGGTTGCACTTGTATCCGCCATCTACATCTACACTTGTCTCCTACACGGATGCTGATTGGGGTGGTTGTCCCGACACCAGACGGTCGACTTCTGGCTACTGTATGTTCCTTGGCAACAACTTGGTCTCCTGGTCAGCAAAACATCAGGCAACTCTATCACGCTCAAGTGCCGAGGTAGAATATCGAGGGGTAGCGAATGTGGTCTCCGAATCATGTTGGCTACGTAATTTGCTTTTGGAGCTTCATTGTCCCATTCAGAAGGCAACCTTGGTATATTGCGATAACATTAGTGACATCTACCTTTCAGGTAACCCCGTTCAACACCAACGCACCAAGCATATCGAAATGGACATTCACTTTGTCCGTGAAAAGGTTGCAAAAGGTCAAGTTCGCGTATGCCATGTCCCGTCTCGTTATCAAATTGCAGACATCTTTACAAAGGGTCTACCGGCGGTTCTCTTTGAAGATTTCAGTGACGCCTCGGCGTTAAAACCGCCGCTATGATCATGGGGTGTGTTAAACAGTCCAAAGGATATTAAAGCAGTGGGCAGTGGGCTTTCGGGAAAGCCAGTCCAAAGGCCAGTCCAAAGGTTTTGTTATTGTATATATGGTATATATATTTGTAGTATATTGTAAGGTAAAGGATACCTAAATTAGTGTTATACACTTACCATAATTGTATAGTTAGAATTATGGTAGAATAAGGATTTAGAAGTAGAATAGGAAAAAGGATTTTCCTATTATGGAAATATGTAACTTGTATATATAGCATTTCAATTAATGAAAATAATCAAGGGGATTATTTCTTTCAGAAACAATTCTTACAATATAAATTGAGGCATTTGCCTTAATTGTTAACACACTGGAAGGAAAAACAAAACAGAAATTGTGAAAACCTTCTTCCTCTTTAACATCCTTTCAATACTCAAAGTTCTTCAAGAGAAACATTTGAGTTTCCTTTGCTCAATTGTGTTAGTGGTTGTTTTATCTTAGGAAACTATTTGTCTAGCAACGTAAAAGGATATATACGGGACAATCTTGTCTTAAAAACAGAAAGGCATCTCTCGACTCAGCAGGTGGTGTTGTGATTCTCTAATTTGTTGTTGAGTGTTTCAGGTTGGATCTTGCTATCAAAGAACTTTAACCAAGTCTGATTCTCTAGCGGACATACAAGCCACAGTTGCAGCAGTTCATGCTCTTGTATTTCTGAATACAAGATTCAGAATTGGAGTTCTAGTTCAAGATCAACAGAGATTGAAAACTCAATGTAGTGATCTTTAAAGTCTATCATTTCGATCACTGTAATAGTTATTTACTATTCCCGTACTATTTTTCCAACAATAATAAACAGAACAAATTAACTGAGTAATACACGTTCAATAAACACAATTAATACAATGAAAAAGAAGAATAATTAATAGACTGAATGAAGCATTGAAATTTATATTTGAAGAACTTGTAAAATGACACTCTACAAATGAAGTTAATTTTTTTAATGTTCCAATCAGTCTGTTATCAAATACAATACAATAAAAAAGGCGAACAACAAATTCATTATTTACACTACTAGAAATAGATGTTTTTTCCATTGACCTTCAGTGGAAAATTTATTCTATAAAAATGATTTTTCCACCTCATTTCCACATGAATCAGCTCACTGGGTAAACGCAATGGAAAACAAGTTCTCATTGAAATATTGAAAATTAACTAATTTTCCGTGTGAAAATATTACTACTTTTTTTAATTTTTCCCACCGACATTCAGTGAGAAATAGCTTCTGAGTATTTTTCAGTAGAAAATTAATTAGTGAAAAATAGATTTTTTAGCATGTTACCTTTAATCTTCAAATTGAAGCAGAAGGCAATACCTCTACACAGATTTTATTGTGTTTAGCTTCAAAATTATGGATCAAATGTGTAAGAAATCAAAAGCATGAAAGAAGCAGTGCACTTAAATGAATAGTCTTCTTTCGACCATCTTTTTTGAGAAGGGGTACACTGAAGTAGGGCCCGGGCACAGTTTGGGCGAAATTGAAATTCAAATCGAAATTTAAAATTTTTGGATTTTTGGATTTTAGAAATTTTGGATTTGGACTTTGGATTTTTGAAAATTTGAATCTTTTATACCTTATATTCATCCCTAATGATTCAAACATAAGCCTATATACTAGTACTTAATATTAAGTCCAATACCCTACTAAGTTGTTCAATATACTCTATTAGGCTAAAATAGGTTTACTGTTATTGATTTTTTTTAATTTTATTATTATTTTAGAAATATGAGTTTTTAATTGGATCAATTATTATCAGTAAAAATTACTATTGGATTTCGAAGAAGAGAAGAAAAAGAAATCAATAATTTTAGACAAGGCAAGAAGAATGAACAAATGAGAAAAATATTATTTTACACTTTAATGTATAATAATAATAGCCTTTTTGGTCCCTAAATTATTAATAAAATCTGATTTTAGTCCTTGTGATATTTGACTAAGCATATTTAATCTTCAATTTTTTGAAATGTGCATTTTTGATTCATTTGTTTGTGAATAATGACAAAGTTCCTAACTTACTGACTATCTCACCTTTAATTATATATGTGTTATGTTAAATTTGTATTATTACTCCATATTTGACCAAAAGCACACATTTTTATTAATTAAAAGTTACCAAAAATTGAGGGACTAAAAATGCTATTATCCCATATTTTATTTCTTTTCTGTTAATGTTTTAATATTGCTGATATTTTAGAGTTATCTTTTTTAATTGATCCAGTTTTCAGGTTTGGTTTCTTGCAACTTTTTTGTCAAATAATTTGTGAAAACCTATTGTGTCTTTAACAAATCGGTGATTGTAGTTATTCTAGCTAGTGATAACTCTTGTGTTATGATGCATAGATAATATATTGGATAAAATATCAGTTAGTCAAACTTAAAGATGTAATAGTTCAGTTCGGACTGAAAATGAAAAATTGAAATGGCTTGAAATTTTTGGAAAAAGTTAACTCAGAATTGTCTATGAAAAGAGTAAACAAATGAAAATTTAATAAAATGAGTTTCTTTTGTACACACAGACATTCTATATGACCAAAACTATGCTGCAGACATATTACAAAGACGACTAGGAGTTGGCTTAAAATCCAACCATCTCAAGGTTGGTCGACGAGCAGGTGGTGTTAACGCCCTCTTTATGATCTCTTTGTTTGCCGATCCATGTACTTTTCGCAGACTATAATGGCTTGTTGCTGTTGTCCTCACTTGTCGTCTTGAAACTTGTGGTGATGAATCTCTGTGTTTAGACTTTGGTGATGCAAGAAACTTACTAGTTGGCCTGTTGGTTTTGCCAACTAGTGATGACTTTGTTGGTGGAAGTGAAAGCTTTAGAGTGATGGTTTCATTGGAAGGAAGAATCTCCATGTTACTTGTGTCCGGTTTATTGGAAAGATTTTATACTGTTGAGAAAGATCGAAATTTTGTGTTTTTTTCTGAATAAATCAAGGTTATCAAGGGAAGGAGTTGCAGGAGGGGAGTTCTACTTGATGAGTGATATTTGCTGCAAAAAAAAAAAGAAAACTTAGAATTTCGGATCGATCTGTTTTATGTCACTTGAACTCAAATTTATCTGACCTTCAATCCGTTGAAACTACGGAAGGTTTTTTTCAAGAATCAAAAGAAGAAAGGAGGATGAGGGTAAATTTAGGAGAAGAAAAGAACGATGGATTTGTTAACTTTTGCAAGAAACATTTTATAGTGGCGTTGGTATTTAGGCGTGTTGGGAGACTTTGTAAGCAAAAGGGAATTTGGAATATTTTGACTTCGCAAACTTCCAAAAAGAAGTAGTAATTGTAATGTTAGTAGATATTGACCTTATCAAACTTATATTAGTATGAGAATTATTAAAATATCTTCATGGGCAAATGGTTGACTTGTCAACTTTTGAATTGCCTTCAAATTTGAACGTATCCAACTCCAGTCTACAACTTGAATGCTGACGATGGATCAGAGAAAATTGACTTGTTTATGCCTATTCATGTCATAGTATCAATCTTTAGAGAAAATTGACTTGTTTATGCCTATTCATGTCATAGTATCAATCTTTGAGCTTTGATGATTGTCCAAGAATAAAGGGGTAATTTACTAGAATAACTTTAAAGAAAATTTTACATAAATGATTATATTTTGGATTTTTTTAGGTATATTTATACTTTTGCTAATTACATTTCGTAGCTACAGCAATATGTATACAAATTCGGTATTTCAATTCGGTTGTATTTTATTGTATTCGATTTGGATGTATTCAATTCCGTTGTATTCATTCATAGCTATTTTTACACTATATTCAACTTATTATATTTAAATTCGATTGTATTCAAACAATATAAATGCAAAAAATACATGGAAATTCAGTTGTATTCAACATTCATTGTATATTCATTTGTATTAAAAAACTCCTTCGAAATACAGCCAAAAAATACATTAAAAACACTCTATTTTACATTAAAAAACAATGAATACACTCAAATAAACTCAGATACGAGAAAAATAATACACTCAAATCTTAAATACAAGAAATAAAAAACGCTTAGATTTGAGAAAATACACTAAGATCTGAGATACACCATCCGAGCATTGGGTTTCGTCGGAGCTTGTTTTGGACGGAGATGACAGTGAGGGGTGGGATACTCCGGCGACACTCAGATATGAGATACTACGGCAAGCAGAACGTGGGATACTCCGACGAGCAAATCTGAGATACTCCGTCATCCTCTGTTTGTTGGCGTGAGCTTCGACAGGAAACAACCATCCAAACAGGGTACGGTTAGTAGACAAGCAAAGTTCATATCCTCAAGATTAATGTTTGTAAAACATGTTTGGTGCATCGGACAAGTTGAAAAATGATCACATCTGAAAAAAGGGTTATCATAAAATGATAAAATTATCATTCATAAGGAAATCGTCAGAAAATAGGGATTCGGCACAAAAAAGCCCAAAGGAAAAAAGAAAAGATAGGGGAAACTGGAAAGAGTGCAGGAGAAGGGCAAGAGTGAGACAGATACACGCAAAATTGAAGTGATTAATAGAATATTTTTCAATATTCTTTCATTAATATATTAATTGTATATCTCCTATTTTATGTAAAATTATAATCATTTTGTAATTAGGTTAAATAGTGTTGGAAATTAGCCTTTGGCGGGAGTTGCGACCGACCAACTTTAACGGCTTAAACACTAGTGTTACGTATGTTGGAGAATCCGGTTCTTCACACATGCATGATCTACTAAGCACGTAGATAACCGTAGGGCCAAGAATCGTCAAATTTCATTGAGAAATGAAAGAGATATTGGTTCACGAAGTGAGGTGTTTGAAGCATGAAAAAGTGTGGTATTGTGTTCAATTCTCCCTCATCGGTAGAGGAAGAAAGAATTGTTGTGTATATAAGACTCGAAATTGGTTTGGGGTTTGGGACCCCAAGGGGTATCCCATGTGTTTAAAGGAGGGAGGACCTAGATGTGCTTCGGTTCGAGGAAAGACCACACGCCTTGCCGCCACTTGCGTCCGGTCCGGTTCGATTCTCGGGTTCGTGGGCTGTGTGGGTAAATCGATATTATCTTTTGGGCCAAAAACTTTGTCATAAGTGCAGTTTGATCCCGAAGTTTGGATGTCTGATTTGGTCCCTGAAGTTTCGAGAAAGTCGAATTTGGGCGGTCAAAGCGAACGCCACAAAGACTCAATTCATCCATTTATTTTGGTGAATTACTCCTCCTATAATGGCCAATCCGTTGGTCTTTCATCATTTATGTTGGTGACTTTACTACCTCCATAATGGCCATTATTTGGTCATTATGGAGGCGATTCGATCCCTCCCTCACCTATATAAACACCCCCTTACACCATTGTTGAGGACTAACACTAAGACTCACATATACACAAAAATACAGAAGCATACACAAGCAGAAAACTCTTCTTCCTACAACTTCCAAGCATCATTTAGTTACTCAATATTCTTCACGGTAGCATTTGAGTTTTCTTTGCTCAATTGTTCCATTGCTGTTTTATCTTGGGAGACAAATTGTCCAGGACGTATAAAGGATACATACGGGGCAATATTGTCTTAAGGACAGAGTGTCACACTCGACTCAGCAAAAACAGTTTTCCAGTTTTTCTTGTTCAACAATTGTAATTTCAGATTTCTAGTTGAATTATTGAATCTTTGTTTATCCTTTCGAATACTTGTAATAGTAATATATTTCTCGTACTGCATTATAAAGTACAACAGAGTAAAAACTCCCAACAACTTAAGACAATATTGTATTGTATTACTATTAGTGTTCGAAAGATGTCGGTCAAAAGTTGAGTGACCAAATCTGGATATGGCAATGGTTTTCTGGTAGAAGAGAGTGATGATGATGAACGTGTTCATGGTGTCACCGCTACCAAGACTGGTGGGAACAAGCGCTCACGAGAGCCTGAGGATGTCAACTGGGACAAGAGGATAAGACTGAAGATGTTATTCTATCTTGCAGCAGAAGGCCTATATCTGTCCCAGACAAAAGATCCGAACAATGGTGAGAAGAAAATGGACACTCAGTCTGATGAAGTGACTGAAGTGAGCCAGAATCCGAAATTGGGATAAGTATTTTTCTTGTCAAGAATAAAGATTAAATGATAAGTATTTTTCTTACTTGTCAAGAATAAAGATTAAATGATGTTTGATTAAAAATGGATTAAAGTAAGGAGGAATATGAAAATAATTTATATTCCTTACGCTTTAACAAATCAGAAGTTTAATCTCATCTTCTTTTCCGTTTAAAGATTGGATTTTGTAAACGACTTAAAAAAGATCCGTTCTTTTAAGTGTAATTATTAAAGTATGTTCGCACATACGAGGGAGAAGATCTACTGACTGTGCGAAAACTGTTACCACACTTAAGTAAGCCCCAAGAATTATCTGGGCACCAATCATAACGGAAGAAGTCTAAAAGTTAATGACGTTGAGCCTGTCATATTATTTGGCAGAAGATCCTTCATAGGATGATATTGGACACTCAGTCATACAAAGCCTCCGGGCGACTGGAGTGAGCCAAAATTCCTTTGATAGGATGATATTGGACACTCAGTCATACAAAGCCTCCGGGCGACTAGAGTGGGCCAAAATTCCTTTGATATGATGATATTGGACACTCAGTCATATAAAGCCTCCGGGTGACTGGAGTGGGGCCAGAATTCATTTCATAGGAAAAGTAATGGACACCTAGTAAGGTGGGTCAGAGTTTCCAGGTCTGAAATGATCTGAAGGCCTAAAGAAAGGCAGAAAAGAAATTGGACACTCAGTCTGCAAAGCCTCCGTGTGAGACATGGAAAGGATCTCACATACAAATGTTGTGATGTGAGGTGGTTTCGTACCTAAAGTTGTAGATTGCATATCCACTAGATCTGCAAATAACAGTAGTGCTTATCGCCTATTGGCGTCAAAGAATGCTGAATTCATTGAAGATAACTTTCCTTGAAATAGGAAAAATGAGTAATTGCTCAAGGTTAATAAGAACCCGCGAGGGCCTGACTGTCCGGAACTAGACGTTCCGTATCTATAGGACTCGAAAGTTGTTGGCTACCCAGAACGTAATATTCCAGATCTGCAGAACTCGGGGATTCTAGATGTTGAACCGAGACGGAGCAAAGAAGGGGACAAAGACTTGTTCCAGTCCTTCTAGCTTGTATGGTTGAGAATGAACCATGGACAATTAACAAATAATTGTCATCTCCAAAAGCACTGCTTTGGAAAGAAGCTACAAAGAGAGAAATAGTTTTCCTCATATAGAACCATACTTGCGTAATGGTTGGTCTTCCTCCGGGAAAAGAACCTTTGGGTTGTGAAAAAGGATACTCAAAAGCGAGTACAAAGTAGATGGATCTACTGACGAGTTCAAAGCCTCGGCTACTTGTACATGTGCTCCCCTGGGAGTAGCTTAACATCATGGGCCATTGCAGTCTTGCGTGGCATGAATATTGAAACAGCCTTCCCAACTGGAGAGTTGGAAAAAGAGAATCATAGTTGGTTTTCTGGACTGTTGGGCTTCTTCCTGAACTTTCATCTTGGTCCCTGAAATGTTTACATTTTGGTCCTGAAAGTTTCAGATTAAACAGAAACAATGAATCTGACCACAGAAACATTGACTCTGAAGTTAGAAAGCCAACAGTTGGAGAATCAACAGTCTGAAAGTAAAAGTCATATTGAAACAAAGTCTTGATATGAAAGATATGGGTATCACAGATGACATCCTAGGAATTGGATTTCTAAGACATCTAACGGACTGGTCGATAGTTGACAGTCTCGTTGAACCACCAATGGATATGAATCATAGAACTGATTGGAATCATGGTGCACCCATAGACAAGGAGCGATATGCACAGGTCATGTGTAGTTCAATGTATTGTACACACTACAACCGACCTGGTATCGTCCTACAAACAGATCAGTTGAACTAAGTTTCACTGATGATATTAATACCTGATCAATAGAAGGCGTTAAGTCGAATATGACGATATCTGAATTATTCGCTTATCTACGGATTATAGTATTCTGGATGTCCAGCGGTTCTGGGAGAACACAGTGATGCAAACTGGACATCAGATCTGAAGAACACCAAAGCCACAAGTAAATGTGTATAGTGGATCTTGGAAAATCCTCTAAGCAAACTTGCATCGACCGATTCATGATGGTATCGGAGTTTATCGCTTTATACAAAGCATGAAAGAAGTTGAGTAACTTCACGACTCATTAGAGGATGTCCCATATTGGGAGAAACCCGTGTCTTCAGCAGTTATGTATCGTGGGCTAGCCTGGCCGTCGGCCAGGAAGGACACGGATGACGGCGTCTGGACATATCTGTCAGGATCTGTCGGAGACATAAGACCGTATGGCAGTTGATCATCACGGGTGTCACTTCCTTATTTACTAACTAAGGGACTACCCGAAGATCAAGTGTTCTGCCTGTCTAGGGGAATGGGCCTAAAACCCAAAATATACAGACCAATACAGTGGTAACCCAACCTTACTAACTGGAGATCCCAGTAATTTGGTTCAATGGGAAAACTAAGTTGTAAAGGTTCAGTTGATCACTTTAGTGGAAGCATGAGCACTTCGGATAGTGATTTCTGAAAAGAAACACCAAATCCAAAGTCGTTCCCGCGATAGACGTTAAGTGATATCTGCAGTATGGGTAAAGGTTAAGTTTTCAAAACCTGTAATGATCCTCAACAAGTTGAGGTTAGGTATTTGGGAAACTTTTAATGGTTCCTAACACTTGTGAAGTGGGTTATAGCAGGATACCTTGTAGGAGACCACCTATTTAAGTGCGAGGATGGGCCGCCTTAAATGAACGCACTTAAGAATCCAAGACGTTGTCCATGGCCAAAACGGACAAAACATTACGAAGAAGGGAGTAAGGGAATTTGTTGTGTTGGTACCATTGACTTGGCTCACACTAAACACTGACGGTTCAAGACATCATGTTCACCGCGCAGTAAGTAAGTCCGATGGTACTTAACTATGGAAGGTTCAAAGCTGAAGCTACCTCTCCTTATGCAACATCGGTCCGCTGAAATATTGCTGGAAATGAAAAGACACCATGTGAGTGCGCCAAAATCTCTTTCAAGAGGGGATTGTTGGAAATTAGCCTTTGGCGGAAGTTGCGACCGACCAACTTTAACGGCTTAAACACTAGTGTTACGTATGTTGGAGAATCTGGTTCTTCACACATGCATGATCTACTAAGTACGTAGTTAACCGTAGGGCCAAGAATCATCAAATTTCATTGAAAAATGAAAGAGATATTGCTTCACGAAGTGAGGTGTTTGAAGCATGGAAAAGTGTGGTATTGTGTTCAATTCTCCCTCATCGGTAGAGGAAGAAAGAATTGTTGTGTATATAAGACTCGAAATTGGTTTGGGGTTTGGGACCCCAAGGGGTATCCCATGTGTTTAAAGGAGGGAGGACCTAGATGTGCTTCGGTTCGAGGAAAGACCACACGCGCGCCGCCGCCGCCCGTCCGGTCCGGTTCCGGTTCTCGGGTTTGTGGGCTGTGGGTCGTCTGATATTATCTTTTTGGGCCAGAAAACTTTGCCAGAAGTACAGTTTGATCCCAGAAGTTTCAGATGTGCAGTTTGATCCCAGAAGTTTCAGATGTACAGTTTGATCCCAGAAGTTTCAGATGTACAGTTTGGTCCCTGAAGTTTCAAGATGTACAGTTTGGTCCCTGAAGTTTCCAGAAAGTCAGAATTTGGACGGTCAAAGCAAAAACGCCACAGCACTCAATTCAGCCATTTATTTTGGCTGAATTACTCCTCCTATAATGGCCAATCCGTTGGTCTTTCATCATTTATGTTGGTGACTTTACTACCTCCATAATGGCCATTATTTGGCTGTTATGGAGGCAGTTTTCAGTCCCTCCCTCACCTATATAAACACCCCCTTACACCATTGTTGAGGACTAACACTAAGACTCACATATACACGAAAATATAGAAGCATACACAAACAGAAAACTCTTCTTTCTACAACTTCCAAGCATCATTTAGTTACTCAATATTCTTCACGGTAGCATTTGAGTTTTCTTTGCTCAATTGTTCCATTGCTGTTTTATCTTGGAAGACAAATTGTCCAGGACGTATAAAGGATACATACGGGGCAATATTGTCTTAAGGACAGAGTGTCACACTCGACTCAGCAAAAACAGTTTTCCAGTTTTTCTTGTTCAACAATTGTAATTTCAGATTTTTAGTTGAATTATTGAATCTTTGTTTATCCTTTCGAATACTTGTAATAGTAATATACTTCCCGTACAGCATTATAAAGTACAACAGAGTAAAAACTCCCAACAAATAGTTATGTAGTTTGTATCAAAGTAAATATTCTTATAACCTTATATATATTGTAAATCATTCATCAATAAAATTAAGGGAACATATTCCTTTATTGTATCAGTAGCCTAAAACTATAAATCCTACCCTAGCCGTTGATACACCTTCTCAGCCGCCACCTTTTTTCCACGTCGGTACTTAGTCCACGTCGGAACCCTAGTCGCCGACCTCTCTCGGCCGCCCCCTCTTATCCCCATGATGGAACCCTAGTTTTTCCGGCCATTCTCCCTCCATCTTTCTCATAAATTTCCTCTTTCATGGCTGACAAAACCAAATTCATCCGACACTTGCCATAAACAACATTAAAAACAACATCCCTATGATCCTGAGATGGAAAAGGGTCAATACTCCTCGTGGATGGAGCTTTTTAAGATCCATTTTCGTGTTTACGAAGTTATCGACAACATCATTCCTCCCACGCCGAAGTCCACAAACGTACCATCGGCTTCGACTTATGATGATGCACTCTGGTCTAGTTTGAATGCAATCGTCCTCCAGTGGATATACGGCACGATATCTAATGATCTGTTGCACACCATCATTGAGACCAATGTCACTGCCCGCCAAACGTGGAAACGTTTGGCAGTATTTTCCATGACAACAAAACTCAACGAACGTTATACCTTGAAAATCAGTTCAAGGACGTTCATCAGGACGATTTCCCAAACATGTCTTCCTATTGTCAAGAACTCAAGATGGTTGTCGACCAACTCTCCAACGTCGGTGCACCAGTCACTAATCATCGATTGGTCATGCAACTTACTGCAGCATTCCTACAACTTCCTAGATAATGCCCACCCAGTTCTGCCAATGGTGGCCCAGAACAGCCAGCCTCAAGCTAATTTCGCAACCACCTTTTGGTAAATCGAGGTTCGGCCAGCCAGTACCGTCACCCTGCCATTCCTCCTCTACCCGGCAGTCCCGCGGAAAACCCCCATCCCATCCCGCATCCCGAGACACACTCTCAGACTATAGAAACCCGTGCTATACACGGAATTCATAAACCTAAACGACTATTTAACTTTTCCATTTCAGTTGTCCCTTCTCATGTCCCTCGTAACTCGAAAGATGCTTGTCTGACCCTAATTGGAAAGCCACAATGATTGACGAATATAATGCTCTTATGAATAATAAGACATGGGACCTAGTCCCCCGTCCACCTAATGCTAACATTATTCATTCTATGTGGATTTTTAGACATAAAAAGAAATCTGATGGTTTTTTTTAGAGGTACAACGCTCGTCTTATAGGTGATGGCAGGTCTCAACAAGTGGGAGTGGACTGTGATGAAACGTTCAGCCCGGTCGTAAAGCCCGCAACCATCCAAACCGTCCTCAGCATTGCCATATCCAAGTCTTGGCCCATTCATCAGCTTGATGTCAAGAATGCCTTCTTACATGGGGATCTTCATGAAACGGTATATATGCATCAACCTATGGGTTTCAGAGATCTTATTCATCCGAATTATGTGTGTCTATTGCGGAAATTTCTCTATGGACTGAAATAGGATCCTCGAGCATGGTACAAGTAGTTCGCCGATTATATCTAATCTATCGATTTTTCACACAACAGATCCGATCATTCCATGTTCATCTACAACAAGGGTACATAAATGACTTACCTATTATTATATGTTGATGATATCATCCTCACCACATCATCTGATGCTCTCCGCCAGTCTATTATGTCTCTCATTTCCTCTGAGTTTGCTATTAAAGATCTGGGGCCTCTGAGTTATTTCTTAGGCATCTATGTCACTTTACATTCTGACAGCCTAAATTCTATGTCAGAAGAAGTACGTCGAAAAAAATCCTTGGGCCTAGACAACAAGGAGGCCTACTTGGGCCTCGGCCCCCTCAGGCTTACCATGCTACGGGTCCTAATGTGATCCCGAATTCGACAAATATTGAGGCCGCCGTGCATACACTGGGATTAAATCCTCCAGACGCAAATTGGTACATGGACACCGGCGCCACTTCTCACATGACGTCCGATCAAGGTACTCTCTCGTCTTATTCTAATTTGAGCAAAAATCATAGCATAATTGTTGGTAATGGAAACTCAATTCCAATTCGTGGTTACAGTCATACAACTTTGTCTCCCCCCATCCACCTCTTGTCTTGAAAAATGTCATTCATTCCCCTAACTTAATTAAAAATTTGGTTTATATCCGTAAATTCACCACTGATAATTGGGTTTACGTTAATTTTGATCCTTTTGGTTTTCTGTGAAGGATTTCAAGACGGGGATACATCTTATGAGATGTAATAGTAGGGGAGATCTTTATCATATCACGCCTGCATCCAGTCTCTCGAGTCAAGCCTTGTCATTTACTTTTGCAGCTCTAGTTCCTTCCTTATGGCATGCACGTTTGGGTCACCCTGGGTCGTCCATTGTTTCTTCTTTGGATATAAACTATTTTATTTCTTGTAAGGGTACGCGTAGTTCTCCAATTTGTCATTCATGTCATTTAGGTAAACATGTTAGATTACCATTTGTAGCCTCTACTTCTCGTACTTTGATGTCTTTTGATATTATTCATAGCGATTAATGGACCTCTCCCGTTCTCAGTTCTGTGGGCCATCGTTATTATGTTCTATTTTTGGATAATTATTTTAATTTTTTATGGACCTTTCCCTTATCAAAAAAATCACAAGTTTTTCCACCTTTTTAAAATTTAGAGCATTCATCCGTACCCAATTCGAATGGGAAATAAAAAATATTCAATGTGATAATGGCAAGGAATATGATAATGGATTATTTAGAGATTTTTTTGATACTAATGGCATAAATTTTCGTTTCTCTTGTCCTCATACGTCCTCACAAAATGGATTGGTCCATGCTTCCGTACCCCCTTCCTTTTGGCATCATGCTCTACAAATGAATACTTATCTCCTTAACATACTCCTACCAAAGGATTGGCATATTCATCCCCTCTTAAAATCCTCTATAATAAGGATCATTCGTATTCACATCTTAGGGTCTTTGGGTGCTTATATTATCCACTATTTCCGTCAACTACTATTAACAAACTTCAAGCCCGTTCTACCACTTGTGTATTTTTGGATTATCCATCTAATCATCGTGGTTACAAATGTTTTGATTTATCATCTAATAAAATTATAATTAGTCGCTATGTTATTTTTTATGAAACCTAATTTCCCTTTGCTAGAGTAAGTAGTCCTGGGCCTAGTTCGTATAATTTTTTAGATGACGAGATTTCCCCGTATATTATCCATCATTTATCGGACTTGTCCCGCACCCCAAATACACCAGTGGGCCCACTGCCCGTTGGACCTCCTATCCCGTGGCATACTTCCATCACGGGTCCAGCAACTGGGCCGCCTATCCAACCCAGTTTTGCCCCTGCTTCTATTTCTGACATCGGTCCCGATTCCAGTGTTGGGCTAGCAGGCCCACTGCCTGCTGGCCAGTCCGTCACCCATCCAAATTTTCCCCAAAATCCACCCAATTCTCCCCCGAGTCATAGACCGGTCACTCGTAGTCAACGAGGTATTTTTAAACCAAAGAGACATTTTAATCTAAATTCTAATGTTCTTAAATCCCCCTACCCCGTAACCCAATGTATGCGTTAAATGACCCAAATTGGAAATTGGCCATGGACGATGAATATGATACTCTTATTGAAAATAAGACGTGGGAGTTGGTGCCCCGTCCTTCTGGTGTCAATATTATTCGGTCTATGTGGATTTTTACTCATAAAGATAATTCTAATGGTTCTTTTGCGAGGCATAAGGCACGTCTTGTAGGTGATGGTAAGACTCAGCAGGTTGGCGTGGATTATGGTGAGACGTTTAGTCTTGTGGTAAAACCGGCTACCATTCGCACTGTTCTCAGTCTAACTTTTTCAAAGTCATGACCCATTCATCAGTTAGATGTGAAGAATCCTTTCTTACATGATGATCTTAAGGAGACCGTTTACATGCATCAGCCCTTGGGTTTTCTAGACCCCAAATATCCTCATCATGTATGTTTATTGAAGAAGTCCTTATATGGGCTTAAGCAGGTCCCACGGGCTTGGTATAAGAGATTTGCAGACTATGTTTCGTCTATTGGGTTTTCTCACAACAGGTTTGATAATTCCTTGTTCATATATCGTCGTGGTAACTCCCTGGCTTATATTCTATTATATGTGGATGATATTATATTGACTGCCTCTTCTGATGCTTTGCACAAGTTTATCATGACAATGCTCAGTTCTGAGTTTGCTATGAAAGACTTGGGGCCCTTGAGTTACTTTTTGAGAATTGTTGTCACTAGTCATGTTGGTGGGTTATTCATATCACAATGAAAGTATGATGCTGAGATAATTGAAAGGGCTGGTATGTCCTCGTGTAAGTCTACTTCCACTCCAGTTGATACTATGACCAAACTGGGTGCTGCGACTGGCTTGCATTACGAGGAGCCCACTCACTATCGCAGTCTTGCTGGAGCTCTTTAGTATCTTACATTTACGAGACCAGATATTACGTATGTCGTACAACAGGTGTGTTTGTTTATGCATGATCCTAGGGTGGAGCACATGAATGCGCTCAAACGCATTATCAGATACATTCAGGGAACACTTGACTATGGCTTGCATCTATATCCATCATCGACCTCTACACTTGTCTCGTATACCGATGCTGATTGAGGTGGCTATCCAGATACCAGACGCTCCACATCTGGTTATTGCATGTTTCTTGGTGATAACTTGGTCTCATGGTTTGCCAAACGACAGACTACCTTATCACGCTCCAGTGCAGATGCCGAGTATCTAGGGGTAGCCAATGTGGTTTTTGAATCATGTTGGTTACGTAATCTTCTTTTGGAGCTTCACTTTCCCGTTCACAAAGCCACCTTGGTATATTGTGATAATATTAGTGCCGTATATATTTTTGGGAATCCGGTTCAACACCAGCGCACTAAACATATTAAGATGGATATCCATTTTGTTCGCGAAAAGGTAGTACGTGGACAAGTATGTGTCTTACATGTCCCTTCCAGGTATCAAATTGCAGACATTTTTACTAAGGGTCTTCCCTCGGTCCTATTTGAAGATTTTAGGGACAGTCTCAGCGTACGAAGACCGCCCGCTATGACTGCGAGGGTGTGAAAGTGTATCATAATATACATACCTCATATACACGGTATACACACTGTGTATATGAGGGTTTTTGGTAAAAGGTTTTTGTATATAATTAGAATTGTACACTTACCATAATTATAAAATTCTTGTACAAATAGAATAGAGTTTTGAGAATAGAATATGAATAGGATTTTTCATATTATGGAAATTGTAAATTGTATATATACTCATTCATTAATAAAAATAATCAAGGGGATTATTTCTTTAGTAAAGAATAAAGTTAGTTAGAAAACTAGCCAATAGGATTTAGGCAAAAATGTATAGATATTTTTTTCTTTATTTTATTCTTGATATACATGTATATATAGGGGCACCACTATTGAATTAATACACAAGGAAAAATTTCCAATCACTATTTCATTGAAATCTTACATAGGTGTGACTTTTTTCAAAAATAAAAATGGTGACGGGTATTAAAGCAAAATTGTCTTCGATTGAGTGGAAGATCATAAAATGAACACTTTTGATATTCGTAAAATATATATCAAACTTTGGTCGTTAAATTTAACCGGCACTGTTAAAATAGAAAATATTTAATGATATCAGAGCTTGTAAAAGGAATAGTGTTATTACAAGGATGAAACATCCAGAGTTTAATCCAACAAATATGCTAAATCAAAACACCTCTTAATACATAGAAGAAATCAAAACGAAATACTATTAACATACTACAGTAATTTATTAGAATTAGCATTAAAAAGACTGAAAGATTATAATATGGTAGAGAGGAGACTGAATTAGCAGTAATAAGTACAAATTTAGACGATATTATAAGAATATACAGAGAATTAATAGATCTCAACACAGAAATAATTAGACAAAACCAAGAAATAACATATATAAACGCCGACCTACGAATGACAATAGAACACTATGGATGAAAACAAACTAATAGAACAACAAAATAAGTTAAGAGAACTTAAGATGATAGACGAAAACCCCCTTACATATAATAGAGATATAAACCAACATACAGTAAGTTGTAGAATAAGTATAGACCTTATAAAGGATAAAGATCAACGTCTACAAGAATATTCCCAACGTAAGTGAACAATAAAATACTATTACAACTTTAAGAAACATGATAGCCCTAGAAGACGAAAGATTAAGACAAAAAGAGAAAGAAAATATGAAATTAAGAGAAGAAAAATTACGAGAAATAATCAGAAAAGATAATGAATTAAAAGACTTACAGGATGTTATAGAAGAACAATATAAGTACATCAACATATTAAAATATGGATAAAGGAAAAGAGATAGTAGAAAACTCTAAAGTAACCTACTACCAAATGAATACATATGAAGAAGGAATAACACAAACATTAAGCTTTAAACCAGAAATATATCAGAAATACAAGATGAAAAAGAAGAACTATCTATTAAGAAAATATTTAAAACAAAATGGTTTGAAAGAAATAAAGAAATAATATATATAGTACAAAAGCATGAAAATATAATAGACACAACTAGTGTAAAATGGAAGAACGAAAATAAACTTGATAACAGATGAAGTAATAAAAAGAGAATTAGCAAAACTATCTACTAAAGAAGCTAAAAAATATAAAAATATATACTTTGGAGGAGTAGAACTTACCATAAAAGCATATTTTCAAAAGAACATAGATACACCTATACAAATATACATATTAGATGATAGAATATTAGGTAATCTACAAAATTCTTTAATATCAGTAAAAAAAGAAATTTAATTTACCAAAAGCTAAAATTTACAGTACAACCAGATTTTAGTATATCGTTAAAAATGAACATAAAGACTTAGCCTTAAAACTATATTACAAACTGGATGGAATAAATATGCCACCAGAAAGTAAAGTTATAAGTATAGAAACAAAAATGATAAATGCCCTAACCGGAAATCACCATGTGAAAAAACAACATGAAGTGAATATTTTAGTATAAAAAATGTACCAAGAAATATTAGAACAAATAGAACATAAGAAAATTCTAAGATAACCATACCAGAAGAAATATTTATGGATTTTAGTACTAGAACCCTAACACCATCAAAAAGATTAATACCAAAAATAGAAGGATCTAGACGAAGTATCACAAAATAACCAATGATATCGAGGCAAGACAGCTTAAGAATCACACAACCCAGAATATTAGATCTAATAAATATACCCAGTAATAGATTAAGGATTAAAGTAATAATATTCAATGGTATGATGACAACAAATTGTGTAGCTGAGATAAATACATGAGCTATTAAAAGTTTTATACATATAAGTAAAATTAACGAAAATGATTGTAATTTAATAGAACCACAAATTTATAGTTATCCTGAAAATGAAAGAGAAATAATAATTATCAAAAGTATTAATTTAAAATTCAAAAAACAAGATCTAGAATATAAAATAAATATAGGAGTAATAGAATATGATAGTTTTAATGAATTATTATTAGGAAGTGACTTTTTAACTATGATAGATTATAAAATTAACAACGAAGGAATTGAAGTAAATGGTCAAGGAAAAACAAAATTTATAAATAAAATATTAATATACAAATAAAAATAATAAAGAAAAACCAAAAATTAAAAACAATAAAAACAGTTTTATCAAAAGAGATATTTTCTCAACTTAAATACCTAGAATACAAGACAATAGAAATAAAATTAGAAAATGATATAGAACAATTGGAACAACAATGTGATAAATTTGATAAAATATGGATAGATATGGAAAACGAATGGAAGAAAATAATAAATAATTATGACTAACCCTAACGAAGAAATTGATGCGTTATGGGAAGAAATAATAGTAAAAGAGAAAATGAAAAATACCATAGTAATAATGGATGAGATAAAAGAAAACCAAACCCAAATACAACAAGTGATAAGAGAAGAATTAACAAAACTATGGAACGTATCTGAAGTATCAACATTTAAAATAATATTGGAAAAACTTAACATATTAGTAGAAGAGATAAATAAAGGTAAATGTAAATAAGTAGTAGGAGAAAATGAACCTAGTACAAGTCAAGAAAACACAATAATTAGCACTACAACTCAACAACCAGAATTAGTACTGATAGATGCTTGGAGAAGAAGTAAAGAGCCTATAATGGTAGATATCAGTAAAATTAAATCCAAAATCATCAAAAGAAGTAGAAAAAACATTAGATAGTTTAGCAATATTAAATAAAAAGGACAATTTTAATGGAAAAACAAGAACCTAGTGTACTTACGTTTTTAAAGAACCATGAGAAAAATATAATAGAAAGAGAAAGATACAAGTATGAACCTATAAAAAAGAAATAAAATACTACACCAGATAATAATAACGATTCAAAAAGTGAAAACTTTACTTAAAAGACACAGAAAAAACAATCAATGAATATTAACCTAAAAATGGATAAACAAGAACAACGAATATGTGAGTTAAATATAGAAAATACAAATTTGAGATCACATAATAATGAAGAATGATATAATAAATATAAAAAATATAAACACCAATTTAAAGACACAAAGAAAATACTAAAAGAAATCAAAGTAGAGTTAAAACATACAAGGGAAGAATTGAATGAAGTAAAACAAGAATTAGAAGAATTAAAAGAAGAATTATGTATCCTTAGAGAAAAAATGACAAGGTTAAAAGGAAAAAAGAAAGTAAGAAAAATTATTAAAACAAGCGATGAAAGTACAACTAGTAATGAAAAAACTGAGAGTGATACAGACAAAGATAACAATATTGAATTAGCTAATCAAGAGATACAAGTAGCGGAATTCATAGAAAAAGAAGAAGACTCGGAAATAGTAAAAGAAAACAACCAGATAATAGAAGAATTACAAAAAATGAAAAACGTAAATGCAATCATAGAAGATGAACCTGAAAGTGATATAGAAGATGAATTTAATAGACTCATAGAAACAGAAATAGAAACAGATGATATAATAAATGAAGATGCAAATGATTATCCTGAAGAAGATTAGTGGACCCTAATTTAGAAATAATATCAAGAAAATGAACTAGATTACCAAATCATATACTAGTAGGATAATAAGCTGAATTTAAAGAATTTGTAGGATTAATGGCATAAGGTGTAAATTACAATGGATATTTTTTAGACTTAGATAATGTTTATGATGAACAAGAAATAGGAAGAAGAATAAATGATTGGAATTTTGGAATGTATATAACATTAATGAACTCTAGACAAACAGAAAATCTAGATTATATGTATGTCTTGATATCTAAAACATTAATAGCAAAGGTAGCCTATTGGATAGAATCTATAGCATACCAATTAAGAGGAGAAGTATTTAGCCATGCAAGAGACTGAAAATCTATGTTAATAATATTTGATGTAATACTAAAAAGAGAATATTTAGGAGAAAAATGGTTAGTTGCACGAGAAAACGTACTTGAAGAAAGAAAAACTGAAATAATAATGAATCTAAATAACATGAAATGTTGTAAAATTAATAAATTATCAGAATATGCAATAAGTTTTAGTAAGTTCTTTTATGAAGCAAGATTTTTACCACATGAAGGTTTAATATATCAACAACTTTATTATGACCACTTACCAATACCTTATAATACTAAGATATCAAAAGAATATACCCAACTAGAACCAAAAGAAAATACATTAGGAGAAAGAATAAGAGTACTAAGAGCATACCTAATGCGAAAATGTGAAGAATATAGAATGCGACAAAAGATTAAAAAAGATAAAAAAAAAACTAGGATTAAGAGAAATATGTGGATTCACGGAAAGAAGACTAGTATTTGGATGTGATGATAAAAGAAAAGAGAGAAAATATGAGAAGAGTCATAAAAATAAGAGATATCAACGAAATAAATATAAAATATATAATAATTACAACAAACAATAGAACAAACCTTATTACAAACCTAATAGGAAAAAGAGATTTAAAAAATATAGAAATACCCCAGAAACCAGAATTTTTTTAAATATAAGAGAAAATTTAGGAAAAGAAAATATATAAAATCATTACAAGAGAAAAAACTTAAAGATTGTAAATGCTGGAATTGTAATAAAATGATATTATGCTAATAAATGCCCAAAGCTAAAGAAAAAAGGAGTAAAGTATATAAATACAACACAATTTATAATGAGTCTGCAACAGATAAAAGAAGATAATGATAAATGGTATGAATATGAAGACTTTTATGTCAGTCACACTAATGAAGAAAGTGAATCAGAATTAGAAAATGTTAACTTTATTAACCAAAATTCAGATAATGAAAGTAGTTCTGAATAGAATGGAACTACAAAAAAGAAAAAAGAAAATTATTAGAAGAAAGAAATCATTGGATACAATGTGAAAGACATGTTCGCTATAAGCTTATTACAACTACAACTACGAGTGAAACAGGAAATAAATACTATAATGATAGATACAAAAAGGTTACTAAAAATCTTAGCAGAATAAGAGAAAGATTGAGTGAGATAAGATGGCAAGAACTACTAGAGAAAGTAAGAGAAATAGAACAAGATAAGAAGCTTCAACAAAGAGTAAGAGAGATAGATTTGGAACAAGAGGATAATACATAATTTGATGGTAACAATCTATATAAAAGATCATATAGAATACAAGCCTAATAAAATGATAAAACAAAAGATTTTTATTGACAATGGATCATACTTATGTCTAGCAAAGAAAGAGGTATTAGAATCACACAGATGAAAGAGATCTAAAACACATAGAACAAGAGTATCAGGCTTTAACGAACAAGCAAAAGAGTTGAATTTAATAGCAGAAAATATGAGAATAGTATTAGGAAAAATAATATTTAGACTACCAGTAATATACCAGTAATATGAAACAACAAGTATTGTTAGGAAATAATTTCCTAGACTACTTTAAAACACAAGTTATAAATAATAATATTTTTAGCTTACAAACACTTTGTAATAGGTGGATAATACTAAAGAGAGTACTACCAATACACACACTAAGAATATGTAACATAAGATCAGATAGGAATAGTAACCTACAGTTATTAAGAGAAAAATATCTCAATTTATTAAAAATAAATTTTGGAGAAAATCCAATGCAACTATGGGAGAAAGAAAAAATATATGTTGAAATCAAGTTAATAAATCTCAATGATATAGTTAGATCCAAACCTATTAGGTATAACCCAACAAATCAAAAGAAGTTTGAAACCCAACTAAAAAAATTATTAGAATTAAAACTGATACAAGAGAGTAAAAATCCACATAGTAGCCCAGCCTTTTTAGTTAGAAAACATAGTGAACAAAAAAGAGGAAAGGCTAGAATGGTGATTGATTATAGAGAACTAAACAAAAAGACAATATTTGATGGTTACTTTTTACCATACGAGAAGAAACCTCATCAATAGATTAAGAAATAAAAAATGGTTCAGTAAATTTGACTGTAAAAGTGGATTTTGGCAAATAAAACTAACACGTGAGTCAAAATCTTTAACAATCTTTAGTGCCCCTCAAGGACATTACGAATGGAATGTACTACCCTTTGGATTGAAAAATGCACCACAAATATTTCAAAGAAGGATGGACCAAGTGTTCAGAAAATTGACAGAATTTTGTATAGTATATGTTGATGACATATTAATATATAGTGATGATTTGGAAAATCATATAAAATATTTAGAAGAATTTATAAAAACTGTGGAACAACATGGAATACTATTATCTGAAAAGAAATCTGAAATCTTTAAGAATAATATAGAATATTTGGGATACATAATAGACAATGAAGTATTACAACTGCAAGAGCACATTGTAACAAAAATAAAGAATTTTAAAGATTAATTAGTGAGTAAAAAAGAAGTACAACAATTTCTAGGAGTAGTAAACTATGCTTCAGACCATATAAAGGATTTACCACTCTTAAGAAAGACATTGCAAGAATTAACTAGAAAAAGTATAACATTTGAATGGAAGGAAGGACATACTAAAGCTATAAATGAAATCAAGGAAAAAGTGAAAGTCTTGCCAAAACATAGAATACCAACGGAACTAGATCAATTAGAACTTTTCACTGATGCTAGTGATATAGGATGGGGAGCAGTCCTCATAGCATATTGTTAAACAGAGCAATATACCTATGATATACACTCAATATACAGCAGTGTATATCACAGGCAAAGCAGTGGACTGGACTGGCCCAGCAGTGGGCTCTCGGCATTGGCCCAGCAGTGGCCCATTCTCGGACAGATTGAGGACAATACAATCTTGTATATATGGTATATATATTTGTAGTAAAATGTTTATATATGGTATATATATTTGTTAAAATGTTATACAATCTTGTATATATCCACAATATGTTTATATATATCTTTATCTATTGACTTTTAGACTTTTCAGCATACCAATAATGTAAGCAACCGAGGTTATCTATATAAAGAGCCTCATTGTAACCTTAGGAGATCATCTTTTGAAATACAACATCTTCAAATCTTTGAAATATTTTCTCTTATGTCTAGCTAAACCCTCTTTTAGTCGATAATCTATATCAAGAATAATATCATAATATCATAGAATAGATGCTTTGAAAGGTTATACTTAGAACCATACTAGTCCATAAAACACCATCTCTTAAAGAAATTTTAAGAAAGAGTCTGTCGAGCAAGTCCCATCACCTAGGCCATTTATCCCTTCGAATCCAGTGAGGAAAAAGGGAGGCAGAGCCAGGGTGGGTTGAGTATCTCCGGTGATCTTGAAATTCTGCTAAGATGTATGTTTTCAGACTATATGTTTTTAATTATGATCTTGATAAGTATAAGTTTCTGAAATTATGATGTTAATATTGATAGAAGGTTATAGACTTTTATTTAAAAATTAATTTTGAGTTGATAATACCTGCTTCCGTACTACATGCTCATTATTTGTTAAACTTAGATGTAACTATGTTAATATACCATCTATATTCCTACCTTCCTCAGGGTTGTTAGATGATGAAAAGATCCGTCCGAAAAAAATCATAATTAGAAACACATAGTCTGAAAACATACATCTTAGCAGAATTTCAAGATCACCGGAGATACTCAACCCACCCTGGCTCTGCCTCCCTTTTTTCTCACTGGATTCGACGGGATAAATGGCCTAGGTGCTGAGAGTTGCTCGACAGACTCTTTCTTAAAATTTCTTTAAGAGATAGTGTTTTATGGACTATTATGATTCTAAGTATAAGCTTTCAAAGTATTTATGTAGTTGAATAATTAATTATATCTTTGGTATATCTTTTATGCTTCGGCTCAGAAATGGAGGTGCATTATGTAGTTGGACCCGGATAGGTATTACAAGCATATGTTTTAAATCTGATTATCAACTTCACTTTTGGTGTTACCAATTGGAATTTAATAAAGATCAACTTGATCTGAATTCATCGATAATGTGAAATTTTATACGTTAAAAAAATTAAAATTGATGAGTATACTGAGACAAAAACTGTCTATTCACCTTGATCTTCATTGACCAATATGATTTTTTTTAAAATTTCAAAAGCTATTGGATATTTGGAATATAAGCTCTTTTACGTTTTTTAAGTTTCAAGTAATTAAGTCTAAAAGTCTGAAGGTTATATTTCAAAAACAGCTTTCTATAACGATAATATAATTCTTCTAAGTTCTTAATTTTTTAATCTTTTTCTTCTAATAGATGTGATATACTAGAATTATGTGCCATTTATATATTAAATACGACGTCTACTATATAATAAGAAATGCAGATGCAGTCAATGCAACTGTTTGGGAAAGATTACAGAAAAATAATATTTATGATATATAATAGCAATAAAAGTAGAACACGACCAGTGGCGGATCTACTCTTTGGGTTATGGGTGCTCGAGCACCCATTACTCTTAGAGCCAACACTATTACTTATATATAAAAAACTAATAATTCATATAAGTATATTAACAGAGCACCAGTCTCAGTAGCAACTTTCAGATCAAAATAGTTGAGCACCCACCATTTTGAAAATTTTGAATCCACCACTAAACACGAACGCAAAACTTGGGCTCCAAGCAAAAAGATAAAAAGTAAAAACTTCCCAAAAAAATCTCATCCATATGTTAGCTTCGTTGTCCCAAGAATGAAAAATACTGGCAACTATTTTAGCATATGAAAATACGAAAGAGAACAAAATATAATATAACATAACAACTTTCATTAAGAATATTTTTAAATAACGATCCTTACAATAACTTCCTTTCTCAAAACTTAGTCTGACTTATACAAGGACTTTAAGATATAATGACTGAGTGAGAAATACAACGATACTGCTCCAAATGAGGAAGGAAGTCTATACAAGATGGAAACTAAGGCTACCAGGATAAGTGGTCTGCCTCAACTTTCCGTGCTCCAAACCGTAACATGAATCGACCGAGTACCTGCATCCACGTGAAAGATGCAGCAAGCGTAGCATGAGTACACAACGTACCCCCGTAAGCATCATAGGCCGACAACAACGAAAGATACGCAAAGAGAGATAAATATCAAGTTGACACCACATAGTCCTAACACTAACAATTCAATAAGCCAAATAGGTCATGTTGTTCACTCAATAGTTCATAAAATTAACAAGTCCCCTTATCATATAAGGATTCATGAAGTCATGTAAAACTCACAATCACACAAGACTAATAATTCATAAAGACACTGCATCACACACAGGTTTATAAATCTAGTAACTACCTAGTCCACAATTAACTTATGAATCCACTCAAATCGCACGTAAGCTCATTAATCACTAAAGTCAACTAAATTCACATATTAGTTTACTAATGCCAGAAATCATGTTTGACCTTGCACATTCGATTTGACAACACACATTAATTAGACACACAGTTCATTATATCGTTACCTTAAATCTTCCAAAAGGTAAATCTTAAGATGGAGAACACTCTGTTAACACTCATTATCCCTATTTTCAGACCCTACTTATAGACATATCCGATTACAAGCAAGACACTTCTTAGTTCGTTAGACTCTTACCACAAGTCCTAAGTAGTTTTCATTTCTTCCATACATATACACGTACAAGCAAGACCACACGATAACAATTCAAACCATACTAGCAATCCATACTAGAACTTTTATCAAACAACATTGTGACTCACCAAGCAATACAAGCTATTGGAATTCACAGACCACAAATAAGTTCGACAACAAGTATCCAGACTCATAAATGTGTATCCACACAATTCAAATCATAGAGAACAAGCCAATCAT
Source organism: Anisodus acutangulus (assembly GCA_029783415.1). Lineage (NCBI taxonomy): Eukaryota > Viridiplantae > Streptophyta > Magnoliopsida > Solanales > Solanaceae > Anisodus > Anisodus acutangulus. The sequence continues at coordinate 9,329,324 of CM056511.1, forward strand.
GGCAACCAAATAGGTCTAATGTAATCAATCCAATCATATGATCCCACTAAATCAGGAAATCACTCAAGTTTTAATAACCAATCCATGTCACGTTACCACACAACAAGTGATCAATGTATGCATGAATGTATGATTATGAATGCAATGCATATGCCAGATACCTTTATCCTCCAGTATACAGGCTGCCAAGTTTTTATTATAACCAGTCACTCATAGAGGACCCGCGAAGTCCATATACCCCTCTGAAATTTCCTATCGGAGCCCAGCACTGGCTGAATAATAATAATTATTGCAGGCGTACAACTCGTCCCTCTGCGAATCATCATATCTATTGCGGCGTGCAACACGAGCCATCCGTAATATCACCATCTCAATGTTGTCAATGATCTCATAGTGTTCTTACCTTTCTTGTCCCTTGGACCTACAACATTTTCATACACTCCATCATTATTATCATCAGAACCATGAGTGTATGAATGCAAATGACAATACCAGGCAAGATCATAATGTCATGAGATGCAACAAGTATAGAGATGAATATCACAAGCTTTCAGAAATACATCAACATATCATCCAAGCACATTCAGAATATCATATCGAAGCATGTGTGATGAATAGGCACAATTATCACAAGTATGATGGCGAGCCCACATAATGGCAACAAGCCCAATCAATTAGCAGTCAGAACTAGCATAAGGTCGATTCCTCAAAACACCCATCATCATAGTTCAACACCGGTACTCACTCAACCGTTCATTACAACCATTTGAGTGGGACCCCCAAAAACGCCCAATACCCCTCAATATTTATAACTAATTACGTACTTCTATCGGAGTCTAGTGAAAGTAAATCGTAGCCTAACTCAAAGCCGAGCAGGAGCCACGAACGGTCAATCACTACATATGTCTTGACTTCTGTTACACCTCGTAAGATTAAGACGATAATTAAGAACGTCATTAAGGAAGTAAGATTCGGATATTGAATATAAAGAACGCTTACATATGTTAATACGGGAAATTAGTGTATAAACGAATGTTATCCCGGAATAGTTTTTCTTTAGTGCTATACACGTGATGACGAGAATTAATCCTAGTAGTTGAATTTATTCCAATGGAGTTATGGAATAGTATTGTATTATAAAATTATGACATTGAGGAAACGAGGCTTATGAAATTCTCGGGAATCAAAAGAGGTGGGTTCAAGATTTATTAATTGAAGAACTTGGGGGCCAAAGTGTAAAAAAAGGGAAAAATCAGATTTTTTTTATATACCTACACTCACCTCTTCATCTTCTTTCTAAACTTAACCAAAAAAAAACTCTCATTCTCTCCTCCAAAGCTAAGCCGAAAAATACCCAACCCCATACCCAATTTAAGATTTTTATCTTCTCTTCCTAGACTACATTTTCACCAAAAATTAGAAGCAAAACAACACCAAAAACAGTGGCAAAACAACACCGCTGTCGAATCAGAGTCTGAAATTTCAAATTTTTGGGATGAAATTTTGGAAGAAAAACGTGTAGGGATGATGGCTTAACATTGTAGAATACTTGCATGTCAATTGGAGTTGAAGAAGTGAACAAAAAGGGAAAGAAATACGAAAACAGTGGGGATTTTCGGACAAACAGTGGGCAAACAATTGCGGACTATTTTGGGACGAATTTGAGGTATAAAATTCTTATTTCTATGATATAATTGGAATGCATGTTGTTAGAATTAAGGTAATGAATTTGTGTTAAGGAGAAATTGGAATTTAAGCGTTGCATGTGACAATTTTGGGCTAGTTGCCAATTTGGGACCGATTTTGGTGTTATTGGATTCGTTGGTTATTGTTGTTATTATTGTCACTAATTGCATGATGAAATTGAAAGGAAACATTGATATTTAGTTGGAATTAGTTATATGGAAGTATTGAAATACGAAAATGGATTTTAGGAGTTAAGATAAGAGTTATGGCATTATGACATGTTGTGGCCAAGAACTTGCATGAAATTGTTGGACATGTTGTGATGTATAAGGACTGTTTTAGGGACTGTTTTGTGGTGTTATAATGCTGAAAATTTAGTTACCATTATGCATGTTTAAGTGTGGTAATTGCTAATGTAAGTCCTAAAGGAATAAGGGTGTAGAAAGACTTCACATTCTACCCTCGTTGTTGTTGGAACATGAACTGTTTTGTGGGCTGTTTTTAAGGTGGATTAAGAGGCTAAATTTACATGAGAAGTGGGTGTGTAAATTTCCTTTATTGTTGTTTTGGTTGTGCCCTTAATTGGTGCTTGGTTATTGATGTTATTAGCCTCGTTTGGAAGTTGTGGAAACATGTATAAACAGGGGAAGTGCTGCCCGAATTTTTATAGAATAAGAAATCGTTATTCGATATAAAGTATGCTAGTAATCATAGAATTGACGAACGTATTACCATTATTATAGGTTGAAGTTCTATAACGAGGCATATTCTAATATTGGGTGGATTAGTTCGTCTAAAAGGTATGTGAAACCCTTACTTCTTTCTTTTGGCATGATTTAATGAAAGTAATGACGATTTGATTCTTATACAATTTAATTCCTAAAGAGGATTGTTATGAGAAGTGCCTATGATTTTTCAGCAAAGAGTTTATTATGACATTATTATAATGAATTTATTGAGAGTCAAATGATAATTTTTACTTGCATATGGTTACTCATGATATCTACTCGTGCTAAGTGTTACTACTTCACCTCACCGAGTCCCGGGCCGGGTTATGTTCGTGTACATCCTTGCATTTTTCATTGAGTCTCTCACTAGAGGGCCGGGTTACGTAGGATGGATCCATAGATGAGATATGACTTTACCGAGTCCCAGCATGGGCCGGGTTATGATATGACTTTACCGAGTCCCAGCATGGGCCGGGTTACGATATGACTTTACCGAGTTCCAGTATGGGCCGGGTTATGATATGATTCCACCGAGTCCCGCACTAGTGGGCCGGGTTACGTTACAGATATATATATATATGTATATGGACAGGCACTCATGTTTTCTTGACTTGACTCTCATTTTTATAAGGCAACTGACTTTTATTGTTTATGGCACAGTTGGATTTGGATCCTGATTTTTATACTGATCTCCTGTTTTCTGTTGGCTACTTATGATCTCTTTTACAGCTTCATGTTTTACATACTCAGTACATTATTTCGTACTGACCCCCTTTCCTCGGGGGGCTGCGTTTCATGCCCGCAGGTACAGGTTTTCAGTTTGGTGAACCTCAGGCCTAGGTTCCTACTCAGCAGGTTGGGAAGCTCCTTTGATTCAGAGCTTTGTCATTTTGGGTACAGAACCCTATTATTTTGACTTTTGTATATTTAGGGGCACGACGGGGCCCTGTCCCGTCATATGTCGTTATCCTTCTTGTAGAGGTCTGTAGACAGTTGTGGGTTGTACTTATGTAAGGGTCATAACTCTGTTTTGGTCAGTCATGCTATTGTACTCTGTGTTGGGGTATCCCCGTGTATATATGACATTATCTAGTGGCAGCCTTGTCGGCTTGCCTGTTGTATTGTGTTGGCTAGTTGTGACTCCTCAGGAGGCAGGTACATTCGGGAGTAAAGGCAGCCTTGTCGGCTTGCCTACCCTGGCATATGTTGTTATTGTAGTGTTATGCTGCCGAATTTTAGACTCATTAAGTGTTAGTTGGATTATGTGTGACAGGTTAGTGTAATGACGTCATTAGGGCGGTTAGTCGCGGCCCGTCGGGTCGGGTCGTGACAACTTCTTTGGGACGCCTCGTGGTAACCATAGTCTAACACACATGTTTCACACGTTAATATCAAACCAAGCACATACAGGGACTTAGTCCTTAGCTACATAAAGTGATTAACCATATAAATGGATTCCTATAATCCATCTCGGGCCTGTGGCAAAAATCCAAACTTTATTACTAAAAGGGCTTCAAAACAAGCTTACTAGTTATAACCCTAAATTAATTTGAAAAACAACCTTAATTAGACCCTCAATTTCGTGATTCAATAAAAAGTCTCAATTTACAAACTATGAGTTTCTTTCCAATTAAAAAAAGGGTTTTAATAATCAAATTAAACTCTTCAACATGACCGCTTCATCAATACATAAACTCATTTAGAAAAAACAAGATTTACCAATTCACTTTACATCTTCTAAATCAACATTCATTTATTTCTAATCTACCATTGAGTCCTTAACTCACTTTCCCCGAATTCATTATTTATCCCAAGACTAGAAATAGGGGAAAACACTCAAAATGGATGGAGATCTTACCTCCATGAAGGATTTTTGGTCCAAACCTCAGCAATTTCTCCCTAAACTGGCCCCAACTTTGAGGTACAACAACTTTGGAAAGTGGAGCGTTTTTAGGTCATTAAATAAATCTGGATTGACAGTATTTCCGCCCATGCAGACCCAACCCCACAGGCGCGAATGCGCTCTAGCATAAAAGCTGACCGCTGACAAGCAGGCACTTGACACCTCGCCTCAGCGCAAAGGCGGAAAATATATCGCAGAAGCAGATTTAATACGTCCGCCAACGCGAACACGATTTCGCTGGCGCTAACACTGCTCTCTCAGTAATTCTTCACTTAAATTAATCTTATTTTCGAATCGTAAGTTACTTTACTCACAAATTACATAGGTAATAGTCATCGGTTAATTCCCAAATGAGGGGACATGATAGAAAATTAGACGGAAGGTTCATAACGACCGAACGAGTCGTTACATCAGATACCAATAAATAAGCATTTATCCTCGAACGGGGATAAGCGGGAAGTGGTTTATAAAGTATGAAGGACCCGGGACCTGGTCCCCTAAGGGGTTATTCTAAACCACGCATGACAACGACCAGAAATAATGTCATACAACATAGCTAGGACTCCATATCACCAACTCTAATTTATAACATAAATTTCATTGCAAAAATATAGACAAGTCAATGGAAACAACTTACTATAGTTATAATCTTAGGAAAAGAATTATTGATTCGGAGAATTTCGGCTTTAAGGGTTTGCGGTATAGCGACATGCCCTCAGTCACACTATCGTACATCACACCACGCCATTTAATACCAGTACTACTGAATTCATAACATCTTCTGTCCATGCGGCTCATTAACTCAATCTCTGGCAAGGAACACATAATAAAAAAAGAATGGCGGGGGCTTGACGCCTCACAAAAGTTATATAAGGCCCGAATGGTAGATTCCTATTCAAGATAGGTGGGACAAAATACTTATTAAGAGACATCTTGTTTTTGAAACATCATACACATGATGAATTTTAATCAGGGAATCACGCTACAGTGGAGGAATCATGCGCAGAAGCACACTTGCACATGCACAACATATACTGTTGAAGCGGTCAACTAGTAAAAAGGCAAATATCGCAAGGGCGACTTAGGTACCCTCTTATTTGGACATACTGGTGCGGAAAAAGAGCACGAAAGAGGATAACATAGATTTTAAGAGTCAAAACATGTCGTCCACTTCCCCCACTTTTCTCACACACCCTCTCAAACTCTATTCTTCCAGACACTTCCCCAAAATACTCCAACAACACACTGCCAAACTGCTATCACAAACCCACCCCCATGAATTTTACTCCTCATTTTCTACAATAAAACTCCCCACACATCCACTGCTTCTCATCCTCAACACACCAGAGCTGAAACCATAAAATCGGTGTAAAAATAAGGCACTAGGACAAACTCTCCAACCAACACAACAACTCAAGCGTCATTACTCGGTAAGTTTCACCTCTTTTCTCTGCGCACGATTTGCACCATAAAATCGAGTAGAAACATGCTTGTGGGTTGAGAAATTTCATGAAATCTTTGAATATATTTGGGTGGTTGTTGTTACGGGGAATAGATCCATAGATCGAGTGAGATAATAGTGTAATAGGAGTTGATACATCATGCATGCTCACATAAGAAACAAAAGGAGGGATTTTTCGGTCGACATAGGTATGACATCATCGAATTTCCGACTGGGTGGATCTGGGATGACGACCTTAGTTTGGCGGACAACTTAAGTTGAAGCAGGTCCGTTGAGGCACACAACTTTATTGCTGAAGCAAACAGACATGGACTTTCGCTGAAGCGTACATTTCCCTCGTTGGAGTGGATTCGCTCCAGCGACCCTCATTTAGCCAAAGAGGAAACATAACAGAAATTGCTAAAATAGTAGGTTTGCACTGGGTGACTAGGGTTGATTTTTATTGGTTGTTTTTGGCTCGTTAGGCACATAATAAAATAATACAAATGTCTCTATCACTGAACTGGCTTGAATTTGATTAATGAAGGTATAATTTGCTAAAATGGACTAGAATCCGATCAAAAATCTTGCCAGGCTTACAAACGCATTAATAAAGAGCCCGTCACTGACTATGACACTGTCCGGTTCATGTCAAAAGATTGTGAGAATCATTATTATGCAAATTTGAGAGACAAGAAACTGTTGAAAGAGAAGAGCACGAATATGAACAACATAGAAGATCGTCTCCCAAAATTTTACGAACGATTGATGTGAATAGGCTGGAGTTGCTTTGACCGTCATCCTTGCTAAGCCAATAAAGACTGGGTGAAGGAGTTCTATGCATACTTGAAGCGGGTGAGGCTGTCAGAGATCCAGAGATCAGAATTTGGGGCAAAATGGTACCAATCGGAGCGAAGGTGATTAATGTTTTCTATGGACTGTTGAACCATCCCATGGAGGCTATGGATGACAATGAGACTTATGGGAATGAGGTGTGGTTGGTTGCACATTTGGTGGCTGAGGAGCATAGAGGAAAGATCACCTTGGCCAATAAAAAATTTGGGATTACAAACAAGTACTTTATTGTTGAGTCCAAGAGATGGAAGAACATCATCGCTCGTAGGGTACATCCCTCGAGTAACACTTGTGACTGCACGTACATCCGTGGTCTGATGATATCTTGAATACTGGATGATATCACAGTAAATATGGGCCACCACATCATCTGGGAGTGGAAGAGCTATTTGATCAAGGATGGGCCGAGTCTGATGTTCCCGTTGTTGATTATGGAGTTGTGCCAAAGGGCGGAGTGCCGGATCACATGATGATGACTGGATTGATCCTGAGGGGTCTTCCACTCTTTGAAAGTGTTAAGAGTGGGTACTTTGGTAAAGAACAAAAAGAGGAAGTTATATCTAAACGTGAGTGGGGATGGTAATGTTGATGATGGGTCTCAATCTCAATCTCAGTCGCAACCACATGGGCCATTTGATGCCATGGATTCTCAATTGCAGGAAATTCGAGATTTGGTTGCCGGACTTCCTAGGCCTTCCACTAGGGATAGCACTTCGGGTGTCTCTGCTGACTACTTCACTCGAGAGGAGATGAAATAATATCTTAATTCACAGAAGGTCCTTCAGACCTCGGTTGGTACCTTGGAGACGGCGTATAAGGATTTGGCCAGAGATCATGGTAAGCTCTGTACAAGCTTCAAGAATGAGAAGAAGAGGAACAAGTACAAGGGCAAGCTACTTGTGAAGGTGTGGAGGGGGTATTAAGGGCTTGTTCAAGAATATGGATTACAAGGATCCCCTCCCGGTTGAAGGTGAAGACGATGACGAGGACTATTCCTTCCTGTCAATCCTGTTCTTAACTGATTTCAAAAATATCAAATTTTCTCCCTATTTTTATGCCTTGTTTTAATAGGAATTTCAAACTTTAAAATGTATGATTAAATTGAATTTCTACCGTGATTTTTATCTTTTTATCCCAAAATTTTAGGTGTAAGTTATTAGATAAATCTGAAACTCCTAAAACTGAGGAATTTTTGTTGCTTAAAAAGGTTTTGCCATGTATATAAATATTTCTCTCCTTTGGTGTTTTTTTTATCATTTTCGATTTTTCCTAAAATAAAAATAAAAAAGGGGGGAAATCACATCACACCTCGGGTATAACCCTACCTACCCGATGGAATCATCACCATTCAAAACTCTATTCTCAATCTCAAACCCTAAGTTTCCAAAACTTTCTCCACAATATTCACAAATGGAAACCTCTCCAATGTCAACACCAATGTCAGCCAACACTCCGACCAACACCCCAATGAGTACAAGCCCTCCTATGAACACTGAATCGTCTGAGCAAAATAAATTGCAGCAACCTTCCCGGTTATATTCTTCACCATCCACAGAGGACTTGTCCAAAGCTATAATATTTAAAGGTTTAGATGATTCTTTAGACATTAGCTACCCAGGTGATGACAACAATCTAATAGATGTTGATGAAACATCTGATATTTCAACATTGGGTAAAAGACCAAGATCCTCCACCTTCCCTACTCGTTGATCGAGTAGAATGTTTGAGAGAACTGTTCGTGAAGAGCCAAGCAACAAAAGGTCTAGATTTGATACATCTATTCTTACTTGCTCGAGCAGTGACAGTGACGACACGGACTTTGTACTCTCAACTGAAGAGAGTGAAGAAGAACCAACTACTTCTGTACCACAAAATGTGTCTCAAGAAAATGAGGAAATTCCTGATGAAACTCCACTGAAGTAATTCTTTCCAAAGGGAATTCCCAGATATGCCGAATCAAGTGTTGCTCCGAATGTTGCCACTGATGCCACAACATCTCAGGCAGCATTTCAGCCAATATCAGAAGAGACACAAACACCAAAATCCTCCAGCAAAACTGAATCTGATTCAAACCTTGAGGTATCTATCTACTCAGACAAATTCTATTTTAAAACTAATTCTGATAATTGGGACTAGTATAAGAATAAAGTTATTAGGTCTGAAAAAGTACTAGACATTGCCTCATGTTCAGAATATAGTTTGGTAGAGTTCTTAAAATAAAGACAGCTCCTAGGATCTGTTACTGAGAAAGGATCATATGTTGATAAAATAGTCAGGTTATTTTATGCTAATTTGAGTTCTGTTATAGAGGATACATCCTCGGTGAAATTTGGGAAGGTATATCTCTATAACAAAGTATATTTGTTCACACATGTTGTTATAAAATAATGTATGGGATTAAATATTGAGGAAAATGTTAGAGAAGCAGACCATGCAGTGGACAATGGAGATGAAATAATTGAGTACCTCACATGAGGTATACTGCATAAGTGGATCTCTAGATGTCCAACCTCTAAATTAACAGCCATGTTTGCCACCCTTCACAAAATTACTATACACAATTGGCTTCCTTCAATGAATGAGTCAATTGTAACTACATAACAAGCCACCCTGCTGTATAAAATTGGGAAAGGTTTGAGAGTTGATCTGGGCAAAAGGATTTTCCATCAAGTTACCAACTTGGCACAAAAAGAATCAATATCAATCCCCCCATTATCTCTCTCTGTTATACAAAGTTTTAACTACCCAAGGCCTTAAGCCTAAAAGAGAGGACACATTAGGGAAGGCTCCTGAACTGTACAAAGTAAATAAAGCAGTTTTGAAGAGAAGAGAGAGTCATCGATCTACCCTGGAAAATGGAAGGAAATAGTGCAGATGTTGACAGGAATGTCACCAACATTCTTGACAACACTGGTCCAAGACAGTCTCCACTATCTACTGAATGGCTTGTGAATCAAAAATGCAAAGATCAACCAACAAATCTCTGAGGTTGATGCTGTGAGAAATGCTCTGATTCAAGCCAGAGACCATTTCATGTTGCTGTTTTCTTCACAAAAAGGGAGAGAAAATGATGCTGCTGAAGCCGAGGGAAGCAGAGGAAGTGTTGATGCAGGGGGAGCTAAGAAAGAAGGCTAGAGGCTGATGTTCTATACAGAGAAGCAGTTATGCAGGAGTAGAAAGCTGTTGGAAGCTACTGCTGCTGCATGATGAGTTAGGAGGAGTTGTTGCTACTGGTTGATATTGTATGAGGATCGTGAATGTTACTCAATCTGAGCAGTTAACTGTTCGACATGATGGAAATTGATTTATGTGGACAATGAAATATTTCTTTTTATGGTCTGGATATAAATCTATATAAAGGGATGATATGTATATATGTGCTAACATTTTTATTCTTTTCTAATCCTATGAATCGGTACACGTATGATTACTTGAAAGACATCGCAGGTTAAGGGCGAGCATATAATTGATATTATTGATCACAAATGTCGGACAAACATTTGTCTCAATATCCTAAGTTAGTTTAGGTTTGTAAGAGTTTTGTAAAGAAAGGTAAAAAGGGGGAGATTGTTAATGTTGGGTTTGGTGTTGTGACATTTGACCCAACATATCTTCTAAAGGACTTATTTGAATGTATAAAAATGTTGGAACAAATGTCACAACATTCAAACCAATATTTTTTATAACAGTTTTGACTTACTTCACGTTAAGCAGTAATATTTTACTGTGGGGTAAAAATAACTTAGACATGGTGAATTGGAACTGTGTAAAATGTGGGAGAAAGAGTCAAATCTTGGGGAAGAAGTCGAGTGAAGAACAAGTCAAATTTGTTAATATTTTCACTCCCTAATCATCTACCATAAGCTGCTCACCTTTCCCTCAACTTCCACAACCGATCGGTGAGACTTTCAAGGAAGACTCTCTACTATAAATAGACAGCCTACTAGAGTGAATCGATATCCAGAATCAGAATGTAAAAATACCAAGAGAGCTCTCGGGATTTCATCTTAGAAATCTGGATCACAAGGTTGCATGAGTGTGTCGACAACATTCTATCAAACATTACAATTACTGTTTAGATTCTAAATTAGTTTTGTATGGAGCTATTGTAATGAGAGGTTGTCTATGTCTACTTAGTTTGATTTTTCAGGCAGAAGTCATCTGCGACTTAACTTTTAATTCCTTTCTGTTTTATCTTGTAAATCTGTAAAGAAAGGAATTTGTATATTTGTATTTATTATATATACAATACATTTGGTCATTGACCATCATAATGAAAATTTTAAACTTTTGTGTTCTTTAAATTCCGCTATATTTACTCTTTAAAGTTACTGTTTTACTAAGTGTTGTTACTGGTGTCAGACGACATAATTGCCGACATTCGGAAATTGTACTTGTAGTCGATTGAATTTTGTTCATCTTATTTTTATTTGATCCGTAGCTCCCTTTCAGGTTTGAAGGTTCTGTAAACTCTTGAATCCATCTATAAGTCGGCTTCCACTTCTATGTCTCTTTTCCGGCAAAGCATGTGCCTTCTGAATATATATGAGATCGCGAAATTTTTAAGTGAGTCCAAGGACCTTGATTCTAAGAGTTTTGAGTGGAGAATACGGAATTTCTTGACATTGTCAACCAAATACTTTGAGAAAGCCTTCCCCGTTGACCCCCGACAATCATTGATGGAGAATATGATTTCTCTAAGGAGAACAGAGCTTTCCTATGACTTGCTGCAAGAATTCATCCATCAAGATATTAACACTAGAGGTCCTCTGAGCTATGGACAGATTGGGAGGGTGGTGATGATATGGCTTGCCTCTGGAAAACCTTCTAAAGATTTGTACAGGAAAATTGTTGGAACAGCTCCAACAGAATCATGGAAATCATTCTTGGAATTTCTCATATGCATTAGAGCGACAATAACAGAAGAATCTCAGTCAGCCAATGCTTGTGGAGGAAAACCTTCCGAGTCTCATAAAGTTTTTTCATCAAGCAATGAATCTATGGAGTTTCTTTTTGTTGAGAAATTTTATGAAGCATTACAAGATACCTATAATGCGAACTGGATCAGACTAAATGACTGTATCTCCCGTGGTTGTTTCTTGTATCTTGTTGAACGCTTTTTGATTTTGGTGTCACAGTGTCAGGGATTCTTTTTCACTACAAAATCTTCATTGGTGGAATGGCTGATTTCTGAGCAATCTGAGGTCCTACACACTCCCGGGATTTCTGAGCAATCTGAGGTCCAAAGGATTTATATCGCATTCTTGTATCAGGAGCTGCAACAACTCAATTCGTTGTTGGTTATGAGGTATGTTTGTTTCTTTCCATTGTACATTCGACTTTTTATGGATGTGAGTTAGTTTTATCCAATTAGATCAAGGTAAAAGGAATTTCACACCCTTCTCGATGGTAAGGGTCAGATGGGGTTGCAATTGTCAAGGTGAAGTTGTTTATGTTCAAAATATAAGTTAGGGTGTAAAATCCATTTCTAAGCGATTCTATCATGCTAGAAGCATGTCATCATTGAAATTTTGGCCTAGCTCCTAATGTAATTTATCCTTTGTTGATCCTTTTGCTTTTATAATGCCCTATTAGCAAATATTTTGTGCTAACTACTTCTGCATAAGGCGTACATACTCAGAAAGAACATATTCTTCAAGTTGGTCTTGTTACCTCTATTCGTTGTCTCAGTCACACATACATTCTTAAGTGTGTCGAGGCAATAGTTCCATTTTTTTCGAATAAAAAATCTTGATTAAGTGCTGCCTTTATACTATAAAGTAAATCGGAAGTAGCAAACGCTGAACAACTGTTGAAGAGCTTGCTGTCAAGAAAGCCCAAGCTTGAAGCTTTATTGAATCAGTGCATTGTACTAACATCAGAGAAGGATTGTGAGGAAAAAAGCGATACAGCGAGTGGTGAAGTCGAGAAGATTGAGTCGTCGTCTGTCACCACCAATACTGGAAGCAATTCTGAAAGGAAGCAGCCAGAGAAAGGGAAGGGCAAGGCCAAGAGACCTAAAAAGGCAAAAGGAAGAAGTGAAACCTACAACAATACTATAGAGAGTATAGGCTTAGGGCCCTCATTTGTATACTTTTTTTGTGTAAGGAAGGTGAAGTGAACTCCTTTGTGTGCTTGCATGGTATGTTGGAAATGCGATATTCAAGAAAGAAAAGTTTGAAAAATAGAACGTGTTTGCATAATTTTGTCCTAATTTCTCTAAACCAACACTAAAGCATTGGATCCCATCAGAACTCCGAAGTTAAGCATGCTTGGACGAGAGTAGTACTAGGATGTGTGACCCCTGAGAAGTCCGTGTTGCATCCCTCCTTTTAGAAGGGGAGCCTTGGAGTAACTGGTGAAGTTGATGTCATGTGACCAGGAGGTCACGGGTTCAAGCTGTGGAAACAACCTCTTGCAGAAATCTAAGGTAAGGCTGCGTACAATAGACGCTTATGGTCCGACCCTTTCCCGACCCCGCGCATAGTGGGAGCTTCGTGCACCGGGCTGCCCTTTTTATACTTCTAAAAAAAAAAGATTTGGACCTTGTATGGAAAAGTCTACAAGTTTGGGTTGATGTTATTTGATAAATGACAAAATGAATGTCCCTGTATGACTTAAGACAAGGATTCATAATTAGTATAGCATCATAGGTGAGCTAATTAGTTTTAATTTTCTATAATGGTTCAGCAAGAAAGTTTTGTTGTATGCAGATTGTGTTTTGAACTCCTTTGCAGATTATCTAATGCTCTCTTTTTGTTATTGCTGAAACAAATATTGTTCCGGACGGATTTGAAGTTTTGTTTTGAGATGGTGCAACTCTTTAAGAATTTATTTAAGCGGAAAAGGTTCAAAAATGCCGTTAACTTATTATAAATGGTTAAAAAATGCCTCCTTCCATCTATTGGGTTAAAAATGTCTTTAACATTTTTTTAGGTTTAAAAAATCCCTTACGTTAACAGAAATATGAGATGGAATTTAACATTTTTTTAGGTTTAAAAAATTCCTTACGTTAACAGAAATATGAGATGGAATTTAATTAAACAAGTTGCATTTTTTATCAAAAAATTGAGTGGATTACCCTTCATATGGACTGGTCTTTAATGTTTTCCCTTCAATTCGCTGGTCTTTAATTTTTTCCCCTACTTCACATTTAATAAGAGTTTGTTGGCTAAAGTATCATTTATTCTCTGGTCTATTAAATCAGAGATTCTGGGTTCGAATCCCGGCAGAGTCAAGAAAAGAAAAAAAAATTGTAAGACAAGATTTCATTAGAAATTATGTCTATTTGGTCAAAGTTGCAGAGCATAGTTTCTATGTAACTAGGTTGACAAGACATAATCATAATTTTCAACGAAACTTTGCCTTCAGGCATAATTACATAGAAACTATACCCCTTGAGGCATAGTTTCTATATAACTTTGGCCGAATATGCATAATTTCTAATGAAATATTGCCTTGCGATATTTTTTCTTTTTGACTCTGCTGAGATTCGAACCCACAACCTCATGGGTATTTTCAGAGGCATAATTACAAACTATGCCCTTAAGACATAATTTCTATACAACTTTGACTGAATAGACATATTTTCTAATGAAATCTTGTCTAGCGATTATTTTTTTTGACTCTGCTGAGATTCGAACCCAAACTTTAAGGATATTTTCGATAATTTTTTTAGACAAAGAGAAAAAATTAAAGACCACCAATTTGAGGGGCAAAAATTAAATACCACCCTAAAATAGAGGCAATCGTGGGAATTATTGGTCCACATTTCTGACCTAATAAAAAGACCCGAACCAAACCCAACACTAAACATGTTCCTAATAAACCAGCAGTCCTCCCAACACAAAGGACTCATACTAATGAAATCAAGTTAATTTTCAGATAAGTTAACGAAAAAGTCATTAACTAATGAATTAGTATCTTGCAAGGTGACATGTCTGGTAATTGCATGCAAATGCTGTAAGTCTGATGTGAGAGGAAGTGAGGAACAAAGCAAATAAACAGGAGGTGTAAAAGACACAAAAGCTGATTTATTAGAAAGGGGTTTGGGTCGGGTTTGCCGCTCTACCTTGGAACCAAGGTAGAGATAAGATCTGCGTACACTCTATCCTTTCCAGACCCCACGTTGTGGGATTTCACTGGGTATGTTGTTGTTGTTTGGGTCGGGTTTCTTATTGGGTCAAAAATGTATGTGGGTCACTAAAAAATGGTCACTTGTCTAATGAAATTTCATGTCATAGTTCTGTTAACTTTAGGGCAATTTTGAACCTAAAAAAACGTTGAGGGCATTTTTAATTCAATACGTGGAAGAAGGGTATTTTTAAATCATTTGTAAAAGGTTAAGGGCATTTTTGAGCCTTTAGGATGCATTTGATGGAAGAATGTGAACGATTTTTGTTGTACTGGTCTTAGTTTACACGTGTTACTCGTGTACTCATTTCAAAATTTTAAAAAACCAATTGTAAACTTTGTTTGAATTATAGAATAAAAGTTAAAAATAGTGTAAGCTCCTGAAAATAATGATTGTTGATCTTATTTAGGTAACTCTATAAAAGAAGAACATATATCTTATTGAAGTCCTCAACTTAATTTTCTTTTAATAATTTTATTACTTCAACACTTCAATTTCACAAGTTAT
Organism: Anisodus acutangulus; assembly: GCA_029783415.1. Taxonomy (NCBI): domain Eukaryota; kingdom Viridiplantae; phylum Streptophyta; class Magnoliopsida; order Solanales; family Solanaceae; genus Anisodus; species Anisodus acutangulus. The sequence continues at coordinate 9,344,578 of CM056511.1, forward strand.
CATGCTTTCATTTTAGTTTTCACAATAACATCCATATAACCCTTCGAGATTAAGAGTTCTGATTATCTAAGCACTTGGGGTACTGTCTCGAGGTCCAATCCAACCAATCAGTTATATAGGTTGTATTGGTATAATTACGCTGAAAGCGAAGACTATTCGATCGGACACGTGGCTACTGTAGAAAGGGCCGTCACATTTAACTGTTGAATGGGTCAATGCCGGTCAAGCCAAAGACTAATCAGATCATCCAAGAATTATACCCGCAAGGGTAGCCAAGTTGGTGTAGCAGCCAAGTTGGTGTAGCAGTAGAGCGCGGGACCGCAAGGTCACGAGTTCGATCCCCTGCATAAACCTTCATGGTTGAGTCTGTTACACATGGCTTGCCAAGTGTGGTTAATCGGCTGAGGTGGTTTGCAGGCTATTGCGTCAGTCCGGGGTTTACCCTGTGCGCACTCGAGAGAGTAGCGGCTGCGGGTTCCTTCGTCAACAAAAAAAAAAGATCATCCAAGAATCATAATTGAAACCGCCTCATTAGCAATGGACAACATGACTTGGAACGAACCACTTAGGAAGGTTCATAGTACCCGAACACAGGATAACCCAGATAACGGATAGGCTGGGGAGATCTCAGTGATTCCATTTAGTCTCATTTAATATCCATGATCTTAGCCACATAACAGTTGAAACGAGCTAGGATCACTAGCTCCCATGGGTTCAAGGCTGAATATACTTCATTATACTTTGCATATTACGATATTTGTATGTATTTGTTTTGTGTGTAATTACTGCTCTTTTTATGACTTTTTTGATGTGGGAGACATTATGAAACCCAGAAACAGAGATAAAAGAGGAACAAAACCAGTAACCTGTCTCACATTCTACCAAATTTTTAATACATAAGATGTTTTCAATTCTGTGCTTTCATGATTATTTCACGTCTAACCCATTTTTAAGGCATAAGATATTTTCTTTCTATACTTTCATGATTTTTTATTCTCTTCCATGTGGGATCGACATTTATCATAAATGAATGTAGTTTAGGGTATTCAAAAAATTGCGAACTCTATCAAATGTCCAAAACAAAAACGATTGGTAAATCCACTTAAAAATTCTACTGACAAACTTCAATAGATCATCTTTGTCACCCACCAGATCATCTTTGTCACCCACCAGATCATTTTGTCACTTTGATCATATTTGTAGTCATACAATGCTCTAAATATTGACAAATTATTCAGACCTTCTCTGAAAGGAAAATCTGGCCTATCTAGTTCCACTGAATCATCAATAAGCTTCAAGAAATCGTGTAGGGTTATTTAAATCTCTACTATGAGCATCAATAGCAAATCAAAGTTTTCTTTTCCTTTTCCTTTTCCTTTTCCTTTTCCTATTAAAAAATTTACTCCCTCTGTCTCAATTTATGTGACACCTTTCGAAAAACCTTTTAATTTTGATCGTGAATTCGGATATGGAATCTTTAAGTTCTTAGAAATAAAATTTATGTATTTGAAAACTACATCAAGATTTGTATAAGCCATAACATTTAAAATAATTAAAAGACATGAAAAAAATTACAGCTAAAGAAAAAATCGTTTGAATCACGAAATTCGAAAAGTATCACATAAATTAGGATGAGCAAGTAGGTTTTTTACTTTAAGATGCTCAAATTACTTTTAAAAACTAATTGATAAAACTACTATTAGTGAAAAATGGAGTCCCTAAAATTTTAAGACCTAAAGTTATTACATTGACTGTCTTACCCTTCAGCTGACGTCACAGTGTAGCGTCACTTCTCAAAACATGCACTTTTTTTCTTGCATTCACCTTCGGTGTACAACTCCATTCTATTGTTGTCAAATTGGATTTCGCTTCAGAGCTGTTTATGGGGTCATCTCTTGTATCGTTGTATTTTAAAAACTAGGTTGTTGAATAGTGTGAAGAAGATGTTTGATGAAATGCCTGTGAGAGATGCAGTTACTTTCTCGTCGGTTATTGTTGGGTTTGCTCAGAATTCTAAGCCTACTGATGCTTGTCGTGTTTTGTTAAAATGAGCAATGGTGTGGCATCTACTATCACTTGTGTTTTTGGGGCTTTACGGGCGGCTTCTGATATGACTATGCTTGAACAATGTAGCATTATTCATGGGCACGAGATGGTAACGAGGCTTAATTTGAATGTGATTATAGGTAGTGCATTGATTGATGGGTATGTGAAATGTGGGCTTGTGGGAACGCTCATGAAGTGTTTGATGAGCTAGAAATGGAACTCAATATTTTCATGTGGAACGCGATGATGGCAGGGTATGCTCAACAAGGGGAACATAGCAATGTCATAGAGCTTTTCACTTTGATGAAAGAACGAGGAATAGTGCCGGATGAGTACAGTTTCTCAGTTACTTTGACGGCATTTTAAAATGCATATTTAGTTGAAGAGACTCAGAGATGTTCATGAGGATGATAGAAGAATGTTGTTTGGAGTCGTGTCTTGAGCACTATACGTGTTTGGTGGGTGCATTAGAAAAAACAAGGTGTCTGGAAGAGGTAGAGCGATTACTTTTAAGCCGGATGGAGCTTTATGATGAGTATTATTGTCTAAGTGTGCACATCACGTGAATATGGATATTACATGGAGGATGAGTGAATATAGATTGTTTGAGATTGATAGAAACTAAGAGTCCACCAAACAGTATAGAGAATCATATTCTCTATCTATTTCCTCAAACACAACAAAAAGTAAATAACATACAATATTTATGTGGAAAGCTTATTCCTCAAAAGATTAAAAACCACGACCTATCAAGTAGAATTTCCAACTTCACTAATAGAGAAACTTCGTATTACAACATATGAATTAAACTATCAATCACTCACCCCTTACAATACATCTATTGTAAGCCCTTTACAATAACTCTATTGCAAAGCTATAAACCTTGACTAACTCTAGCCAATAACACAAACCAACTAAAGGTTGAAATCTGTTCTACCATGACACTTCTTAAAAGTAGTGTAGGATTACAATAAAGAACAAAAGACAAAGACTCAAAACAAACTAAAGGACTTAGACATCTTCAGTTGTCGGGATATGAACCTTCGATTTGCAAAAGGCTTTGTTCTTGGAAGCACTTGGAGAAACTTGTGGCGGCTGAACTTGCACAAGTGATTTTAGATTTTCAAGTGTTAAGTTAAACCTTGTAACTTATTGTATATATATTGGGGAGCATGTGTGAGGAGATAGGGACTATTCAGACCTTAGTTTGGCCACTAGCGAGTTGCAGTTGTGCTACTGTACTTCTGTCAGTCAACAATATAGCTTTACAGTTGTAGCGTTGACTGTATGACAGCCAAGGGAGCGGATCACAGACCTGGTCCTTATCTGATTCCTCAAATATTTGGCAAATCATCAAAACAAAGATGACATAACTTATTAATTTCCCCCTTTTTGATGATGACAAACACAGAACTGATATTCCCCCTGAGAACCAGGTTCCCCACTTGTTCCCCCTGCGGATTAGACCCATCTTTCAAGAATAACAACATGTTAATCATAGCAAAATTAATTTTACCCCTTAAGTTCCCTCTTAACCACTGCATATACTTCCCCCTTATTATTTCCCCTTTTTGGAATCATTGAAAAGAGTAATCAAGTAGACACAAGCAACAAAAAGTTCAATAACATTAACTCGGGGCTACTTGGGCAACATAACATGAGCAGAAACATGAACAATCAAGCCAATAGCAATGCATAAAATAGAGTAATTGCCCAATATGATTTAGCATTATAAAACATACTAGTCAAAACAGTACAAAATATGATAATTAATATGTTATTAGTACCAATGTCATTAAGGAAGAGAAACAGAGAGTAAAGGAATGGGACTTAAGAAAGAGGAGGAACATGTCTTAAGAACATAGGAAGGGAGCAAAAAGGGAGTCTATCTACTCTTTCATTGTTAGTGCGCTGATCCTGGAGCATCTGATCACCAAGCTCATCAACATTCTACCTCAACTTCTCATTCTCAGCCCTAAACTTTGCATTTTCAGAATTGGCAGCTTCCACAGCACCACTGGAACTAGGTTCATGTGCCTTCTCAGTCTGTTGAACTCTCAGGAGAGCATTTTCAGCCTTAAGCCATTGAATCTCAGCAGTGGACTTCTCTCAGGTCTTAATGAGAGTCGAGATAGTAGAATTGCTGCCAACACCACCCTTCTTTGTCACGCATTCACACTCCTCCAAAGTGGCCATGCATATCATATATTTTCTGGTGCCTGAAGTGACCTTTCTTGTTTTGACCTTAATGTGCTCAAGGATCTTTGTTAAAAAATCATATGGAAGATGATCTCTTCCAAATTACACCTTTCATGATATAACGTGACCATTGTCATATATAGTAACCCAACATAGGTTGGGGTCGAATCCCACAAGAAATACGATGAGAAACTAGTCTATTCGTACACATATTATAACTTTACTAATTACTTTACTTCTATAGTATAGTTGTTTCTTTGTTTGTTTGTTTGTTTGTTTATTTTATCTACTTCAAAATATCAACTTAAAAGATGTTTATATTATCAATTAATTGGAATGTTAGGGTTGTGACTCAATTCATAGAAGTGGTGTTGGATTTAGGCTTAAGTGTATTAGTGTGGTATGAGTAATGGGGACTTGTGTCTAGGTGGAATTTCTCAATTGACCCACCTAATTTCACTTTAGGCTTTCTCAAATTCTAAAGTGTGATATTTATGAACACACATTATGTACCCTTAGTTGATTCCCTTCTAATTAAAGTTGGGAATCATTAAATGAGGTTCAAAGTCCCAAGTCCTAATCAACATACTCTTGTCCTAGACCCTAGTCTCCTTTCTCAAATTTGACTAAAGACAATAGGCAAGAAAGAGATGTTTGCAACCAACCCTTTAACATTAAGTATGAGGGGTAGTTGTATCCCACATTAACATACCTTTTAAGGCACAGCAACATCCCCAATAATTCATGAAAATGGTATCAAATGTGTTATAATTTCTAAGTACATCAACACCCCCAACTTAAACTATTGCCTGTCCTCAAGCAACCTAAACATTACTAAGGTACGATTAATGACAAAACAAAAATGTCAATGATTGGTTATACCTACAAGTCTACAAGTATGTGTTTCACAAAATTGACAATCCTTTATGTTTTCCAAAACAAAAGCACAAGAACACATATCCACTACCAATGAGCCCATGAAGTTCAAGCCTCAAGAGATGTCTAGACGCTACTAGTGACTAGATGCGCTGAGATACTCAACTAGAGGAGCTTTCGCTTCACAAGATTCATGCAATTCAATGTGCCCTCACAACAAAGAAGTCTCATACTCACTCAAAGATTTTCTTTTCAAAAAAAGGGACAAACAAGATCACTCACACTCACAAAGAATGTCAAGTGCCACAATTATCATGACATAGGCTTGCCTTTATTTTAAGTCACTACTACACAAAGAATGCTCAGTTTCATATCTCTAAGGACTTTATCAAGCTTGTAATGCATGCTTAGGGATATGTATGGTATTCATTTAGGTAAAAGTGACTTTTTCCTCCTTTGCACTACATGTTTCTCATTTCATAGCTCAACTCCTTCTTTTGTTTATCAACTTCCTTCTTCTCCCCCTTTATTCAGGTATTTCCCACTTTATTTCATTCTTTTTGTGGTTCATTTTCTCTTTTCCTTTTTTTATTGCTTTTGCATTTCTTTTTCTCAATTTTCTATTTCATTTTTTTTAGAAACACTCACATCACAATCTTCTTCTCTTCCTTTCTTTGCACATCCCACCCCCAACTTAGGGTTTTGGCCTCATTCATCACTTTTCATGCATTCAAGAAGGGATTTTGTTCAAAAGATGATTTATTTCAATAAGGGTTTCGATTTGTAATGTGGCAGCCAAAGAAAGATCAAAAAGCTCAAAAGGGGAAAAACTAGTTCTCTCACTCACAGGTAGGTCAAATAAGTTGTTAATCAAGAAGGTTCACTCTCATGTGAAAGCCTAAGATCATTTTCTCAATCAAGCAACTTTAATTTCGCGGTGACAAACCAACGAGACAAGTTCTAGATAACACAAGCAAATACAAGATATCAATCAAGTCCTCACCACTCTATGCACATGAACTACAAGAACCGCTATATTTTATACTCTATATTGAACACAGGGCTATCATCTCATGAGATTCAAACACAATTAGACACAGAGTCATAAAATGAGGCATGCTTTCATTGGACAATCATTTGAAGAATCATACAACTCTTATTTTCAAAATACAATTTTTCGAGGGTGTCATTAAAACCCAAAAGAGTTACACATGCTAGAAACTATATACAAGTACCAACCAAGTCAAAATTATTCTATCACTAGGCCATGGTTACTGAACATACACCCTTGGAAAAGATACAGGCGAAGAAAAACCAAGGGGAACAAAATTAAAACACAATACAAAAAATAACAAAATACGATACGAAAACTAACAAAATACAAAACATAACAAAATGCGATAGTAGCTATTTGTCATTTTCCCCAAAAACATACAAAGTACCTCACCTCCCCCCCCCCCCAACTTTAAAAACATGTGTTGTCCTCAATGCATAAAATAATATAAAAAGCAAGGACAAAAAGTTTGAGGGGTCTCCCTAAGATGTACTAGGCACCCTCCTGAGTCTGGCTCATGGACATGACCTCTATGGGGGCATCAGTGCCCTGTGACTGTAGAGTGGGAGAACGTAACTATGCTTCTTCCATGACAAGCTCACTCTATGGTGGTGGTGGTGGTGTAGTTTCAGTAGTTGGTGGAGTGGTGCCCACAACTGGTGGAGGAGTAGGATCTCCAGTATTAATATCTGCATGTGGCTCTTGTGCCACTCCACTCGAACCTATCATTGAGGTCTCTTCATGCGACCGTGCCACCACCACATCAACAACTACCTTCTCTGTCATAAACAGGCCCTCATCAACAGAAACTCTCTCAGCAGTGCGGGACTTTTCAAGCCCCTCTTCATCAGTCTCATTATCATTCTCATACACCTGCTCCTGCCTGTCCGAGTCTTTTGAGGTCTCACTTGCACCCTCTCTGTGGACCTCTACCCTGAGGCCACTCACCTGATGTGGCTCAACCCTCGATGGCTGGAGTGGAATACCCAAGAGGCCATCAATCTCAGCAGTCTTCAAACTCTCCACTTCCTTCTTTAAGTTGTCTATGTCTAGCTAAAGTGAAGAGAAATCACCATCGCTACCAACCTCTAATATGTGTACCCGGACTGTCAAGAGTAAAAGAGCATACCCATGCTCTTTTTTCCTCTGCTGCACTGCACTGAAGGCATCTATAATCGAGGCTAAAGCAGTTGGGATCATCATAGGGAGACTCATCTCATGTTTGATAATCGAGCATCAGCAATGGCCGCAATCTGGCATATCCTCACTATATGGAGACTCATCTCAACTCTTGACCTCTTAGGCCCTCTTTTGTCTTAATTCAGCCGTCCAGACTTCTTCTTCCCCCACAACCTCATCATCAGACTGTGAGGATGAATATGCATCCGCATGAGAAGTTTGAGACTTCTCATCACAAGATACGATTGTGCTGAGGTGCCTTTTCTGATTACCCAACCCGACGATTACTTTGTGAGTATGGACAATCTGCTTCCCTTAACTTTGGGGTATCAACCAAGCCGTGGTTGACCTCAAAGATCTAGCCGGGGGTGCCAGCTCATTGATTTCCATACCCCTTTGTGCTTGCGATTTCTTTGGAGCCATTTCTGCAAAAAAGAGACATGATGAGTCCTGGACTATGATACGAAAAACAAAGTAAAATATTTATTGTATATTTCATAGAGAAATTGCAAGAATGAAACACGCTAAATAAATAAGAAGTTATACTACAAAATGAAAAGGAAAGAATAAAAATATAAGATTGGAAACAACTTCAGTGATCGCAGACCTGGTCTGCAAGCCGCAGTCCAAGTTTGCAACATCGCAAACCCATACTATGGTCCGCAGACCGCTATTACAATTTTGCCCAGAAAGTTCAAATTCTCTAGGCAATTCTCTTGCCAATTTTGCGGTCCACAGAACCATTCTGCGGCCCGCAAATTGCATCACAGAATTGTATTTCAATCATCTTAGATCACTGGGTCATTTTATGGACTGGAGTGCCCTTTTGCGGTTCATAAAAGGGCGCCCACTCAGCGCATTTTAGGTATTTCTCACAGATTTCACCTCTATTTTCAAAACTCGATGTTGCCACACCCACATTATCACCACACACACATTGTCAACCTAAAACATGCTTGTAATTAACGCTCGTAGGTACTCAGACTTCACTACAGCCTAAGTCAATCAATTTTAACAATTATAGGCATGTTTAGGCAATTTTTCACAGCTTCACTTAATTAATATCTTCTAGCACAAATTAAGTACCCAAATTCGAGAGTCATGTAATTGAACCCGAGCCCAACCCCTATATGCAATCAATTTCACAAAATTCTAAACATTTCAAATTCTCAATAATTGTGTTTTCTAAACAATAGAGGCGAACGAGGCAACGAAGAACAATCACACAATTTCATGGTTACATGGGGCATAACTATAGATCATACAACAATTATCCAACCCCCACAAGTTGAGTTCGTGATCATTCCCACTCTCTTTTACTTATTCGTGGAGAAAATGAGAAAAAGGAGAAGAGAAAACATACCTTATGATCTACGAGTAGATGAGGAAGACAAAGTGATCGAGTGAAGTTGAATATGTGCAAGAGACGTGCGTATGAGAAGAGTAATGGTTGAGGAAGAATATGAAGTGTTTGAGTTCAACTTTGAGCGCGAAAGAGAGAATGAAAGAAATTAGGGCTTTTCAGCCCTTTTATACCTGAGCATATATGTAGTTTAGATCGGGTCGCAGTTCCATTCTGCGGTCCATAGAACCAGACTTTGGCCCACTCACCATGTTTTGAATTTGATGATGTGGCACCTATTTTTCAATCGCATAACCGAACTGCGATCCGCAAAAGGGTCCGTTTCTATGAAATTTTATCCAAAAACTCTCAAGTACACTGTGTAATTCTGCGGACCAAAGTGTGGTTCGCAATTCTGGAATGTGAGCCACAATTCGGGTCGCAATTCCTCCTTTCTCAAATCTTAGTTTTCAAGTTCTCTATAGAGTTTTAAGGTCCATTGTGCGGTCCGCATAGTAGGCCGCAAAATGGTCTCTCTTTCTCTTTTGACTTATTTTTCTCATTTTTTCAGTTTTCTGCCCCATTTTTCCTGTGTTTCCAGATCCTACATACTTAACAAACTATCAAACACACAAGTGAGAAAAGAAAAATAAAGAAAATAATGTAAAACATTGGGTTGCCTCCCATTAGCGCTTGATTTAACATTGCGGCACGATGAATGTTATCACAAATTCTTCAAGGTTCGTAGAGGGTGATGATTTTATTCACCCTATGATCATCATAACTTCCCAAGTAATACTTGACTATTTGGCCATTCACCTTGAAAAAATGACCGACTTTTCTCTTCAATTCAATGGCACCGTATGAGAAGACTTTCTTCACTTTGAAATGACTGAACCATCTCGACTTCAACTTTTCAGAAAATAACTTGAGTCTAGAGTTGTAGAGTAAGACCAAGTCCCCGGGTGAAAATTCCCTCTTCACAATCCTCTTATCATGGAGGATCTTCATCATCTCCTTCTATAAAATGGAATTGTCATAAGCTTAAAGACGGAACTCATCTATCTCGTTGATTTGGTCCCTCCTTAACTTCGATGCATTCTCCCAATCAATGTTTAGCTTCTTTAATGCCCAAAGTGCCTTGTATTGCACCTCTACCAGAAGATAACATGTCTTTCTAAATACCAACATGTACGGTGACATCCCAATAGGGGACTTTTATGTCGTCCTATATGCCCACAATGCATCATTAAGCTTTCTCGACCAATCTTTCCTCATGAGATTAATCGTCTTCATCAAAATACTCTTTATCTCTAGGTTGGACACTTCCACTTGACCACTTGTTTGAGGGTGGTAAGGAGTTGTCACCTTATGCTTTACCCCATACTTTTCAAGAAGGGATACAAAGACTCTATTACAAAAGTGAGAGCCTCCATCACTAATGACGGCTCTAGGGGTTCCAAAATGAGTGAAAATGTTGTTCTTGAGGAACGCGGTGACACTCTTCCTTTCGTTGTTCGAAAGGGCTATGACTTTAAACCACTTGGACATATAATCAACCTCCATAAGTATATATTTTTTTCCAAATGAACTCACGAATGACCCCATGAAATCTATTCCCCACACATTAAACAACCTTTCCGATCTTTGATCTCAAAATCAAACTTTTGTAGAAGGGTACCCACCTAATCAAGTGTGGCTTCGCATCCTTCTTTGACATTAAGTATCGGAGGGCTGCATGATCGAAATATACCACCACTTTAGAACCCCATAGGTAATACCAAAAATTTTCAAAAGCAAAGACAATGGCAAGCAACTCTACTCCGTCACCGTATAATTCTTTTGAGCCGCATTAAGTGATCTACTTGCATAGTAGATTGAGTGAAGAATTATTCCATATCTTTGACTCAACATAGCCCCAACAGCAATCCCACTTGCATAACATATCCATTCAAAGTGGAGATCACAATTTGGAGTCACAATTATAGGAGTCGAAACCAATTTCTCTTTTAAATCCTCAAAAGCTTTGAGGCATGCTTCATTGAACTCAAATTTTGCATCTTTTTCCAAGATTTTGCACATTGTGCTTGTGATCTTTGCAAAATCCTTGATGAATCTTCTGTAAAACTCGGCATTCCCTAAGAAACTTCAAATACCCTTGATGATTGTTGGAGGAGGCAACTTGGGTATCACTTCAATCTTGGCCTTGTCCACTTTAATACCATCCTTGACGAATGTACCACATGGACAAGTGAATGTGGTCTTTTATTGATCCTCCGGGGCTATTTGGATTTGATTGTAGCCCGATTACCCATCCAAAAAACAATACTAAGACTTTCCTGCCAACCTAACAAACATTTGGTCAATGAAAGGTAGGGGGAAGTGATCCTTCCTTGTAGCACTATTCTACTTCTGGTAGTCCATGCAAACTCTCCACCCGGTAACCGTCCTCATTAGTATCAACTCATTTTTATCATTTGGGACCACTGTGATCCCTCCTTTCTTTGGCACACATTGCACGGGGCTTAGCCATGCAATATCAAAAATGGGGTACACCATCCCGGCATCTAACTACTTTATAATTTCTTTCTTGACAATCTCTTGCATTTAGGGTTTTAGCCTCTGTTGATGCTCAACGCTTGGGGAACTATTCTCTTTAAGATGGATTTGATGAGTACATACACCTAGACTTATTCCTCGGATGTCTGCGATAGTCCACCCACTTGGGGAACAACCTTGATTATTTATCCAACCTTGATTCCCACCTTCGTTACTAGATCACCATGGTTGGCCCGGTCCTTGGTAATTAGGGAGGAACCCCCCACCCCCCATGCACGTTGTTCACAAAGTTCGCGTCTTCTTCACTCTCATTGTACCTCATTGTTCATAGGGTACCATCTCTGTTGCATTTTGTGTTAGACCTATGCTAGTGACCGCATTCACTTTCTTTGTCCTTTTCTCCGTAATATGTTTTGTAAGCACTGACATTTGGGTCATTAGTTGTGCCATGGTCTCAATCTTATCTTCCTCATTATTCAATGTCTCTCTACATATCACTTTAGAGGGACCACCCCCAACTACTTCCGATGACTTCATATGCCAAGCATGGTTTGTCTTCGTTAGCTTATTAAGAAGCTCACTTACTACCGTAAACTAATTATACATCAAGGCACCTTTCGCTATGTTGTTGGCCACCGACTTGTTGACCAAATATAGCACCCGATAGAATGTTTGTAGAAAGACATCATCACTCAACCCATGATTGTAACATTATTTGAGCTTTTTATTGAACCTTAACCAAGCCTCATCTAAGGCTTCACCCGACATTTGACGGAATGTCAAGATTTCATCTCAGAGTTGGAGCACCGAGCCGGCAGGAAGAAACTCTCAAGGAATGCATATACCAACTTGATCCATGTAGTGATGGACTTGGAAGGCAAGCCATCCAACCATATAGTAGCCTCTCCCATTAGAGAGAAGGTGAATAGCCTTAGCTTCACGGCTTCTTCGGACACGTTGGGATGATGAAAGGCAAGGCACACCTCATTGAAATTCCTCAAGTGCCTATTCGGGTCGTCGGATGTCGATCTTCTGAATAGGCCCTTGTTGTTGAGCATGTAGAGCATGTGGAGCATGGTGGAAGTGATGTAGAAACTTGCATTCTCCGAAATTTGAGGTGGTCGGATAGCATTGGCAAATGTTGCTATCTCTATGTTCCCCTCATCATCGGATAAATCTGACATAGCACCTACAACACAAAAACAACAAGCAAACGTATATTTATAAATAAAACTCTTAGAAAAGTAATAATACAATAAATATAAAATTTCAAGGTCGTATTCCCTGGCAACGTCGCCAAAATTTGATCTCGCCAAAATTACACCCTTAATGGTATAACACGGCCATTGCCAAATATAGTAATCCAACATAGGTTGGGGTCGAATCACACAAGGAATACGATGAGAAACTAGTCTATTCGTACACCTATTATAACTTTACTAATTACTTTACTTCTATAGTAACCAAGTTGTTTGTTTGTTTTTTTTATCTACTTTAAAATATCAACTTAAAAGATGTTTAAATTAACAATTAATTGGAATGTTAGGGTTGTGACTCAATTCATAGAAGTGGTGTTGGGTTTAGGCTTAAGTAGGTGTATTATTGTGGTATGAGTAATGAGAACTTGTGTCTAGGTGGAAATTTCTCAATTGACCCACCTAATTTGAAGCTCTAAAGTGTGACATTTATGAACACCCATTACATGCTATTTTTACTATTCATTCCCTTTTAGGATCAGTCGTGGTCTTCCAAAATACCCTTAGTTGATTCCCTTCTAATTAAAGTTGAGAATCATTAAATGAGGTTTAGAGCCCCAAGTCCTAATCAACATACTCATTTCCTAGACTCTAGTCTCCTTTCTCAAATTTGACTAGAAACAATAGGCAAGAAAGAGATGTTTGCAACCAATCATTTAACATTAAGTATGAGGGGTAGTTGAATCTCACATTAACACACATTTTTCTTTGTTTATTAAATACCCAAACTACCACATTCCATTATTTAATCACAATCCCAACCTAAATCTAGCCACTCATTTCAAATATTATATACACAACACAATAATAAATGACACAAGGCATAATGAATATAAAAAGATGCTTACAATGATTAACGATGAACAAAACCTATCTTTACACAAATTATGCGGTGCTAACGATTTAATAACTATCTTTGTAGCCCCAGAATGTTTCAGTTTATGCTCCTACCTATTATCTGGATATACCAAGAAATATGTACGGTCTAATGAGGCTACTATGGGTCAAGAATCTTTTCTTGAATAACTAAGAAATGAATTGTAAATATGGGACAAGAAATATTCAAAAGGTAGCTATGAACTTTTGAAATCTAGGTATGAAATCATGTGTCCCATCACAAAACCCTAGGAAGGTATATATAGGGACCTAATTTCGAACTACAATTATTTGCAAAAATACCAACACACGCCACTATGCGATTGTAGAACATGTATGCGGTCCGCAAAATAGACGTAGGGTTTGTAGAGTAGGTCTTGATCTAGACTGTCTGAAACTGCGGCTGGAAGTGCGGTCCGCATAACTGAATTATGGCTTGCAGAAGTGCCTTGGATCTTTGCAATATGAGTTGAACTCGAGTTGGAGAAGTGGTTCGCAGACCGAACTGCGGTCCACAGAATGGAAGTGCGGACTGCAGTTTGGGTCGCACTTCGGGACTCCGGAATTCTTATTTCACTGTTGATTTATGCGGCTCTAGTTACCATTCTACGGTCCGTAGTCTAGTTTTGTGATCCGCAAAAGTGGCCTTCTCAGCACCTCTTCCATTTTTCAGCATTTTTTACTATGTTTCAGCACATTTCCTCATTCTTGGTGTTTCAACATACAAATCCTATAAAAACCAAAATAACATAAGAAAAAACTACTACAAATGCATAAAGGACAACAATAATCCATGAAAATGGTATTAAATGTGTCGTAATTTCTAGGCACATCAAAAGACCATGCATGTGCTCTCTTGTATTAACAACCTTCACTATATGCTCAATCATGATAGTTGGCAAACTAATGGGATTGCATGTTGACAGTGCCTCAAGAAGGACCAGGTCCACGATGGAAATAATGGATCGTCCTTCAGCTCTTGGGAGTAGCACTTTGTTGACTAGTGTAAACAAGAGATGATACTCTGGCTTAAGCTCCTTCTTGAACAGCCTTGCTCCAGTAGCAGACCTCTCCTTTTTCACAACCAATTCCATGAAGGCATCCGACGCATTCCCAGCCACTATCTTTATCCCATCAGTTTGGACACCAAGAATTTCTCCAATTTTGACTTCATCCAACTCAAAGTCTGTCCCATTTACTGACAAGACCAAAGTGCAGTCAACAATATAACATAGCTTGACATATAATTCAGCTACCTCTACTTCATACACATTGGGTGCTGGCAGAATTAAAAGATGAGTCCATTTCTGGAACTCAACTATCTCAAGCAGTTCCTTCATTTCAAACCTCTCAAAAATATCATAATCAAACACTCTGCCTAACAGAACCTTTTGACCCCTCAATGTCTCTTTTCTTACTTTCTCATCAAATTTTTATTTCTTTGAGGAACTAGGTTCCTTACTAGTACTACCCTTCATCTTCCGTTGAGTAAGAGATCGAGTTTCACACTTCTCTTTTACAGACATGTCACTCTGATCATCGGTGACATCATGTTCAACACATTTTCTTTTCTACTCTTTTTTATTCTTTGAATTCTTTCTCTTACGTGGAGACTTGTCCACTTCCTCTTCCACCACATCGTCATGAACCACTATATCCTCATCAACTAGTCTACTTCTCACATGTTGGATTCTCATTCTTGTCCTTTTGGAGCTCTTTTCGTTACTTGCCTTCAAGGCAGATTCCAATGCAACCTTTGATGCCTTTCTACTTTGTATGGTTCTAGGAGCTGTTTGGGGAATGTGTTTTCTTTATTTTGGCCATCTTTCTTCTTTGTTGTACAATATCAGTGACCCTTCTACACTTAAAATGCATTAGCTCTTTATTATTAGACTCAACTACCTGAGCAAGACCAGGAGAACCAGGTTCTTTCTCAGGAGAGAATTCCCCCAAATACACAGCAATAGTATATACAAGTTGGGGATTGTAATCTAAATCCAAATTTACCCTAGAGGAACATGGTGTCTCTTCCCTAATAGGAGTTGTCTTGAGTGAAGATGACTCAGACTCTCCTAGGGCCGAGGGACCAGGTCCCTCTTTCATTTTCCCTGTGTCTGCACAGACACTCTTTCATCCTGAACACCTTCACTATTCATCAAAGCTCGTAAAGTATCAGCAAAACCAATAATTATCTTAGCCTCACTCTCCAAAATGTTAGACCTACCCATACCCATTTCAGATATAGACATATCAAACTCCATTGACGAGTTATTCACCCATTTTACGCTATCAGATGGAATAAGTTACCTAATTTTGCCGTGGTATCATCAACAATGTATGTGTCGGCAACTTGGTCATGTTCCTCTATAACACTAGCATCTCCACTCATATGCATGTCACCAAAGACCATGTTTTCTTTCACTTAGTTTTGTACCACTGTTTCCTTAACTATTTGACTAGTAACCTATATTTCCTCATCCTTTTCCTCTAGTCCCTCTGTATTATGAAGAAACTTAGACACAGAAATGGTTTGCCCACTACCCAATGAGTCGGGCTTTTCAATAGGACTGGAAATCAAGGAAGAGGACACGAACTTCTTTGGGGTTTGACTCTTACGAGTCCTAGGAACACCAGAAATTGGGGATTTTAGAGATGTGACAGTAGGGTTTTAGTCAGTGGAGATTGAACATTTTAGGGGTGAAATAGGGGGTATCGGTTCAGACGGTGTTGGAACTTTGAAGGGTGATGGAATAGGGTCGTCTCGACCATGTTTGAAGTGGATGATTCATTCTTGGTGACACATGATTAATTTTGGTTTGAGAGCAAATGAATAAGGAATATAGAGGGTTGAGAGAACAGATAGGTGAGTGCAAAGGAGAGTAAAGTTAGAGTTTAGGATTTAAGTGAGGAGAGAGATGGGAAAATTTGTATTTAAGAAGAGAAAAAGGTGACGATTCTAATCGGGTATGAGAGGAGTCGGGTCGATTCAAAGAAGATGTACCGTTTTAGGAAAAAATATTTAGAATTAAGATGAGGGAAAAGTTTAATGACTTGGAACTTTAAGCAATTCAAAATCATACAAGTATTGAAGGGGCTACTAACCTGGGTCATAGGGACCAGGTCCCTTGATTATTTTTTTGAAAATTTGTAGGCAAAATCTCTGAAAGATGCAATGTCACCTATGCTTATGTTGTCCTAAAACTTCATACGTTTATATCTGTAACAGTATAAGAGTGAGTTATATGCCATCACAAAATGTTTTTTACCATAAGAGTGAGTGGATGCACCCAAAAATAAAAACCTAAGAACAATGACATATATTTATGTGAGATCTCTAATAATAATTGTGTCAAAATTAAAAGAATTTTTAAATTCCCTATAGAAATAGAAATAATAATATTTAATTAGGCTAAATAATTGATACATTATTAAAGAACGAAACAATGAAATTAGAATTTGTTGGTTACAGCAAGCAACATCCTCAAAAGAATTTTATTTTATTCTCTTTTATACTTCTTACCACTATATAGATAATTTAACTATAAAACAATCTTGACCTTTAGAATGTATATGTACACGGGGCAATGATTTAAACATGTATTGATATTTACTGGAGCTATTTCAACCGGAGCAGAGCTGCTTCATCCCTCTTTACTAGTTAGTATTCCATGTCACATTAAAGTTTTATTTTTTAATAATAAATTTATTTAACCCAACTCAAATCCATTTAACCAACTAACTCATATTTTATACCCATTTCAGCCGGTTAAAAAACATCAAACGTGTCGCAAGCTCCATATTCCTCAGTTCCAACAGTCATGACTACTCCATTTGCTAATTCTCCCTTGAATAATGGTGACCAACCGAAGATTTTGACAACACCATTTTCGGAAGTCTCTCCTCAGTCAAAAAAGGATCTTCAACACATGAATTGGGACTTGTTTCTGGAAATATCTGATTTTTTGAAGCTTATTGGCTGTGAAAATGACGGAACTACCTCAATTGTTGCTCAAAAGATGAAGGTAATCCTAATTCTCTTTAATTATAACTTGGAACTTGGTAACGCTGTCTGCTAGGAAGGATTATATTAACATTATTATTATTATTAAGGTACTAACCTTATTTATTTTAAGGAGGAAATAAATATGCATATAAAATTCTTGACTGCTGCCATGGAGAAGCTTGACGCTGGTGAGGACATGATTGAGGAAGTGCGAAGTATGCTTCAGGATCTGCAACAACTCAATTCGTTGTTGGATACGAGGTATGTTGGTTTCTTTCCATTGTATACTCGACTTTTTATGGATGTGAGTTAATTTTATCCAATTAGATCAAGGTAAAAGGAACTCCACACCCTTCCCGATGGTAAGGGGCAGATGGGGTTGCAATTGTCAATGTGAAGTTTATGTTCAAAATATAAGTTAGGGTGTAAAATCCATTTCTAAGCGATTCTATCATGCTAGAAGCACGTCATCATTGAAATTTTGGCCTAGCTCCTAATGTAATTTATCCTTTGTTGAGCCTTTTACTTTTATAATGCCATATTAGCAAATATTATGTGCTAACTACTTCTGAATAAGGCGTACATACTCAGAAAGAACATATTCTTCAAGTTGGTCTTGGTACCTCTATTCGTTGTCTCACTTGCACATACATTGTTAAGTGTGTCGATGCAATAGTTCCATTTTTTTTTAATAAAAACTCTTGATTAAGTGCTACCTTGATACTATACAGTAATTTGGAAGAAGCAAACGCTGAACAACTGTTGAAGAGCTTGCTGTCAAGAAAGCCCAAGCTTGAAGCTTTATTGAATCAGTGCATTGTACTAACATCAGAGAAGGATTGTGAGGAAAAAAGTGATACAGTGCGTGGTGAAGTCGAGAAGATTGAGTCGTCGTATGTCACCACCAATACTGGAAGCAATGCTGAAAGGAAGCAGCCAGAGAAAGGGAAGGGCAGGTCGAGGAGACCCAAAAAGGGAAAAGGTAAAAGGAAGAAGTGAACACCTACAACAATACTATAGAGAGTATAGGCTTAGGGCCCTCATTTGTATACTTATTTTGTGCAAGGAAGCTGAAGTGAACTCCTTTGTGTGCTTGCTTGGTAATATTCAAGAAAGAGAAGTTGAAAAAATAGAACTTGTTT
The DNA here is from genome assembly GCA_029783415.1 of Anisodus acutangulus. Taxonomy (NCBI): domain Eukaryota; kingdom Viridiplantae; phylum Streptophyta; class Magnoliopsida; order Solanales; family Solanaceae; genus Anisodus; species Anisodus acutangulus. The sequence goes on from CM056511.1 coordinate 9,363,110, forward strand.
GCATAATTTTGTCCTAATTTCTTTAAACCAGCACTAACGCATCAGATTCAATCAAAACTCCGAAGTTAAGCGTGCTTGTGTGAGAGCAGTACTAGGATGGGTGACCCCTTGGGAAGTCCTCGTGTTGCATCCCTCTTTTTAGAAGGGTAGCCTTGGAGTAAGTGGTAAGGTGAATCACAATTGCAAAATAAAAATAATCAAATAGCAATTAAAGATTCCAAGATAGTCAGACGAGAATAATAAAATATCTAAATAGAAATCAAAGCAAGAAACGATAGAACCTGGGTTGGGCTCAACAGAAATCAATGGTGACACATCAACATTCAATGAAAATTTTGGGCCCAACATTGAGAGTGACGCAACATAATCTTCTTGTGTAACTACACCTTCGTATATAAAATCGTTCATGTTAGTATCTGTTGATGTTGGATGGATGTTGTGACAACATCTTATGAAGATAAGAATGTTGCATGCAATGTTGTGACAATATTCCTAACAACATCTCTGTAACGATTTTGCCTATTCTTCCGGCCAAAACAGGTTGTGTTACTGTGAGTAAAAAATGACCTAGGCAAGCTTACAATGATGCTGTGTTTAAAACGTGGTAAAAGAAACAATCAAAGCTTGGAGATGAAGCAGCGTGAAGACCAAGTCCAGAACGTTGAGCTTTTTAAGGAGCAAGAACCAGTCCAAGCTGAAGCCTTCTTTTACTCAACCTCCGCAACCAATCAGTGAGGATTTCAAGAAAAGTTCCACACTATAAATAGAGGGGAGCTTCAGAGTATTGATATCCAGAATTGAATGAGAAGAATTACCAAAAGAGCTCTCGGATATTCACCTTAGAAACTGGATCAACACACTTAGCCTAAAGTAGTATAACAACATCTAGTCCCACATTACTATTGCTGCCCATATTCTAGATCAAGCTTATATTTCAAGCAATTGTAATGAAGATATTGTATTTGTCTTTTTAGATCTTTTAACTTTAGGCTGAAGTCATCTACGACTTCACTTTTGTTTGTAATTTCTTTTTTGCATTTATTGTTCAATCTTGTAAAAAGAAATTCATTTGTAATTGTATATAATTTATACAATTCTTTGGTCATTGACCATCAAGTGATATATTAATATATACCCTTGAAAACATAAACCTTGTGTCTCTTTACTTTTTCGCTGCATTTATTCTATAAAGGTTTATAACTGTTTTATCACAATGTTGCCTCAGATGTTGACACAACATTGAAGGCAACATCCAGAAACTGATTTAAGTGTTCTAGCTGTTACAGTTTTATTCTTGATTATCCGTAGCCCCGGACCCAACAAGTGGTATCAGAGCCAACACTTGATACTATAAGTGTTTTATTTTGAATATTATGGCTATGGACTCAGCTATACAAAATGTTGGTAGACTTCCAATTCTTGACGAAACTAACTATGCATGTTGGAAAATTCGACTACGTTCGCACATCAAATTCATTGATATTCGAGCTTGGAGATCAGTTTCTGAAGGCTATGTGATTCCCAAGTACCTAGCAGATGAGGATGGTGATGTACTTACCAAACCCGAATCTGAATGGACCGCGGAAGAGATCAACAGTGCGAGCTTTAATGAAAATGCCCTAAATGCGATATTTGGATGGGTAGATCTCTATATGTTTAAACTCATCCAGAATTGTACTACGGCCAAGGACGCTTGGGAGACCTTACAAACTCATTGTGAAGGTACCTCAAGTGTACGACGTACAAAGCTTCGCATGATTTTGAGCCAATACGAACGCTTAAGGATGAAAGAATCTGAAGAAATAAAATCCTATTTTGAAAAGTTAATTGACATTGCGAATCAGTGTCAAGTGCTTGGTTCTCCTTTAACCAACACACAACTTGTGGATAAAGCTCTCAGATCTCTTCCTGAAAGATTTAATACTAAGATTTGTGCTATTGAAGAGGCCCATAATCTTGCTACTATGGATCTATATGCCTTGATGAACATCTTTCAAACATATGAGATGAACATTAAGAGCCAAAGAGATCTGTATAAAGACAAGACTTTGGCACTCCAAGGACAAACTTCGGAAACTGAATTGGAAAACGAGGAAGAAAACTTGAAGGAACTGGGAAATAGTGCAATTGTTGCCCTACTTTCTTGAAGTCGTTTGTCGAAGCAATGTCGACAATATTTGAGATGAGCATGATTGGAGAATTAACATTTTTCTTAGGTTTGTAGATTAAATAAGATGAAGATGAGATCTTTGTATCTCAAAGCAAGTACGCCAAGAATCTTGTTAGGAGATTTGGTCTGGAAAATGCTAAACACATGAAGACTCCAATGGGCTCTATGCAACAGGTATGTAAAGATGATGTTGGACAAGATGTTGACCCAACATTGTACCGATCTATGATAGGTAGCCTTTTATACCTTACTGCCAGTCGCCCCGATATCATGTTTAGCGTATGTGTTTGCGCCAGGTTTCAAGCCAGTCCCAAGGTATCTCATTTTAATGATGTGAAACGTATCATTCGATATGTTGCCGGTACAAGTGACTTGGGAATTTGGTACTCCAAAGACACTAATCCTAATCTAATAGGATATAGTGACTCGGATTGGGCCGGTGATGTAGACGATAGAAAAAGCACTAGTGATGGGTATTTCTATCTTGGCAATAATCTAGTCTCATGGTACAGTCGTAAACAAAATTGTGTATCACTCTCGATCGCCGAATCTGAATATGTGGCAGCCGAAAGTTGTTGTGCTCAACTGATTTGGTTACGACATATGTTAGATGACTATGGCATATCTAATAACTCCATGATTTTGTACTGTGATAATCTGAATGCTATAATATTTCCAAAAATCATGTTCATCATTCACGTACAAAGCACATAGACATAAGACATCATTTTTTAAGAGACTTAGTGGAAAAATAGCTAGTTCAAATCAAACATGTTGATACTCTTTTTCAACTGACTGACATTTTTACCAAACCTTTAGATCATGAGAGATTTTCTAGCTTGAAAAAATCTCTTGGGTCTTTTTTTTTTTTAAATAAGACAGGCTAGGTAGATGTTGTCCGAAATGTTGTTGTAACATTCTGGTTAACATTTACTGTTGAGTCAATATACATGATAAGTGTTGTAGTGATGTTGCACTGTTTTTCAAAAGATTCAAGCATGACTCTAAAAGGACAAGATATGAATGTGATACCGTTCTCTGCGAGTATCATAAGAAGGCGAAGCCTCTACTAAAAGATTTGGATGTATACAAAAAAGAGCAAAGCTCTAAGATTGGTATCGTTCCTATTCTATAGAAGTACCACGTGCTTCAAAAAGATTAAAAATTCCTTAATATCTTTTTTAATCTGTATGTGTTCAACTAAGTTGATTAAGGACAATGGTAAAATGTTACATTAGTCCAGCGATCAGTCTCATATGGAACGTATACGGAAATAACATCTACCAAATAAGAAAATCCTTGAAGTCTCATAATGCTTGTTTAACTTTGAAATGTTGCCAACATCATCAATAACATCGTGTTCCAGTACATTGATCAATCTGATTTATCTTATTTTATTCTTGTTTTTGGTATTTAACATGTCTCTGTCTGTAACGAAAAATCCACAAATTCAGGAGGACAGTTTTTATTTAAATTTTAAATGATGTTATGTGCTGTGTAAATCCTTTATTTTAGATATGTAAAGAGTTTTTATTCTTCTATACAATCTAAATTTAAGGAAAAAGAGTTTGAGTGTAAGTATATTTTGCCATAATGAAACCTCCCATTTTTGTCTTGGAATTGTCACATCAGCCAATTCATCGAATCATGGCAGCCCAAACACCACCATCACTTTTCAAAACCCAAAGCTTCTCTACACGCCTAAATCTTCAAAACCATCTCCCATGTCCATTTCTCCAAAATTCACAAACACCAAATATTATTCCCCAATATCGACTAGTCCAGCAAATAGCAACAAGGTTTACAAACATTACACTTCCATCAATGACTTGAAACCAGTCGAGGAGGACTGCACACAGGACTTGATCCTGCTTGGTTCAGACAAACCATTACAGGTGAGCTACCCAGGCGATAATGAAAACCCAATCGATGTTGATGCAACATTTGATTTCTCAAACATTGCCTCAAAATAGTCAAAATCGACATTCCCGATGCAAATGTCAAAAAGGGTTTTCGAAAACCAATTCGGTGACAACCAGTCTGCCAAAAGATTTAGGGAAGAGTCGACTTTCCCTGTTGATACTACCACAAGCAGCAGCACTGACACCGATTTCAGTGTGCCAGTTCTTCCAGAACTCTATCAACTTCCACTCCACAAGCAGAAACTGAGAAGGAAAAAGAAGAAGAAGAGATGTCAGATGACATACCTCTACAGAACTTCATTCCTAAAGGGGTCCGTAGAACATACTGAAATTTTGATAAAAATATTGCCTCAACATCAAAGGCAACAGACGAGAAAATGGACCCAGACTATGTTTCCCCAACATCAAGGCAACACCTGCAGCCACCTCATCAATACAAGAAAACACAGAATCTGAAACAGATTCTGAGGTAATTCCCTACTCTTCCATGTTTCAAACGAAATCATACTCCAGTAACTGGAATTTGTTTAAAAATAGAGGAGTTAGAGGGGAGAAGGTGATTGACCTAACTTCATTCTCCAAAAATGGTTTAGTTGATTTCTTAAGTAATCGAAAGATCGTAAGCTCTGTATCTGGTAAGAATCCTTATTGTGAGAAGGTGATTAGGGTGTTCTATGCTAATCTGACGCTTGCTGTTAAGGACACAACCTCAAAGAAATTTGGGAAAGTGTACCTATACAACAAGGTATACAATTTTACACCTAATATCATCAACTCCACTCTTGGGATAATTGTTAGTGAAAGAGAACCTCAACCAAACCCCACTGTGGAGGAACTCAATTCGATGATCAAGTACCTTACGGGGAATTTGGTCACTGTTTGGGCTCCTCGCAGTCATGTGTCAAAACTCACTGCCTTGTTTGCCACTTTGCACAAACTTGCTATATACAATTGGCTACCCTTCCTCAACGAGATAGTAGTGACCCTTGATCAAGCATCACTGCTTTTTAAGATTGGAAGAAATCAGAAAGTTGACTTAGGAACCCTCATATTCAACCATGTAGCCAACTTGGCAGAAGACAAAGCAATTCTGCCCTTCCATACCCCTCTTTGATTTTTCAAATCCTGCTCAACTAAGGTTTTAAGACTCCAAAAGGAGAAAAGATGAGTCCAGCCTTAGAGGTTTACTCAGTATAGCGAGCAGTTGTGACCAGCAGGGACATGGTTATTGACCTGCCCGGGAAGAAAGATGAATGGGACACTGACACGTCAAAGAATGTTGCCGACATTCCTAGCAACATTGGTCAAGGAAAGGTCTTAATGTCCAAAGACTGGCTTCGACAACACATTGTTGAACTTGACAGGCAAATTCAAGACCTAGTGCGAGCCAGGAACTATTATGTGGGCTTACTTTCTTCACAAAAAGGGGGAGATGATGATGCTGATGTTGCTGCTGGAAGCAGACAGACAGGGGGAGCTGCTACTGATAAGGATGCAGGCCATGATGCAGGGGGAGAAGAGTTGAGATGATTGATTGCTGACTACTTCTGATGCTATGGAGATGAAGATGGTGCTGTACAGAGTGATCGATCACAGAAAGCGGCTAGAAGCTACTGTGACTCGATTACTCTAGTCAAGAATGATCATGCTGATGGATTGGAGTGTTGATTCAATGATGAATGGAGTACTGATAATCTCTGTTTATTTGAATATTGGATATACTGACATTTGGAATATTGTTTTTTGGTTTGTAATATTTTACTTTGGGATATTTGGTCTGTTCTTGCAGAAATTGTGACTGCTTTCTAAAGCTATTTATATATGTTTGCCTGGTGTGGATTGGTATGAATGGTTACTGTAGACTAATTACGCAGTTGATGTAAGTAAGTCTACAATAACAGAACATAACTCCTATCTAATCAAATAATCGATATAACACTGCTTGGAATTTACTACTGCAGGTTAAGGGGGAGCATAACACTGCTCCTACTGATTCTTGCAATGTAAGGACTACATCGGGAATCAGTATCCTAGTCATTTTCGCTTCGTATGGAGTTTTGTGAAGAAAGAAAAAAAAGGGGAGATTGTTGATGTTGGATGGATGTTGTTAAAAAATCTGTAAATGCTCAGGACAACATCTTATGAAGATAAGAATGTTGCCTGCGATGTTGTGATAATATTCCGAACGACATCTCTGTAACGATTTTGCCTATTCTTCCGGCCAAAACAGGTTGTGTTACTGTGAGTAAAAAATGACCTAGGCAAGCTTACAATGATGTTGTGTTTAAAACGTGGTAAAAGAAACAGTCAAAGCTTGGAGAGGAAGCAGCGTGAAGACCAAGTCCAGAACGTTGAGCTTTTTAAGGAGCAAGAACCGGTCAAGTCAAGCCTTCTTTTACTCAACCTCCGCAACCAATCGGTGAGGATTTCAAGGAAAGTTCCACACTATAAATAGAGGGAGCTTGAGTATCGATATCGAATTGAGCGAGAAGAATTACCAAAAGAGCTCTCGGATATTCACCTTAGAAGCTGGATCAACACACTTAGCCTAAAGTAGTATAACAACATCTAGTCCCACATTACTATTCACGCCTGCATTCTAGATAAAGCTTATATTTCAAGCAATTGTAATGAAGATGTTGTATTTGTCTTTTTAGATCTTTTAACTTTAGGCTGAAGTCATCTGCGACTTCGCTTTTGTTTGTAATTTCTTTTTTGCATTTATTGTTCAATCTTGTAAAAAGAAATTCATTTGTAATTGTATATAATTTATACAATTCTTTGATCATTGACCATCAAGGGATATATTAATATATACCCTTGGAAATATAAACTTTGTGTCTCTTTACTTTTTCGCTGCATTTACTCTATAAAGGTTTATAACTGTTTTATCACAATGTTGCCTCAGATGTTGACACAACATTGAAGGCAACATCCAGAAACTGATTTAAGTGTTCTAGCTGTTATTGTTTTATTCTTACATATTCTTGTTTATCCGTAGCCCCGGACCCAACAATATCATCCACCCAGTCTGGAGGACGATGACTCCACCATCTATCATCGGAACGATGCTTATAACCCATATATCAAAAAAATCTAAACCAACATAAACTGGAAAAAAAACACGCATTACTAAAACCTAAGAAAAAACACGCAAAAAAAGGCACACACAGAACTACAAAAAATTGTGCTAGCAAAAAAATTATGTAAAAGTTCTAAAATATATGACACAAACTACACAAAACAAAAAAATAAATCAAATAAAGAAGCATAAAATCGTGTACTTGTTAAAATGGACGTTAAAATGAAAGTTGTCTTTTTCAATTCAAAATACCTACAAAGATGAGAGGAAAACGTGACAAAATTACGTGCTAATGGGAAAGGGGTTAGGGCTTGGACTTCGCAGAACGTGAGTCGGGGGAAGGGGTGAAATTGGGCCTATTTGGAAGAGGGAGTAGGGCGGGTAAATAGTTTACATTGGGCTAGGCATAAACGAAAATAGTTTTAAAAGGGATAGGCCCACGTAATTATTTTACCTTGGGCGGGCAATCCGTGTGGTTTTCCCAAAATATTTCTCTAATTTGTCTTCAGTAGAGATGGCAGTGGATCCTGGACCCGATCCGAATCCGGTGAATTCAGATCCATTTTATAGGATATAGATCTTCAAAATTTGGACCGACGGATTCGGATAGGACCCGGATCCGTTTCTGACGGATCGGATATGGATCTGGATCTTGTATTTGAGATCCGTATCCGGTCCATATCCGACCCGTGGATCCGTTTTTTATTAAATATATTCATAACCTAGAATGTAATTTTATAAGTATTTTCTTAAAATTGTTAAGTACATCCTTGCAAGTTTAATTCTCAAAACAAGTTTAATTTATCCCTGCGTTAACTCAAAAACCAAAAAATAAAGAGGTAACTTCGATAATAAAATCAATGTTATATTAGTGAATGACTAACATCTCCATAGATAAATAGTTAAAATTATATTCACTTCATTTGTGAAGATTCCAAGCACATGCAAGTTCTGCATTGTGGAAATACTAGTCAGCATTTTCCACAACTATTGTCATTGTCCAACATTTTCAATTAATAGCTCACAATCAAAACGAGACAACAAACAAAATATCTCATATGAACATTTCAAAATTGAAACACAATAAACTGTTAGCTAAGTAAAATTCGTTTGTCAGTTCAAAAAAAAATTCTTAGCAAGGCGAAATTTTTTCCGTGGACCCGGTGAATCCGATGGATCCGGATTTGGATATGATTTTTATGGACCCGACGGATTTGAATACGGATCTGAATTTAGGTATAAAAAATGAATCTGGATCTGAATCTAGTAGAATCCGATCCAGATCCGATCTGTTGCCATCCCTAGTCTTCAGAAGTAGACATAGTGAGCCTATAGAAATATTATTCCTTATGATGGTAGGCATAGACTTATTCCGTCACAGTATAACAATGCTTAATAAGTATTGTCACTTTTTGGTGATCATATCAACTATTGCAAATCTATCGAAAGCTGCAAGCTTATTTATTGTCTTTACTATATTTTAAAACTAAAATTAATGTATGTCACTAAATACTCGAAAATACTGCAAATTCAAATCACAATATTAATACCAATTATGCCCGGAAAAACTTCAAGGAGAACAATATTTAGAAACAAAAGTTTCAAGAGAAACTTTGAAATATGAAACAGAAAGTATGTTAGAACATGTTTGAAACATTAGCAAAAATAATGTTATGTTTTCATTGATATTTTAATTAGTCATATAATGACATTGCGTCTACATCATTTGTTTGTCGCTTTGAGCTATGTGCACAGTATTTACATAACCCTTGATATATAAATATAGGGATTATTAGAAAAAAAATCATATAGGCTAACAAGTTATATGTGGTTAGACTTACAAACATCAAAGAATTTTATAAATTGAATTGATAAGAATACTAGTACACATAATAAGGGATGAAAATTTTGGCATGCAATTTCTAAGGGAAGTTTATAGCTAGGCCAAGAGATAACACAAACATAGCAAGAATAATACGTATCTTAAAGCATTATCAAAGGATAATTACAAATTCACACCTCATACGAGTAGGTGTTTGAGCATTTTACTGTAAAACAATGTAGGGCTTTACATAATCCGTTATAAAATAATGTTATTATGAATAAGAGGAGTAAATTCTCTAAAAAGTCACTCATGTTTTGAGAATTGTCTACTAATACTTATATTTCTTTTATGACTAGAATATCTTGTTGGAAATTAGCCTTTGGCAGGGAGATGCGTCCACCCATCTTTGATGAATTAAACACTGGTGTTCCGCATGTTGGAGACCTTGTCTCTTTGCACATGCATGATCTACGAAGTGAGTAGATGACCGTAGGGCCAAGAATCGTCTAATTTCGTTGAGAAATGAAAGAGATATTGATCCACGAAGTAAGGTGTTTGAGACATGAAAATGTGGTGTGGGACAAATCTACCACATCGGTGGAAATATGAAGAATTGCTCTCTATATAAGTCTCTAATTGGTAAAGGGTTTGGGACCCCAAGGGGTATCCCATGTGTTTAAAGGAGGGAAGACCTAGATGTGCTTGGGTTCAGGGCTAAGCCCACACGCGCGCCGCCGCTGCCCGTCCTTCCCGTCCGGTCCGGTTCCGGGGGTTCTCGGGTTGGGTTCACGGGTTCACGGGTTCACGGGTCGTGAGCTGTGGGCTGTGGGGGCTTTCTGATATTATCTTTTTGGACCAGAGAACTCTGCCAGATGTACAGTTTGATCCCTGAAGTTTCATATGTACAATTTGGACCTGAATTCTTTCATATGTACAGTTTGGTCCCTGAAGTTTTAATATTTACAGTTTGGTCCCCAGAGTTTCTGGGAAGGTGACGGAAAACTTTCTGGCTACCGTTGAGACTATTTTTTGAGGCATTAATCAGCTTGGCTGATTAACTCCTCCATTATCACCCTCCTTCATGTCCATAATTCAGCCTCCTTAATGGCCATTTACTGCCTTTACTTGGCTGTTTTAATGCCCTCCTAATGGCCATTAACAGCCATGTTTTGGGCAGTTGTACAGCCCCTTCTCCTTGCTATATATTGAGACTTCTTTGACTCAATTCAGTGACGGAAATACACTGAACAGATGACTGAAAAACACACTGCAAAACCACGAAAAACAGACTGAAAAACAGTCAGAAAAATAGCACAAAACAGTGAGTAAAACTGTGTGAAAAACAGTGACCAAATCCTCTCATATACACAAGATATACACTACAGAGACACACTATATACACAGAGACAAAAGAGAAGAGTAAAGAGAAACTCTTCCTTCCTATTCCATATCTTCAGCAAGTCAAGTCATATTTTTTTTCTTCGCCAGGCATAACCTATTGGCTTTGTAGCGTTGAGATTAAAGTGTTGTTTTATCTTGGGAGACTATTGCCCGCTAACGTAAAATCATATATACGGGGCAATCTTGTCTTAAGGACAGAGGGCAATCCCTCGACTCAACACACAACGTTGTAACCATCCAGATTTAGTTGTTTCTTGATTTCAGATTATCAAGATTCAAGACACAACAAGCTTGCGGCAGTTTTGAAGATTGGCCTATTTGTTCAACAAGATTCAATTTCTGAAGATTGAATATTTGTTCATCCTTTCGAATACTTGTAATAGTTATTTACTTCCCGTACTGCTTTATAAAGTACCATAGAGTACCAACATATCTCAACTATAACTATTTTCCTCGAAGGGAACAACTCTGCTCCAGTTCAAACTGCTCCAATAAGTATCAAAACCTGTTTGGATAGTTGCCACGTGTCTATATATATTTCAAAGGTCAAGATTACATTTGGTTATCTATTACTCCTAATTTATGGTATGATTTAAGGAAAAATTGCCTTTTATATGTTTGAACTCATTTGTTTTCTTTTAAATGTATTTGATTCAGTAATTAAATTAAATTTAATTAGACATGATTTCTTCTATATTTCTTTATACAATACATTAAATCAATTAATTTTTTATTTATTGATTTATTGATTTATTAGTATAAATATTTCTTGCTTTTGAGTTTGACTTTGTCGGGTCTATCTTTTGGATATTTGTTTACTAGTTAGTAGTATTATTTTAGCACTATAAATTTTGATATCTAATTTGTAGAATATTGCTTGGTTTTAACACATAAAAAAGTGGATGCACCCAAAAACAAAAACCTAAGAACAATGACATATATTTATGTGAGGTCTCTAATAATATTTATGCCAAAATTAAAAGAAATTTTAAATTCCCTATAGAAATAGAATAATAATGTTTAATTAGACTAAATGATTGATACATTATTAAAGATCGAAACAATGAAATTAGAATTTGCCGGTTACAACAAGCAACATCCTCGAAAGAATTTTCTTTTACTCTCTTTTATACTTCTTACCACTAAATAGATAATTTAAATATAAAACAATCTTGACCTTTAGAATGTATATGTACACGTGGCAATGCTCTAAAATGTATTGATATTTATTGGAGCTATTTCAACCGGAGCAGAGATGCTTCATCCCTCAAAATATACTACGTACAAACTCCTCCTTCTTTATTAGTTAACATGCCATGTCACATTAAAGTGCTATTTTTTAATAATAAATTTATTTAATCCAACTCAAATCCATTTAACCAACTAACTCATCTTTTAAATTTATTATGATTAATAAAAGAGATAATAGTTAAAATCACACCTGAACTATCATATTTTTCAATAGTTTCACAATCTAAGTATCAGTTATTTTTTTTTCTAGATGAACTATCACCATTTGTGTATTAAAATATATATAGTTGATAATTCAGATAGAAAAATGAAACTCTTTTTACTATTTGAATTATCACCATATATTTAAAACATATCTAATTGATAAATTAGATAAAAAATGAATCAACTGATAATTGAGTGTGCTTTTAATCATTAACTCTTAATAAAAATTATATGTAAAAATAAATATAAGGCATTTATTGGTTCTTGAAAATGAAAAGACCGCCTCTTTCATTTCCCAACAAAGAACTGTTCATTTCACATATGAAACACCTTTCCTCTTTCTCGTACAAAATCTCCTGTTTGTTTTGTTGTTGTTGTTTCATTTTCTTAAAGAAAGCAATAGATATTAACTTTGAAAAAGAAAGAAAGTTATATCAGTCCTTTGATTATCTTTTGTTTGACATTGACAGTGTACTTGTAGTTTTTTACTGGTACGTACATATTGTTGATGAGGTTGATTTTTTCTTTCTTTTGGTTTGTTATTTCCTTCATGACGAAGAAATCCATCTTTGCTTTTCCTTTATTTACTCTTTGGGCACAGTATACACTAATATCTTATTTTAAAATTTTCATGTTTCCTTGCATGCAACAGTTTGTCCAGTGACATTTATAGCAGTGAGTTTTGGGTGATCAGATGATGGAAGGAAGTTCATCTAGGAAAAAGCGAGGAGGAGGACCTAAAGATGACTTCATTAATTTGGTCTTCTCATGGTCTATTGATGATATTCTTGATGACACACTATATCAAAATCAGGTACTTTTTGGCTACTTAATTATTTTGGTTTAAGAGTGATCTTGAAAGAGTTTGTTTCTTTAAAGAATGGAATATTAGGCTCAATGACCTACATGTTTTTTTCTATTTTAGTATCCTAGCTACTATGAAATATAGTGATCAGGAACTTTATTTGTCAAAATTAATGAAAATGCCGCATATTTGATGTTTTGCACAATATTTTGGTTGCGATTTGGAAAGAAGGTCTATCGGAAATAGACTATCTATCTCCCAAGTAGAGGTAAGGTTTGCGTACATTCTACCCTCCTCAGATCTCACTTGTGGGATTATACTTGGTATGTTGTTGTTTGTAATTTGGAAAGAAGGATTATCTCTAGATTTTATATATCCCTTATGAAGTTGCATCACTCTCTTATTTCTTTGTAATCTGGATGCATTTAAGTTTTCCTATTTTCACCCCTCTATGATTTTCTTGATATTTAAATAGTTTTCTCACATCTAGTGGTTTAATGAAAAGAAGGATAGAGATAAATATCATTTAGGATGTCTTAAGAACTGATTTTTTTTTGCCTAGTTTCTTGATTATTTTTCTCTAAGGGTGTGTTTGGTATGAAGGAAAATGTTTTCCACGGAAATTATTTTTTGGAAATGTTTTCCTGGAAAAAATATACGTTTTCTTATTTATTTCTTGTGTTCGGTGTATAAAAAGAAAATATTATCCGAAAAGTATTTATGTATAATCTAGGCAAACACTATGGGGATGGGGTAAGGCGTGGGCGTGGGTGTAGGGTGTGTTGGAGGGCAGAGAGGAGACAATTTATATGGAATGCTACTTATGGAACTTCTTTTTCATAGTTCCATTAGGGAAGTTATTTTCCTCATTTGTTTTCCAAAAATTATGACTAACGAAACTTGAAATCTTCCTTCATACCAAACACATGCTAATGTTTGTTTTTTTTTTAAAAAAATGAGTTGCTTGTTTACTCCCATGTAAATGGTATATTTGTCAAAGCACCTTAAAGAAGATATGATATTATTGCCACCAACTTGTAAATGGAGTGCATGCTTCCCACAATGCCAAAATAAGTTGCTTGTTTCTCATTCACTTGTCTCTTTTAATATAAAATTTCCTTTTGTGTAGGTGGAGAAGATTCCAGAATCATTTGAATCAGTGTATCATTACCTGGGATCATTTCCCTTCCCTTTACTGGAAGAAACACGAGCGGATATCGCTGCTTCATTGGAAGTCGTAAACAAAGCACCCTTCGGTGAATTGATCTCGTTCAATGAAGTAGAACCATATGGAGAACTACTTTTTGGGGTTACGGTTGATTATTGGAGGAATCTATTTGGTGATGGTAGGGAGCCTTATCGAACATTGCCCGGGGATATTGTCATTATCTCAGATGCTAAACCTGAAACCGCGTCCGATCTACAGCGAGTTGGATGGAATTGGACTTTCGCATCTGTAACTGATATCAGTGACAATGAGAACGATGGTTTAAGTGCATCCACTAATTTTAAAGCCAAAGCTGCTAGAGATATTGGAATCTCTGAGGGAATGCAAAAATCCTATTATATAGTGTTTTTGGTAAATGTGATACCGAGTAAGAGAGTATGGAATGCACTCGGAATGAGAAAGAATTTGAACATTATCAAGAAAGTTCTGTGCACTGGGCATGAGGTAAGTAAAAACATGCTATAATCGGTTTGAATTATACATTATCAGTGTATATAACTTAAACACAGATGCAATGTTCGTGGTTCTAATATTTGGCTGCAATAATAAAGTACAATATGTTTGTACCATTAGGTGACTCTTTCGTGTGATGTAAATTGATTGATGAGATTATGTTGCAAGTTAATGTGTGATGGTCTTGTTGCTAAAGTGTGACTGGAGACATACGTAACAGAATGACAGCGTATGAATGCTTGACAAAGTTACGTGTTGCTTGTGATGATATACTACGAATGCTAAGTAATATTATACTTCTTCTATTTACAGCAGGTGGATGATATCTTCTAAGTTTCATGTTTTATTGATGGTTAGTTTTCCAGTTTGTTTTTTTTTGTCTAAGAAATGTTCTCTTTACCAAAACCTTTTTAATGTAGATTCACTAGTATATTAGGTCGCAGTAGGCCAATCGTTCTTGCATTTCTCCTATTTCTAAACCTCTACTCTTCATTTCAGGAACTATGTACTCTTGAGCAATTAAAACATTGTGCTCTTAATCAATTAAAACAATGGACTGTATGCTTGTATTTCCTATTGTTGGTATCTGTTTCGCTTAGTTCATTTTGAGAATGAGAAGACTTTTTTTTTGTGCAGAAACAGGGCGAGGATAAATGTGATGTCTGTTCTGCATCCGTTAATGATGGACCAGCTGGAGAAGTTATTAACACTCTTTTGTCCAAGTTGAACGATTCTCAGGCGAAAGCAATCATGACCTCTCTTGATACATTGAAGTGTCACCACAAGCCTTCAGTTCAACTTATATGGGGTCCACCTGGCACGGGAAAGACAAAGACTACGAGTGTCATGCTCTTTATACTATTGAAAATGAAGTATAGAACTCTTACTTGTGCCCCAACAAATGTAGCAATAACACAAGTCGCTTCACGGTTGGTTAAACTGATCAAAGAGTCATTTAAAAATACTTCTGCGGAAATGGATCCTGTTTGTCCTCTAGGAGACATTCTCTTGTTTGGGAATAAGGACCGGCTAAAAGTTGGTCAAGATACCGAGGAGATTTACCTTGATTATCGTGTTGATAGGCTGGTGGAGTGCCTGGGACCGGTGACTGGTTGGAAACACTGTATAAGTTCCGCGAGCGGGTTTCTGGAAGATTGTGTTTCTCAGTATAACATATATGTGGATAATGAGCTGATCAAACTTAAGGAACTTTCCGATCAAGAGGAAGCTTGGAAGGAAAAAGAAAAAATCAGCTCATTGATTGATTTTGCTAGATCCCGGATCAATTCTACATCTTCATCTTTGAGAAAATGCATGTTTATATTCTGTACTCATCTACCCTTATGTTTTATTATGGAGGAGAATTTTGAAAAAATGGTACGCCTTATCTCCCTACTTGAATGTTTCGAGGGAATGTTATTTCAAGAGAATGTTGGATCTACAGAAGCGGAGGAGATCTTTTCATGTGAAATCTCTTCCGATGCATTTTTGGGTGAGTTGTCTTTACCGTGTTTGAGAAGCCAGTGCCTTGTTCTTCTGAAAGATGTTCGCGAATCTCTCAGTAAACTGAGTCTTCCTAGTGCAATGAGTAAGGAGTCGATTAGAGAGTTCTGTATACAGATGGCTTCCTTGGTCTTCTCCACGGCTTCTAGTTCGTATAAGCTCCATTCAATGGATATCAAGCCATTTGATTTATTAGTCGTTGATGAAGCGGCCCAATTGAAGGAGTGTGAATCTGTCATACCCTTTCAACTTCAAGGTCTAAGGCATACTGTTTTGGTGGGCGATGAGTGTCAACTGCCCGCAGCAGTTAAGAGTAGAGTAAGTTTGCTGCCTTTTTGTGCATGCAATTTAATTGCCTGTTTGGCCAAGCTTCTCCAAGGCCAAAACATGTTTTTTTTCTCCAAAAAATGCGTTTTCGAAAAGTAAGCTTATTTTAGAAGCTTGGCCAAAAAGTCTATTAAAGGAACTGCAATTGCAACTGATATCTTGTCACTATATTTTTTGCTTACACAATTCTGTTACTCTTAAATAGGTTTCTGAAGAAGCTGGCTTTGGAAGGAGCCTTTTTGAAAGACTGAGTTCACTGGGCCATTTTAAGCATTTGCTTAACGTACAATACCGGATGCATCATTCAATTAGCCAATTCCCAAATTCAACTTTCTACCGTAAGCAAATCCGTGATGCCCCTGATGTAAAGCATAAAACGTATGAGAAAAGTTATCTTCCAGGAAAGTTGTTTGGCCCGTATTCCTTTATAAATGTTCCCATGGGTAAAGAAGAAGTGGATGATGTTGGACATAGTCGAAGAAACATGGTTGAAGTTGCATTAGTGATGAAGATAGTGCATAACTTGTTTAAAGGTATACTCGTATTGATGAAGCCTACACTTTTGTGGTTAAAATTTTTCCTGAAATGTTCTTTTGTCTTTTTGCCTCAATAACTTTTCTCAAACTCAACGCTACTTCTTTTTTCTGTTCAAAGCGCGATGTAAGATGGTACCGATAGGTGAATTAGGGTATTAAATGGAATGATGAAAGTAGCAAAAATAAACGACTGCACTCTTTCAAATATTACGTTGGCTCTCTTAATTAAGGTTTAGTTAGGTCTGCATGGGTGGGAGATTCTTTGTAGCTTAAACACTTTCAAGTTTTTTATTTTAGTTCTTATTATCTTCCTCTATACTTTGTTTGCAGCTTGGAGTAGCAACAGGAAGAAACTCAGCATTGGTGTTATATCACCTTATGCTGCACAAGTTTTGGCTATACAAGGTAAACTTGGTCGTAGGTATGATAACCTTGATGGTTTTGAAGTTAAGGTGAAGTCGATAGACGGATTTCAGGGAGGGGAGGAAGACATAATAATAATATCTACTGTGAGATCTAATTGTGGCGGATCAATCGGTTTCATGTCTAGTTTTGAAAGGACTAATGTTGCTTTGACCAGGGCTCGGTATGGATCAATCTTTTTCAATGTTTCGTCACTTTTTGATCTTTATTCTTCTAAGCTGACGTCTCTTGTAGGCACAGTCTATGGATTCTTGGCAATGAGCTAACACTACTTAAGAGCAACTCTGTATGGGAAGCATTAGTTCTTGATGCTAAGGATCGTCAATGCTTTTTTCATGCTGACGAAGACAATGACATGAGGACAACAATTTTAGATGTTAAGAAAGAATATGATCAGCTGGATGATTTACTTAATGCAGATAGTATTCTGTTCAAATCTCAAAGATGGAAGGTACATCTTGTACTTTAGTTTTGTAAATTTTAGAATTGTGTCACTCACATAGATAGTCTAAAGTGAAGGAAGTTCATTCCATGATTTATTTCATACTAAGAATACAATATATATACAAGCCTATAAGATCAATCTATGGTTATGATGTTGGAAGACTATCCTAATAGTATCCTATAAATATGCTAATCATCCTATCACACTAATTACATAATATTCTCATTAATTACATAATTGATGATTTTACATAATGGAGATAATTATTGATAATCACATCCATAATGATATAATGATCCTTAACATAAAAGTTGCATTAGGTATTTTACATTAATTGTTTTTTAAATACAACTTTGTAGTTGAATATTACATGAGGTCAGTTTATGTCCAAGTATAATGAAGTTATGTCACCTTTAACAATCAACCACTTGAGTGTTAGGCCTGCAATACTCCTTTCTCTGTTTCTTGTTATTTTTCTTGTATATCAAACTCCAAGTATGATTTGTCAGGGCCTATTTCCGTGAAAAGATTATATACTTTTTCTACGTATCTCACAGTTGCTTATTGCAATGAGAAGTGTGAAGACATTAGTAGTTGATCTTCATTCTCATCTTCAAATGTCTTTGACCGAAGGATAAAAAAATTTATTTTTGGATTGCTATCCCTACTTGTATTGTCATAGGTGGCAGCCCATGTGTTTCCACTCACTTCTGACTGTTTGTTCGTGTAGTATGTTTGATACATTAATGGGTTGTGCATGTTGTCTTTCTTATGGTTCGCTTCTTTATTTGGAACAATTGTGTTTCACTTCTAAAGTAACATTTTGCATTATCATTACCAGGACTCTTACCCCCAGTGCACATATAATTCTATGTTTAAGGTGTTCTACTTACATCTCAGTTATAGTCGGTGCAAACATCTGTTTTTGTTCATTTTATATGTTTTTTCTTTCTTAGTGTGGGCTTCACTCATTGAAGGTGCTAAACTTTGGTATCACACATAAACACGTTCTTTTGGTTCCTGTACTAACGAGTTTACTTGGCCATCTTGGTGTTTGTCTTCCACTCGGTTGCTCAGGTACTCTTCAGTGACAATTTTAGAAAATCATTTGGAAAGCTAACATCCTCCCGCTTGAAGAAGTCTGTGATAAATCTTCTGGTTAAGTTGGCTTGTGGATGGCGTCCCAAGAGAAAGAATGTGGACTCAATTTCCGAGAGCTCATCTCAAATTGTAAAACAATTTAAGGTTGAAGGGCGGTATGTCGTTTGCTCTATTGATATTCAGAAAGAATCCACCTATACTCAAGTGCTGAGGGTTTGGGATGTATTGCCCTTGGAGGATGTTGCAAAGTTGTTGAAACGTCTCGATAACATATGTTCAATGTACACTGATGAATTCATCAATCTTTGCAAGGAGAAATGTCTCGAGGGGTAAACTGGTTCTTTTGTGCTCTATAGATTCGAATATTACGATGAGCTGCAATTGCTTCTTGTAAATTCTTGTGTTAATGTTTTCACTTATGTACAGGGACTTGGAAGTTCCAAAGAGTTGGAGGCTTTGTCGTGAGATTATTCAGTATAAAAGCATTACTGTGAGCAATTTGAATGATGAATCAACTGGTGCAATAGATGGTAGAAGCTATGTTGAGAATTCAAGAGTCAGTGAAAGCCTGTTATTAATGAAGTTTTACTCATTATCATCTGGTGTTGTCAATCACTTGCTCTCCAATCACCATGGTGAAGAATTAGATCTTCCTTTTGAAGTTACCAATGAAGAGAGGGAGATAATCCAATTTAGGAGAAGTAGTTTTATCCTTGGTCGCTCAGGCACGGGAAAAACAACAGTTTTGACCATGAAGTTGTTGCAAAAGGAGCAGCATCACCACAATTCTATTGAAGGATTAAACGCGGCGAAGAAACAAGTAAATCAATGTGCAGGAGAAATAAATGAGGAGATTCAATGTGTAGGAGAGGCTAGCAGGGCTACCTTGCGCCAAATTTTCGTGACAGTTAGCCCTAAACTTTGTTATGCCGTCAAACATCAGATTTCTCAACTGAAAAGGTGAGATCTAATGTTGTCACTGAATTTACTGGGACTGCTTCCTTTAATAAGCTGCATGCTTCAACTTTGATGACTAATGAACCTCTAACTAATTCTTTTTATGGGGGTGGGTTGTTTGTTCCAAAATTACAATGTGAGTTTAAAGTCTATAATGCATTGAGAAAGAATAGTTGAATTAGTTTTCAAAGGTTCGATTTTGGGGTCAATTAAGCTTAGAAAAAAACTAGGAACAAAGCGAGGTGATTCAGAAATAATCTTCGTTGATCATACATACTAACAATTTGGAACATTTAGCTATACCTCTAGGGCTTTGGTTTAAGGGTAAGAGCGCAATGTCATCTATGCACTTGTTACGGGTTCTAACCCCGCTGCACCAAAAGAAAGGTGGAGAGCGGGCCATTCTCGATTTCTGATATGTTTACTTGTTCTATATCTGTTTGCGTATGTCTAACGAGTGCTAGTTGCCATGGTTTTGATGTTTGGGATGAAGTTTAATTGATCTAGAAAATTCTTCCCAAATGAATTGATAAATCTTAGGTGCTTCGAGCTTTTAACCGAAAATACCACCGAACAGCAGAATGACTGAATGTGAAGATGATGTGATCTTTGAGCAGCAGTTGGTTCAGTTACCCTATCGGAACATCTTAATATTCCAAGACATAAGCATTACTCAATGCTACCTTTTATTTTTTGAAAATTCCCTGCTCCTTGGCCTTTCTAGACCTTTAATGCCAGAAGAAATTTACAACGTAGAAAAGTCTATGTTCTTAACCTTTACTAACACATAGTATTTGCATTTCTGAATTTCTGTTAGCTCATGAACAAGTAAGGTAGGAATGTGTGTAGTTAAGGTATTCACATGATAACAACTCATCCCATAAATTTGATGATTTGGTGGAGCTCGTATCAATCCCCTGGAGCTGGGGTAGTTGTAGGTTTTCACACTTAATTGCATTTTGTTTTGGTGTGATTATGTTTTACTAGTTCGGACATGTTCTTCATTATACACAGTCAATGTTGTGGCTATAACCTTCAACAAGGATTTGTTTTTGTTCCATTTGGAGGTGTGCAACCTGATCCTTTCATGATAATTTGTGTTTCTCTAAATGGCATTCTTAAATTTGCAGCTTTGCTTGTGGTGGAAGTTTTTCGGCAGAAAGTAGCTTTGAAATTGATGATTTGGATGGGACGACACAGTTTAGAGATCTACCGAATTCTTTTATTGGCATTCCGTACATGAAGTACCCTCTTGTGATCACATTTCGTAAGTTCTTATTGATGCTTGACGGAACCATAGGTTCTTCCTACTTCGATAGGTTCCATTTGAAGTGGGAATTGTCTGAAGGTATAAGTTTGAGGTCAGTTGCTCTACAAACTTTCATAAGGGAGAAAGAGGTCAACTATGACAGTTTCTGTAGCTTGTATTGGCCTCATTTTAGTACTCAGATGACAAAAGATCTTGATCATTCGAGGGTGTTCACTGAAATACTTTCTTATATAAAAGGAGGGCTAAAATCAGGGGATTTTCATGATGGGAAACTCAACAAAGAGGCTTATAGTTTAATGTCCGAATGTCGGGTGTCTACTCTAAGTGCAGAAAAAAGAGAAAGAATATATGGTATTTTTCTGGATTATGAAAAGATGAAGATCGAGCGTGGTGAATATGATATAGCTGATGTCGTTAATGATCTTCATATTCGGCTAAAGAATCAGCATCTCGATGGTGACAAAGTAGATTTTGTGTATATTGATGAAGTTCAAGATCTCACAATGAGACAAATAGCCCTTTTCAAATATGTTTGTAGAAATGTTGATGAAGGGTTTGTTTTCTCTGGTGATACAGCACAGACAATTGCTAGGGGGATAGATTTCAGGTTTGAAGACATTAGGAATCTATTCTACAATGAATTTGTCATGGACACAAAGGGTAATGAAGTTGCTGGAAGAAAAGATAAAGGACATCTGTCACGTGTTTTTCAGTTGATTCAGAACTTCCGGACACATGCTGGTGTACTCAAACTAGCACAGAGTGTAATTGATTTGCTTTGCCATTATTTTCCTCAATCTGTTGATTTCTTGAAACCTGAGTCAAGCCTTATATGTGGCGAGGCTCCAGTGTTGCTGAAGCCTGGAGCGGATGAAAATGCAATTATAACTATTTTTGGGAATAGTGGGAGTATTGGAGGAAAAATAATAGGGTTTGGTGCGGAGCAGGTCATATTAGTGAGGGATGAATCTGCAAAAAAGGAAATCGCTGGTTGCATTGGAAAGCAAGCACTTGTTTTGACCATTGTTGAATGCAAAGGCCTCGAGTTTCAGGCAAGTCCTCAGTTTGATAATTATTATTCTGGAAATTTCAATTGTTAACGTCAATCAATTCTGTTTTATTTTAAATGGTATTCGACAGTTTTATGTGTAGCCTTGCTAGTTTTCAATAAGCTTCATAACTGCTTGCTGCACATACATCATTTACTTAACCCATCTACTAGTATCCTTCTCAAGTACATTAAGTATGAAGCAAGCTCTTATACCTCCTGTTGATAGTTTCAGAGAACCCATAATTTGCCTGAGCTTATACTCAATTTCTTTTTACGTATTTTGGTTTGGTTGGGAATAAATTTAAGAAAGTTAGAGACTTTTGTATCTTGTGGTCTTATTCTCCATTCTATTAAATTCTCCTTTATCATCTTATTTCTTTCTTTGATCTTTCGTAGGATGTACTGCTCTACAACTTTTTTGGGTCATCACCACTTAGAAATCAGTGGAGAGTGGTATATGAGTTCATGAAAGAAAAAGATTTGGTGGATATATCCTTCCCAAGTTTCTGTGAAGCACGGCATAGTCTCTTGTGTTCAGAACTAAAGCAGCTTTATGTTGCTATCACTCGAACAAGGCAGAGGTTATGGATTTGTGAAAGTATAGAAGGATTTTCCAAGCCTATGTTTGACTACTGGAGAAGGTTGTGTCTAGTGGAAACAAGGGAGATAGATGATTCTCTTGCACAAGCTATGCAAACTTCTAGTACTCCAGAAGAGTGGAAGTCAAGGGGAGTGAAGGTCAAGTTGA
The DNA here is from genome assembly GCA_029783415.1 of Anisodus acutangulus. Classification (NCBI taxonomy): domain Eukaryota; kingdom Viridiplantae; phylum Streptophyta; class Magnoliopsida; order Solanales; family Solanaceae; genus Anisodus; species Anisodus acutangulus. The sequence continues at coordinate 9,385,812 of CM056511.1, forward strand.
TTTGCCTTGTCTTATTGCTATTAACAAATTCATCTGTTCAAATTCCATCCCGTGTTGCTATATTTTTCCTGATAAACTGCTTTGATATTATCATGCAGCTCTTCCTGGAAAAGAACTATGAAATGGCAATCATGTGCTTCGAAAAAGCAGGAGAAAGGAATTGGGAGAAAAGGGCGAAGGCAGCTGGATTTAGGGCAGCTGCTGAGCGAATTTGTGATTCTAATCCCAACGAGGCTTGCTCCTACCTACGTGAGGCGGCTGAAATATTTTACTCTATTGGAAGATTCGAGTCTGCAGCAGAATGCTTTTATGGTTCGAGGGAGTATGAACGGGCAGGTAACATTTGGTGCTTACTTACTCAAGAGTTCCTTCCTTGCTACGTATTTTCTTTCCCTCTTCAATTGTGTACCTTCTGTTTTTATTGTAGAACATTTCTTCATTCCCATTTATCAAATACTTGCATCATCTGGTTTTGAGCTCTAGTAATATACATCTCAGAGCATATCTGTAAGGGATAATGAAGTGTATATATATGCTAGCTAGACCTCTAGGGACTTATTTAAGTTCGAGCCCTATGCCGAACAAACTATGTCCCGTATTTAAGTGCAGAAAGCTGGGTTGACCCGAAGGGTTGGCTCCACACTGATTTCTAGCTCATAAAAAAGGATACCTATGGACTTGTTGCTTGGCTTAAATTCTTCTTACCGCAAATCCCCCCTCCTTTTATTTCTAAAACCTTGGAACAAAAAATCAAAGTCAATGCCCCTTTTTACTTAGTGATTAGTTAAAGTGAAATATATTAGGATGCAACAGTAAACCATCAGTTAAAATGGTGCAAGTGGTTTGTACTAGTGCAATGGTTATCCACGGAGCTTATTGCTCCAGTGACAAATATACAGTGTTCTCTTCTCCTTTTGAGCCATCTGTGTTTGGAGTTGATGACTAGAGAATCCCTTCAGAGTCTTGGTTTGCGTCATGGTAACCTTATATCATGACTAAATGTTTGTTTTTTGATCTTTTGTTTAACCTGCTAAACGTATGCGCAGGTCAAATTTATCTGGAGAAGTGTGGAAATGAACTGATAAAAGCTGCCGAGTGTTTTACACTGGCCGGATGCTATGAGCAGGCTGCAAGAGCTTATGCAAAAGGCAATTATTTCTCAGAGTGCTTGTCAGTTTGCAGCAAAGGAAAATGTTTTGACTTGGGTTTAAAATATGTCGAGTACTGGAAACAGGATGCTGCTCAGTATAGTACCGTGGGGAAAAGAGCGGAGGTAATTGACAAAATTGAAGGGGAGTTCCTGGAAAACTGCGCTTTGAATTATTTTGAGCTCAGCGACAGAGGATCCATGATGAAATTTGTGAAGGCATTCCCTTCAATTGACATGAAACGCAATTTCTTGAAGTCTCGGGGGTGCCTTGATGAGCTGTTGTCGTTAGAAGAAGAATTAGGAAACTTCACTGAAGCTGCAGAAATTGCCCGGCTGGAAGGGAATATTCTTCGTGAAGTGGATATAACAGGAAAGGCTGGGAATTTTGACAAGGCATCTTCTCTCGTTCTTCTTTATGTTCTCTCAAACACTCTATGGATCTCAGGAAATAAAGGTTGGCCTTTGAAGTCATTCCCAGAAAAGAAGGAACTTTTGGAAAAGGCCATGTCATTTGCAAAGCATGGATCAAACTTTGAAACCGCGCGCACTGTGGTTGAAGTTTTATCGAATGAGTCAAGTGACTGGTCTGACTGGAAGCCCATGTTCATTGCGTCTCAGAATTGTAAAAGTCTAATTGGTGAATTTCTGTGTTGTAGAAAAATATTGGATGTTCATTTTGAAAATAATACGGCAAAGTATGTTTGGGATGATAATTTACCTATCGTACAGAGTTCAGAAGAATTGATTATATGCAGCCAAGTTAGTGTCAGAACACTTCTTCACTTTTGGAATTTGTGGAAGAAGATTGTCTTTGATCTTCTTGAATCTCTTCAGGGTCTTGACATAGAAGACTTTGGTGAATATAACAGATTTTGTAATTTCTGCCTAAGTTACTTTGGTGCTAGGCAGCAATTGAATGATTTCAATGTTACATATGCACTGTTGCATCCTGCCGCTGAATGGGTGAAAAAAGTTCACCAGAGTTTCATCAGACGGAGCAAAGAGATGGTATTTATTGATGCTCGGCATTTTATTTATGCCGCTCGACATCACTGGCATACCGAATTACTTATTACTGGTTTGAAGGTTCTAAAAACTCTTGAATCCATCTATAAGTCGGCTGCAACTTCTATGTCTCTTTTCCGGCAAAGCATGTGCCTTCTGAATATATATGAGATCGCGAAATTTTTAAGTGAGTCCAAGGACCTTGATTCTAAGAAGGACTATGATTCTAAGAGTTTTGAGTTGAGAATACAGAATTTCTTGACATTGTCTACCAAATACTTTGAGAAGGCCTTCCCCGTTGACCCCCGACAATCATTGATGGAGAATATGATTTCTCTAAGGAGAACAAAGCTTTCCAATGAGTTGCTGCAAGAATTCATCCATCAAGATATTAACACCAGAGGTCCTCTGAGCCATGGACAGATTGGGAGGGTGGTGATGATATGGCTTGCCTCTGGAAAACCTTCTAAAGATTTGTACTGGAAAATTGTTGGAAGAGCTCCAACAGAATCATGGAAATCATTCTTGGAAATTCTCATCTGCATTAGAGCGACAATGATGGAAGAATCTCAGTCAGCCAATGCTTGTGGAGGAAAAACTTCCGAGTCTCGTGAAGTTTTTTCATCAAGCAATGAATCTATGGAGTTTCTTTTAGTTGAGAAATTTTATGAAGCATTACAAGATACCTATAATGCGAACTGGATCAGACTAAATGACTATATCTCCCCTGGTTGTTTCTTGTATCTTGTTGAGCGCTTTTTGATTTTGGTGTCACAGTGGCGGGGATTCTTTTTCACTACAAAATCTTCATTGGTGGAATGGCTGATTTCTGAGCAATCTGAGGTCCTACACACTCCCGGGGTTACTATACACGAGCAATCTTTGGACAAGTTCTATAATTCCGTTCTTGTGATGGTAGAACAATTCATTTCCCATAAACATAGTACATGTCAGTGGATTGACCGATCGAAAATCAACGTTGATGAGTACTATAAGATAATGGTTATGAGACTGGTTTTTATTCTGTGCTTATTGTGTGTGAACAGTGGGAACTACTATGATGTTCTTTTCCATGTGCTCAGAAACAATGATGTTAGGAACCAGCTTCCAAAGGATATATATGGCATTCTTGTATCAGGAGTGAAGCGGAATCGCATTCAGATTAGTGAAATTGGCAAAGCTTTTCAAATTGCTAGAGATCCGCTTTTATTTGTCAACCTGGGTGAGAATACTACCAGGCACTATTCTAATGTCATTCATGTGCAGTTGGGAACAGACCACATTATAGACGACATTTTTGACTCGTTGTTTCCAGCTAGAAACGTGTCGCAAGCTCCATATTCCTCAGTTCCAACAGTCATGACTATTCCATTTGCTAATTCTCCCTTGAATAATGGTGACCAACCGAAGATTTTGACAACGCCATTTTCGGAGGTCTCTCCTCAGTCAAAGAAGGATCTTCAACAAATGAATTGGGACTTGTTTCTGGAAATATCTGATTTTTTGAAGCATATTGGCTGTGAAAATGATGGAACTACCTCAACTGTTGCTCAAAAGATGAAGGTAATCCTAATTCTCTTTAATTATAACTTGGAACTTCGTAACGCTGTCTGCTAGGAAGTATTATATTAAATTATTATTATTGAGGTACTAACCTTATTTATTTTAAGGAGGAAATAAATATGCATATAAAATTCTTGACTGCTGCCATGGAGAAGCCTGACGCTGGTGAGGACATGATTGAGGAAGTGCGAAGTATGCTTCAGGATCTGCAACAACTCAATTCGTTGTTGGATACGAGGTATGTTGGTTTCTTTCCATTGTATACTCGACTTTTTATGGATGTGAGTTAATTTTATCCAATTAGATCAAGGTAAAAGGAACTCCACACCCTTTCCGATGGCAAGGGGCAGATGGGGTTGCAATTGTCAAGGTGAAGTTGTTTATGTTCAAAATATAAGCTAGGGTGTAAAATCCATATCTAAGCCATTCTATCATGCTAGAAGCACATCATCTTTGAAATTTTGACCTAGCTCCTAATGTAATTTATCCTTTGTTGAGCATTTTGCTTTTATAATGCCCTATTAGCAAATATTCTGTGCTAACTACTTCTGCAAAAGGCGTACATACTCAGAAAGAACTTATTCTTCAAGTTGGTCTTGGTACCTCTATTCGTTGTCTCACTTGCACATACATTGTTAAGTGTGTCGATGCAATAGTTCCATTTTTTTTTAATAAAAACTCTTTATTAAGTGCTACCTTGATACTATACAGTAATTCAGAAGTAGCAAACGCTGAACAACTGTTGAAGAGCTTGCTGTCAAGAAAGCCCAAGCTTGAAGCTTTATTGAATCAGTGCATTGTACTACCATCAGAGAAGGATTGTGAGGAAAAAAGCGATACAGTGTGTGGTGAAGTCGAGAAGATTGAGTCGTCGTCTGTCACCACCAATACTGGAAGCAATGCTGAAAGGAAGCAGCCAGAGAAAGGTAAGGGCAAGTCTAGGAGACCCAAAAAGGGTAAAGGAAAAAGGAAGAAGTGAACACCTACAACAATACTATAGAATAGGCTTAGGGCCCTCATTTGTATACTTTTTTTGTGCAAGGAAGCTGAAGTGAACTCCTTTGTGTGCTTGCTTGGTAATATTCAAGAAAGAGAAGTTGAAAAAATAGAACTTGTTTGCATAATTTTGTCCTAATTTCTTTAAACCAGCACTAACGCATCGGATTCAATCAAAACTCCGAAGTTAAGCGTGCTTGGGTGAGAGTAGTACTAGGATGGGTGATCCTTGGGAAGTCCTCGTGTTGCATCCCTTTTTTTAGAAGGGTAGCCTTGGAGCAAGTGGTAAGGTGAATCACAATTGCAGAATAAAAATAATCAAATAGCAATTAAAGATTCCAAGATAGTCAGACGAGAATAATAAAATATCTAAATAGAAATCAAAGCAAGAAACGATAGAACCTGGGTTGGGCCCAACATTGTGAGTGACGCAATAGACTCTTCTTGTGTACCTACACCTTCGTATATAAAATCGTTCATGTTAGTATCATCCACCTAGTTTGGAGGACGATGACTCCACCATCTATCCTCGGAACGATGCTTATAACCCATATATCAAAAAAAATATAAACCAACATAAACTGGAAAAAAAAACATGCACTACTAAAACCTAAGCAAAAACACGCAAAAGAATGCACACAGAACTACAAAAAATTGTGCTAGCAAAAAAATTATGTAAAAGTTCAAAAATATATGACAAACTACACAAAACAAAAAATTAAATCAAATAAAGAAGCATAAAATCGTGTACTTGTTAAAATGGAAGTTCAGATGAAAGTTGTCTTTTTCAATTCAAAATACCTGCAAAGATGAGAGGAAAACGTGACAAAATTACGGGTTAGGGCTTGGACTTCGCAGAACGTGGGTCGGGGGAAGGGGTGAAATTGGGCCTATTTGGAAGAGGGAGTAGGGCGGGTAAATAGTTTACATTGGGCTGGACATAAACGAAAATAGTTTCAAAAGGGATAGGCCCGCGTAATTATTCTCTAATTTGTCTTCAGAAGTAAACATAGTGAGCCTATAGAAATATTATTCCTTATGATGGTAGGCATAGACTTATTCCGTCACAGTATAACAATGCTTAATAAGTATTGTCACTTTTTGGTGATCATATCAACTATTGCAAATCTATCAAAAGCTGCAAGCTTATTTGTTGTCTTTACTATATTTTAAAACTAAAATTAATGTATGTCACTAAATACTAGAAAATACTGCAAGTTCTCCTTGGACTGGCCCAATCACATTTCTTAGTTGGGCTTGGGCGGGTCCCATATGGTTTTGGGTATTTAGTTGGTGATGTAAAATCGGATGTATTCCATCATCCAAAAAATCATATGAAGGTGGGGATGCCACGTGAGATTTAGAAAATGGGAATGTAGACTCATAAAAAACTACGTGACGAGAAATAATAATTTTCTCATTCATCATATCATAACATTTATATCCCCTATGATTTTGCAAATATTCCAAAAACACACAAGGAGTGGAACGAGCATGAAGTTTGTTAATGGTTGTGGATGGAAATAAGGGATAACAGAAACACCTAAAAACCCTCAAATGTGTAAAGAAGGGAGACGATGATACAACATTTGTGTAGGTGATATGTTGGAGATTAGTTTGCTAGGAAGAATGTTAAAATATATGTGGTCATTTGAAGTGCATGATGCCAAAAAACTGGTGGTGTGGACGAATGCACAAGAAGTGTGCGAATTATATTGTTAATTGATTGAAGTTTTTGTTTCGGCTTTCCCATTTTGAGGTGATGTATGTGGACATGAAAGACGCAAGGACATCCTATTTTGGTGACAAAAATCATTAAATTGGGCATTTATGAATTCCCTCTCATTGACACATTTAAAACATTTAATGGATTTGTCAAATTGAGTTTTAGTAAAAGCACTAAATTGTTTTAAAATGGTGAAAACTTGCGATTTCTGTCCTATGGGAAATGTCCACAGAAAATTTGAATAATCATCCAATATAAACATATAATATTTATGACATGCAGAACTCAAAAATGGGGAAGTCTACAAATCAAAATGCATAAGATCAAATGGCAAAAGTGATTTTGAATTAGATAATGCAAAAGGAAGTTTACATGCTTCCCAAACACACAATTCTGGCAAACAGAAGAGTCCAAAAGTTTATTACAAGCAATAAAATTATTTGTCCTAAGAGTGTCGAACACCGGTGCTCCCGGGTGTCCCAACCGATTATGCCATATGGTAAGAGAAATAGCTGCAAAGGTTGATGGTTTGATCACTTGGTTGTTGGTAGTGGTAGTGAAGGGATACAAGTCCCCCATGCTATTACATCTCATTAGTGGTATCCCCTTCTGAAAATCCTTCATAGAAAACGCAAATGGATCAAAATTCACTGAAATATTATTGTCAGTTGTAAAACGTCATACATATATCATGTTTTTAATTAATTTTGGTGCATGTAAGACATTTTTTAAATATAACGGTGGGTGAGGGGGGTTTTTACTTGACCAATACCACTAATTGGAATTTTCTGTCCACTACCGACAATAATATTTTTATTACTGCTCATATTAAAATAAGATGAGAGATTATCTTGAGGTGTCATCATCTGTGACGTAGCCCCTGTGTCCATGTACCACGAATCATCCGAAATGTTCAGATTCATGTTGTTCATGGCCTGTTTGATATCGGTGGGAGCATAGCTTGCGAAAGATGGTCCATGGGCTGCAAAATCTTGTTGCAGATGAGAACCCAGAATTCCGGACTGTCGATTTGAAGATGAGGGTCTGGCCCACGTTGCGGTAGGGTATGGGCACGGAGGGACAACCCATTATGGGCCCCACATTGCGTACTATCCCCACTGGTTCCCGCCGGACTGGGATTGCGGTTGCCATTGGTTGGGCCGCCACTGCCCTTGCTGTGGGTGGTTGGTGCTGCCGCCGGTTGGTTGGACGCCTCCCCTACCCCATCCTTTTTCACCATTATTTTTTTCTTTATTGTTATTACGATTTGGCCCCATTGTTATTGTGATTTCCAGTTCCACCCGAAGCAGAATTTTGGAATGCAAAATCTGCGGAAATTGAATTGGTGGAGACAAGGGTAGTTCCAGATGTGGCTGCCCCCGAGGTTGCTTTTTTCGCCTTGCGGGTTTCTTCAAGAATTAATCGCGAACGAGCCTCATAAATCGGAGACAACAGATTACTTTGTTGAATGAATGTAGCAACCCCATCATATTGTTCATTCAATCCCGCAATTAATTAAAGAACCAACTGTTGGTTTGTCACCGGCGCACCAACGTTGGTTAGTTGGTTGGCAAGCATTTTCAATTCTTGACAATAGGTGGAAACGTTTGAAAAATCCTCCAACTTGACATTGGTGAATTGGTTTTCAAGATATATACCGCCCTCGAAAGTTTATTATGCTGAAAAATATTTTGTAATCGTTCCCACGCTTGTTAAGCCGTAGAGTTTGGTTCCAATATAGTATGCAACAAGTCGTTGGAGATGGTTCCGTAAATCCATTGAAGGACTATAGCATCTACACGAGACCATAACTTTTTATCAACCCCGGTAGTGTCCGAAGAAGAGTCGGAAGGGATGATATGGTCAATTACTCCGTATGCTCGGCAATGGATTTTGAATAACTCCGACCACGATGAGTATTGCCCTTTTTCCATCTCAAGTGTAATAGAAATAAAGTTCTTGACGTTGTTTACGGCAAGAAATTTGGATGTAATTTTGTGTGGCGGCCATAGTTTTCCACAAAAAAAGAAGAAAATATGAAGAGAAAAAAAATATGTTGGGATTGGTAGAAGAACCCTAAACCGGAAGTTATATGGTGGCTAGGGTTGAAAGGTAGAAGAGTGGTTTTAGGGTAGAAGAGTGGTTTTAGGGTTTGTAAAGAAAAAAAAACCTATATGTGGGGGCTGAAAATATTATTTCGGTTGGGGGGAAGCCGAGAATATGAGGGGAGTGGGTGGGCAAATTTTAATATGTGACTCTTGATATCATGAAGGAAGTTAATTCCAAGATTTATTTCATCTTCCAATATACAAAATATAAAAGTCTACCTAATATACTACACACAAACTCCTCCTTCTTTACTAGTTAACATGCCACGTCACATTAAAGTGCTATTTTTTAATAATAAATTTATTTAACCCAACTCAAATTCATTTAACCAACTAACCCATCTTTTAAATTTATTATGATTAATAAAAGAGATAATAGTTAAAATCACACATGAACTATCATATTTTTCAACAGTTTCACAATCTAAGTATCAGTTGTTTTCTTTTTTTAGATGAACTATCACCATTTGTGTATTAAAACATATATAGTTGATAATTCAGATAGGAAAATGAAACTCTTTTTACTATTTGAACTATCACTATGTATTTAAAATATATCTAATTGATAAATTAGATAAAAAATGAATCAACTGATAATTGAGTGTGCTTTTAATCATTAACTCTTAATAAAAATTATATGTAAAAATAAATATAAGGCATTTATTGGTTCTTGAAAATGAAAAGACCGCCTCTTTCATTTCCCAACAAAGAACTGTTCATTTCACATATGAAACACCTTTCCTCTTTCTCGTACAAAATCTCCTGTTTGTTTTTTTGTTGTTGTTTCATTTTCTTAAAGAAAGCAATAGACATTAACTTTGAAAAAGAAAGAAAGTTATATCAGTCCTTTGATTATCTTTTGTTTGACATTGACAGTGTACTTGTAGTTTTTTACTGGTACGTACATATTGTTGATGAGGTTGATTTTTTCTTTCTTTTGGTTTGTTATTTCCTTCGTGACGAAGAAATCCATCTTTGCTTTTCCTTTAATTACTCTTTGGGCACAGTATACACTAATATCTTATTTTAAAATTTTCATGTTTCCTTGCATGCAACAGTTTGTCCAGTGACATTTATAGCAGTGAGTTTTGGGTGATCAGATGATGGAAGGAAGTTCATCTAGGAAAAAGCGAGGAGGAGGACCTAAAGATGACTTCATTAATTTGGTCTTCTCATGGTCTATTGATGATATTCTTGATGACACACTATATCAAAATCAGGTACTTTTTGGCTACTTAATTATTTTGGTTTAAGAGTGATCTTGAAAGAGTTTGTTTCTTTAAAGAATGGAATATTAGGCTCAATGACCTACATGCTTTTTTCTATTTTAGTATCCTAGCTACTATGAAGTATAGTGATCAGGAACTTTATTTGTCAAAATTAATGAAAATGCCGCATATTTGATGTTTTGCACAATATTTTGGTTGCGATTTGGAAAGAAGGGTCTATCGGAAATAGACTATCTATCTCCCAAGTAGAGGTAAGGTTTGCGTACATTCTACCCTCCTCAGATCTCACTTGTGGAATTATACTCGGTATGTTGTTGTTTGTAATTTGGAAAGAAGGATTATCTCTAGATTTTATATATCCCTTATGAAGTTGCATCACTCTCTTATTTCTTTGTATTCTGGATGCATTTAAGTTTTCCTATTTTCACCCCTCTATGATTTTCTTGATATTTAAATAGTTTTCTCACATCTAGTGGTTTAATGAAAAGAAGGACAGAGATAAATATCATTTAGGATGTCTTAAGAACTGAATTTTTTTTTGCCTATTTTCTTGATTATTTTTCTCTAAGGGTGTGTTTGGTATGAAGGAAAATGTTTTCCACGGAAATTATTTTTTGGAAATGTTTTCCTGGAAAAAATATATGTGAAATATTTATTTCTTGTGTTCGGTATATAAAAAGAAAATATTAACCGAAAAGTATTTATGTATAATCTAGGCAAACACTGTGGGGATGGGGTAAGGCGTGGGCGTGGGGGTAGGGTGTGTTGGAGGGCAGAGAGGTGACAATTAATATGGAATGCTACTTGTGGAACTTCTTTTTCATAGTTCCATTAGGGAAGTTATTTTCCTCATTTGTTTTCCAAAAATTATGACTAACGAAACTTGAAATCTTCCTTCATACCAAACACATGCTAATGTTTGTTTTTTTTTTTTAAAATGAGTTGCTTGTTTACTCCCATGTAAATGGTATATTTGTCAAAGCACCTTAAAGAAGATATGATATTATTGCCACCAACTTGTAAATGGAGTGCATGCTTCCCACAATGCCAAAATAAGTTGCTTGTTTCTCATTCACTTGTCTCTTTTAATATAAAATTTCCTTTTGTGTAGGTGGAGAAGATTCCAGAATCATTTGATGATGTGTATCATTACCTGGGATCATTTCCCTTCCCTTTACTGGAAGAAACACGAAGGATATCGCTGCTTCATTGGAAGTCGTAAACAAAGCACCCTTCGGTGAATTGATCTCGTTCAATGAAGTAGAACCATATGGAGAACTACTTTTTGGGGTTACGGTTGATTATTGGAGGAATCTATTTGGTGATGGTAGGGAGCGTTATCGAACATTGCCCGGGATATTGTCATTATCTCAGATGCTAAACCTGAAACCAAGTCCGATCTACAGCGAGTTGGATGGAATTGGACTTTCGCATCTGTAACTGATATCAGTGACAATGAGAACGATGGTTTAAGTGCATCCACTAATTTTAAAGCCAAAGCTGCTAGAGATATTGGAATCTCTGAGGGAATGCAAAAATCCTATTATATAGTGTTTTGGTAAATGTGATACCGAGTAAGAGAGTATGGAATGCACTCGGAATGAGAAAGAATTTGAACATTATCAAGAAAGTTCTGTACACTGGGCATGAGGTAAGTAAAAACATGCTATAATCGGTTTGAATTATACATTATCAGTGTATATAACTTAAACACAGATGCAATGTTCGTGGTTCTAATATTTGGCTGCAATAATAAAGTACAATATGTTTGTACCATTAGGTGACTCTTTCGTGTGATGTAAATTGATTGATGGGATTATGTTGCAAGTTAATGTGTGATGGTCTTGTTGCTAAAGTGTGACTGGAGACATACGTAACAGAATGACAGCGTATGAATGCTTGACAAAGTTACGTGTTGCTTGTGATGATATACTACGAATGCTAAGTAATATTATACTTCTTCTATTTACAGCAGGTGGATGATATCTTCTAAGTTTCATGTTTTATTGATGGTTAGTTTTCCAGTTTGTTTTTTTTTGTCTAAGAAATGTTCTCTTTACCAAAACCTTTTTAATGTAGATTCACTAGTATCTTAGGTCGGAGTAGGCCAATCGTTCTTGCATTTCTCCTATTTCTAAACCTCTACTCTTCATTTCAGGAACTACGTACTCTTGAGCAATTAAAACATTGTGCTCTTAATCAATTAAAACAATGGACTGTATGCTTGTATTTCCTATTGTTGGTATCTGTTTCGCTTAGTTCATTTTGAGAATGAGAAGACTTTTTTTTTGTGCAGAAACAGGGCGAGGATAAATGTGATGTCTGTTCTGCATCCGTTAATGATGGACCAGCTGGAGAAGTTATTAACACTCTTTTGTCCAAGTTGAACGATTCTCAGGCGAAAGCAATCATGACCTCTCTTGATACATTGAAGTGTCACCACAAGCCTTCAGTTCAACTTATATGGGGTCCACCTGGCACGGGAAAGACAAAGACTACGAGTGTCATGCTCTTTATACTATTGAAAATGAAGTATAGAACTCTTACTTGTGCCCCAACAAATGTAGCAATAACACAAGTCGCTTCACGGTTGGTTAAACTGATCAAAGAGTCATTTAAAAATACTTCTGCGGAAATGGATCCTGTTTGTCCTCTAGGAGACATTCTCTTGTTTGGGAATAAGGACCGGCTAAAAGTTGGTCAAGATACCGAGGAGATTTACCTTGATTATCGTGTTGATAGGCTGGTGGAGTGCCTGGGACCGGTGACTGGTTGGAAACACTGTATAAGTTCCGCGAGCGGGTTTCTGGAAGATTGTGTTTCTCAGTATAACATATATGTGGATAATGAGCTGATCAAACTTAAGGAACTTTCCGATCAAGAGGAAGCTTGGAAGGAAAAAGAAAAAATCAGCTCATTGATTGATTTTGCTAGATCCCGGATCAATTCTACATCTTCATCTTTGAGAAAATGCATGTTTATATTCTGTACTCATCTACCCTTATGTTTTATTATGGAGGAGAATTTTGAAAAATGGTACGCCTTATCTCCCTACTTGAATGTTTCGAGGGAATGTTATTTCAAGAGAATGTTGGATCTACAGAAGCGGAGGAGATCTTTTCATGTGAAATCTCTTCCGATGCATTTTTGGGTGAGTTGTCTTTACCGTGTTTGAGAAGCCAGTGCCTTGTTCTTCTGAAAGATGTTCGCGAATCTCTCAGTAAACTGAGTCTTCCTAGTGCAATGAGTAAGGAGTCGATTAGAGAGTTCTGTATACAGATGGCTTCCTTGGTCTTCTCCACGGCTTCTAGTTCGTATAAGCTCCATTCAATGGATATCAAGCCATTTGATTTATTAGTCGTTGATGAAGCGGCCCAATTGAAGGAGTGTGAATCTGTCATACCCTTTCAACTTCAAGGTCTAAGGCATACTGTTTTGGTGGGCGATGAGTGTCAACTGCCCGCAGCAGTTAAGAGTAGAGTAAGTTTGCTGCCTTTTTGTGCATGCAATTTAATTGCCTGTTTGGCCAAGCTTCTCCAAGGCCAAAACATGTTTTTTTTCTCCAAAAAATGCGTTTTCGAAAAGTAAGCTTATTTTAGAAGCTTGGCCAAAAAGTCTATTAAAGGAACTGCAATTGCAACTGATATCTTGTCACTATATTTTTTGCTTACACAATTCTGTTACTCTTAAATAGGTTTCTGAAGAAGCTGGCTTTGGAAGGAGCCTTTTTGAAAGACTGAGTTCACTGGGCCATTTTAAGCATTTGCTTAACGTACAATACCGGATGCATCATTCAATTAGCCAATTCCCAAATTCAACTTTCTACCGTAAGCAAATCCGTGATGCCCCTGATGTAAAGCATAAAACGTATGAGAAAAGTTATCTTCCAGGAAAGTTGTTTGGCCCGTATTCCTTTATAAATGTTCCCATGGGTAAAGAAGAAGTGGATGATGTTGGACATAGTCGAAGAAACATGGTTGAAGTTGCATTAGTGATGAAGATAGTGCATAACTTGTTTAAAGGTATACTCGTATTGATGAAGCCTACACTTTTGTGGTGAAATTTTTTCCTGAAATGTTCTTTTGTCTTTTTGCCTCAATAACTTTTCTCAAACTCAACGCTACTTCTTTTTCCTGTTCAAAGCGCGATGTAAGATGGTACCGATAGGTGAATTAGGGTATTAAATGGAATGATGAAAGTAGCAAAAATAAACGACTGCACTCTTTCAAATATTACGTTGGCTCTCTTAATTAAGGTTTAGTTAGGTCTGCATGGGTGGGAGATTCTTTGTAGCTTAAACACTTTCAAGTTTTTTATTTTAGTTCTTATTATCTTCCTCTATACTTTGTTTGCAGCTTGGAGTAGCAACAGGAAGAAACTCAGCATTGGTGTTATATCACCTTATGCTGCACAAGTTTTGGCTATACAAGGTAAACTTGGTCGTAGGTATGATAACCTTGATGGTTTTGAAGTTAAGGTGAAGTCGATAGACGGATTTCAGGGAGGGGAGGAAGACATAATAATAATATCTACTGTGAGATCTAATTGTGGCGGATCAATCGGTTTCATGTCTAGTTTTGAAAGGACTAATGTTGCTTTGACCAGGGCTCGGTATGGATCAATCTTTTTCAATGTTTCGTCACTTTTGGATCTTTATTCTTCTAAGCTGACGTCTCTTGTAGGCACTGTCTATGGATTCTTGGCAATGAGCTAACACTACTTAAGAGCAACTCTGTATGGGAAGCATTAGTTCTTGATGCTAAGGATCGTCAATGCTTTTTTCATGCTGACGAAGACAATGACATGAGGACAACAATTTTAGATGTTAAGAAAGAATATGATCAGCTGGATGATTTACTTAATGCAGATAGTATTCTGTTCAAATCTCAAAGATGGAAGGTACATCTTGTACTTTAGTTTTGTAAATTTTAGAATTGTGTCACTCACATAGATAGTCTAAAGTGAAGGAAGTTCATTCCATGATTTATTTCATACTAAGAATACAATATATATACAAGCCTATAAGATCAATCTATGGTTATGATGTTGGAAGACTATCCTAATAGTATCCTATAAATATGCTAACCATCCTATCACACTAATTACATAATATTCTCATTAATTACATAATTGATGATTTTACATAATGGAGATAATTATTGATAATCACATCCATAATGATATAATGATCCTTAACATAAAAGTTGCATTAGGTATTTTACATTAATTGTTTTTTAAATACAACTTTGTAGTTGAATATTACATGAGGTCAGTTTATGTCCAAGTATAATGAAGTTATGTCACCTTTAACAATCAACCACTTGAGTGTTAGGCCTGCAATACCCCTTTCTCTGTTTCTTGTTATTTTTCTTGTATATCAAACTCCAAGTGTGATTTGTCAGGGCCTATTTCCGTGAAAAGATTATATACTTTTTCTACGTATCTCACAGTTGTTTATTGCAATGAGAAGTGTGAAGACATTAGTAGTTGATCTTCATTCTCATCTTCAAATGTCTTTGACCGAAGGATAAAAAATTTTATTTTTGGATTGCTATCCCTACTTGTATTGTCATAGGTGGCAGCCCATGTGTTTCCACTCACTTCTGACTGTTTGTTCGTGTAGTATGTTTGATACATTAATGGGTTGTGCATGTTGTCTTTCTTATGGTTCGCTTCTTTATTTGGAACAATTGTGTTTCACTTCTAAAGTAACATTTTGCATTATCATTACCAGGACTCTTCTCCCCAGTGCACATATAAATTCTATGTTTAAGGTGTTCTACTTACATCTCAGTTATAGTCGGTGCAAACATCTGTTTTTGTCCATTTTATATGTTTTTTCTTTCTTAGTGTGGGCTTCACTCATTGAAGGTGCTAAACTTTGGTATCACACATAAACACGTTCTTTTGGTTCCTGTACTAACGAGTTTACTTGGCCATCTTGGTGTTTGTCTTCCACTCGGTTGCTCAGGTACTCTTCAGTGACAATTTTAGAAAATCATTTGGAAAGCTAACATCCTCCCGCTTGAAGAAGTCTGTGATAAATCTTCTGGTTAAGTTGGCTTGTGGATGGCGTCCCAAGAGAAAGAATGTGGACTCAATTTCCGAGAGCTCATCTCAAATTGTAAAACAATTTAAGGTTGAAGGGCGGTATGTCGTTTGCTCTATTGATATTCAGAAAGAATCCACCTATACTCAAGTGCTGAGGGTTTGGGATGTATTGCCCTTGGAGGATGTTGCAAAGTTGTTGAAACGTCTCGATAACATATGTTCAATGTACACTGATGAATTCATCAATCTTTGCAAGGAGAAATGTCTCGAGGGGTAAACTGGTTCTTTTGTGCTCTATAGATTCGAATATTACGATGAGCTGCAATTGCTTCTTGTAAATTCTTGTGTTAATGTTTTCACTTATGTACAGGGACTTGGAAGTTCCAAAGAGTTGGAGGCTTTGTCGTGAGATTATTCAGTATAAAAGCATTACTGTGAGCAATTTGAATGATGAATCAACTGGTGCAATAGATGGTAGAAGCTATGTTGAGAATTCAAGAGTCAGTGAAAGCCTGTTATTAATGAAGTTTTACTCATTATCATCTGGTGTTGTCAATCACTTGCTCTCCAATCACCATGGTGAAGAATTAGATCTTCCTTTTGAAGTTACCAATGAAGAGAGGGAGATAATCCAATTTAGGAGAAGTAGTTTTATCCTTGGTCGCTCAGGCACGGGAAAAACAACAGTTTTGACCATGAAGTTGTTGCAAAAGGAGCAGCATCACCACAATTCTATTGAAGGATTAAACGAAGCGGCGAAGAAACAAGTAAATCAATGTGCAGGAGAAATAAATGAGGAGATTCAATGTGTAGGAGAGGCTAGCAGGGCTACCTTGCGCCAAATTTTCGTGACAGTTAGCCCTAAACTTTGTTATGCCGTCAAACATCAGATTTCTCAACTGAAAAGGTGAGATCTAATGTTGTCACTGAATTTACTGGGACTGCTTCCTTTAATAAGCTGCATGCTTCAACTTTGATGACTAATGAACCTCTAACTAATTCTTTTTATGGGGGTGGGTTGTTTGTTCCAAAATTACAATGTGAGTTTAAAATCTATAATGCATTGAGAAAGAATAGTTGAATTAGTTTGCAAAGGTTCGATTTTGGGGTCAATTAAGCTTAGAAAAAAACTAGGAACAAAGCGAGGTGATTCAGAAATAATCTTCGTTGATCATACATACTAACAATTTGGAACATTTAGCTATAGCTCTAGGGCTTTGGTTTAAGGGTAAGAGCGCAATGTCATCTATGCACTTGTTACGGGTTCTAACCCCGCTGCACCAAAAGAAAGGTGGAGAGCGGGCCATTCTCGACCGAGTTCGAACTATGCGTCACTGGCCCTTGGGGTTTTGTAGTTTATTTTGTAACAATTTCTGATATGTTTACTTGTTCTATATCTGTTTGCGTATGTCTAACGAGTGCTAGTTGCCATGGTTTTGATGTTTGGGATGAAGTTTAATTGATCTAGAAAATTCTTCCCAAATGAATTGATAAATCTTAGGTGCTTTGAGCTTTTAACCGAAAATACCACCGAACAGTAGAATGACTGAATGTGAAGATGATGTGATCTTTGAGCAGCAGTTGGTTCAGTTACCCTATCGGAACATCTTAATATTCCAAGACATAAGCATTACTCAATGCTACCTTTTATTTTTTGAAAATTCCCTGCTCCTTGGCCTTTCTAGACCTTTAATGCCAGAAGAAATTTACAACGTAGAAAAATCTATGTTCTTAACCTTTACTAACACATAGTATTTGCATTTCTGAATTTCTTTTAGCTCATGAACAAGTAAGGTAGGAATGTGTGTAGTTAAGGTATTCACATGATAACAACTCATCCCATAAATTTGATGATTTGGTGGAGCTCGTATCAATCCCCTGGGGCTGGGGTAGTTGTAGGTTTTCACACTTAATTGCATTTTGTTTTGGTGTGATTATGTTTTACTAGTTCGGACATGTTCTTCATTATACACAGTCAATGTTGTGGCTATAACCTTCAACAAGGATTTATTTTTGTTCCATTTGGAGGTGTGCAACCTGATCCTTTCATGATAATTTGTGTTTCTCTAAATGGCATTCTTAAATTTGCAGCTTTGCTTGTGGTGGAAGTTTTTCGGCAGAAAGTAGCTTTGAAATTGATGATTTGGATGGGACGACACAGTTTAGAGATCTACCGAATTCTTTTATTGGCATTCCGTACATGAAGTACCCTCTTGTGATCACATTTCGTAAGTTCTTATTGATGCTTGACGGAACCATAGGTTCTTCCTACTTCGATAGGTTCCATTTGAAGTGGGAATTGTCTGAAGGTATAAGTTTGAGGTCAGTTGCTCTACAAACTTTCATAAGGGAGAAAGAGGTCAACTATGACAGTTTCTGTAGCTTGTATTGGCCTCATTTTAGTACTCAGATGACAAAAGATCTTGATCATTCGAGGGTGTTCACTGAAATACTTTCTTATATAAAAGGAGGGCTAAAATCAGGGGATTTTCATGATGGGAAACTCAACAAAGAGGCTTATAATTTAATGTCCGAATGTCGGGTGTCTACTCTAAGTGCAGAAAAAAGAGAAAGAATATATGGTATTTTTCTGGATTATGAAAAGATGAAGATCGAGCGTGGTGAATATGATATAGCTGATGTCGTTAATGATCTTCATATTCGGCTAAAGAATCAGCATCTCGATGGTGACAAAGTAGATTTTGTGTATATTGATGAAGTTCAAGATCTCACAATGAGACAAATAGCCCTTTTCAAATATGTTTGTAGAAATGTTGATGAAGGGTTTGTTTTCTCTGGTGATACAGCACAGACAATTGCTAGGGGGATAGATTTCAGGTTTGAAGACATTAGGAATCTATTCTACAATGAATTTGTCATGGACACAAAGGGTAATGAAGTTGCTGGAAGAAAAGATAAAGGACATCTGTCACGTGTTTTTCAGTTGATTCAGAACTTCCGGACACATGCTGGTGTACTCAAACTAGCACAGAGTGTAATTGATTTGCTTTGCCATTATTTTCCTCAATCTGTTGATTTCTTGAAACCTGAGTCAAGCCTTATATGTGGCGAGGCTCCAGTGTTGCTGAAGCCTGGAGCGGATGAAAATGCAATTATAACTATTTTTGGGAATAGTGGGAGTATTGGAGGAAAAATAATAGGGTTTGGTGCGGAGCAGGTCATATTAGTGAGGGATGAATCTGCAAAAAAGGAAATCGCTGGTTGCATTGGAAAGCAAGCACTTGTTTTGACCATTGTTGAATGCAAAGGCCTCGAGTTTCAGGCAAGTCCTCAGTTTGCGCAATTATTATTCTGGAAATTTCAATTGTTAACGTCAATCAATTCTGTTTTATTTTAAATGGTATTCGACAGTTTTATGTGTAGCCTTGCTAGTTTTCAATAAGCTTCATAACTGCTTGCTGCACATACATCATTTACTTAACCCATCTACTAGTATCCTTCTCGAAGTACATTAAGTATGAAGCAAGCTCTTATACCTCCTGTTGATAGTTTCAGAGAACCCATAATTTGCCTGAGCTTATACTCAATTTCTTTTTACGTATTTTGGTTTGGTTGGGAATAAATTTAAGAAAGTTAGAGACTTTTGTATCTTGTGGTCTTATTCTCCATTCTATTAAATTCTCCTTTATCATCTTATTTCTTTCTTTGATCTTTCGTAGGATGTACTGCTCTACAACTTTTTTGGGTCATCACCACTTAGAAATCAGTGGAGAGTGGTATATGAGTTCATGAAAGAAAAAAATTTGGTGGATATATCCTTCCCAAGTTTCTGTGAAGCACGGCATAGTCTCTTGTGTTCAGAACTAAAGCAGCTTTATGTTGCTATCACTCGAACAAGGCAGAGGTTATGGATTTGTGAAAGTATAGAAGGATTTTCCAAGCCTATGTTTGACTACTGGAGAAGGTTGTGTCTAGTGGAAACAAGGGAGATAGATGATTCTCTTGCACAAGCTATGCAAACTTCTAGTACTCCAGAAGAGTGGAAGTCAAGGGGAGTGAAGGTCAAGTTGATTTGCCTTGTCTTATTGCTATTAACAAATTCATCTGTTCAAATTCCATCCCGTGTTGCTATATTTTTCCTGATAAACTGCTTTGATATTATCATGCAGCTCTTCCTGGAAAAGAACTATGAAATGGCAATCATGTGCTTCGAAAAAGCAGGAGAAAGGAATTGGGAGAAAAGGGCGAAGGCAGCTGGATTTAGGGCAGCTGCTGAGCGAATTTGTGATTCTAATCCCAACGAGGCTTGCTCCTACCTACGTGAGGCGGCTGAAATATTTTACTCTATTGGAAGATTCGAGTCTGCAGCAGAATGCTTTTATGGTTCGAGGGAGTATGAACGGGCAGGTAACATTTGGTGCTTACTTACTCAAGAGTTCCTTCCTTGCTACGTATTTTCTTTCCCTCTTCAATTGTGTACCTTCTGTTTTTATTGTAGAACATTTCTTCATTCCCATTTATCAAATACTTGCATCATCTGGTTTTGAGCTCTAGTAATATACATCTCAGAGCATATCTGTAAGGGATAATGAAGTGTATATATATGCTAGCTAGACCTCTAGGGACTTATTTAAGTTCGAGCCCTATGCCGAACAAACTATGTCCCGTATTTAAGTGCAGAAAGCTGGGTTGACCCGAAGGGTTGGCTCCACACTGATTTCTAGCTCATAAAAAAGGATACCTATGGACTTGTTACTTGGCTTAAATTCTTCTTACCGCAAATCCCCCCTCCTTTTATTTCTAAAACCTTGGAACAAAAAATCAAAGTCAATGCCCCTTTTTACTTAGTGATTAGTTAAAGTGAAATATATTAGGATGCAACAGTAAACCATCAGTTAAAATGGTGCAAGTGGTTTGTACTAGTGCAATGGTTATCCACGGAGCTTATTGCTCCAGTGACAAATATACAGTGTTCTCTTCTCCTTTTGAGCCATCTGTGTTTGGAGTTGATGACTAGAGAATCCCTTCAGAGTCTTGGTTTGCGTCATGGTAACCTTATATCATGACTAAATGTTTGTTTTTTGATCTTTTGTTTAACCTGCTAAACGTATGCGCAGGTCAAATTTATCTGGAGAAGTGTGGAAATGAACTGATAAAAGCTGCCGAGTGTTTTACACTGGCCGGATGCTATGAGCAGGCTGCAAGAGCTTATGCAAAAGGCAATTATTTCTCAGAGTGCTTGTCAGTTTGCAGCAAAGGAAAATGTTTTGACTTGGGTTTAAAATATGTCGAGTACTGGAAACAGGATGCTGCTCAGTATAGTACCGTGGGGAAAAGAGCGGAGGTAATTGACAAAATTGAAGGGGAGTTCCTGGAAAACTGCGCTTTGAATTATTTTGAGCTCAGCGACAGAGGATCCATGATGAAATTTGTGAAGGCATTCCCTTCAATTGACATGAAACGCAATTTCTTGAAGTCTGCGAGGTGCCTTCATGAGCTGTTGTCGTTAGAAGAAGAATTAGGAAACTTCACTGAAGCTGCAGAAATTGCCCGGCTGGAAGGGAATATTCTTCGTGAAGTGGATATAACAGGAAAGGCTGGGAATTTTGACAAGGCATCTTCTCTCGTTCTTCTTTATGTTCTCTCAAACACTCTATGGATCTCAGGAAATAAAGGTTGGCCTTTGAAGTCATTCCCAGAAAAGAAGGAACTTTTGGAAAAGGCCATGTCATTTGCAAAGCATGGATCAAACTTTGAAACCGCGCGCACTGTGGTTGAAGTTTTATCGAATGAGTCAAGTGACTGGTCTGACTGGAAGCCCATGTTCATTGCGTCTCAGAATTGTAAAAGTCTAATTGGTGAATTTCTGTGTTGTAGAAAAATATTGGATGTTCATTTTGAAAATAATACGGCAAAGTATGTTTGGGATGATAATTTACCTATCGTACAGAGTTCAGAAGAATTGATTATATGCAGCCAAGTTAGTGTCAGAACACTTCTTCACTTTTGGAATTTGTGGAAGAAGATTGTCTTTGATCTTCTTGAATCTCTTCAGGGTCTTGACATAGAAGACTTTGGTGAATATAACAGATTTTGTAATTTCTGCCTAAGTTACTTTGGTGCTAGGCAGCAATTGAATGATTTCAATGTTACATATGCACTGTTGCATCCTGCCGCTGAATGGGTGAAAAAAGTTCACCAGAGTTTCATCAGACGGAGCAAAGAGATGGTATTTATTGATGCTCGGCATTTTATTTATGCCGCTCGACATCACTGGCATACCGAATTACTTATTACTGGTTTGAAGGTTCTAAAAACTCTTGAATCCATCTATAAGTCGGCTGCAACTTCTATGTCTCTTTTCCGGCAAAGCATGTGCCTTCTGAATATATATGAGATCGCGAAATTTTTAAGTGAGTCCAAGGACCTTGATTCTAAGAAGGACTATGATTCTAAGAGTTTTGAGTTGAGAATACAGAATTTCTTGACATTGTCTACCAAATACTTTGAGAAGGCCTTCCCCGTTGACCCCCGACAATCATTGATGGAGAATATGATTTCTCTAAGGAGAACAAAGCTTTCCAATGAGTTGCTGCAAGAATTCATCCATCAAGATATTAACACCAGAGGTCCTCTGAGCCATGGACAGATTGGGAGGGTGGTGATGATATGGCTTGCCTCTGGAAAACCTTCTAAAGATTTGTACTGGAAAATTGTTGGAAGAGCTCCAACAGAATCATGGAAATCATTCTTGGAAATTCTCATCTGCATTAGAGCGACAATGATGGAAGAATCTCAGTCAGCCAATGCTTGTGGAGGAAAAACTTCCGAGTCTCGTGAAGTTTTTTCATCAAGCAATGAATCTATGGAGTTTCTTTTAGTTGAGAAATTTTATGAAGCATTACAAGATACCTATAATGCGAACTGGATCAGACTAAATGACTATATCTCCCCTGGTTGTTTCTTGTATCTTGTTGAGCGCTTTTTGATTTTGGTGTCACAGTGGCGGGGATTCTTTTTCACTACAAAATCTTCATTGGTGGAATGGCTGATTTCTGAGCAATCTGAGGTCCTACACACTCCCGGGGTTACTATACACGAGCAATCTTTGGACAAGTTCTATAATTCCGTTCTTGTGATGGTAGAACAATTCATTTCCCATAAACATAGTACATGTCAGTGGATTGACCGATCGAAAATCAACGTTGATGAGTACTATAAGATAATGGTTATGAGACTGGTTTTTATTCTGTGCTTATTGTGTGTGAACAGTGGGAACTACTATGATGTTCTTTTCCATGTGCTCAGAAACAATGATGTTAGGAACCAGCTTCCAAAGGATATATATGGCATTCTTGTATCAGGAGTGAAGCGGAATCGCATTCAGATTAGTGAAATTGGCAAAGCTTTTCAAATTGCTAGAGATCCGCTTTTATTTGTCAACCTGGGTGAGAATACTACCAGGCACTATTCTAATGTCATTCATGTGCAGTTGGGAACAGACCACATTATAGACGACATTTTTGACTCGTTGTTTCCAGCTAGAAACGTGTCGCAAGCTCCATATTCCTCAGTTCCAACAGTCATGACTATTCCATTTGCTAATTCTCCCTTGAATAATGGTGACCAACCGAAGATTTTGACAACGCCATTTTCGGAGGTCTCTCCTCAGTCAAAGAAGGATCTTCAACAAATGAATTGGGACTTGTTTCTGGAAATATCTGATTTTTTGAAGCATATTGGCTGTGAAAATGATGGAACTACCTCAACTGTTGCTCAAAAGATGAAGGTAATCCTAATTCTCTTTAATTATAACTTGGAACTTCGTAACGCTGTCTGCTAGGAAGTATTATATTAAATTATTATTATTGAGGTACTAACCTTATTTATTTTAAGGAGGAAATAAATATGCATATAAAATTCTTGACTGCTGCCATGGAGAAGCCTGACGCTGGTGAGGACATGATTGAGGAAGTGCAGTATGCTTCAGGATCTGCAACAACTCAATTCGTTGTTGGATACGAGGTATGTTGGTTTCTTTCCATTGTATACTCGACTTTTTATGGATGTGAGTTAATTTTATCCAATTAGATCAAGGTAAAAGGAACTCCACACCCTTTCCGATGGCAAGGGGCAGATGGGGTTGCAATTGTCAAGGTGAAGTTGTTTATGTTCAAAATATAAGCTAGGGTGTAAAATCCATATCTAAGCCATTCTATCATGCTAGAAGCACATCATCTTTGAAATTTTGACCTAGCTCCTAATGTAATTTATCCTTTGTTGAGCATTTTGCTTTTATAATGCCCTATTAGCAAATATTCTGTGCTAACTACTTCTGCAAAAGGCGTACATACTCAGAAAGAACTTATTCTTCAAGTTGGTCTTGGTACCTCTATTCGTTGTCTCACTTGCACATACATTGTTAAGTGTGTCGATGCAATAGTTCCATTTTTTTTTAATAAAAACTCTTTATTAAGTGCTACCTTGATACTATACAGTAATTCAGAAGTAGCAAACGCTGAACAACTGTTGAAGAGCTTGCTGTCAAGAAAGCCCAAGCTTGAAGCTTTATTGAATCAGTGCATTGTACTACCATCAGAGAAGGATTGTGAGGAAAAAAGCGATACAGTGTGTGGTGAAGTCGAGAAGATTGAGTCGTCGTCTGTCACCACCAATACTGGAAGCAATGCTGAAAGGAAGCAGCCAGAGAAAGGTAAGGGCAAGTCTAGGAGACCCAAAAAGGGTAAAGGAAAAAGGAAGAAGTGAACACCTACAACAATACTATAGAATAGGCTTAGGGCCCTCATTTGTATACTTTTTTTGTGCAAGGAAGCTGAAGTGAACTCCTTTGTGTGCTTGCTTGGTAATATTCAAGAAAGAGAAGTTGAAAAAATAGAACTTGTTTGCATAATTTTGTCCTAATTTCTTTAAACCAGCACTAACGCATCGGATTCAATCAAAACTCCGAAGTTAAGCGTGCTTGGGTGAGAGTAGTACTAGGATGGGTGATCCTTGGGAAGTCCTCGTGTTGCATCCCTTTTTTTAGAAGGGTAGCCTTGGAGCAAGTGGTAAGGTGAATCACAATTGCAGAATAAAAATAATCAAATAGCAATTAAAGATTCCAAGATAGTTAGACGAGAATAATAAAATATCTAAATAGAAATCAAAGCAAGAAACGATAGAACCTGGGTTGGGCCCAACATTGTGAGTGACGCAATAGACTCTTCTTGTGTACCTACACCTTCGTATATAAAATCGTTCATGTTAGTATCATCCACCTAGTTTGGAGGACGATGACTCCACCGTCTATCCTCGGAACGATGCTTATAACCCATATATCAAAAAAAATATAAACCTACATAAACTGGGTAAAAAACATGCACTACTAAAACCTAAGCAAAAACACGCAAAAGAATGCACACAGAACTACAAAAAATTGTGCTAGCAAAAAAATTATGTAAAAGTTCAAAAATATATGACAAACTACACAAAACAAAAAATTAAATCAAATAAAGAAGCATAAAATCGTGTACTTGTTAAAATGGAAGTTCAGATGAAAGTTGTCTTTTTCAATTCAAAATACCTGCAAAGATGAGAGGAAAACGTGACAAAATTACGGGTTAGGGCTTGGACTTCGCAGAACGTGGGTCGGGGGAAGGGGTGAAATTGGGCCTATTTGGAAGAGGGAGTAGGGCGGGTAAATAGTTTACATTGGGCTGGACATAAACGAAAATAGTTTCAAAAGGGATAGGCCCGCGTAATTATTCTCTAATTTGTCTTCAGAAGTAAACATAGTGAGCCTATAGAAATATTATTCCTTATGATGGTAGGCATAGACTTATTCCGTCACAGTATAACAATGCTTAATAAGTATTGTCACTTTTTGGTGATCATATCAACTATTGCAAATCTATCAAAAGCTGCAAGCTTATTTGTTGTCTTTACTATATTTTAAAACTAAAATTAATGTATGTCACTAAATACTAGAAAATACTGCAAGTTCTCCTTGGACTGGCCCAATCACATTTCTTAGTTGGGCTTGGGCGGGTCCCATATGGTTTTGGGTATTTAGTTGGTGATGTAAAATCGGATGTATTCCATCATCCAAAAAATCATATGAAGGTGGGGATGCCACGTGAGATTTAGAAAATGGGAATGTAGACTCATAAAAAACTACGTGACGAGAAATAATAATTTTCTCATTCATCATATCATAACATTTATATCCCCTATGATTTTGCAAATATTCCAAAAACACACAAGGAGTGGAACGAGCATGAAGTTTGTTAATGGTTGTGGATGGAAATAAGGGATAACAGAAACACCTAAAAACCCTCAAATGTGTAAAGAAGGGAGACGATGATACAACATTTGTGTAGGTGATATGTTGGAGATTAGTTTGCTAGGAAGAATGTTAAAATATATGTGGTCATTTGAAGTGCATGATGCCAAAAAACTGGTGGTGTGGACGAATGCACAAGAAGTGTGCGAATTATATTGTTAATTGATTGAAGTTTTTGTTTCGGCTTTCCCATTTTGAGGTGATGTATGTGGACATGAAAGACGCAAGGACATCCTATTTTGGTGACAAAAATCATTAAATTGGGCATTTATGAATTCCCTCTCATTGACACATTTAAAACATTTAATGGATTTGTCAAATTGAGTTTTAGTAAAAGCACTAAATTGTTTTAAAATGGTGAAAACTTGCGATTTACGTCCTATGGGAAATGTCCACAGAAAATTTGAATAATCATCCAATATAAACATATAATATTTATGACATGCAGAACTCAAAAATGGGGAAGTCTACAAATCAAAATGCATAAGATCAAATGGCAAAAGTGATTTTGAATTAGATAATGCAAAAGGAAGTTTACATGCTTCCCAAACACACAATTCTGGCAAACAGAAGAGTCCAAAAGTTTATTACAAGCAATAAAATTATTTGTCCTAAGAGTGTCGAACACCGGTGCTCCCGGGTGTCCCAACCGATTATGCCATATGGTAAGAGAAATAGCTGCAAAGGTTGATGGTTTGATCACTTGGTTGTTGGTAGTGGTAGTGAAGGGATACAAGTCCCCCATGCTATTACATCTCATTAGTGGTATCCCCTTCTGAAAATCCTTCATAGAAAACGCAAATGGATCAAAATTCACTGAAATATTATTGTCAGTTGTAAAACGTCATACATATATCATGTTTTTAATTAATTTTGGTGCATGTAAGACATTTTTTAAATATAACGGTGGGTGAGGGGGGTTTTTACTTGACCAATACCACTAATTGGAATTTTCTGTCCACTACCGACAATAATATTTTTATTACTGCTCATATTAAAATAAGATGAGAGATTATCTTGAGGTGTCATCATCTGTGACGTAGCCCCTGTGTCCATGTACCACGAATCATCCGAAATGTTCAGATTCATGTTGTTCATGGCCTGTTTGATATCGGTGGGAGCATAGCTTGCGAAAGATGGTCCATGGGCTGCAAAATCTTGTTGCAGATGAGAACCCAGAATTCCGGACTGTCGATTTGAAGATGAGGGTCTGGCCCACGTTGCGGTAGGGTATGGGCACGGAGGGACAACCCATTATGGGCCCCACATTGCGTACTATCCCCACTGGTTCCCGCCGGACTGGGATTGCGGTTGCCATTGGTTGGGCCGCCACTGCCCTTGCTGTGGGTGGTTGGTGCTGCCGCCGGTTGGTTGGACGCCTCCCCTACCCCATCCTTTTTCACCATTATTTTTTTCTTTATTGTTATTACGATTTGGCCCCATTGTTATTGTGATTTCCAGTTCCACCCGAAGCAGAATTTTGGAATGCAAAATCTGCGGAAATTGAATTGGTGGAGACAAGGGTAGTTCCAGATGTGGCTGCCCCCGAGGTTGCTTTTTTCGCCTTGCGGGTTTCTTCAAGAATTAATCGCGAACGAGCCTCATAAATCGGAGACAACAGATTACTTTGTTGAATGAATGTAGCAACCCCATCATATTGTTCATTCAATCCCGCAATTAATTAAAGAACCAACTGTTGGTTTGTCACCATGCACTAACGTTGGTTAGTTGGTTGGCAAGCATTTTCAATTCTTGACAATAGGTGGAAACGTTTGAAAAATCCTCCAACTTGACATTGGTGAATTGGTTTTCAAGATATATACCGCCCTCGAAAGTTTATTATGCTGAAAAATATTTTGTAATCGTTCCCACGCTTGTTAAGCCGTAGAGTTTGGTTCCAATATAGTATGCAACAAGTCGTTGGAGATGGTTCCGTAAATCCATTGAAGGACTATAGCATCTACACGAGACCATAACTTTTTATCAACCCCGGTAGTGTCCGAAGAAGAGTCGGAAGGGATGATATGGTCAATTACTCCGTATGCTCGGCAATGGATTTTGAATAACTCCGACCACGATGAGTATTGCCCTTTTTCCATCTCAAGTGTAATAGAAATAAAGTTCTTGACGTTGTTTACGGCAAGAGCTGGATGTAATTTTTGTGTCTCGGCCATAGTTTTCCACAAAAAAAGAAGAAAATATGAAGAGAAAAAAAATATGTTGGGATTGGTAGAAGAACCCTAAACCGGAAGTTATATGGTGGCTAGGGTTGAAAGGTAGAAGAGTGGTTTTAGGGTAGAAGAGTGGTTTTAGGGTTTGTAAAGAAAAAAAAACCTATATGTGGGGGCTGAAAATATTATTTCGGTTGGGGGGAAGCCGAGAATATGAGGGGAGTGGGTGGGCAAATTTTAATATGTGACTCTTGATATCATGAAGGAAGTTAATTCCAAGATTTATTTCATCTTCCAATATACAAAATATAAAAGTCTACCTAATATACTACACACAAACTCCTCCTTCTTTACTAGTTAACATGCCACGTCACATTAAAGTGCTATTTTTTAATAATAAATTTATTTAACCCAACTCAAATTCATTTAACCAACTAACCCATCTTTTAAATTTATTATGATTAATAAAAGAGATAATAGTTAAAATCACACATGAACTATCATATTTTTCAACAGTTTCACAATCTAAGTATCAGTTGTTTTCTTTTTTTAGATGAACTATCACCATTTGTGTATTAAAACATATATAGTTGATAATTCAGATAGGAAAATGAAACTCTTTTACTATTTGAACTATCACTATGTATTTAAAATATATCTAATTGATAAATTAGATAAAAAATGAATCAACTGATAATTGAGTGTGCTTTTAATCATTAACTCTTAATAAAAATTATATGTAAAAATAAATATAAGGCATTTATTGGTTCTTGAAAATGAAAAAGACCGCCTCTTTCATTTCCCAACAAAGAACTGTTCATTTCACATATGAAACACCTTTCCTCTTTCTCGTACAAAATCTCCTGTTTGTTTTTTGTTGTTGTTTCATTTTCTTAAAGAAAGCAATAGACATTAACTTTGAAAAAGAAAGAAAGTTATATCAGTCCTTTGATTATCTTTTGTTTGACATTGACAGTGTACTTGTAGTTTTTTACTGGTACGTACATATTGTTGATGAGGTTGATTTTTTCTTTCTTTTGGTTTGTTATTTCCTTCGTGACGAAGAAATCCATCTTTGCTTTTCCTTTAATTACTCTTTGGGCACAGTATACACTAATATCTTATTTTAAAATTTTCATGTTTCCTTGCATGCAACAGTTTGTCCAGTGACATTTATAGCAGTGAGTTTTGGGTGATCAGATGATGGAAGGAAGTTCATCTAGGAAAAAGCGAGGAGGAGGACCTAAAGATGACTTCATTAATTTGGTCTTCTCATGGTCTATTGATGATATTCTTGATGACACACTATATCAAAATCAGGTACTTTTTGGCTACTTAATTATTTTGGTTTAAGAGTGATCTTGAAAGAGTTTGTTTCTTTAAAGAATGGAATATTAGGCTCAATGACCTACATGCTTTTTTCTATTTTAGTATCCTAGCTACTATGAAGTATAGTGATCAGGAACTTTATTTGTCAAAATTAATGAAAATGCCGCATATTTGATGTTTTGCACAATATTTTGGTTGCGATTTGGAAAGAAGGGTCTATCGGAAATAGACTATCTATCTCCCAAGTAGAGGTAAGGTTTATGCACATTCTACCCTCCTCAGATCTCACTTGTGGAATTATACTCGGTATGTTGTTGTTTGTAATTTGGAAAGAAGGATTATCTCTAGATTTTATATATCCCTTATGAAGTTGCATCACTCTCTTATTTCTTTGTATTCTGGATGCATTTAAGTTTTCCTATTTTCACCCCTCTATGATTTTCTTGATATTTAAATAGTTTTCTCACATCTAGTGGTTTAATGAAAAGAAGGACAGAGATAAATATCATTTAGGATGTCTTAAGAACTGAATTTTTTTTTGCCTATTTTCTTGATTATTTTTCTCTAAGGGTGTGTTTGGTATGAAGGAAAATGTTTTCCACGGAAATTATTTTTTGGAAATGTTTTCCTGGAAAAAATATATGTGAAATATTTATTTCTTGTGTTCGGTATATAAAAAGAAAATATTAACCGAAAAGTATTTATGTATAATCTAGGCAAACACTGTGGGGATGGGGTAAGGCGTGGGCGTGGGGGTAGGGTGTGTTGGAGGGCAGAGAGGTGACAATTAATATGGAATGCTACTTGTGGAACTTCTTTTTCATAGTTCCATTAGGGAAGTTATTTTCCTCATTTGTTTTCCAAAAATTATGACTAACGAAACTTGAAATCTTCCTTCATACCAAACACATGCTAATGTTTGTTTTTTTTTTTTAAAATGAGTTGCTTGTTTACTCCCATGTAAATGGTATATTTGTCAAAGCACCTTAAAGAAGATATGATATTATTGCCACCAACTTGTAAATGGAGTGCATGCTTCCCACAATGCCAAAATAAGTTGCTTGTTTCTCATTCACTTGTCTCTTTTAATATAAAATTTCCTTTTGTGTAGGTGGAGAAGATTCCAGAATCATTTGATGATGTGTATCATTACCTGGGATCATTTCCCTTCCCTTTACTGGAAGAAACACGAGCGGATATCGCTGCTTCATTGGAAGTCGTAAACAAAGCACCCTTCGGTGAATTGATCTCGTTCAATGAAGTAGAACCATATGGAGAACTACTTTTTGGGGTTACGGTTGATTATTGGAGGAATCTATTTGGTGATGGTAGGGAGCGTTATCGAACATTGCCCGGGGATATTGTCATTATCTCAGATGCTAAACCTGAAACCAAGTCCGATCTACAGCGAGTTGGATGGAATTGGACTTTCGCATCTGTAACTGATATCAGTGACAATGAGAACGATGGTTTAAGTGCATCCACTAATTTTAAAGCCAAAGCTGCTAGAGATATTGGAATCTCTGAGGGAATGCAAAAATCCTATTATATAGTGTTTTTGGTAAATGTGATACCGAGTAAGAGAGTATGGAATGCACTCGGAATGAGAAAGAATTTGAACATTATCAAGAAAGTTCTGTACACTGGGCATGAGGTAAGTAAAAACATGCTATAATCGGTTTGAATTATACATTATCAGTGTATATAACTTAAACACAGATGCAATGTTCGTGGTTCTAATATTTGGCTGCAATAATAAAGTACAATATGTTTGTACCATTAGGTGACTCTTTCGTGTGATGTAAATTGATTGATGGGATTATGTTGCAAGTTAATGTGTGATGGTCTTGTTGCTAAAGTGTGACTGGAGACATACGTAACAGAATGACAGCGTATGAATGCTTGACAAAGTTACGTGTTGCTTGTGATGATATACTACGAATGCTAAGTAATATTATACTTCTTCTATTTACAGCAGGTGGATGATATCTTCTAAGTTTCATGTTTTATTGATGGTTAGTTTTCCAGTTTGTTTTTTTTTGTCTAAGAAATGTTCTCTTTACCAAAACCTTTTTAATGTAGATTCACTAGTATCTTAGGTCGGAGTAGGCCAATCGTTCTTGCATTTCTCCTATTTCTAAACCTCTACTCTTCATTTCAGGAACTACGTACTCTTGAGCAATTAAAACATTGTGCTCTTAATCAATTAAAACAATGGACTGTATGCTTGTATTTCCTATTGTTGGTATCTGTTTCGCTTAGTTCATTTTGAGAATGAGAAGACTTTTTTTTTGTGCAGAAACAGGGCGAGGATAAATGTGATGTCTGTTCTGCATCCGTTAATGATGGACCAGCTGGAGAAGTTATTAACACTCTTTTGTCCAAGTTGAACGATTCTCAGGCGAAAGCAATCATGACCTCTCTTGATACATTGAAGTGTCACCACAAGCCTTCAGTTCAACTTATATGGGGTCCACCTGGCACGGGAAAGACAAAGACTACGAGTGTCATGCTCTTTATACTATTGAAAATGAAGTATAGAACTCTTACTTGTGCCCCAACAAATGTAGCAACAACAAATGGTTATGAGACTGGTTTTTATTCTGTGCTTATTGTGTGTGAACAGTGGGAACTACTATGATGTTCTTTTCCATGTGCTCAGAAACAATGATGTTAGGAACCAGCTTCCAAAGGATATATATGGCATTCTTGTATCAGGAGTGAAGCGGAATCGCATTCAGATTAGTGAAATTGGCAAAGCTTTTCAAATTGCTAGAGATCCGCTTTTATTTGTCAACCTGGGTGAGAATACTACCAGGCACTATTCTAATGTCATTCATGTGCAGTTGGGAACAGACCACATTATAGACGACATTTTTGACTCGTTGTTTCCAGCTAGAAACGTGTCGCAAGCTCCATATTCCTCAGTTCCAACAGTCATGACTATTCCATTTGCTAATTCTCCCTTGAATAATGGTGACCAACCGAAGATTTTGACAACGCCATTTTCGGAGGTCTCTCCTCAGTCAAAGAAGGATCTTCAACAAATGAATTGGGACTTGTTTCTGGAAATATCTGATTTTTTGAAGCATATTGGCTGTGAAAATGATGGAACTACCTCAACTGTTGCTCAAAAGATGAAGGTAATCCTAATTCTCTTTAATTATAACTTGGAACTTCGTAACGCTGTCTGCTAGGAAGTATTATATTAAATTATTATTATTGAGGTACTAACCTTATTTATTTTAAGGAGGAAATAAATATGCATATAAAATTCTTGACTGCTGCCATGGAGAAGCCTGACGCTGGTGAGGACATGATTGAGGAAGTGCGAAGTATGCTTCAGGATCTGCAACAACTCAATTCGTTGTTGGATACGAGGTATGTTGGTTTCTTTCCATTGTATACTCGACTTTTTATGGATGTGAGTTAATTTTATCCAATTAGATCAAGGTAAAAGGAACTCCACACCCTTTCCGATGGCAAGGGGCAGATGGGGTTGCAATTGTCAAGGTGAAGTTGTTTATGTTCAAAATATAAGCTAGGGTGTAAAATCCATATCTAAGCCATTCTATCATGCTAGAAGCACATCATCTTTGAAATTTTGACCTAGCTCCTAATGTAATTTATCCTTTGTTGAGCATTTTGCTTTTATAATGCCCTATTAGCAAATATTCTGTGCTAACTACTTCTGCAAAAGGCGTACATACTCAGAAAGAACTTATTCTTCAAGTTGGTCTTGGTACCTCTATTCGTTGTCTCACTTGCACATACATTGTTAAGTGTGTCGATGCAATAGTTCCATTTTTTAATAAAAACTCTTTATTAAGTGCTACCTTGATACTATACAGTAATTCGGAAGTAGCAAACGCTGAACAACTGTTGAAGAGCTTGCTGTCAAGAAAGCCCAAGCTTGAAGCTTTATTGAATCAGTGCATTGTACTAACATCAGAGAAGGATTGTGAGGAAAAAAGCGATACAGCGAGTGGTGAAGTCGAGAAGATTGAGTCGTCGTCTGTCACCACCAATACTGGAAGCAATGCTGAAAGGAAGCAGCCAGAGAAAGGGAAGGGCAAGTCTAGGAGACCTAAAAGGGTAAAGGAAAAAGGAAGAAGTGAACACCTACAACAATACTATAGAATAGGCTTAGGGCCCTCATTTGTATACTTTTTGTGCAAGGAAGCTGAAGTGAACTCCTTTGTGTGCTTGCTTGGTAATATTCAAGAAAGAGAAGTTGAAAAAATAGAACTTGTTTGCATAATTTTGTCCTAATTTCTTTAAACCAGCACTAACGCATCGGATTCAATCAAAACTCCGAAGTTAAGCGTGCTTGGGTGAGAGTAGTACTAGGATGGGTGATCCTTGGGAAGTCCTCGTGTTGCATCCCTTTTTTTAGAAGGGTAGCCTTGGAGCAAGTGGTAAGGTGAATCACAATTGCAGAATAAAAATAATCAAATAGCAATTAAAGATTCCAAGATAGTCAGACGAGAATAATAAAATATCTAAATAGAAATCAAAGCAAGAAACGATAGAACCTGGGTTGGGCCCAACATTGTGAGTGACGCAATAGACTCTTCTTGTGTACCTACACCTTCGTATATAAAATCGTTCATGTTAGTATCATCCACCTAGTTTGGAGGACGATGACTCCACCGTCTATCCTCGGAACGATGCTTATAACCCATATATCAAAAAAAATATAAACCTACATAAACTGGGTAAAAAACATGCACTACTAAAACCTAAGCAAAAACACGCAAAAGAATGCACACAGAACTACAAAAAATTGTGCTAGCAAAAAAATTATGTAAAAGTTCAAAAATATATGACAAACTACACAAAACAAAAAATTAAATCAAATAAAGAAGCATAAAATCGTGTACTTGTTAAAATGGAAGTTAAGATGAAAGTTGTCTTTTTCAATTCAAAATACCTGCAAAGATGAGAGGAAAACGTGACAAAATTACGGGTTAGGGCTTGGACTTCGCAGAACGTGGGTCGGGGGAAGGGGTGAAATTGGGCCTATTTGAAAGAGGGAGTAGGGCGGGTAAATTTGTCTTCAGAAGTATAACAATGCTTAATAAGTATTGTCACTTTTTGGTGATCATATCAACTATTGCAAATCTATCGAAAGCTGCAAGCTTATTTGTTGTCTTTACTATATTTTAAAACTAAAATTAATGTATGTCACTAAATACTCGAAAATACTGCAAATTCAAATCACAATATTAATACCAATTATGCCCGGAAAAACATCAAGGAGAACAATATTTAGAAACTAAAGTTTCAAGATAATGTTCTGTTTTTCTGGGCATAATTTGAAATATGAAACAGAAAGTATGTTAGAACATGTTTGAAACATTAGCAAAAATAATGTTCTGTTTTCATTGATATTTTAATTAGTCATATAATGACATTGCGTCTACATCATTTGTTTGTCGCTTTGTGCTATGTGCACGGTTTTCACATAACCCTTGATATATAAATATAGGGATTATTATAAAAAAATCAAATAGGCTAAAAAGTTATATGTGGTTAGACTTACAAACATCAAAGAATTGATAAGAATACTAGTACACATAATAAAGGATGAAAATTTTGGCTTGCAATTTGTAAGGGAAGTTTATAGCTAGGCCAAGAGATAACACAAACATAGCAAGAATAATACGTATCTTAAAGCATTATCAAAGGATAGTTACAAATTCACACCTTTTGAGCATTTTATTGTAAAACAATGTATGTCTTTACATAATCCGTTATAAAATAATGTTATTATGAATAAGAGGAGTAAATTCTCTAAAAAGTCACTCATGTTTTGAGAATTGTCTACTAATACTTATATTTATTTTATGACTAGAATATCACTCAACTATAACTATTTTTCTCGAAGGGAACAACTCTGCTCCAGTTCAAACTGCTCCAATAAGTATCAAAACATGTTTGGATAGTTGTCATGTGTCTCTAAATATTTCAAAGGTCAAGATTACTTTTGGTTATCTATTACTCCTAATTTATGGTATGATTTAAGGAAAAAATGCCTTTTATATGTTTGAACTCATTTGTTTTCTTTTAAATGTATTTGATTCAGTAGTTAAATTAAATTTAATTGGACATGATTTCATCTATATTTCTTTATACAATACATTAAATCAGTCGAATTTTTATCTCTAATGTGGGATATGTTTATTTATTGATTTATTAGTATAAATATTTTTTGCTTTTGAGTTTGACTTTGTCGGGTCTATCTTTTGGATATTTGTTTACTAGTTAGTAGTATTATTTTAGCACTACAAATTTTGATATCTAATTTGTAGAATATTGCTTGGTTTTAACACATAAAAAAGTGGATGCACCCAAAACCAAAAACCTAAGAACAGTGACCTATATTTATGTGAGGTCTCTAATAATATTTATGCCAATTTTTTTTAAAAAAAATTCCCTATAGAAAAAGAATAATAATGTTTAATTAGACTAAATGATTGATACATTATTAAAGATCGAAACAATGAAATTAGAATTTGCCGGTTACAACAAGCAACATCCTCGAAAGAATTTTCTTTTATTCTCTTTTATACTTCTTACCACTAAATAGATAATTTAAATATAAAACAATCTTGACCTTTAGAATGTATATGTACACGTGGCAATGATCTAAACATGTATTGATATTTATTGGAGCTATTTTAATCTGAGCAGAACTGCTTCATCCTTTAAAATATACTAAACGCACTAACTACTCATTGTTTACTAGTTGACATGTCATGTTACATTAAAGTTCTATTTTTTAATAATAAATTTATTTCATCCAACTCAAACACATTTAACCAACTAATCCATATCTTATACCATTTCATCCGGTTAAAAACACACCAAAGTGACCTAACTTTTATACCCGATTTTCTTCTTTGATTATAAAGTTATTTTTTAGGATCAGCTAATAATCAAGAGTTTGCATTATTATTTTTAATCACTTGTTTTTGCATTAGGATAAGCTACATCTATTATATCTTTGGAAAACGAAGTACTTCTTGTCTAGGACTATCTTTCTTTTATTTATTTTTTCGTTAAATTATCTTATTATAATAGATAATCTACATTATTTTCAATATATTTTTGAATGTTCTTAATTAAGTTTTTTCTTTCATTATTGATGTACATAAATTAATGATCTGAATAACTCCGACTAAAATTTGACTGCTCAAGTACGTCGTCTTATGAATGGTTTCAATATAAATGAATATTTTACTTTTGTTAATGAAGAAAAAAATTTCAAAAAAAAAAGAAGCAGATTGTCAAATGAACCAACTCCCAACAAACTTGGTTTCCACAGTTTAAGAAGAAAATCAGGTATAAAAGTTAGACTACTTTGATATTTTCTAACCAGATTAAATGAGAATAAGATATGGATTGGTTGATTTTTTCTTTCTTTTGTTTTTTTTTCCTTCATGACGAAGAAATCCATCTTTGCTTTTCCTTTAATTACTCTTTGGGCACAGTATACACTAATATCTTATTTTAAAATTTTCATGTTTCCTTGCATGCAACAGTTTGTCCAGTGACATTTATAGCAGTGAGTTTTGGGTGATCAGATGATGGAAGGAAGTTCATCTAGGAAAAAGCGAGGAGGAGGACCTAAAGATGACTTCATTAATTTGGTCTTCTCATGGTCTATTGATGATATTCTTGATGACACACTATATCAAAATCAGGTACTTTTTGGCTACTTAATTATTTTGGTTTAAGAGTGATCTTGAAAGAGTTTGTTTCTTTAAAGAATGGAATATTAGGCTCAATGACCTACATGCTTTTTTCTATTTTAGTATCCTAGCTACTATGAAGTATAGTGATCAGGAACTTTATTTGTCAAAATTAATGAAAATGCCGCATATTTGATGTTTTGCACAATATTTTGGTTGCGATTTGGAAAGAAG
Organism: Anisodus acutangulus; assembly: GCA_029783415.1. NCBI lineage: Eukaryota > Viridiplantae > Streptophyta > Magnoliopsida > Solanales > Solanaceae > Anisodus > Anisodus acutangulus. The sequence goes on from CM056511.1 coordinate 9,423,374, forward strand.
GGTCTATCGGAAATAGACTATCTATCTCCCAAGTAGAGTTAAGGTTTGCGTACATTCTACCCTCCTCAGATCTCACTTGTGGAATTATACTCGGTATGTTGTTGTTTGTAATTTGGAAAGAAGGATTATCTCTAGATTTTATATATCCCTTATGAAGTTGCATCACTCTCTTATTTCTTTGTATTCTGGATGCATTTAAGTTTCCTATTTTCACCCCTCTATGATTTTCTTGATATTTAAATAATTTTCTCACATCTAGTGGTTTAATGAAAAAGAAGGATAGAGATAAATATCGTTTAGGATGTCTTAAGAACTGAATTTTTTTTTGCCTATTTTCTTGATTATTTTTCTCCAAGGGTGTGGTTGGTATGAAGGAAAATGTTTTCCACGGAAATTATTTTTTGGAAATGTTTTCCTGGAAAAAATATATGTGAAATATTTATTTCTTGTGTTCGGTATATAAAAAGAAAATATTATCCGAAAAGTATTTATGTATAATCTAGGCAAACACTATGGGGATGGGGTAAGGCGTGGGCGTGGGGGTAGGGTGTGTTGGAGGGCAGAGAGGAGACAATTTATATGGAATGCTACTTGTGGAACTTCTTTTTCATCGTTCCATTAGGAAAATTATTTTCCTCATTTGTTTTCCAAAAATTATGACTAACGAAACTCGAAATCTTCATTCATACCAAACACATGCTAATGTTTGTTTTTTTTAAAAAAAAATGAGTTGCTTGTTTACTCCCATGTAAATGGTATATTTGTCAAAGCACCTTAAAGAAGATATGATATTATTGCCGCCAACTTGTAAATGGAGTGCATGCTTCCCACAATGCCAAATAAGTTGCTTGTTTCCCTTTACACGAGCGGATATCGCTGCTTCATTAGAGAACTTCTTTTTTGTGTTACGGCTGATTATTGGAGGAATCTATTTGGTGATGGTAGGGAGCCTTGTCGAACATTTCCCGGCGATATTGTCATTACCTCAGATGCTAAACCTGAAACCGCCTCCGACCTACAGCGAGCTGGATGGAATTGGACATTCGCATCTGTAACTGATATCAGTGACAATGAGATAGATGGTTTAAATGCATCCACTAATTTTAAAGTCAAAGCTGCTAGTGATATTGGAATCTCTAAGGGAATGCAAAAATCCTATTATATAGCGTTTTTGGTAAATGTGATACCGAGTAAGAGAGTATGGAATGCACTCGGAATGAGAGAATTTGAACATTATCAAGAAAGTTATGTGCACTGGGCATGAGGTAAGTAAAAACTTGCTATAATAGGTTTGAATTATACATTATCAGTGTATATAACTTAATCGCAGATGCAATGTTCGTGGTTCTAATATTTGGCTGCAATAATAAAGTACAATATGTTTGTACCATTAGGTGCCTCTTTCGTGTGATGTAAATTGATTGATGAGATTATGTTGCAATTAAGGTGTGATGGTCTTGTTGCTAAAGTGTGACTGGAGAAATACGTAACAGAATGACAGCGTATGAATGCTTGACAAAGTTACGTGTTTCATGTGATGATATTACTACTAATGCTAAGTAATATTATACTTCTTCTATTTACAGCAGGTGGTTCTATTAATTCTTTTCTTTTCTTTTATTTACATGAAATGCATCGAGAGTAACGAAGAGTCTCATTACGAGACTCATCGTAACTTTGCTAAATGAAGACTCGCGTCTATGTTACTTGCATTCTCCGGTCTCGGAATTTCAAAACAAATAGGGCGCGATGATATCGTCATCCGCCCTAGTTGCTACCCTATTTATTGTCTAATCTGTCTTTCATTTATTCGGGTTGTAATAATTATTCAATTTCGTACTTTCATTAGAATTCTTAGGATAATTAGGCCGCAAATAGATGAATGAATAGAATAGTTTAACTGCCGTTAGTTTATTTCTTAGCCTCGGTTAATTTGAAAATCACTCGCTAGCTTTATTCGTTTAGGGCCGTCATGCCCGTTTCAAACTCAGACGCTAGTTATTTTACTTTAGGCTCGTTATGCATGTTATCTCTTTCATATGTATTTTTATAAACAAAGTCATGCAATTTGGCAAAAATGCATCTTTTAAACCAATTATTTGCAATAGCCTTTACTTAAACTTCATACCTTTTAAACATACATTTTTAGAAAAATAAATAACCTAGGTTTGACCGGATAACCGCAAGTTATCGGATATTAAAGGATGCCTAACCCCTTCCTTTAGGATAATAGAGAACCATTACCTAGAATCTCATAGTTCAACAGACCATTAAATGGAGTTCACATTGCAACATTTTTACTAACTTTTAGGTGTCCTCATTCACTGTAGAATAATTAGGTGGCGACTACTCAACAACATGTATCAATCTAGAGGGAATCGACGCCATTACGTCGCGAACTGCGGTAAAAGATGGGTGCAACAACTGTGCAAGAGCAGGACAAAAATTTCACTTCATTTCTTTTATCACATATTTGAAACACACTTAACAAGCTATATTTTAACCCATTTACATAATACACATTCTCAATTGCATGTGACGAGTGTCTTCTCAATCTGGTCAACACAAAAAATGTACCCATTCTTGCCATTTCCAAAGGACACACTCCAACCTTGAGTGAGAGAAAATCATTCATTCTATCAGTCATATACTTTGTGCAGTCACTATCTATATATCATCTTTGACTGCCTCCTCTCACCCTTGCCTGCAAATATAATCACTGATTAGATTTGAGAACACAAACCAGTTTGGGTCCCTTATAATTGTAAAATGAGTGAATAAGACTTCTTCTAGTCCAAGCAGGCAAAATATTTTTTCTCTTTCGAGGATTAGGTCGTTCAAATTTGAATCCCTTCTCAACAAAATTCTTATTTTTCTGAAGTGACTGAAATCTAGCTTTGCATGCATTCTTTTAATGAACAGTCTGATCGCAATGAGTGCACAACCAGTTTTCAGTTGTATTGACATATTTGTTGCGGGGATTATAAGGGATGTTTTATTTTTCAAAACCAAACACTTCCCTACCCCAACCTTTACTGTACATAGAGGTAATTATATCAGAGGACCAGGTCCAATGAAGTGCCTTATCAAGATCATTTTTTCCCTTTTTAAATCTTTTTGTAGCCGCCTGTTCTTTTCTACCTCAGTAGTGAGACTTAGTTAATTTTCTTAAGATCCTTCTCAAGCTCCAGTTGAGTCTCACTAGCTACACCTTTTCCTTTAGAGGGAGTATCCATACAATTTTTTATTTAATTTTCTAATAGGATGTTTTCTTGAGTTACCTCATCAACCTCTTCTTTTAGATCTATAATGGAAACTACCAAATCATCCATCTCTTATTCTAAATCACCAATTTCTTCATTTAGAGCACTTTTGTCTTTAACAAGTACATGATAAGCATCGATTGACACATTTGCCAATGATATATGTGTTTTTAGAATAAACTTTCAAGTTTTTATGACCATCAAGAAAAGTTACCTCTTCTTGCTCATCATCATCATCAATATCAAATTTGGTAATGAGTGCAAATATTAACTCATATTCAGAAGGTTCATTGTTGATGAACATCATTATGTGTCACTTTGGTCATCATCATCTTTAGATTCACTTAAGGAGTCTCCCCAAGAAGCTAAAGCTTGCTTTACCAGGTCATCAGTCATATCTCTCCTCTTGAACTTCTTATCAGGGACCTGGTTCCTCTTAAAAATCATGTCTTTCTGATTGTCCTGCTAGTGAAGAGGACATTCTTTAATGAAGTTATCCGGTTTCCCACACTTGTGACAATAATTGTCATTTCCTTTGATATTTCTGCTCGAGCTTCCTATTCTTGGGACCCCACTAGTTTTTTGAACCATATTTTGGAACCTGCGAGTGAGGTATGCCATATCAGCTTTGTCACTGCATAAGTTCTTCTCCTTCTTTGCCTCACTCTTTTCTAGGTTCTTCTTGGTTCTCTTCAACTCGTAAGTCTTGAGATTACCAATCAGCTCATCAATAGTTAGAATTTTCAAGTTCTTGGCTTTATATATGGCATTTACTTTGCTTTCCCAAGAATCTGTCAGGACACCAAGTGATTTTCTGACCAGTTTGTTGGCTGAAATGACTTCTCCAAGTGAGTGAAGCTCATTTATTATAGAGGTGAATCTGGTATGCATATCTTGGATTGACTCATCCTCTCTCATTTTAAACAGCTCATACTCTGTGGTTAGCAAGTCTATCTTGGACTCCTTTACTAGAGTGGTTCCTTCATAAGACATTTGTAGAGCTTCCCAGATCTTCTTAGCAGTTACACAAGATGAGACACAATTTTACTCATCTGGTTTAATACCACACATAAGGATTTTCTTCGTCTTGAAGATCTTTTCTACGGCCTTTTTGTTCACATTAGTGTATTCCTTCATTGTCTTTGGAGTAGTTGTAAAACCAGATAGATATGTGTTCATAGGAACACGAGGACCATCACAAATGATGTCCCATAACTCAGAATCTTCAGCCATGATTAAATCATGCATCCTTGTCTTCCACCACCCATAGTACATTTCTTTGAATCTTGGTGGTCTTGTGGTAGATTGTCATTTCTCTAAGTTTGGTGGAGCAACCATGAGAGAGATTCTTTCTAGGTGTTAACCCTTTAGAAAACACATGCTCTAATATCAATTGATAGAAACTAAGAGTCCACCAAACATTATAGAGAACCAGATTCTCTATCTGTTCCCTCAAGCAAAACAGAAAGAACTTAACACACAATATTTACGTGGAAAACTCCTACCTCAAGGGAATAAAAACCACGACCTACCAAGTAGGATTTAGCAACTTTAGATTATAACCTATTGCAACTTAGGAATTAAATTATTAATCCCTCACCCCTTACAATACCTCTATCGTAAGCCCTTTACAATAAAGGTAGTATAGGATTACAATAAAGAACAAAAGACAAAGACTCAAAATAAACTAAAGGACTTAGACATCTTCAGTGTCAAGATCTGGTCCTTCAGTTTGCAGAGGCTTTGTTCTTGGAAGCACTTGGAGAAATTTGTGGCGGTTGAACTTGCACAAATGATTTTAGGTTTTCAAGTGTTAAGTTAAACCTTGTAAATGTTGGAAATTTACTAATGTGGAATTAATTTTATCCCATTATTTATGACTCGAACAATTGGGGCCCCGCACGTCGAAAATGTCATTTCCACACACGTGCAATCTTAGTGCCAAGTATCGTAAATTTCATAAATGAAAGAGATATTAGTACGTAAGTGAAATGTTTGAGACATAGAATGATGGACGGTTATTTGCTAAATGACCAGTGTTCCACATTGGTAAACTAAGGAAGGATTGTGCAAAGTGTAAGATGGTACGGGTCGGAAAAGGGCCGCGGAGCCGAGAAGGGCCGCGACACCGGAGTGGCAGTGAGTTCTGTGTTGAATTAGCATTGCGACGTTAATGTGGCAGAGCCGCAGCGTTTCATGGGCAGTGACTGCTCGACGGAATCCCAAAAGGTTTGGTTGTTGAGGGGGTTTCAATGGCATTGAATCCACCCAATAATGGCCATTACTTGGACCATTATGCTGTTGCATTACTTGGGGGTTAAATGTCATCAATTACATGACAATTGATTGTCATTGTAGGGCATTTGAAGAGACCATCTTGCACACCTATAAATTGAAGCCTTGGCAATTGTTGGAATATGTAAAGAAATAACGGGATCTGCTCCGTGGCCTAGCACTTGTTGACCACAAACGCCGTTGATGATCAAGTCCCATCGATCAATAGTAAATAACTGTTACAGTGATAGAAAGGATAAACAACAATGAGGACAACAACAGGTTGTCAATATCTTGATCTTGAATGAAACTTCAAATATAGAACTTGTATTCGGAAATACAAGAACATGAACTGCTACTCTTGTGGCTTGTAGATCCGCTGAGACTACGAATGGTTAGAGTCCTTCGTCTATTAAGTTAACACCTGAAATACTTAGCAACCAATTAGATAAACACAACACCACCGGCTGAGTCGAGAGATGACTCTCTGTATTTAAGACAAGATTGCCCCCGTATATGGACTTTACAGAAGTATGGACAATAGTCTCCCAAGATGAAACAACAAACTATCAAGTGTGCAAAGCCTACACAAATGATCTCAACGAAGAACATGAATAATGAAGATTGTTAAGAGAATGATTGATATCAGGAAAATATGATCTCTTTGTGGTGTTGTTAACTTATTTTTCTGTTCATATATTCATATATGTTCTCATGTTCATCTATAGAATTGAGCCAAGTCTTTAATTTATAGGTGTGCAAGATGGCCTCTTCAAATGCCCCACAATGACAATCAATTGTCATGTAATGGATGACATTTAACCCCCAAGTAATGCAATAACATAATGGTCCAAGCAATGGCTATTATTGGGTGGATTCAATGCCATTGAAACCCCCTCAACAACCAAATCCTTTGGGATTCCGTTGAGCAGTCACTGCCCATGAAGCGTCGCGGCTCTGCCACATTAGCACTGCGGCGCTAATTCAACACAAAACTCACTGCCACTCCGGCGCCGCAGCACTACAAGGGGGGCGCCACGGCGCTCCGGCGCCGCGGCCCTTCTCGGCTCCGCCACCCTTTTCCGACCCGTACCATCTTACACTTCGCACAATCCTTCCTTCGTTTACCAACGTGAAACACTTGTCATTTAGCAAATAACCGTCCATCATTCCATGTCTCGAACATTTCACTTACGTACCAATATCTCTTTTATTTACGAAATTTACGATACTTGGCACTAAGATTGCACGTGTGTGGAAAAGACATTTACGACGTACGGGGCCCCAATTGTTCGAGTCATAAATAATGGGATAAACTTAATTCCACATTAGTAAATTTTCAATAGTAACATGTTAATATATATATATATATATATATATATATATATATATTGGGGAGCAAGTGTGAGCAGATAGGGACTATTCAGACCTTGGTTTGGCCACTAGTGAACTGCAACTGTGCTGTTGTACTTCTGCCAGTGAACAATACAACTTTACAGCTGTAGCGTTGACTGTACGACAGCCAAGGGAGCGGATCGCAGACCTGTCCTCTATCTGGTTCCTCGAATGTTTGGCAAATCATCAAAACACAAGATGACATAACTTATCAGAGATTAACCCAATAGATGATCCATCTTATGTGATTTTGGCAAATGCTTATGCTAGTGCAGGGAGGTAGGATGAGGGGAGGGAGTTGGGGAAGAGAATGAAGAATAAGAATGTGAGGAATGAAAGTGGCAAGAGTTGGATTGAAGCACTGGGAGAGGTTCATATGGTTTTAGCTAGTGATAGGAGGCACGAGAGACCGTTGAGATTTATGCTATTTTAGCTAAGTTATCTGAGGAGATTGAGAATCTGGGTTTCGTACTCGGATGGACTGAAATGTTGCATGAAGTAGAAGAGAAGGAGAAGAAAAAATCACCATGGAGAAATTTTATCATCAATGGAATGAATTGTCATAATATTATGGCTGTTTTACTACCGTACGACTAAAATCATGAATTGTCGAAAAAGCACAATGGTGGACTATTCGTACGAGTAAAATGCCTCACTACCGTCTTCCCTCCCGAAAAGACTTTGTCATTGTTGTCCACCATTTTCAAAAGAAAAGAGCTTGAGAACTTCCCAAAGAAGGTAAACACTCAGAGATGAAGTCAGAATTTGAAGTTTGTGGGTTCGAAATTTTAAAATAGGACAACGAACTCAAGCTAATATATAATAACCGCCAAACTAACGAATGCATACCGTTACTCAATATATATTTCAAGAGAAACAACCACTTAAAAACTATATAAATATAAATGTTAACGTGATTTTTACTTTTAAAAATTGTCATTTCATGTTTTATTTTTTAAAAATATATTTTTTAAATATATATATATATATATATATATATATATTGCTGAGAAAAAACGTACATGGAAGAAAAGGAATTGTTAAAGTTTTAAAAAGAAATTTGCACATATATGCAGCATTATCTTTTCTCTTTCATGTGGGATCAACATCTATCATCAACTAATGTTGTTTAGAGCATTCAAAAAGTCACGGACCCTATCATTTGTTAGCATTTCAATTTCGCGGCTGCTTAGTATTTGGAAAGAATCAGTTGGATGTTCTTATGGTGATCTAACATGACTTCATAATCCATCAAATTACGGTGTGTATCTTTATGGATCAGACTTTCGAGACCACGTCCAATGTTAAAAAATACTGTCTGGATACACAATTATTGTACATGCTCCTATGATGTTATTAATACTTGTTAGAATGTCAAGATACACAATTAGTGTACATGCTCCTATAAAAAATTAAATTGCAAATATATACATTATATTTTAAAATTAAATACTCAAATCTCCATATTATAAAAATATTACCCAGATGTCAAAAGTAGATATTTTAGAAATTTTACGCATATTTTTATTGGACTCCATCATACAGGGGCAAAATTGTTTTTTTTTTTGATATTCAGCTTTCCGGCATTCTTAATCTTCAAGCTATGCTTGATATCGAAAGTTATGGATAAAATTTATTTAACGTTTAATTTCAACTAATGTATTATATTTGATATAGGAAGTGATGTATTTTTTTAAAATAATTTATACTGAAAATTAATTGTAATATTGATATGAAGCCTGTCTCTAAAACTGTCTCTGACTAATAATATTTGAACCATCATTAAATACCTACCAACTATTAAAATGGAATCAACATCATCATACTTACCTATTAAATTTTTGTTGGGCTACTAATTATATCATTATATATGAGTTTAACTTATATACATATAGTGTAAATAAGTTTTTACAATATCAGTTTACCTAACATTTCATCATTCATAAAAAGTAAAATTTATAATTTTTTAAAAGGGCAAATTAAAAGAGATTTTTTTTTAATAATTAGGTCTATTTATGGCACAGTTATAACATTATCTTTCTTCTTTCAAATCTCTTAAATGCACGTACATATGTACAAATAACATAACATGACAGTCATGTTATTTACAAAGTAACTAGACCTATTCGAACTTGAAAACCAAGATAATAAGAATAACCAAAACTCACTCTTTCAAAAAGGAACCCATTGCAAAATAATTAAAATCATATGTAAGTGAAGAAAGTTAATTCCATGGTTTATTTCATCTCCCAATATACAAATATATACAAGTTTACATAATCAATTTAGGCTATCTCTAAGGATATGCTAATCAATACAGTATATCTAATCATCCTAATTATTTAATTCTAATTATAATATAATTGATATGATGGAGATAATTAAGGCATATGTCCCTAATTATCCTAACATCCCCCCGCAGTCTTAGCGGGAGGTTCTCGTATGATGAGATTGTCCCTGAAATCATCAAACAGTACGCGCGGAAGACCTTTGGTGAAGATGTCAGCAATCTGATAACAGGACGGTACATGGAGAACACGGACTTGTGCACGTGCAACCTTTTCTCGGATAAATAAGATATCCATTTCTATGTGTTATGTGCATTGATGCTGGACAGGGTTACCTGATAAGTAAATCGCACTCACATTATCACAATAAACCACAATTGCTTTTTCAATCGGACAATGAAGTTCTAAAAGGAGATTACGGAGCCAACATGATTCAGCGACCACATTAGCTACCCCTCGGTATTCTACTTTAGCACTTGACCAAGACATTGTCGGCTGTCATTTTGACAACCATGAGTTGAAGTTGTCTCCAAAAAACAGACAATAACCAGAGGTGGAACGACGTGTGTCAGGGCAGCCACCCCAATCAACATCTATATAAGACAATAGACTCGAAATTGAGGACTTATATAAGTGCAACCCAAAATGAAGTGTACCCTTAACATACCATAGAATGCGCTTGAGAGCTCCCATATGTTGTTCTTTCGGATCGTGAATATGTAAACACACCTATTGAACTGCATATGAGATATCAGGTCTAGTGAAGGTAAGATACTGCAGTGCCCCGGTTAAGCTGCGGTAATGTGTTGGATCAATGTATGGAGTCCCTGTAGAGTTACTCAATTTTACTTTAGTATCAACCAATGTATGTGACGGTTTGCACGAGGACATCCCAGCTTTGTCAATGATCTCCTATGCATATTTCTTTTGATTTAGAAACAGACCACCGGCATATTGAGTTACAACAATTCTCAAAAAATAATTTAAGGGGCCCAAATCCTTCATTGCAAATTCTGCTGCAATGAGGGACATATAGACTAACGAAGTGATGCAGATGATACTGTGAGAATGATATCATCTAGATATAGAAGTATGTATGCCATGTCATGTCCTTTCCTATAAATGAACAAAGACTGATCGGACTTGCTGTATGAGAAACTCAGTATGGATACTAACTCTGCAAACCTGTTATACCATGCCCGGGGAACCTATTTCAAATTATATAAAGATTTTTTCAACAGAAAAACATAATCTGGATGTATAGGATCTCGAAAACCCAAAGACTGGTGCATGTAAACCGTCTCATGTAGATGGCCATATAAGAATGTATTTTTGAAATCCAACTGATGAATGAACCATGATTTTGATAGTGCCAGGCTGGTTTAACTACCGGACTTAAAGTTTTACCACAATCCACACCAACCTGCTGAGACCTGTCATCACCAACAAGACGAGCTTTGTATATCTCAAAGGAGCTATCAAAATTCTTTTTATGACAAAAAACCCACATAGACCATATTATGTTCACATTAGATGGACGGGGAACTAACTCCCACGTCTAATTTTTAATAAGAGCATCAATTTCGTCTAACATGTTAACTTTTCAATTCGGGTCTGATAGGGCTGCTTTTGGATTTTTTAGAAGAGGTGATGGTTGGACTAAAGATGTTAGGTTAAAATTACACTTGGGTTAAAAACTCCCGTGCATGGCACGGGTTTCAATGGTCCGAGGTTTGGGATTTGGGCTTTCGGGTTAGCTAGTGGGTCAAACTTGGGCCAAAATGGGTGGCTGGTTGTTATGGGTTACTGGCTGGTCATTGGGTCGACACAGGGTGATGTGTTGGGCTGGAAAAAATTGGTTTGAAGACCTGTATACTGGTAAGGGTAATGGGGCAGTGGGCTCTCCCCCTTGGGCCTGCCCTCCAAAAGAAATGGACTGGGCCGAGGCCAATGGAAAAGAGGTAGTGACCTCTTCTCCTTGGACTGGCCCAGTCACATTTCTTAGTTGGGTTTGGGCGGGTCCCATATGGTTTTGGGTATTTAGTTGGTGATGTAAAATCGGATGTATTCCATCATCCAAAAAATCATATGAAGGTGGGGATGTCACGTGAGATTTAGAAAATGGGAATGTAGACTCATAGAAAACTACGTGACGAGAAATAATAATTTTCTCATTAATCATATCATAACATTTATATCCCCTATGATTTTGCGGATACCCCAAAAACACACAAGGAGTGAAACATGCCTGAAGTTTGTTAATGGTTGTGGATGGAAACAAGGGATAACAGAAACACCTAAAAACCCTCAAATGTGTAAAGAAGGGAGACGATGATACAACCTTTGTGTAGGTGATATGTTGGAGATTAGTTTGCTAGGAAGAATGTTAAAAGATATGTGATCATTTGAAGTGCATGATGCCAAAAAACTGGTGGTGTGGACGAATGCACACGAAGTGTGCGAATTATATCGTTAATTGTTTGAAGTTTTTGTTTCGGCTTTCCCATTTTGAGGTGATGTATGTGGACATGAAAGACGCAAGGACATCCTATTTTGGTGACAAAAATCATTAAATTAGGCATTTATGAATTCCCTCTCATTGTCACATTAAAAACATTTAATGGATTTGTCAAATTGAGTTTTGATAAAAGCACTAAATTGTTTAAAAATGGTGAAAACTTGCGATTTCCGTCTTATGGGAAATGTCCACAGAAAATTTGAATAATCATCCAATATAAGCATATAATATTTATGACATGCAAAACTCAAAAATGGGGAAGTCCACAAATCACAATGCATAAGATCAAATGGCAGAAGTGATTCTGAATTAGATAATGCAAAAGGAAGTTTAACATGCTTCCCAAACACACAAGTCTGGTAAACAGAAGAGTCCAAAAGTTTATTACAAGCAATAAAATTATTTGTCCTAAGAGTGTCGAACACCGGTGCTCCCGGGTGTCCCAACCGATTATGCCATATGGTAAGAGAAATAGCTGCAAAGGTTGATGGTTTGGTCACTTGGTTGTTGGTAGTGGTAGTGATGGGATACAAGTCCCCCATGCTATTACATCTCATTAGTGGCATCCCCGTCTGAAAATCCTTTATAGAAAACGCAAATGGATCAAAATTCACTGAAATATTATTGTCAGTTGTAAAACGTCGTACATATATCATGTTTTTAATTAATTTTAGTGAATGTAAGACGTTTTTCAAATATAACGGTGGGTGAAGGGGGATTTTACTTGACCAATACCACGAATTGGAATTTTCTGTCCACTGCCGACAACAATATTTTTATTACTGCTCATATTAAAATAAGACGAGAGATTACCTTAAGATGCCATCATGTGCAACGTAGCCCCTGTGTCCATGTACCACGAATCATCCGGAATGTTCAGATTCATGTTGTTCATGGCCTGTTTGATATTAGTGAGAGCATAGCTTGCGGAAGATGGTCTATGGACTGCAAAATCTTGTTGCGGATGAGAACCCAGAACTCCTAATTGTCGATTTGAAGATGAGGGTCTGGTCCACAATGTGGTGGGTTATGGGCACGGATGGACATCCCATTGTGGGGCCCACGACACGTACTATCCCCAATGGTTCCCGCCAAACTGGGATTGCGGTTGCAATTGGCTGGGCCGCCACTGCCCTTGCTGTGGGTGGTTGGTGCTGCCTCCGGTTGGTTGGACGCCTCCCCTACCGCATCATTTTCCACCATTATTTTTTCCTTTATTGTTATTACGATTTGACCCCATTTTTTACCATTGTTATTGCGATTTCCAGTTCCACCCGAAGCAGAATTTTGGGATGCAAAATCTGCGGAAATTGAATTGGTGGAGACAAGGGTAGTTCCGGATGTGGCTGTCCCCAAGGCTGCTTGTTTCTCCTTGCGGGTTTCTTCAAGAATTAATCGCGAACTAGCCTCATAAATTGGAGGCAACAGATTACTTTGTTGAATGAATGTAGCAACCCCATCATATTGTTCATTCAATCCTGCAATTAATTGAAGAACCAACTGTTGGTTTGTCACCGGCGCACCAACGTTGGTTAGTTGGTCGACAAGCATCTTCAATTCTTGACAATAGGTGGAAGCGTTTGAAAAATCCTCCAACTTGACATTGGTGAATTGGTTTTCAAGATATATACCGCCCTCGAAAGTTTATTATGCTGAAAAATATTTTGTAATCGTTCCCACGCTTGTTGAGCCGTAGAGTTTGGTTCCAATATAGTATGCAACAAGTCGTTGGAGATGGTTCCGTAAATCCATTGAAGGACTATAGCATCTACATGAGACCATAACTTTTTATCAACCTCGGTAGTGTCCGAAGAAGAGTCGGAAGGGATGATATGGTCTATTACTCCGTATGCTCGGCAGTGGATTTTGAATAACTCCGCCCACGAGGAGTATTGCCCTTTTTCCATCTCAAGTATAATGGAAATAAAGTTCTTGACGTTGTTTACGGCAAGAGCTGGATGAAATTTTTGTGTCTCGGCCATAGTTTCCCAGGAAAAAATAAGAAGAAAAGATGAAGAGAGAAAAAAATATGTTGGGATTGGTAGAAGAACCCTAAACCGGAAGTTATATGGTGGCTAGGGTTGAAAGGTAGAAGAGTGGTTTTAGGGTAGAAGAGTGGTTTTAGGGTTTGTTTATGGATTAGGGTTTGTAAAGAAAAAAAAACCTATATGTGGTAGCTGAAAATATTATTTCGGTGGGGGTGGGGTGGGGAGTCGAGAATATGAGGGGAGGGGGTGGGCAAATTTTAATTTGTGGCTCTTGATACCATGAAGGAAGTTAATTCCATGATTTCTTTCATCTCCCAATAGACAAATATATAAAAGTCTACCTAATCAATTTAGGCTCTCTCTAAGGATATGCTAATCAATACAATATATCTAATCATCCTAATTATATAATTCTAATTCTAATATAATTGATATGATGGGATGTGATCGGATATGATGGAGATAATTAGGGATTATGTCCCTAATTATCCTAACAATAAGAAATATATAAGTAAGATATAATAGGAAAAACAAAATTGAAAGAACTCACGGTTTGTCCGATAAGATCAATGCTTTTACGATTATTAGACAATGAGAAATAAATGATAATAAAACCAATAAAGTGTAGACTCCATTCTGTCACCACATTATTTGAACTTCATCTCATTTCTCACATGTTCAATGTAATGTTTCTTTCATTCATTTGTGGTAAAGTTTAGCCTCCAAAGGCAAAAAATTCGGGTATTACAGTCCTTACAAATAAATCATATATTTTACAAGGATACAGAATAATGAATTTAAATGTAAAATATTAACACGCAATTAACTGACTGAATGTAAATAAAGTTGTCACAACAAGATCAATATTACAAAAAACACTCAATAGGGTTGATGGTTGTGGAGCCATATTTTGCTGTCACCTTCAAATTTTCTTGAGTGACAATTTGTTGTGCCCCCTCAAAATCCCGAACAAAGAAAAAGGGAGTGAAAGCACGTATTCCAGCTATAATGGATACGAATACGCATTGCACGTATGTTTTTTTTTTATGTACATACCACTCTTTATCACCCTTCTTATTTTTTTTTTCTACGTGGTGGAAGAGCTTCCTGATCTGTCTCTAAACTAATCAGGTTCGTTTTCACCGAGCTGGTCGCTTGAGTCTATAGACTACCTTTCCTATCTGCTTTTGTAGGTCAAGATATTTCGAAAGTAGCAAAGGGGAAATTCGTTAGGAGAGAAAACCAAGATTCTCTTGGTCCTTCTAATGAAGTGAAGTGATAGGAAGAGAAGATTGCTGGCGGGAAATCCCTATTCATGAAAGCCCCTATCCGAGTTCTTCCCGGTGGGAGTCACGAGGCTATCAGGATAGCCGTCAATGGTTTTTCAAAAACCAGTTGAACCGCCCGAATTCTACCGTATCGAACTGATTTTTAGGTATTTTTCAATAAAATCGAAAGTTTGGATATAAATTTATAACCGTACCGAAAATTAGGCTAGGTTTTTTATTTTATAGAATTTACCGAAAAAATACTGAACCTAACCGAATAAATATATATGTAGAAAATATATATTTTATGTATTAAAAGGTCTAAAATATTACTCTACTTTATGGTAGTATCACTTATCAACAACTGTAGTAGACTAAAAGGTATGTTCTATCTTATTCTTATTTTTCTTCCCTCTTTATATTTTCTAAGTTTTGAAAGTGATTATTTCAGTTAGCATGGTATTATATATAACTTTATCTTGTAAACTTTTTAGCGTAAAATTTAATACAATTACCCTTTAACCTAAGCTTTACTAGTTCACGTAAGTTATAAGTATTGGTTCATCTATTTCAAATTAACTGATTGGTGTGAAGATTACCAATTTAATTTATTAATATAGTTCTGCTATTTAGCATTTTTTTTATATGATAATGATATTCTATTAGAAGTAACAAGTATAAGTATATATTTACTAGTGACATTCATTAGTCAGATTTATCAATAATGTTGCATTTCAGTTTGTTTATAACTTTTTAATTATAACTTAAATTGTTTTTGGAATTTCATTGGCCATTAGGTAATCTTTTAGAATATCTCGAATTGAACCGATATCGACGAAAAACCTAGATAATGATACGATTTTGGAAACTCTAATTTTGGTTATACAAAATCAAATAACAAAAAAATTGCATGATATAAATACTATAAAATAACCGAATACCATTGACACCCTACCCTTGATCCACATGGTGTTGCGCCCCCTTCAAATTTTCTTGACCAACATCTTGTTGTGCAATCTCCTAACAATTTTTGTGCGGATTTCCCTTCAAACACACTGATCTTTAATTTTTCCCTTCATATTAGTAGTCTTTAATTTTTGCCCATGTTATTTATTTTATGAAAATATTCAGGTCAACTTTGCAACGCATAGTCTCTATCATATTTTTCTCTTCGAAAACTAAATTTTTGTCTCGCACAACATAAATTATGTAGGAATTAAGAGTCACGCCCCGAACCATGTCTTGAGTGTAACACGACACTCGGTGCCTGAATGCATTTGACCGAGCGAACCAACTAGTTGGCTGAATCAATATGTGGTATATACTAAATATGAAATAAAATATATAAACATACTGAGTTTGCTGAAAAGTCTGACTGAATAATAAAAATATAAAAATACAAAAATACTGAGATAAGCCTGAAAGTAATAATAATATGTAGCCAACATGGCTAATATAAAAGCCTGCTAAGTGTTGACTAACTGTTCTAGTCTATGAAGCCTCTAAGAATAATGAAGTACTGACTGTTACCGAGACAAGGCCCCCGACATACCTAACTGTCTGAACTAAATTAAGAATGTAAATAAGATAACGCCCCGAAAGACTTGGGCTCACCAAATCAGCTGATACTGGAACATAGCGAGCTGAGTCGTCAACCTGTAAATTGTTGTCTATATCGGGAGATGCAGGCCCAGGGCAAAGGGGCGTTAGTACATTTGAATAGCACTAATATGTAAAGCAACTGAAAGAAAAAATTATAAGCGGGATGCTCGGGAAGGGAAGCCTAAATAAATAAATAGCTAATAAATACTGAAACTAAAATTGTATGTGTAACTGATAACTGTAATGAACAAGAGAAGTGAAGTTATGAATACTTTCCTGTTCTGCATCTGAAGCACATGTTTAACTGTATTTGTATATATATGTATATGTAGGGCCTTGGCCCAATAATAAATGCACAAACTATGGCCATGACCAAGTAAGTACGTTAGTCAATGGCCTTGGTTATGTATACATATACATGAGACTGTGTCCTTGGAAAAATCACATATGTTCAATATTCATTAGTTATTATTAAGGAATTGAGATTACTGGATTAATGAACATCACTGAATTGAGACTTGTATTCATGAACTGGGTATAAGACCTGAAGCCTTAATTGTTTCTAGACCTGTTGAATTTCTAGATTGAGACTCATGGGTAGCAAACAAGAGTCTATACTGATTACATTCTGAGTTCACAAACAAAAGTCAATAAAGAACGTGGCATATGGAGAATTATCAACATTCCCTAACGTAGAGAGTTAACCTTACATACCTTAATTCCCTGCTCTTGAGCGTAATACAATATCCTTTAACCCTTTTAACTTTAATCTAAGTCAATACAAGTAAAGGAATTTCATATTAGCAATAAAACTCATGCTTTGAACCTCTAAGCATTTTATCAAACACTTAGTGGACATAAAGCTCCACAACTTTCATTAATGGTGTTTCTTCACCCAAGAACACATCCTCTTGCCTCTAGGTGATTCTACAATCTCAAATAGATATAATTAACATCATACTTCATCACCCATATGATTACAACAATCCTAAGTCAACAATTCACCCCATACAATAGTTCATATGATTTTCTTCATCAAACCTATTAGCTTATCTCAAGAATCTATGGTTTATAATCATTGATGAAATACTATAATCAACTAGGAGATGTAGATAATACCTTTTTGATGTTCAGAAATATTGAATTAAAAAACTAGGGCTCCTCGTCCGATAATAACGTTTCAATCACAATTCTGAAATTTTGAATTGAAGTATCTGCAACACAATCCTGATATGTTTTGCATGATCCGCCTCACTACGGGAATATATCAAGATATCATCAATAAACACAATGACAAATAAATCGAGGTAAGTCTTAAAAACCTTGTTTATAAGATCCATGAATGTTGTTGGTGCATTCGTCAACCCAAACAACATAACCAAAAATTCGAAATGCCCATAGCTAGTCCTAAAAGCTATTTTAGGAATATCAATTTCCTTGACCTTTAACTGATGGTACTCAGATTTGAGGTCAGTCTTGGAATAACAATAGACACCCTGAAGTTGATTGAATAATTCATCGATATTGGGAAGAGGATACTTGTTCTTGATGGTAACCTTGTTCAGCTGACGGTAATCAATGTACATACGCGAAGCCCCATATTTCTTTCGGACAAACAAGAACAGTGTGCCCCAAGGTGAGACACTTGACCTTATGAATCCTTTATTTAGAAGATCCTTCAACTGAACTTTTATCTCTTTTAACTCTGATGGAGCCATTCTATATGGCGGAATAGATATTGGCTTAGTGCCTGAAAGTAGATCAATTCCTAATCTCCCTATTAGGAGGAACTCCGGGAAAATCATCGGGAAAAACTTCTGGAAAATCATTAAAAAATGGTACTGACTAGAGAGAAGGGACCTGAGTGTCTACATCTCTAACTCGAACTAGGTGATAGATATACCCCTTAGAGATAATCTTTCGGGCTTTAAGGTAGGAAATAAACCTACCTCTAGGCCCTAATGCATCACCCTTCAATTCTAGAACTGGTGTACTAGGAAATTCAAAACTCCCGATTTTGATTCTACAATCCACTGTGGCATAACATGAGGAAAACCAATCCATGATTACATCGAACTCCACCATCTCTAACTCTACTAAGTTTTCTATTGTAATGCGGTGATAGAATCTAACTAGGTAACCCCTATACACACACCTGGCTATAACTGACTCCCCAACATGAGTGGACACTTCAAAGGGTTCATGTAGTTTTTCGAATTCTATCCCAAATTTCTTAGCAACAAACATGATTACATCTAGATAAGGTGAATCCTGGATCCATGAGGGAATAAACATCAAAGGTGAAGACTGTTAGCATACTTGTGACAACATCTGCATGAGCCTCTGTGTCTTGATGACCTGCCAGTGCATACAAGCAGTTCTGACCTCTACCCATATTACCGGACTTTGCTGCTCCATGCCCATGTTGGGCCTGAGAATTGTGATTTACTGCTAAATTAGCAGACTGAGATACATTACAATCAGTACCTTGTCCTACTGATGGATAATCCCTCAGAAAATAAACCCGGTAACCATATCCAAAACAACCACTTGTGCCCAAACGACATTTTCATGGGTGCCTTCTTCCACACTTATTGCACGTAGGGTTGGTATGACCTTGGTGGCCTACACTAGCCTGAGACTATAAGCCTGGTGCTCCAAAATTCCAGCTCCTCTAATTAAACTTATGCCTAGGGATTAGTGCACTGGCTGTACATGGAGCAGGTCCAGATGACCTATTTTTGAATAACCGACGATTTCCACCTCCCTGAGATCCTCCCTAATTTAAGTTACCTGCAGACATATCTCTTTTATTAAATTCTTTGTCTTTCTCTTTTTGAAGTGCTTCTTCCTCCTTCATTCTACTCTCATTTCCCTGAACAAAATCAACCATCTTGGTAATAGCCATTTCTTTGTTCTGAGCAGAAATATTGACAGCATCGTACAACTAAGGGTCAAGACCATACACAAAACGCCTAACTCTGACCCTCATGTCCGAAACCATGTGTGGAGCATACTTTGCCAAAGAAACAAAGTGAAGATAATACTCCTACACACTCTTGCCATTCTTCTTGAGCGTCTCAAATTCAATGGCATTTGCCTCCCTGACCTCTATTCACAGAAAATGTTCAATAAAAACATCAGTAAACTCATCCCAAGTTGTTGGAGGTGCATCTTCCTCGCGGGACTGTTCCCATGACTCATACCAGATATTGGCAACATCCTGCATCTAATAAGCTCCAAACTCTGCTGCCTCTACCTCAGTAACATGCATAATACAAAGGATTTTCTGAAGACCGTCAATGAAATTCTGTGGATCTTCCTTTTTACTAAAACCTGTGAACACTGGAGGCTCCATACGTAGAAATTCTTGAGTCCTGAAGCTGGATGACTCTCTACTAGCTCTTGTACTTAGAGTCATTCCCTGACAATGAGCTTGTGCAGGAACAATTTGGGTGAGCAGCTAAATAGTTACCCTAACATCTGAGTCAGTGGAACTAGGCTGCTGAATTAGAGTACGAACCTCTGCAGGCTCCCTGGTCTTAGGTGGGGGTATTATTCCCGCATTGGCTAATATAAAAGCTTGCTAAGTGTTGTCTGACTATTGTTCTAGTCTATAAAGCCTCTAATAATAATAAAGTATTGATAGTTACCGGGACAAGGCCCCTGGCATACCTAACTGTCTGAACTAAATAAAGACTATAAATAAGATAACGCCCCGAAAGACTTGGGCTCACCAAATCAGTTGATACTGGAACCTAGTTAGCCGAGTTGTGAACCTGTAAATTATTATCTGTATTGTGAAATGCTGGCCCCGGGGAAAGGGATATTAGTATATTTAAATTGCACTAGTATGTAAAGCAACTGAAATAAAGGACTGTAAATGGGATGCTTGGAAAAAGGCATCCCAAATAAATAAACATGTAATAGATACTGAAATTGAAATTGTATCTACAACTGATAACTGTAATGAACAAGAGAAATGAAGTTATGAATACTTCATGTTCTGCATCTGAAGCACCTGTTTAACTGTATTTGTATATATTTGTGTATGTGGGGCCTTGGCCCAGTAATAAGTGCACAAACTATGGCCTTGGCCAAGTAAGTACGTTAGTCAATGGCCTTGGCCAAGTATACATATACATGAGACTGTGCTCTTGGGAAAATTACATATGTTCAATATTCGTTAGTTACTATTAAGGAACTGAGATTACTGGAATAATGAACATCACTGAACTGAGATATGTATTCATGAACTGAGTATAAGACCTGAAGCCTTAACTGTTTCTAGACATGCTGAGTTTCTAGACTGAGACTCATGGGTAGAAAACACGAGTCTATAATGATTACGTTCTGAGTTCACAATAGTCAAAATGAAGATCATGAACGAATTTCGAACTAGAGAATAGAAGTTTTGCAAATATTCATGAAACTAAGGCATAACTATGTTCTGAGGTAATTTGTGATAGTCAATAAAGATTGTGGTGTAGGGAGAATTATCAACATTCTCAAACGTAGAAAGTTAGCCTCACATACCTTAATTCCCTGCTCTTGAGCGTAATACAATGTCCTTTAACCCTTTAAACTTTAATATAAGGCAATACAAGTAAAGGGATTCCATATTAGCAATAAAACTCATGATTTGATCATCTAAGCATTTATCAAACACTGTGTGGACATAAAGCTCCACAACTTCCATTAATGGTGTTTCTTCACCCAATTACCCATCCTATTGCCTCTAGGTGATTTTACAATCTCAAATAGATATAATTAACAACATACTTCATCACCCATATGATTACAACAATTCTAGGTCAACAATTCACCCCATACAATAGTTCATCCATTTTTCTTCATAAAACTCATTAGCTTATCTCAAGAATCTATGGTTTATAATCATTAATTCAATACTATAATCAACTAGGGGATGACCATAACACCCTTTTGATGTTCAAGTAGATTGAAGTCAAAATCTATGGATCCTCGTCCAACAATAACGTTCCAATCGCAATTCTATGGATTAGAAAGGTTTTAATCAAGTTAGAAGGGTACTAAGAACTTGAATTCATGCTAGAATCATTAGGAAACTTACCTTAGTTGGTTCTTAAGGCTTGGTACTTGTTCTTTCTGACTTTAGGGTGGTATTTCATGATTAGGGATGTTAGAAAAATAAACCCCAAGCTTAAATATAAGAATAACATAAAAATCTCAAGTTTTGACCTCAAATCCGACCAATTTGCGATGGGCTCGCGATGCAGGGCCACTGCGAGACCCCCTGCAGGTCAAAAGTCCAGAAAGGAAATTTTTGTGCGACCAGCCCGCGACGCTGGTCCATCACACCAACCTGCACGTGCGGCACGTGGCCATCGCAGTTGGCCGTATCGGCTTCTGCGTAGTGTTCGGTAAAATGGCCATAACATTTTGTATAGAGATTATTTCGGCCTCCACAATATACATTTGGAAAGGTATTTCAAATATATACGAGTTTCATGAAGGAAGTTTTCCCGAATTCCTTATAGAAGTTTTCGGATACGCGCTTGACGTGAGGCCTTATGCAAACTCACTTGAAAACATGGCCCATAGAGTAGTTTCCGACTATACTTTGCCCAAACACTCTTCTTATCACTTGATTAGTTTTCAAAACACTTACTAAAATCCTAATCTTGATTTCATTACGTTTCCATTGTACGGGTCAAACCTTAGGCCGAAGGTACGAGGTGTTACATTAGGTCCTGCGGCATAGTTTTATAGTAATTTTTTAAATTATGTTGTATGTTGGAAATTATGTCTTATCCGATATAGTTTGTGTGGATGTTATGATACATATGTTGAAATTAAACGCTAACTATGCCTGCCGAAATATGAAATTATGCCTTTTTCATATTATGTTGAGTGTTGAAAGTTATGCCTTATCCGACATAATTTGTGGGTTGAGTATGATACATATGCCGAAGATAAATACTAATTATGCCTTGCGAAATTCTAATTATGATGCGCCAAAAATAATAAAGGGTCAAAATTAAAGAACACAAATTTGAAGGGTAAAACTTATTCTTTTTGTGCGGAATGTCCTTCAAAGGCACTTGTCTTTAATATTTGCCTCTCAAATTTTTAATTTTTAATTTTTGCTCTTCGCCTAAAAACACACGGGCTCCGATTTCGAACCCCTGTTGAGGCAAAAATTTTAATAAAAATTCATAAGGCAAATATTTTTAGCAAAATTAGGCCTATATCGACAGAAGTTTGCCTTAAGGTAGATATTTTCCTTAAGGCCTAATTTTGGGTAAATGTTTACCTTATGGCAAACTTCTGCCGAATAGTCCTAATTTTGCCCGAATAAGCCTATTTTTACACGAATAGACATAATATTTGCTACAAACCTCCGCCTTGCAATTTATTTTTTTGCATGAGCAGAGATTCGAACCCAAAATCTCGGGATATTAGGTGAAGGGCAACATTAAATATTTTAAATTTGATGGACAAAAATTAAAGACTACCCCGAAATAGGGATATTCGGGCAAATGACCCATCTCCTATTGGACCAATATCATTACGTCTACTTTTGCCCCAATTTGGATTTGTGTATTGTAATGTATTTGGTTAGCATATTTTTAATTTCTTGCTAGTATTGGAAATTTCGTGTATTTACTGTGAAAACTCAGCCGAAAAATCTCACAGCGTTACGCCATCTTTACAGCCTGAATCAATGTTGATCATTGAGGTGAAAAAAACCCCACTCAATGGGCAAGTTATAAGCGTTTGTTGGTGTCATCTGTTTGTCAAGAATTTAAGTGATATAAAAGTTCTTCTGCATGAGGAAGTACGTGGCTTTGTTTTCCTAATGGTTTTAAATGTGTACATCATACTGAGTTTGTTGTTGTGTATATAAAATATAAATTTGATTAAATAAAATTTAAAATTAAATAGATCAACCAAGACAGAGCGTAATCATAAGAGAGGTTAATGTGATGAAGTTAAACATGGAAGAAAATTTCTGAAATTATCCCCGAAAATTATATTGTATTTTTAATAATACATTCATCAGATGCATGGAATTGAGATCTGTTAACATTTGATTTATCAAATCCATGCAGTTGGGACATCAACTGTGATGGCGAGAATCTCTTTCTTTGGGAGAAATTGATAGAGATAGATGACGCAGAAATTATTTGCAAACAAACAATTTCTTTGTGTTGCACAATATGTTTTCTACTTTAAAGGGATGGACAAATATGTTATGCGTTTCTTTCTTTATCAAGTATATTGATAGAGATATGTTCAAAACTTGAATTTTTACTACCCCTCTTTTTGTTTCCTTATTTTTGCAATATAATATGGCTATGGTACTCTACGTTATGAGATCAGGAGCAATCGTCTTAGAGGATATATATGGAAAATGCAGAGTCATATTCACGGGAAGATGAGAAAAAATAAAAATAAAATATCAATGGAAGTATAGAGAAAAGAGGTGGAAACTTCATTTAGATATCAGTCACGGTAACAGTAATGTTGCAAAAACTTTTATTAAGAGGAATCAAAATAAAATAAAGTAGACATACGAAGAAGTCAAGTGAAAATGAGGTAAATCACTCTTGATTTGTATTTATCAATTTTGTCATGTGAAATCTTATTGCAAAGAAGTTCTTTGCCTACTCCGAGAAAGTTTGTTATATGTGAGATTTATGGATATCGTTCTATGGCAATGACGGGTTGTGAATTGAAATGATTGAAGGGAATTCTACATAGCTTGGGCGTTGAACATAAATCTATGGTAAAAATGTACTTTGATAGTCAACCAACATTGTATATTGCACGAAATCCGGTGTTTCACGAATGGACTAAACATATTGAAGTTGACTGTCATTATGTCCGGAACGCACTCCAATCTGGTATTATACTTCCGAGTTATGTGTCAACCAATGAGCAACTAGCCGACGTGTTTACAAAGGCTTTGGGTAAATTACAACATGAATATCTGCTTTTCAAGTTGGACATTCGAGATCCCCATGCTCCAACTTGGGGGGAGGTATTGACGGACGAACCTAGTCCGGACCCGGATTGGAAATCTAGTCTAACTCTATTTGTTTTATGGTAGAATATTAGTCTAAGTATATTTGGTAAATTATAATTATGATAGTTTTATTAGAATATTGTTTCCTTGTTAGACTAGGGAAAGAAAAAATTTACCTCTATATAAGGGGATAATTGTGATGAATGAAAAGCAAGAAAAAAATTCTCTCATTATTTTTCTTCTCTCTAAATTTCCGTCCCCTCGTTTCCTCCGGTAACAGATATATTGATAGAGATATATACAATCACGTGTATTGTGCACAAATAGTTGCCCCTTCTCTCTCAATTATGTTGGCAGTTGAAAATGAGTGAAACATAAATTCAGCACTGAATAATATTTTCCATTTTCATTTTTGTTAATATATATATTTCCTTGCCGATTTGGATGATAGGTAATAGGAAAAAGGAAAAAACATCCCTTTAGTAGAAAAGTAAATCCGGGCAGAGAAATTTCACTTGTTGTGCCAAATAATTTCCCTATATATTGTCGACTAATGTTCTTTTTGACTTAATCCGTGTTAAATATACAATATACAGACATGACAATATACACACAATATACATGTGTGTATATTGTATATTGATGCTCGTCTGCCCAGCTGGAAGCTCTAGGTTTTGGCTAACTTATTTTAGGAAATATAGTTAGGGTAAATAAACAATGTAGTAAGAATATTGTATTTTAGAAAAATATATGTGTAGTATATTGTAATGTATTTGTTACCTAAATTAGGATTATACACTACCATAACTGTAGAGTTAGAATAAGATTTTAGGAATAGAATATGAATAGGATTCTCCTATTTTGTAACTTGTATATATACCTATTCAATTAATGAAAATAATCAAGGGGATTATTTCTTTCATAGTATCAAGAGACTAGGTCTAAACAAAAGTTTTCTCTCCCAACTTTTGCCTCTTTTCGGTCGAGACCCCCCCCCCCCTCGGGTTTCTCTTCCAAATTTCGTCTTCCGCTCTAAAAAAACCTCTCTTAAATTTTTCCTCCTTCTTTGTTCTTTCAATATGTCAAAGAACAATTATCATCCTGCCCTTATGGTTTCCAACATCAAGAACAATATCCCTATTGTGCTTGAAATGGAAAACGTTCAATATGCGACGTGGGCAGAGTTGTTTAAAATACACTCTATCTCCCATCAAGTTATCCATCATATCATTCCTCCCGCTACACCCCTTTCCGAGGAGGATCCTCAATTATGGATTACGCTTGATGCTACCATTCTCCAGTGGATCTATTCCACTATTTCAGTTGACCTTCTACAAACGATTATTGAGCCGGATACCACGGCTATGGCTACTTGGAATAGATTGCGTGACATATTCCAAGATAACCAACATTCACGTACCGTCACACTTGAGCAGGAATTCTCCCTCGTTCACATGGAAGAATTTCCTAACGTATTTGCCTATTGCAAGAAAATTAAAGAGTTGGCAGATCAACTCCGTAATGTGGGCGCACCTGTCACCAATAATCGTCTGGTTCTACAATTAGTTGCCGGCCTTTCGGAGGCTTATAATGGCGTTGGAACTCTCCTTCGTCAAAACAACTCTCTTCCCGCCTTTTATCAAGCCCGCTCCATACTTACTTTGGAAGAAGCCTGTTTGGCTAAAAAGGCGACTACCAGAGCAAGCCCCGTCGTCATGATGGCGTCCTCCCCAAGTTCTTCGGGTTTTGTTAATAATTCGGGCCAAAAACATAATCATGGTGGCGGCAAGAATAATAACAAAAATCGCGGGGGCAAACGCGGCGGTTCTGGTGGTCAGCAAGCAGGCAGTGGGCCTCGTCCAGTGAACAATGGCCCACCGCCCCCTGGTCCCAGCAGTGGGGCCCATGGCAGTGGGGCCCATGGCGATGAGATGGGGCGATGGGCGTGGGCAGGCGACCGCTGCCCGGCCAATTCGGCGGCGATGGTGGCGACCTTCAGGCGCAACACCCAGCAGTGGCGGCCCACTGGCTAGTGGCCCAGCATCAGCCGTTCCAGCGGATACGGTCCAACTCAGTCTGACCGAGAATACTTGGGCCCCGACCTCCGTAAGCCCACCATGCAGCAGGCCCCACTCAGATCGATATCGAGGCCGCGATGCACATATTGGGGTTGACTCAACCGGACCCAAATTGATGTATGGACACCGGTGCCACTACTCACATGACTTCCGAATCAGGTACTCTCTCATCTTATTCCAATTTGAGCACCCCTCGGGGTATAATTGTTGGTAATGACAACTCTATTCCAATTCAGGGTTATGGTCAGAAAACGTTATCTCCCCCCAATCCACCCCTTATCTTGAGAAATACTTTACATGCCCCCAAATTGATTAAAAATTTAGTGTCTATCCGAAAGTTCACCACTGACAATTCAGTTTCTGTTGAATTTGATCTTTTTGGTTTCTCTGTGAAGGATTTCAAGACGGGGAGTCATCTCATTAGGTGTGATAGTAGGGGGATCTTTATCCTATCATGCCTAGTTTCAGTCCATCGAGTCAAGCCTGACCGTCAGCTTTTGCAGCCATTTCTCCTTCCATGTGGCATGCTCGCCTTGGTCATCCGGGCTCTTCTATTTTATCAGTTTTAGATAAAAATAGCTCCATTTCTTGTAAGAGTACGAGTCGTACTCAAATTTGTCAATCTTGTTCGTTAGGAAAAAGTGTTAAATTGCCATTTGTGGATTCAAATTCTCATACTTCACAACCATTTGATATTATTCATAGCGACCTATGGACGTCTCCTGTTCTAAGTTCGTTAGGTCATCGATATTATGTTCTGTTTCTGGATGATTATTCTAAATTTTTGTGGACGTTTCCAATTGCCAATAAATCTCAAGTGTTTTCCGTCTTCATAAAATTTAGAGCATTCATTAGAACACAATTCGAAAGAGAAATAAAGAATATTCAATGTGATAATGGGAAAGAGTATGACAATAGGGTATTTCGGGAGTTCTGTGATAATAATGGGATAAATTTTCATTTTTCTTGCCCTCATACATCTTCTCAAAATGGGAAACCGAACGCAAAATTAGTTCTATAAATAACATTGTCCGCACTATCTTACTTCATGCTTCCGTACCCCCGTATTTTTGGCATCATGCTCTGCAAATGGCAACATATCTACTTAACATAATTTCGTCCAAACGTCTGACATATTCTTCCCCCCTCCAAATCTTATATAATAAGAACCCTTCTTATTCTCATCTTCGAGTTTTTGGGTGCTTGTGTTATCCGTTATTCCCATCCACCATAATTAACAAACTTCAAGCCCGGTCTACTCCGTGTGTGTTTTTGGGTTATCTGTCTAATCATCGTGGTTATAAATTTTTTGATTTATCCTCCAAGAAAATCATCATTAATCGCCATGTAATTTTTGATGAAACTCAATTTCCATTTACTAAAGTCCATACTCCCGAGCCTAGTTCGTATAATTTTTTGAATGATGGTATATCTTCGTATATTACTCATCATTTTTCGGACATATCCCACACCCAAAATCCTCCAATAGACGCCACTGGACTCCATTACTCGTCATTTGTTTCCGGCAAGAATGAAAGCAGTTCGGTGATTGGGCAGTCGGTAGTGCAGGCTATTCGGTCACCCCGATTTCTCGGTTTGGGCCAGCAGCCCCACTATCTGCTGGCCAATCCGTCCCGACCTCGGAAAATTTCCAAAATTCACTAAATTCTTCCTCGAGTCATAGATCGGTCACTCGTAGTCAGCGGGGTATTTTTACACCTAAAAGACATTTTAATTTACATTCTAATGTCTCTAAATCCCCCTTGCCCCGTAATCCTGTGTCCACCTTAAATGACCATAATTGGAAGATTGCTATGACTGATGAATATAATACTCTTATTGATAATAAGACGTGGGAGTTGGTGCCCCGTCCTTCTGGTATTAATGTTATCAGGTCTATGTGGATTTTTGCTCATAAGGAGAATTCAGATGGGTCATTTGCTCGACAAAAGGCGCGGCTGGTAGGTGATGGTAAGACTCAGCAGGTTGGGATAGATTGTGGGGAGACGTTTAGCCTGGTCGTCAAGCCGACTACTATTCGCACTGTGCTTAGCTTGGCTCTTTCAAAGACTTGGCCTATTCCTCAGATGGATGTCAAGAATGCTTTCCTACATGGTGACCTCAAAGAAACAGTCTATATGCATCAGCCGTTGCGTTTCAGGGATCCCAACCGTCCTTATCATGTCTGTTTGTTGAAGAAGTCCTTATATGGGCTTAATCAGTCTCCACGGGCCTGGTATACGAGGTTTGCTGCCTCTGTTTCGACTGTTGGGTTCACTCACAGCAGGTTAGATAATTTCTTGTTCATCTACCGCCGTGGTTCGTCATTGGCCTACATTCTGTTGTATGTGGATGATATCATCTTGACTTTCTCTTCCGATGCCTTGCGCCAGTCTATCATGGCCATGCTCAGTTCTGAGTTTGCTATGAAAGACTTAGGGCCCTTGAGTTACTTTTTGGGGATTGCTGTCAAACGTCATTCATGTGGTTTATTTTGTCTCAACGAAAGTATGCTGCTGAGATCATAGAGAGGGCTGAGATGTCATCCTATAAGTCCACTTCTACTACAGTTGATGCAAAACCCAAGCTTAGTGCCGCGGCAGGTGCACCATACGAGGACCCGATCCGCTATCGCAGTCTTGCAGGGGCCCTCCAGTATCTTACCTTTACCAGACCGAATATTACGTATGCTGTTCAGCAGGTGTGTTTATTCATGCATGATCCCAGAGTTGAGCACATGAATGCAATCAAACGCATCATTCGATATATTCAGGGGACACTGGACTATGGGTTGCACTGGTATCCTTCATCTACATCCACACTTATCTCATACACAGATGCTGATTGGGGTGGTTGTCCCTACACCAGACGGTCGACGTCTGGCTACTGTATGTTCCTTGGCAACAACTTGGTCTCCTGGTCAGCGAAGCGTCAGGCAACTCTATCACGCTCAAGTGTAGAGGCCGAATATCGAGGGGTAGCAAATGTGGTCTCCGAATCATGTTGGCTTCATAATTTTCTTTTGGAGCTTCATTGTCCAATTCAGAAGGCAACCTTGGTATATTGCGATAACATTAGTGCCATATACCTTTCAGGTAACCCGGTTCAGCACCAACGCACTAAGCATATCGAAATGGACATTCACTTTGTCCGTGAAAAGGTTGCTAGGGGTCACGTTCGAGTATGCCATGTCCCATCTCGTTATCAAGTTGTAGACATCTTTACAAAGGGTCTACCCGAGGTCCTTTTTGAAGATTTTAGGGACAGTCTCAGCGTTCGAAGACCGCCCGCTATGACTGCGGGGGTGTGTTAAATATACAATATACACACAATATACATGTGTGTATATTGTATATTGATGCTCGTCTGCCCAGCTGGAAGCTCTCGGTTTTGGCTAACTTATTTTAGGAAATATAGTTAGGGTAAATAAACAATGTAGTAAGAATATTGTATATTAGGAAAATATATGTGTA
The DNA here is from genome assembly GCA_029783415.1 of Anisodus acutangulus. Taxonomy (NCBI): domain Eukaryota; kingdom Viridiplantae; phylum Streptophyta; class Magnoliopsida; order Solanales; family Solanaceae; genus Anisodus; species Anisodus acutangulus. Next base: position 9,453,532 of record CM056511.1, read on the forward strand.
GTATATTGTAATGTATTTGTTACCTAAATTAGGATTATACACTACTATAATTGTAGAGTTAGAATTATGGTAGAATAAGATTTTAGGAATAGAATAGGAATAAGATTCTCCTATTTTGTAACTTATATATATACCTATTCAATTAATGAAAATAATCAAGAAAATTATTTCTTTCAATCCGCTTGTATAAAATTCTAAGTACGCCACAATAGGGTAAGTAGAGAAAAATCTATGACCCCTAAAGTGGTTGAAAAAATGAGCGACCACGTCGACCCCATCATCTATGTATCTTTGTAAAGTAGATAAGGAAAGAGGCAGAAATGGGATGAGTATATTTTTTTGATCTCCCATGTAATTTTGATTTACATCATCCCACAAATCTAGTTACGATAAAAAATCATATTTGAGTCAGTTGTTTCTGAAATAAGTTGAGATAAGAAAAACTTACTCCACGTAACCAAAAATTCGGATTCTCTGTCCAATTAAAACCCCGCGGCAGGAACAAGATCCGATTATAACAACAAGAAGAGATACATACAACATTGTAAAAAGAATGAGTGTGTTATGACCTCCCATGTAACCTTGATTTACACCAACCCACAAATCTAGTTCCGTAAAATCTGAATTCCTGAATTGAAATTCCACATCATGGACATGTAGCTTCTCCCTCCTTGTCGTAGTTTTCATGCAGTATGCACATATAACTTGATGAGCCCAAGGTAAGAAAACAACTGACACTTGATCCTTCCGAGAAATTAAGCACTCCCTATTGCTAACAAAAGAATCCTCTAATAATCTATCAAAGATAATTCCACATTCTTGCAAGATTTCCTTTGGGATCAACGAATTGATTCGGCAGCTCAATAGTCTGTGCAAATGCTTTAAGCTGGGACATATCTTGTTCAAGCGTGAACATATGCTTTCTTGCGCCGCTGGTCCTCCTCTAGTCTTGCCAAGGCTTGCCCCTTATCCTCTTGTTCTTGTCACCACTTCGCCTCAGCTTCCTTTTGAGCGACCTCAACCACAACCAGTTTACTCAAAGGTGGATGAGAATACTTTGTTCCGGCAGGAGCTATTAAGCAACACTTTTAGAATTTGTAATTTTTTTCAAACACATTTTTTCAATATTATATAAGTGATTTCAAAAAGTTTGTATTCATTGATTCAGGGTTGCAAAAACTAGTACAGTACAAACTAAATGTTTGCTTTAATGTTTCATAAAGTTAATGACTATTTTTATTTGAGGCCATGAATGAACAACAAAATAACAAATTATTTACTGTGATTTGGGCCATTAGTTCAATAGCTTTATATAATATGATGAGCAAGGAGTTATATATATATATATATAAAATGTAACATTTATACTCAATTTTTCACGTTAGATCAAGTTATATGATATATAATAGATAAATATATTTGCTGTGATATATTATTTGTGAATAAAAAATACTATTTGAAAACCATTTATAAGGACATTGAACAGCCCAAACTCCTTAGAGTAGGCCAGATTAGCACATTTTTCATGCCTCCAGCCATACAATTATCCCTTGAGCTGACAATTCGTTTGGTAGATATCCAATTGCATGCGCGAGAGTAAGAAATATCATTAGGTTAGATGTTGTTTTTTATACGTGTTTATGCCTCATACATGTATGTATCTAACACTACTTGATTATTCATAAATAACGAAGATCGCCCACATTAATTTGTATTTTTATTTTTTCATGTTTAATTATTTATCTAAAACTTATTTTATAATATTATTGATATTATTTTACAAAGTTCGTATTACATGACTCGACATACACGGTTCATAAAATAATATCAAAATTATTAAAGTAAATATTTGAATAAATATAAGACCCTACGTTGCGGGAATTCACTAAGTATGTTGTTGTAAATATTTGAATAAATAATTATAATATATAAAAAAGATCAACATGGAACGTCATATGATGGCTTGTTCATGAAAGTCCAATGATTGAATATAATTTGAACCAACGAAGATGAACAGCCAAAGTAAAATTAGATACATGTGTTCGTTTAAATCAAAGACCCCAAACAAATGCCAAATTTTACAAACATACAATTAACATGAATATGTCACATGGAGCGAGTGTGATGTTTTTTTATTTTCTATCAATGTTTGATATTCATATTAGGATCCTGACAGCTTTAGCTTCACGACGCACAAGGTTCACTAAAGAGGAAGCACTCCTACCCAAAACAATTCAGTCACGAGGCTCGAACGTCAGACCGCTTCATGTTAAAATTGGATGGATTCTGTCCATCCACCCTAGGGTTGGCAAAACTAACTATAAATCATATAATCCGCCTAAATTTTAATAGATTTGAGCAAGATTGATTTTGATGATAGGTTGATTCCGATTACGCCCAAGTTGACTCATTATCACTCCGTAGCCCAAATGAACCCACGTTAATGCTACAACTTGACCCTTGAAAATATTAAATTTTATCCCTAGAGTTTTTGGATGAACTAAGTTTCGATAGTTTTAATGTATTTTCAAGTTTTTAAATATTGATACAATAGATAAGGTTTAGTGAACATATAAATCAACTAGAAGTGTGAAATTAGCCGGTTTGGCTGAATTTGAGCTGATTTGAATGAGTTGACTTAATAAATGAGTGATTCATTTAATCCATCCAGATTTTACTTGCACCTATGGATCATAGCCTAACTCGTCAACTCTTACTAAGTTTTAATTTTCATTATTTGTTTTCTATAATTCGTTTAAGTACCTAATAAGATTTTCAATTCCTTTATTATAACTATATATCAAACAAAAATATCATTTTAATTATACTTCTTTGTAGCTTCAAACGATATCTAATCATTTGGAATTCAAATACTATTAATTTATTCCAACTGTCATTACTATTTAGCTATTTGGATGAATATATTATAGTGGTGATAGTGGGCTTAGTGGTCTTGAACTCTTTTTTAGTAGAAACCATGGCTTAATTATCATCATGTATAAAATCATGTGTATTCCATTTTGTTTAATATTAGTGTTTGCATAGTATTGAAGTTTATTTCAACAATGATCGATCATCTAGATAAACTACCTGCCAATTCGTCTATGTCAACGGTCCCAAATGATTTATAAAAAGGAAAGTGCCCACCATGATCTTGCTTTAAAAATACCCCATCCGTCTCAATTTATGTTGCAATATTTGACCGGGCGTGCATTTAAGAAATAAAGGACGACTTTGCTATGTTTATCAAATTGTCCTTACTTTAATGCTTACTTTTGTTGACTTTTCTTCACAATAAGTACATTTTCAAAATGGGACCCAATAATGGTAAAATAGAGATGATGCCATTAAATAGTTGTCAAATAAGAAAAGATAAGGTTTTTTTTAGGACAAAAAAAAATGACGTCATATAAATTGGGACGGAAGGAGTAATACATTAATTTATCTCTTTTATATAATCTCAATATCTCACGTGCTATGTTTCGCACAACCACAAGGAAGAAAACATTTTGTGTTTCTTGCCTCCCGTTACCTCATATACTTTTGTTGTTAATTGACAATCTCACACCCGTTTTAGCACCACAACTATGTCGAACTGAGTTACTTTCATACACAATCTCACCGATTCAGTATAATGAAATCCTAACTCTTCCTTCATTCGACATTGGAGGATCAGTGACTTTTTGAAACTGCGAGCAAAGTACCCCTTCCGATAAAAAAAGTGTTTACTTAGTCATTTGCACACTTTTTAAGAAAATACTAACTCGTAAGTAAAAATAGGTAATTTAGTCATCTAACATTTAATAAGGGAAAATCTGAAAAAAATAATATTAATTATTTCTTAATTTGATAAGTGAACACTCTTGTTGAACAAAAAAATAAAGGCTAAATAGATACTTTTTTAGATCCGGAGGAGTATATGAAAACATGAATGATGACTTATTACCTACAAAGAGCAATTTAAATAGGAGGCATGAGATTCTGAAAAGTATAACGCATGAAAATCATGCGCTATTTGACTTACCAAGTACACATGGAAGCAGAATCTGGTCATAAAAATGATTGAAACATAGGGTATAAAGCATGAATATATTACATGTGTTATATAACCATTTGGTACACATAATGCATATCTTTACCAGCTTTATATTGACTCATATAGCGCATGTAAACATACGTCACTATTGTTAATGGATATTAACGTCCAGTTTGACGTCGAGGCTCATGTTATTAATGTGTTCAGAGTGATAAATCAGAAAAGTAGAAGAAACATAAAATATTTGGAGCTCATAATTTTCTTGTGTTCTTAAAAAATTTAACCCCTTTATTATTACTCAATGTTTAAGATTAATTCTTTCAAAATAAAACGGAATAAAATATTCTATAATATCGACACTTAATTGCAACTTTCTCCGGTGTCATTTTGGGAAACATATATCACTTCATTTTCCATTCACATAACATAAAACCCAACAGCTCATATAACTCATGTAAATATTCATGCGTTAAGGGTATTTCTGTACCTATATTTAGTGGTCATTGATGGTCATTTTGCTATATGTCGTACGTGCAAAAAAAGAAATGGTACTTTATTAATCGATCCGCAGAACGATGGCTTTTCATCATATATTAAATCATGTGTAATCTATTTTGTTTAATATTAGTCTTTACATAGCAATGAAGTTTCCTTCAACAATGATCAATCATATACATATCCCAAATGATTTATTTATTAAATAGAAAACTGTCCACCACGAATTAATAACGCATTAATATATCTGTTTTATAATGTTGATATCTCACGTGCTATTTTGACCCAAACACAAGGAAGAAAATAAGTCGTGTTCCTAGCCTCTCATTACCTCATATACTTTTGTTGTTTATATAGGAAAAACATAGTATATACTTATTAACTTATCAATATTTCTTCACCTAACAAACCAATAATTTAAAAAGTGACAATCATTTAGTTGCTGAATTTTAAATATACGTAAATGAAAAAAGTGACAGCTGAATAAGAATTTTCTTATTTCCATTTTCTATTTCCCTTGTTGTTTTCCTTTCCTTGTCTTGTCTGGCTAGCTGTTAAATTCAGAAAGGAAGATTAATGTCAAGTCATCCCTAATCCCAAATATATAAAAGAAAATTAAAAGCTTAAGGTCCCAAATAGTTTTAAAAAACCTCAAGGGTTATTGGTGATTATATATAGTAGCACTACATCTCTGACCCTAATGGGTCTAACCAAACCAACTAAATATAATAATCTAAGGGTGTGTTTTGGCATGAAGGAAATTATTTTTCAGAAAATATTTTCCGGTTTTTCCATGTTTTGTGGGTCTACTTTTGGATAAACATTTTCTTTAGAAAAATAAGTTCCTTAAAACTAAGATAAGAAATCTTCTCGAAGGTGAGAAAAACAAGTTCCATAAGTGACATTCCCTGTCTCCTCCCATCCTCAACATATCCTACCCTCATCCCACAGGCCCTAGGGGCGTATATGTGTAGCATGTATGTTATGGATTCACGTGAACCTATAGTAGTTTTTGCTCATATCATGTATTATATGTACTATCATTAAATATTTATATATATTATATATTTAATTATGAACCTAGTTATTAAATTAAATGTTAATTTTAAGTCGCAATTGGAACTCATAAACTTTAAATTTTGAATTCGCATGTGACGACCCCACACTCCTAGCCTCCACCCATAAACTCACCCCGTAGTGTTAACCTAGATTATATGAAATACTTTATAATATTTGTGTTGGAAATTTGTCTTTGGTGGGGAGGTGCGTCCACCCATATTTAATGAATTAAACACTAGTGTTCCGCATGTTGGAGGCTTTGTCTCTTCACACTTGCATAATCTACTAAGTGAGTAGATGACCGTAGGGCCAAGAATCGTTAAATTTCGTTGAGAAATGAAAGAGATATTGGTCAACGAAGTAAGGTGTTTGAGGCATGGAAATATGGTGTGGGACAAATCTACCACATCGGTGAAAAAATGAAGAATTGCTCTCTTTATAAGTCTCTAAATTGGCTAAGGGTTTGGGACCCCAAGGGGTAACACATAAGTTTAAAGGAGGGAGGACCTAGATGTGCTTGGGTTCAAGGCTAAGCCCACACGCGCGCCGCCAGTCCGGTCGGGTCGGGTCGGGTCTTGGGCTTCTTCTGATATTATCTCTTTGGACCCCAAATTATTTAATATTTACAGTTTGGTCCCTGAAGTTTCTAGAATGTTGAATTTGGTTTCTGCCTACCGTTGGAGTTGATTTTTGGGGGCGTTACTGTGCATTAACCAGCCATTACTTGGCTGATTAACTCCCTCCATTACTTGGCTGAATTACACCCTCCTTCAATGCCATAAACAACCATTACTTGGCAGTTTACTCCCTCCTTCAATGGCCTTAAACAACCATTTTCTTGGCAGTTGAGAAGTCCCCCCTTATGCTATATATTGAAGCCTTTTGGGCTGAATTGTGTGAGCAACATATACACAGAAAAACGACACACACTATACACACAGAGACAAAACAGAAAGTCCAAAACGTGAGTAGAAACGTTGGGACGAAAACAGAAACTCTTCATTCCTTTTTCATTCTTCAGCAAGTCGTTTCGTGTTTGTTTTCTTCGTCAGAATCAACCTATTTGCTTTGTAGTGTTGATTATGTATTGTTTTATCTTGAGAGACTATTGCCCGTTAACGTAAAAGTATATATACGGGGCAATTTTGTCTTAAAGACAGAGTGCCATCACTCGACTCAGCACACAGTTGTAACAATCCAGATTTATTGTTTCTTGATTTCAGGTTATCAAGATTCAAGACTCAACAACTTTGCGGCAGTTCTGAATATTGGATTGTTTGTTTATCCTTTCGAACACTTGTAATATTTATTTACTTCCGTACTGCTTTACAATAGTCCAACAATTTGTTGCTTACTAACCAAACACAAGAAAACAGAGAGGAAATAATATATTCCTTTGTAGCAAACACACCTTAAATATCATGTCCATCTAACCATCTTCTTGTGGTTAATCACCATAAGAAAAAATATATTAAGACCAATTATTATATCTTTTAATTGATTAAAGTCAAATCATCACTTTCCTTCTTCTTTCCTAACTTCCACTCCTCTCCCCTGCATCTCTCCATACATATACATTACTCTCTCTTCTCCACTTTTCTCAAACTAATTTCCCATTCTTCTCAGCAAAGCAAAAGGAGCCCACAATTTGATATACAGAAATTAAATGAAGACGGAAATGATAGATTTCAATTTCGACAGTGCTTGCACTTCTCCTTATATAAGTGCTCCTTCAAGTCCAGAACGTTTTGGTACATTCTTTTTCAGTGCCCCTACTAGCCCTACACATATCTCCGCCCTTTACGGAGACACTAACGATACTCCTGACAACGACCTTGATGATAATAATGTAGATGAATTCGCTTTTGAATTTAACGGACATGAATTGGAGAAAAGTTCGATAATACCAGGAGCTGACGAGCTATTTGATGGAGGTAAAATAAAGCCTTCACCTTTCGAGTCCCCCAAATTATCACCAAAGTGGAGGTTCAAACATAAGAAGGAAGCGATTGCTCAAGTCAAGGAAAGAACTCAAAATTCTATAAGAAATTCTTCGGGTTCCAATAGAGATAAAGAGACAAGATCATTACCTCCTATGAGAGTTTCGGATCTTTTGTTTATTGGTGAGGATGATGAAAATATCGATCAAGAAAAGACAGAGTCTTCTGTTTCATCGTTGATATCGTTATGGAACAGAACATGGAAGTTGAAAGACTTATTGCTGTTCAGAAGTGCTTCCGAGAGTCGAGCAAGCAGTAGTACGGAAGAGTTAAACAAGTACGTGTTGGTGAAAAACGTCCGTCAAGAAGATGTGAAGAATTCATCTGTATCGAGCTCGAGGGAGAGAACGATGACGAGGAGGGCGGGACCAATTTCGGCTCATGAGTTGCATTACAAGATGAAGAAAGAGATGTTGAAAGAGATGAAGAAGAAAACTTTCTTGCCATACAAGCAGGGTCTTCTTGGTTGTTCTAGCCTGGATGATGTAATTTCACTAAACTTGCCTCGTCGTCAATAGCCCTCAGCCCTCGATCAGTTCAATCTTTAAGGTTCTCAGCATTGAACTTATTTTACTAAATTCAAAATTTATTTATACATGACGACTCGTCGTCGATAGTTCTTATTGTCTCCGTAAGACAATATGTAATTACTATTTGTTTGATATACAAGGATAAATGGATTGATTACACTTCTTTTTTTAAAAGCAAAATTCTCTATTTCCTATATTTGAAAAAGGAATGATTTATTGAGTTGAAAATTGCTATCTCATAATGAAATAGATTGTATCAATACCAATGGAAAAACGCATCTATTCCCATTTCATACAATCATGAAAATTGACTCTATACTTATGGTTTGGATTGAGACCCGAGAAGCTCAGGATTGTTTTGAACAAGTTGGAATTCAAAAGTCAACAAAGCTGCTGAAATTTCCGGTACCAGTTCTAGTACACACAATCACGGACGAGATGGATGCGATCGTGAACAAGAAAGTGGTTGGGGGCTGGCAGGCCAATAAGCCTTCGCAGTCGCATGAGGCCTATCAAGAATGCGTAGGGTTGACCTTCGTGAATGCGAGCCGTGATCTGCAATTACGAAAAAAGAAAAATCTGGATTGGGAGTTGACCTTGGCAATGGTGTGGTGTCTTTAGCGATTGCAATGAAGACAACTTGGGTGTAGAAGTTCATTGACGAATTTCTGACCTCATTCTTTGCCATTTTAGGAATATGGTGAGTCTAGACCTAGTGAGATCATTCACTCGATCTTTTATCTTACCCCTCAAAGCAAGTCTTTCAAATAATGCATGCCCGGATGCTGGAGGCGTTCTTGGAGTGATCTCATAGTTCCCACGGGGTGGAGATGATGGGACTCAGTTCATGGATTTTCATTTCTTTTCTATTTCCGCATTTCGCCTCAAAAGGTTGAAGGAGATAGTACATCAAGGTGTTCGCAAAAGCCAACTTGATCCTCTTCCAAGAGATCATAAATGAGGGAATCCTGGGAGAGTCGTCGACTTCAACTACCGTTCATGTGCGATTCATACTAGATCTGACCAACTGCCTATCCTACCTCCTCTATGTTCTTGACAGCCCATCTTTATTATACGATAACGAAACAAGTAAAACATGTAGCAAGCATGTACAAGTCAAACCACATCATGATTCAACTACGGACTTTTGTGGGTTAGAACCAATAGACTGGTCAATTCAATCCATGGGCCCTTGTGGATAACATGTAATCAACTAGATTGAAATCATATGATCCTTATAAATATTCGTGATTCGTTAAATCTAAATCCACGGGCCCTTGAAGATATTGGAGATTTGATAGACCGAACAATATGATAATTATCAACTCAAATAACTGAAATATATAACACACAGTACACGAATAACATTAACAAATATAGTCATATAAGACCAGCTAAAACAATGCATATAACAATGCCAAATACTCCTAACATGATTCAATAATGAAACTGTTAAACAAAGTATATACCCGTGATATACACTTGATATACATAAGTGTTTATCACGGGTGCAATCGCTAACAGCCCAACACGGAAAGGCAACAAGCCCATCTCGGGTTGGCCCATCACGGGTTGGTGTATATTTGGTATGTATATTGTTGTAATATTGTAGTGTAAAGGTTACCTTAATTAGTCTTGTACACTTACCATAATTGTATAGTTAGAATTATGGTAGAATAAGGTTTTAGGAGTAGAATAGGAATAGGATTCTCCTATTATGGAAATATGTAACTTGTATATATACCTTTCAATTAATGAAAATAATTAAGGGGATTATTTATTTGATGGTATTAAAAATCTAGGTCAAACAAAAATTTCTCTCAAATTCTTGTTGCTCTTCTCGGCCAAGACCGAACCCCCCCTCCTCGGGTTTGCCATTTATTCTTCCGCTCTCCAAATCTCTCTTCCAAATCCCTCTATCACCTATTGTTCTTTCGTTATGTCTACGTCAAAGAACACGTTTCACCCTGCCCTTGTTGTTTCTAACGTCAAGAATCATATCCCTCTAATTCTTGAAATAGAAAATGTCCAATACGCGACGTGGGCCGAGTTGTTCAAAATTCACGTTCGTTCGCATCAAGTCATCCATCACATAATCCCCGCGGCTCCTGATGATATGGAGGTGCCTAAACGTGAGGATGATCCTAAGTTATGGACAACACTTGATGCCACTGTCCTTTAGTGGATTTATTCTACTATCTCTACCGACCTATTGCAGACGATTATTGAGCCAGACGCTACGGCGATGGCTGCATGGGATAAACTGCGTGACATATTCCAGGATAATCAAAATTCTAGGGTTGTTACTCTTGAACAAGATTTTTCCCACGTCAACATGGAAAATTTCCCGAACGTTTTAGCATATTGCAAAAGGTTGAAGGAATTGGCGGACCAACTCCGCAACGTTGGTGCGCCAGTTAGTGAAGATCGTCTTGTTTTACAGATGGTTGCTAGCCTATCCAGGGCCTATAGTGGCGTTGGAACTCTCATTCGTCAAAGTAATCCTCTTCCAAGGTTCTATCAAGCCCGATCCATGCTTACCTTGGAAGAAGCAGGTTTGGATAAAAAGGCGGCTACTAATGCTAGTCCGTGGTCATGATGACTTCCTCCACTAGTCCTCAAAATTTTGGTAACAATTCAAACCAAAACCGATCTCACGGGGGCAGCAAGAATGGCCGGAAAAATAATGGGAAAAATCGTGGGGGTAAACGCGACGGCTCAGGCAGCAGTCACGATGGCCAAAATAGTGGCAGTGGACCCTATCCCGGTTATAGTGGGCCACCGACCCCCTGGTCTCAACCTTGGGCCTATGGGCAGTGGGCTTGGACTAGTGGACAGTGGCCCTACGACCCAATTCCACAACAGTTTCCAGCTTCTGTCCAATGGGCTTCCCAGCAGCCTCGACGGCCCACTGCCCACTGGCCCAGTAATTCCAGTTCCAGCAGTTACCGCCTAGGACAGCCCAGTTCTAGAATTCTTGGGCCCCAACCTCCGCAAGCTCACCACACAGCAGGCCCCACTTAGACCGATATCGAGGTCACGATGCACACACTTGGTTTGACTCAACCGGACCCGAATTGGTATATGGACACCTGTGCCACTACCCACATGACATCCGACTCAGGTACTCTCTCGTCTTATTTCAGTTTGAGCAACCCTCGCGGTATAATAGTTGGTAATGATAATTCTGTTCCAATTCGTGGTTATGGTCATAAAACATTATATCCCCCTCATCCACCTCTTATCTTGAAAAATACCCTACACGCCCCCAAATTGATTAAGAACTTAGTCTCTGTCCGTAAATTTACTATTGACAATTCCGTTTCTATTGAATTTGATCCATTTGGTTTCTCTGTGAAGGATTTCAAGATGGGGAGTCTTCTCATGAGGTGTAATAGTAGGGGAGATCTTTATCCTATCACACCCAGTTCCGGTCCATCGAGTCAAGCCTTGCCATCAGCCTTTGCATCCATTTCTCCTTCCTTATGGCATGCTCGTCTTGGTCATCCGGGGTCATCCAGGGTCCTCTATTTTGTCATCTTTAGATAAAAATAGTTTTATTTCCTGTAAAGGTATGAGTCGTACTCCAATTTGTCAATCTTGTTCTTTAGAAAAAATTGTTAAGTTGTCATTTGTAGACTCAAAATCTCATACTTTAATGCCATTTGATATTATTCATAGTGACTTATGGACGTCTCCTGTTCCTATTCTGTAGGTCATCGGTATTATGTTCTCTTTCTGGATGATTATTCTAAATTTCTATGAACGTTTTCGATAGCGAAGAAATCTCAAGTTTTTTACATCTTTCTAAAATTTAGAGCATTCATCAGAACCCAATTCGACCGGGAAATCAAAAATATTCAATGTGATAATGGCAAAGAATATGACAATGGGGTGTTTTGGGAATTCTGTGCTAATAATGGAAAAAAATTTCGGTTCTCTTGTCCTCATACATCTTCACAAAATGGGAAAGCCGAACGTAAAATTCGTTCCATAAATAACATTATCCGCACTCTATTAATTCATGCTTCTGTACCCCCATATTTTTGGCATCATGTTCTTCAAATGGCTACATATCTACTTAACATAACTCCTTCCAAAGGTTTGACATATTCTTCCCCTTTCAAATTTTATATAATAAAATTCCTTCATATTCACATCTTCGGGTTTTTGGGTGTTTGTGTTATCCGTTGTTCCCGTCCACCACAATTAACAAACTTCAGGCCCGATCGACTCCGTGTGTGTTTTTGGGTTTTCCATCTAATCATCGTGGCTACAAATGCTTTGATTTATCCTCAAATAAAATCATCATTAATTGCCATGTCATTTTTGATGAATCCCAATTTTCATTTTCTAAAAGTCATACTCCCGTGCCTAGTTTGTATAATTTTTTGGATGACCAAATATCCTCGTATATTATTCAGCATTTTTTGGACATCTCCCGCACCCAAAATTCTCGAGCGGGCCCACTGCCCGCTGGTCCCACTGGCCCATCACAGCCCTCTCTTCCCAGTTTTGTCACTGTGCCAGCAATTGGGCTGGCCCAGCCAATACTGAACCGGTCCGATTCTGTTCGCCATCATATCGCTTCGAGGTTGGGCCAAGAGCCCACTTGCCGACCAGTCCGTCCCGAGCCCAGCAAATTCCCGAAATCCACTCAATTCTTTCTCGAGTCATAGACCAGTCAGTCGTAGTCAACGGGGTGTTTTTAAACCCAAAATACATTTTAATTTACATTCTAATGTCTCTAAATCCCCCTTGCCCCGTAATTCTGTGTCTGCCTTAAATGGCCCGAATTGGAAAATTGATATGAATGATGAATATAATGCTTTTATTGATAATAAGACGTGGGAGTTGGTGCCCCGTTCATCTGGTATTAATGTATCAGGTCTATGTGGATTTTTGCTCATAAGGAGAATTCAGATGGTTCATTTGCTCGACATAAGGCGCGGCTTGTGGGTGATGGTAAGACTCAGCAGGTTGGTATAGATTATGGGGAGACGTTTAGTTCGGTGGTCAAGCCGGCTACCATTCGCACTATGCTTAGCTTGGCTCTTTCAAAGGCATAGTCTATTCATCAGTTAGATGTAAATAATGTTTTCCTACATGGGGATCTTAAGGAAACAGTCTATATGCATCAGCCTTTGGAATTCAGGGATCCCAGTCATCCTCATCATGTCTGTTTATTGAAGAAGTTCTTATATGGGCTTAAGCAGTCTCCCCGAGCCTGGTATACAAGGTTTACTGACTATGTTTCGACTATTGGGTTCACTCACAGCAGGTCGGATAATTCTTTGTTCATCTACCGTCGTGGTTCGTCCTTAGCCTACACATTCTGTTATATGTGGACGATATTATCTTGACTGCCTCTTCCGATGCCTTGCGCCAGTCTATCATGAACATGCTCAGCTCCGAGTTTGCTATGAAAGACTTGGGGCCCTTGAGTTATTTTTTGGGGATTGCTGTCACTCGTCATTCCGATAGGTTGTTCTTGTCGCAACGGAAGTATGCAGCCGAAATCATCGAGAGGTCTGGGATGTCATCCTGTAAGTCCACTTCCATTCCAGTTGATACTAAGCCAAAGCTTGGTGCCGCAGCTGGCATACCTTACGAGGATCCGACCCGCTATCGCAGTCTTGCAGGGGCCCTTCAGTATCTTACCTTTACAAGACTGGATATTACGTATGCTGTCCAACAGGTGTGTTTATTCATGCATGATTCCAGAATTGAGCACATGAATGCCCTCAAACACATCATTCGGTATATTTAAGGTACACTGGACTATGGTTTGCATTTATATCCTTCTTCGACATCCACACTTGTCTCATACACAGATGCTGATTGGGGTGGTTTTCCAGACACCAGACGGTCTACGTCTGGCTATTGTATGTTCCTTGGCAACAACTTGGTCTCCTGGTCGGCGAAGCGTCAGACGACTCTATCCCGCTCAAGTGCCGAGGCTGAATATCGAGGGGTAGCCAATGTTGTCTCGGAATCATGCTGGTTACGTAATTTGCTTTTAGAGTTTCATTGTCCAATTCAAAAGGCAACCTTGGTTTATTGCGTTAATATTAGTCCATTAACATGTTTGGTAATCCGGTTCAGCACCAACACACTAAGCATATCGAGATGGACATACACTTTGTCCGCGAAAAGGTTGCTCGGGGTGAGGTACGCGTCTGTCATGTCTCATCAAGATATCAAATTGCAGACATCTTTACAAAGGGTCTTCCCTCGGTCCTTTTTAAAGATTTTAGGGGCAGTCTCAGCGTTTGAAGACCGCCCGCTATGACTACGGGTGTGTGTTAAATAAGGTATATACCCGTGATATAGATAAGTGTATATCACGGGTGCAATCTATAACAGCCCAACACGAAAAGGGAGCAAGCCCATCTCGGGTTGGCCCATCACGGGTTGGTGTATATTTGGTATGTATATTGTTGTAATATTGTAGTGTAAAGGTTACCTTAATTAGTCTTGTACATTTACCATAATTGTATAGTTAGAATTATGGTAGAATAATGTTTTAGGAGTAGACTAGGAATATGATTCTCCTATTATGAAAATATGTAATTTGTATATATACCTTTCAATTAATGAAAATAACCAATGATTTTATGAATAAAATCCAACCAAAATCAAGTTAATAATCAAAGGGTGTTGAGAAAATTATTACCTCAATGAATTAGGTCCAAAACAGTCCAACAAAGAATCTCCCTACGAGTTCCTTTTTACCAAAAAAGTTACTCACCCCGTCATAATTTAAGTATCTTAGTTTGAGTAGACACGGAATTTAAGAAATAAATTTTTTTTTTGAATCTTGTGGTCTTTAATTAAATATATGTGTGGTCCTTTAAATCTTGTGGTTTTAATCTTGTCAAAACTTATTAAATACAGAAAGAAAGAGACACTTTTTTGGGACAAAGAAAATTATAACACTTGAATTGAGACTGAGGAAGTAATAATTAAGTCTGAAATTCCAAACTATCCAATTTATACTCTCAGGCCTGTTCACATTCGCAATAGAAATTTGCGCATTTGCGGCCTCAGCGTCAGCGTCGCCTTTGCAAAGCTCTAGGACTCTGAGCTTCACATTTGCGAACTTTGCTCCACTTTTTCAAGCATCACATTCGCAACCAAATGTTCGCATTTGCGATAGATGTGTAGCATTTACGGCATCAAATATCAGATTTTAAGCAACATGCTTTTAACTTTTAACTTATGAAACTATCCCGAGCCCTCGAGTCTCCTTTCAAACCATCCCGGTAAGTCACATATAGAATTATTAACTACATACATGCTCAAGCTCATGACCCAAGATGCTATTACTCAAAATTGAGGGTCATGTTGTAACAAATATTCGAAGAATGCTGATAGGTTAAATTGTTGTTCACGACAAGATTGATCTTATATATTTCAACCTGATGTGATTACCTAGAACATAGATTGACTAATAACTTGCTATGACTAGTTAGTTACTATATCAATAATATAAAAAATCTTTCTATTGTAAATATATACTAACTTAAATTCGATATGCATGCTCATCTATCAACTTGCAAATGATGTAAACTCATACATTCCGTCCTCTCGCATTATACGTTCCTTAATAAGTAGTTAAATGAAATCTTAACTAAAGGAGTTTTGTATTGGTCTCCTGGTCCCTGGTCCCTGGTCCCTGGTCCCTGGAAAAGAAATAATTGAGTGATAATTATAACTTTGTGATTTAAGATAATGATGATTACCTTTATAACTTTATTTACAACGATATGGCCCTAAAAGTCAGCAAATAAAGAAAATTGTGAGGTAGCCCCGACCCTTGTTGTCAACTAGTGAGATACTTATGGCTATACTTGCCCACGTCTAAGCTACTTAAGTACTTATTCAAGAAAATGACATCCACGCTCCGCACTACAGTGCTTTAATTAAATCTGAGATAAGATAAAAAGTAGGTTAAATATAAACTTATTAATTCCTCCGTTCATTTTTACTTGTTCACTATATTAAAAATAAATTTGCACATTCATTAGTTTCTTTTAGCATATCAAGAGAAGACAATTTTTTTCTTGTTTTACCCATAGTATTAATTACTCATTTCAAATTTATTTTTCAAGTCCATTAAAATTATGCACCAATTAATATGTGTATCATATTAAATTATACAATTTATTTATTATTTCTTAAAGAATGTGCAAAATCAATAATGGACATATAAAAGTCAACGGATGGAGTATTATTATATAGTGCATCTTGATATACTAAATTCTCACAATGCACGAGGTCTTTGAAAAAAATAGATCATATACTTCCTCTATCTCATTTTAACTATTGTTTTAGCAAAATAAATTATCTCAAAATAATTGTCGCCTTAGGAATTCAAAACACAAGCTAGTAATTATTTTCAGTTATACCCTTATATTAAAGAACTACTTCTTCTTAATAATATATATACTCGATTCTCAAGAAATATCTACCCCAATAAATAGTGATAACCTACTATTTAAATTGCTTAACAAAAGTAATACGTTTTTTAAAAAATTTTCAGAACTACAATAACCGTATTTGACAATAACATATTAGATATTATTTTATTTTAATTTTTCAATAGATAAAAAACTAGTGGTTAACGGCGTTAAATAGAAACTCGTTACTGAGACTAACGTTTTCAGTTGAAATTGTAACCTAGGGTACCGTTTACTAGGTGTCATTACGTTTAACGATGCCTTTTCCCAATTACTTCCTCCTCATAATAAGTGTTATCTTAGAAAAAAATATCCATATTAAAAAATTAATAATGCAATGTGAAGTTTACTAAATTACCCCTATATAATAAAAATAAATTATTATTTTCTCTTGATAAAACATGTCCAAGTAGTAATCCTTTTGACATTGACAATCCAACAATATTAAGTTACTATGGTGCTTGTCCAATTATCACTTATATGTTACTTTAACTTGTCATATTTTATCTAAGAATAAAGTTGGAAAAAACTAGCCAATTTATGTCTTGATTTTCTAAGATGATATTTATCGAATAATTTTTTTTGCTAAGGTAACACTTATTATGGGACGGAGAGAGTATCTTTAAACAAAACCACTTTTGCTGCGGGAAAGAAGCAGTGGCAATATCCCAACCCACGCCTCTACTATTGCCGGTAAAACGATGATTCACAGCATTTTTCATGAAATTCCCACATCATAGCCGAGAAATTAGTATTGTAATTGAGGTATGTTTTTCATCACAAACTAGTATAGTAAAGTATAGTCCTGTTTGAGAGTTATTTTTTTTAATCCAATTTGAGCTTCGAAACGATTTCTGGTTATTGACCACTTATTTCAAGTTGCATTTGGCAATTGTAATCCAGTCAATCATGAACCACTTCGGTACGATGACCCCTACTACCTTGTTTGGTTCAGACGCATTACTCGTCTTGTTATTGGTAATCCTACTCCGCGTCCTCAGCGGAAACAAGGTTATATCATGATATGGAATTTCGGTCACACTATGACCAAATTGATTATGAGGATTTACATCGATATCTTCATCAGGTTCACTCTCTTCATCATCTTCTGAAGGTTCGTCTTCCTCCGAACTTTCAGAGTTAATTCCAGCATTTGCATCAACGCTGGCCTCATCTTCTCTGTGAAAAAAAGGAAACATATTAGTTAAATTCTAGTAAGATTTTAGGATATATATATATAAGCAAGTTATTTCTCTAAAATGCAACAATTTTGAGGTTTCTAATAAATAATTAAAGATATATAAATTTGTTGCTTTATCTGGCTACTATCAATATGTCTTTGACTACTTGAGCCTTCATCAAATGATCGATGACCACTCCTGTTAGGGCCTGCACCACATGATTGATGGAAATCGGGTGTTGCACTATATGATGATACATTGGTGTGAGATCGATTATATATATTTGAATTGTCGTGTATCGACAATTGCTGGAATGATGGTTGAATAATCGGTTCTGCAAAATGAGTCTGACTAATCATGGAAAATCCATAATTTTGAGCTAATAAATTTATGTGATAACTATGATGAACACTCACTTGAAATACATTATTTTGATTTATTGGTTTGGTCTTTACATACATCTCCAAAATATTTATATCAATCTTATCCGCAAATTTTTGAGGTATGGCAAAAAATTATAGCAAAGACTGATCATTCTCAATTTTAAACTCAATGAACCTTGTATTGTTACTAGACCTTGTATGTATGAGCATGGATATTTTCCAGAAATATCAATTTGAATATTTACACTAGACCTGTCCAAAGGTCTGGTCGGACCGGGTCAGGGCCGGGTCGGTTGACTTTTTTTTTTCCTGCTTGCCCGACCCTGATCCTATTTTTTTAAAAAAATTCTGACCCTGGCCCTGACCCTTCTGGGACCCTACGGGTCACGGGTCGGCCCTGACCCGTCGGATTTTTTTGGCGGGCTAGGGTCGGGTCGGATCGGTGATTTTTTTTAAAAAAAAAAATTGAATTTTCAAATCTAAAATTGGCATTCACCCCTACATTACCATGAAATTTCGACGTTGAAATGTATTGTATATCGTGAGATCTTGACTAAAGAAAAAGAAAATTAGAAACCGATTTGGGAAAAAACACAAATTGATTGGGAAAACGGACGTTTTTTTAAAAATTAGCTGTGCCAAACCGCCTAATGGCCGTTTGACCGGCCCCGTCTCGAAAAAATACGCAAAATAAAAAAAAAAACGGGTAAAACGGACATCCGAGTGCAGAGTTATGACCATTTAAAGTTTCACCAATTTACAACTACTTTCTCTCCCTACATTATGCTTTCGTGATATTAACAGAACGACTAATAATATAAATATATAATTAATAATCAGCTACCGTTTTTATCTTATTTTATGTCGAGCTTAATGTAGATTAGAGCAATACATATATTATAAAAACATGCATTATATCACTTATAAATGGCAAAAAAATATATATAAGTACAAAATAAATATTAATGAAGGAAAAATAATATAAATTATATTAAAAATATATGCGGGTCCGGGTCGGGTCGAGGTCGGGCCGGGTAAAATATTCTGACCTGGCCCTGAATTTTCGGGTCGGGTCGGGACGGACGGGTTCCCGGCCCGATGGACAGGTCTAATTTTCACTATATGTCCCCATTTTCTCATGCAATAATTCAATCAATTCAGCATAGTTTGTTGAAATGGACAATCTAATAATCATTCTGTCACCTTCAATATATCTGGATCCGTTCATTTTAGTAATTATTTCGCCACCCCAATACAAAGCAGCAATCACATTATGCTCAAAATTTATCATCTTTACTCCTACACGCAAAAATAAGACACTTATTATAATTAATTTAACATAAAAATAAATTTAAACTATAGTTTTAGTTTAACATATTATGACATATTTGACTTAATTAACTCATGCCTCTTGATTTTTTTGTGAACGTTGTTTCAACAATGGGCAACACAAGTAGAAGCTTTGCTGAAAATTGTTGGAATGTGTTGAACATTCATTTCATACATTATATTTTATAATGATCTGTGGTCAATTTGAAAAGTATGAGGAAGGGACCTTAGCAGTGTGTCGTTATTGTGTGTCACATTTCACCGTTAAAACGTAAATGTTAATTATGATATATAGGTTAAATCAATCAAAAAGATTCTCAATTTACAGGATTATCTGCATGATTCGATTTCGCGTGCGTAGAAACGTTAATGTCAGTTATGTTTTATCCTGAAATTGTAACTCTGAGTTACGACTTTAAGATCAATCAATGTCAGATTTTGATTCTTTAGAGTCGTTACTGAGAGTCACGAATTAACTATAAAATGTTACTCACAGTAGCGAATTATACTTTAACACCATTAACGGTCAACTTCTTTGTCCGTTGAATTTCTTGAATAAAATAATGCATAATACGTTACTCAGAAATACGTTTATTCTAGTTTTGTAATTTTTTTTAAAATATATTATTTTAGTGAATTGACTTAAATAATAGCTTAGTTCCATAAAAAATTCGCTATACTTGCCCACGTCTAAGCTACTTATTAAAAAAAAAATGACATCCACATTCCGCACTACAGTGCTTTAATTAACTCTGAGATAAGATAAAAAGTAGGTACTATATAAATTTACTAATCCCTTAGTTCACTTTTACTTGTTCACTATACTAAAAATAGATTTTCATTTTTACTTGTCACTTTAAACATATCAAGAGAAGACAATTTATTTTTTCATGTTTTACCTATATTATTAATTACTCATTTCAAATTTATTTTTCAAGTTCATTAAAACTATACATCAATTAATATGGATATCATGGTAAATTATGCACTTCATTTATTATTTCTTAAGGGGTGTGCAAAGTTAATAGTGGACAAGTAAAAGTCAACAACGAGGATATTATTATAGAGTGCATCTTGATATACTAAATTCTCCAGCACGAGGTCTTTGGAAAAACCAGATCATATACTTCCTCTATTCATTTTAATTGTTGTTTTAGCAAAACAAATTATCTCAAATTGTCGCGTTAGGAATTCAAAACGCAAGCTAGTAATTGTTTTCAGTTATATCCTTATATTAAAGAACTACTTCTTCTTAATAATATATATACTCAATTCTCAAGAAATATCTACCCCGATAAATAGTGATAACTATGTAAATTATACTTTGTATTTATTATTTTTCTTAATGGGCGTAAACTGAGACTGGGGGATACTTTATTTTCCAAATTGCCTTAACTTCTATTTTCCATTTTTACTTTTTTAGATATTAAGAATTGAAAATAATTGAGAATATTACCTGTTGGAACTCTTAAAATTACATGACCGTGTAAATTATACTTCCACTGAAGTGGATAGTAGTTAATCTCTTTAATAAATGATGACATCCATTTATCTGTTTTCCGGTGAAAATGCTTCTAGCCAAAAATATAATTAGAGATTTGTATTCAAGGGTTTAAAGACAAGTAGGTTGTATCCGATTCGGAGACCTTGTTGAACGAGTCTAGAATTATTGATTAGGTTATGTACGTGCCAGATAAAAGAGCAAGTAGATATGCAAATAAACAAGTAAAATAAATGAGCTAGATCTAAAATTAATAATAATATAAGAACAAGAGCTGAGAGTAGTGTATTTGCTTCAGAGAGATTTTAGTTACAAGTGTAGGCTTAGAGAAAATACAATGTGTCTTCCTTCTCTTCTAAGTTTTTCATCTATAAGATAAAACTATACTATTATGCCCCTCTAAAATTATGACGACGTGAGCGTAATGATGTCACCGCACCCACGCGCGAAGTGACACTCTAATCTAGGAGAGGTGATGTGATAAGAGTTGTTGGGAATGGAAGACAGCTATGAAAAGGCTCCAGAGCTATCAGGATTCTTGAATACGCTAATACTTACAGAGGCGTTTCTACCCAATATAGATAGTCCCCCAATTTTTGGGACCTTTGAACTCATGGGACCGGAAAGTGAAAGAGTCCTTCAACCGTCAATTCTTGCTTTCAACACATCATCTCTTGGGATTGGTGCGCCAATTAAGC
Source organism: Anisodus acutangulus (assembly GCA_029783415.1). Classification (NCBI taxonomy): domain Eukaryota; kingdom Viridiplantae; phylum Streptophyta; class Magnoliopsida; order Solanales; family Solanaceae; genus Anisodus; species Anisodus acutangulus. The sequence goes on from CM056511.1 coordinate 9,475,206, forward strand.
CGGCTATCGTCCTTTCGCACTCCATCTCTTCGCATTAAATGCTCTGCTATCCTTGTGTCACTCACTTTACAGGTGTCACACATTTATCGACATCTTTCCTCAGGAGTAAATGTTGTAATGATAGTTTGATTTCCTTTCCTTTAAACCAAATGTTACCCCTTATTTGACCTTTCTATGTACGGTTTCTCATATAAGGATTCTCATTCACTCCCTCTGATCTTCAGACGCTTCATATTTTCAAACTTTTTCAAAAAATATGCTGTCCCTTTCTCTTCCTTAGCTAAACCTTCTTACCATGTCTTCGGATTCTTTAATTGCCGGCGGTGCCACCACTCAATCTCGGAGCCTAGTTCGTGGTGACTCACATGTCACTATTCATAAGGTTCCTATCATAGATTCCCTGCCGTCGACTAGAAGGACGTCGAACAACTTCTTCTTCTAATCAGCAGGCCAACACCTATCTCCTTTGCAGTTGGTCTTCTTTAAAAGATCTCACAAAGAGCCCGATCTCCATGGATTCATAGAGATCCCAGCCGGCCAGTACATATAAATCTTCTGTTAGCGCTCGTTATCTGAGTTCGGTGCAGGTGGATTATGGCTGAACCAATATTGAAGTGCTCCTCCCTAGAGAATGAGAGAATATCACTTCCTACCAGCAATGATACTCTTTTGTGTATACATACCCATTTTTCTTGTGGTTGGGTAAACTTATCGATCCTATGATCTTGGAATTCTACCGGAAATACAAAGTGTGACTGGCCCAAATTGGTCTGGCCTTTTGGAGGATGGTAGTATGTCTCCAGTACCTTTCTTCTCAGGTGGGGGAGGACTTTACCCTTGCCCACTTAATTCTTCTTTATTATCCTAGAATTTTCAGAGCGGGGGTTATTCATCTGTCCCGCCGTGGCCAAAACGCGCTGATTTCTGGCATTGATGATGACTTCTACCATGGGTGGATGGAGAGATACATTGTTATTGCGATGAGTGATCTAGTCAAGCCACCCGTGGTGCCTATCCCGGAGCGATGAAATTTTGACCGTAAGTACTTTGTTCAGGCTCGCCCTCGTCATTTTGTCTTCCTCGATTCTTAACGATGCTTATGACTTTCATTCTTCTTCTTTTCTCAGTCATAGCTTGGACACTTGAACCAATGTCGGGTCTGGCCCGATGGGTCCAAAAAGATTCTGGATTACACACATTCTTCCCTCCGGATGTGGTAAGAGATTGTGCCAAAACATAACTGGAAGCGAAAAAATCATGGTATTCTGAAGGGAGCATTAGTTCGATCGTTCTCGGAGGTTCCTGAAGATCCGGATATAGCCCTTCATCAAATTAAGCAAATTGTATCTCAATTGGGCCAAAACCCAGAGGTTATGAACTCTGTCGGGTCCAAAAGGTCGTTATCTCCTTCTTTCCTCCTCCTACCAAAATGACCAGACTGAGTACTAAGGGACGAGATAGTTAGGGGCCGAACCTAGCAGCTCAATCCATTTCTCCCGTGTCCATTAAATTTATGTCAGATGCCAACGAGAAAGAAGAGGATTTTTCCATAGAACTTATCCGCCCACGGGCTAACAGAGCTGACGCCGCTGTTGTCGGTCTTTTTAAGGAGATGGATTTATCGGATAAGACAAACTACTCCATTTTTTTTTCTCTTACTCCCTCTCGGATTAGGGGTGTGACCTCGAGCCCCGCTCATGTTCCTTGTGTTCCATCATCATCTCGGGCTGCCCCTGCTCCGGTTCTTCAAAGATGAGCCCCTACCCCCAAGGTCCTGTCCCTAGGGGCAGAACCGAGGGTCCCAATACTGGTGCGCGCAGCGAGGGCATGCGAAGCTTTCGTGGATCGTGGCTAGTAGATACTTATCCTGCTCTAGTCCGTAATCCCATGGTTTATCGACAAGTTACCCTTTCTGTTACTCAAGAATGCAGCCTTCTTTCGCGACCGGTAGGGGTGGCCAACTATTTGCAACCCTTGGCGAGTAAGAGGGATAAAGAGAAGATGGGGATGGTTTCTGGCGACTGTTTGCTTAACGTTGGTGCTTATGCGGCCGCGCAGGTATGCCATCTTATTTTTTCCTTGTCTTCTCCTTAAGTTTGTTTTCTCATCATGATGTTTGGTTTCTTGAATTGCTCCTCTTTTGGCAAGCCTTCTCACCATGAAAGGTTTTTAATGAAATCTTGCTGAAAAGAGGGAGAGGATGCTGGAGTACTAGAAGCTGCAAGAGCGACTCCCGGTTCTAGAGATCCAACTAATTTCAGCAAAGGACCTGGAGGCCATGTTGGCCCAGTCAGAACAGGACATGAAAATTTATAGTGAGGAGGCTGCTAAATTTCATAGGGAGCTCATGTATATTCAGGGGAAGTGGGCCGAGCATCAGGAGGATTTTTCCAATGTGGTTCAGAGAGAGACGTACATGGCTGAGCAACTTCGGGTTATGGGTATTAAACTCGAGGCTTGCCGGAGAGATAAGGCTTCAGTGGAAAGGGATTTGAATGCACTCGAGGGGTGGTATAAGATCCTTTCAACTCGTTAGGACAGACAGGTCAAGCACAACTAGGATATGATTAATAGCAATACTTCCCTCCGTGCGGCTATGCAGAAAGTGGATATGTCCGACGTGGATGCCCGAATTCAGTAGCTAAAACTGAACTTTATCCTTGGGAAAACCCATGCGGTGTGTCAAGCTCATCGGCAAGTTCTCCAGGAGGTTCGGAAACGCTCGATAAATGTTGAAGCAGCCCTAGCCGATGGTTTTAGGGTAGATGATACAACCCATAAGGCTTTGCCCATGCATGCCCTATCCGTGGACCTTGTTCAATCTTCTGATGATGAAAGTTGGTCTCACGAGGGTGAAAGGGAAACCCCGGCTATATATGAGGAGCACTCCTCTGAGATCCCCATAGCTGAGAGCGGAAGCGGGAAAGGTAACGGGGAGAGATTCATCATCTAGACCTCTTTGTAGCTCCGGATTTGAGAGAAAATGATGCGGAAGTGGCTCTCCCGAAGGATTCACCGACCGCCCACTGATGCTTGATTTTCGTACTCCATGCGCGGAGTTTTTAATGTTTTAGACGTGTTCATTCGCTTTTTTGGAGGACATTTTGTTTCAATGTACCGATATTACCCCTAGTTTCGGGCCTTTTTGTTGCATGACTTCTTATGACTGTATATTTGTTTATCTTTGAATTATAGAATTTTTATGTAAATTGCCTAAGTCCTGTGCGGGAAACGCTTAGCCATTACTTGTTCAAACATAGGGATCCTCCCACCTAAGGACCCCCTCATTGGGACTATGCTCTATGGCAAATTCGATCGCTTGTGTTTAAGTTCTACGATTTGCATTTTTATTTCTCTCCAATGTGTGCGGGATTCTGAGTAATCGCTTCCCCCAATCCGGGAATGTTACTTCTGGCTGCGTATTTTATGATTGGGAATTTAAAGCATCCATTTCATAATAAAAGGAGGGGCCTCATTTGTTCTGTGCCGATGAGGAGGACGTCTCGACCTCATCTTATATTGGCATAAGGTTATGTTTTCTTCAGGCTCTGAGGCCTATAGGCCGTGTCGTGTGTTCGAGTTGGATATTATCAGTTCCAGGAAGATGCCTTTGTACCAACAATTTTAGAGTGTAGGAAGCTTAAAGCAAGCTTGTATTTATTTATTACGTTTGGTATGCAGATCCGAGTAGATGTCTGTTCTTGGTGAAACTAAAAAATCCAAAAAAGAAGAAGGCCCTTGGCCTCTTTAGCTAGGAGTAGATCTTCCCTTATGTTTGTATTTTCGTGGAGAGTCCTTCTGAGTAATACGCTTTACAGTTGTTGCCTCGTTAAAAACCTCGCCGACAAAAACCCACTTGGGAAAAAAGCCGATCAAGCAACATGCATTTTCCTGTATTCACTTCGATGTTCTCTGGGCCTGGAATATGTATAACCAGTCCCGGTCTTGATTCCAGTCCCAGTCCTGCGAATAAAAGAGGTTACAGAAAAAAGGGAATAAGAGGACGAACTCATACTTGCGATTTTCAAGGTCGTATTATAGGGGTGAAATTGACCGCGAACTCGGGTAGGCTCGGCGTTCGTATTGTTGATCGTGGTTGATATGTCAAATCATATTCATTCATCTCGACTGACCATTTTGATAGTCGACTCGTAAGATTTTCCATTTGTAATAGGGTCTGCAGCGGGGCATCCGTTATAACTGTTATCAAATGGCATTGGAAGTAGGGCTTTAACTTCCGCATGGCCGTGACGAGAGCTAGGGCCAGCTTTTCTGCGTCCGGATATCGCGATTCGGCCCCAGTTAGCATCTTGCTTGCGTAATAAATGGGGAGTTGTGCTTCTCTTTCTTCTTACACTAGAGTGATGCTAACTGAAGCAACCGAGACAGTCACGTAGGTGAGCAGTCTCTCCTTTGTTTTGGTTTGGCCATTACATGAGGACTAGACAAGTAAGCCTTAAGATCTAGCAGGCTCTAGTTGCACTCCTGCGTCCATTGGAAATAATTATCCTTTTTGAAATATTCATGACACCAGTTTGTTGATCGCGATATGAATCTTGCCAAGGCTGCAACTTTTCCTGTTAATCATTGCACCATTTGACACTATTCAGCACGTTTGGCATCTTCTAGATAGCCTTTACTTTGTCGGGATTCATCTTGATGCCGCGATCGGAGATGAGAAAACCCAAGAACTTTCCATACCTAATCCCGAATGTTCATTTTTCTGGATTTTACTTCATGTCGTGGTAATGCAAGACGTCAAAGGTTTCAGCTAAGGAGGCTAGGTGGGTCTCAACTTCCCAGGATTTGACCAACATATCGTCAATGTATACTTCCATAGTACAACAAATTTGTTTTTTTGAAGCATTCTATTCACCAATCTCTGGTAAGTGGCCCTTGTATTTTTAAGACCAAAAGGCATTACATTATAACAAAAATTACCGTGATTGGTCATGAAAGAAGTTTTTTCCTGATCCTCCGAGTGCAAGCTGATCTGATTGTACCCGGAGTATGCATCCAGGAAACTGAGTAGCTAATGTTCGGCCATGGCATCAATTATTTGATCAATGTGCGGCAAAGGAAACAAATCCTTAGGAAATGCCTCATTCAGGTCTTTGAAATCCATGCACATTCTAAATTTGTTGAGCTTTTTGGGGACCACTACTACGTAGCCAGCCAAGCGGGGTCCTCGACCCTCCGCACTGACCCTATATTAAGTAGGCGTGTCACCTATTACTTTATGAATTAATCTCTGACTGCGGATATCAACTGTGTCCTTTGCCTAAATGGGGTATGATTAGGATCAACGCTTAGCCGGTGGATAGATATCTCAAGGGGAATCCTGTTATGTCAAGGTGAGACCAAGCAAAGCAGTCTAAGTTAGTTGAATCTGTGGGGTCCTTGTCCGATGGCAAGATGAATCCCTTTGGGATGACTAGATCCGAGCTTCTTTCTTCTGTAAGTCGTCTCCTCCCTCCTCCGGGCATCTTGTTTGGGCCCAAGCACTCTAATTTCTATTGACTTATGTCCTGTTCTTGTGGGATCGTTACTGCTAACATATATTTTGATCGGGAACGGCCACTGCTTCCTCTGATTTCCCCAATCCCCCAAGGTGTAGGGAATTTGACCTTCTGATGATAAGTTAAAGGAACCGCCTGCATTGCGTGCAACCATGGTTGCCCAAGTATTGTATTATACGTCATGTCCTCGGACACGACATCGAAGGTCGTGACATGCTTTATGCCATCTGCGTGAACTGTTAACCCAACTTCCCCCTTTGTCAGTTTACTGGACATGTTGAATCTCGCTAGCACTTTTGTTACGTGGGTGATTGACTCGTCCATTTGCATTTCTTTCAAGACCCATAACTGGATAATGTTTGCTGAGTTTCCTGGATTAACCAAAACACATTTAGTAAAAGATTTGTTAATTTTTAAAGATATTACCAGGGCCTCAATATGAGGTGAAGCGAAATCTTCACAATTGTCGTTAGAGAACGTAATGTCCTGGCTCTCCATGGGTTTATATATGCGACTAGTGGTTGTGACAGAGATCTTCGATTTTCTCACTGATGTATATGTGATCTTGTTGACCACCTCTGTATCGAAGATTATGTTGATAGTGTGAGTAAGCAGAGGCACTTAGTTAGGCCTCTGCCCAACATTCCTACTTAGATTGAGCTTCGTCAGTCGCTGATGTACTCCCTCAAATGCCCTTCATGCAATAGCTGTGCCACTTCGATTCTTAAATTGGCGCAATCCTCCGTGGTGTGACCGTGTGTGCTATAAAAATGGCACCATAGCCCTGTGTTCTTTTTCTCCGGATTGGTGCACACATCATCCAGGAACCTTTCTTCTTTCATGGTCTTCATTACCGCTACTAACTCTGCCGCATTTATGTTGAAATTGTGATAAGATAGCTTTGGGGGCCAGTCCCATTTGATGTTGATTCCTCTGACCGCCAGAGGGCCTGCTCAATGAGGCTTTGATGATTCAGGGCGTTTCCCCGGCTAGTCCTTGTGCCTGAGAATCTCCTAGCATCATACGGATCGTACCGTCCGTCGTTTATAGTATTATTATATTCATGACCCGAACATCGTGGGGGGATGCCGCCCGTGTATGCAGACGTCATCACTCATTGGTCTTCCTCGATCCGCATCTTGGTTGTATACCTGAGATTTATTTCACCCTACGTTTTTGCCGGGAACTCCTTTAGGCTATCCTTTAGTTTTCTTGAGGTGTTTGAACTGTTTAGGTTCAACCCATCCGCAAACGCGGCTACTACCTAATCTTTCGAGATCGCCGGTAGCAGCATTCTCTCCCTCTAGAACCTGTCTACAAATCCTCACAGCAGTTCATCTCCTCATTGCTTTATTATATACATGCCATGCTTGTGTGTTTCTACCCTTTGGGCCCATGCGTGAGCTTTGACAAACGTATCTGCAAGAGTAGCAAAGGAATCAATAGAGTTTTCGGATAAATGAGTATACTAAGAGAGTGCTCCCTTTATGAGCATCTGGCTGACCTTCCTCAACATGACATATTCGATTTCATGTGTTTTGAGATCATGCCCGGTTACAGATGCTTTGAAGGTCATGATATGCTCTTCTGGATCTATGGTGCCATTGTATTTTGGAATATCAAGCATCTTGAACTTCTTCGGGATAGGGACGGGCCGCGCTTTCCGGATACGGCAAGACACTGTACTATTATGCCTTGAAGTTTCACGTTCCATAGCGTCGTCATTTGATATCGGCATTCCGGGAAGATATATGACCTTACGGAAGGATAATGAGGGTTCATAGGTTGTCTATGGAAGTACCGGAGGGTATAGAAGTTCAACGGATCGAAGAAAATTTATTTAGTCAGAATTCACAATTTTTCAGAAAATACGATCCAAATATACGGACCGTACAATTTGGAGCCCTCACCGTAGAATTTCCTGCAAATTTCAATTTTTAGTTTTGGGATTTACGGTCCAAATGTACAAACCGTACATTATTGTACAGACCATACATTTGTACTGTCAATTTTGACGGTGGCTTTTATTTTTCAAGTATATATTTTTGTTGCTCGACCAATGCCCCAATTTTCTCCCCTCTTTCAAACCCTAACCCTCTGTAAAAACACACTTTAAGACTCCTTAGGTGATCTAAACAATAATACAAGGTAAACTATGCAAGTTCGACATAAAGAACCTTGTGAACACCACTAGCTTCTCTTCTTCCTTATTGAGGCGGTTTTGGAGGAGATTTGGTGATGAAGTAAATTGAGAATTGGAGTGTTCTTGATGAATTTAAGGTAAGTCTCATATTCTTTAACTTACTCTTAGGATTGTGCAAGGTTTTGAGTTAAGATTTATGGAGAACTCTTAAGGAACTTTGTGTTCATGAACTTTGGAACCAAGTTATGTTGTATGGGCTATTTTGATACGATTTAGTTGCTAAATGGAGTTGTAAAAGAATGAATATCATGATAGGAAGGACTAGAAGTAAGGATGAAGGTTGATGGGTCAAAACATGTTGAATTTGAACTAGAAACAACCTTATGAAGTATTGCCTACACGTTGTTTGATAAAATGTCCAAATAAACTTTCCTTTAAGTTATGGATTCGATATTGATGCAAACTATTCGTATAATGTAGATAATCGTTCGTAGAGCTTTCGAGGACCAGTGGAATTTAAATAGCTTTGACGACGAGGTATGTAAGGCTCACTTTTTTTTTGGCATGATCAATATTGAAACAATGATTACGAAATAAAAATTCTATAAACACTATACTCTTAGTCCTTAAGAAGGTACATGTTGTTTTCCTATCAATATGTTGTGGGGTATTACCCATCCATTGTCAAGGTTACATCTTTATTCCAAGGCCCTCTTTTGATGTTAATAAAAGTCGGCTCCTTATTGTTTGCTGGAAGCTAAGCTAATGATGTGATCTATGGTTCTTATAGAGTCGTTTGAAAGAGTAACAAGTGATGTGTTAACCCTCACAAGGGAGTCGGAGGTGTAACGACCTTACGTCACTCCGACGAGTTCAGTAGAGTATTCGGTAATTCTTAAAAGGTCATCATATGCATGTATCATATACCTATATTGCCCTCAGATGCCTATGGTGTTATATACGCGGTTATACAAGTCTGAGATTGATTATATTTCCCACAGAGGCCTATGGCGTTATTGCGCAGTTTATACAGATACAATATGGATAACATTTCCCCCAGAGGCCTACGACGTTATATATACGCAATTATACTTCATTATTCATATTCTGGCCACAAAGGCACTCAAAGTACATGTTGTCTTTCCACTGCTTTACTTTACAGTTATGCATTTAGTTACAATTTTAGTTTATGCTTTATTTACAGTTTCAGCTTTACATATTCAGTATATTTTTTGTACTGATGTACCTTTTTGGGGCACTGCGTTTCATGCCCGCAGGTACATATAGAGATTCATATGATACCTCATAATTGGTAACTTGACTCAATTGAAGGTTGTTACGCTCCTTTCTTCCGAAACTGTCTAGTCAGTTGATACATATGATGGTTGTATATATGTATATAGTTGGGTATGGCGGAGCCCAGTCCTGACAAGATATTGTCGATATACTCTCTAGAGGCTTGTAGACAGTTGTTTTGTGTATGGTTGTCTTGTGTGGCCTTGTCAACCTCTTCAACAAAACCTTTGTGTACATATCGGCCTTGTCGGTCTTGTTATATATATATATATATATATATATTTATAGGTTGGGCCTTTTCTGCGTGCAGGTGATTGTGTCTTTGTTCAGATAATCATTTATCAGAGGCCTTGTCGGCCTATGTGTTGTTGAGTATGTCATAGATATCAGGATTGGTACGCTTGGGCCTTAGAGCACCAAGTGCGAGCCACACCCCTAAGGGTGGGGTGTGACACGTACCTCCTGGCTACTGCACCTTTTATGATAGGAGGTGCTCCAGGTATCTAGCTGATTCGTTCGTTCATTTCTTTTTCCACCTGACGCATTTCCTTGGTGAACGCGTCTATTCGGTCCTTCCCGCCCTCTTCCCTCTTCTAGCTGGCTTCTGATGAGGTTGAGATCTTTGCTGCAGTTTGTTTTGACACCAGAGTCCCTATCCTAGAATGGGCAGCTATAGTGGCCACCGCTCCTTCCATACGCATTATAATATCATTTTGCCCTTCTAGGACAACTGCGATCGTTTCTTTGGTGAAAGATCCTCCCTTATATGTGGGTCTGGGTTTGCCGGTTTGAGACTTGGTCGAGCTCTTTTCTTCGGGCATTTTCTTCCAAGCCTTTTTAGCCTTCTTATTGTCCGAGATTCCCTTGCTCCGCTCTTGTCCGAGCCGTTCCTCTAACTCCTTGCGTAGCGTTTCTGATCGATCCGTCATGCCCTGATGTTCGATGGGTACCTATTCCTCCCTGAGTTCTTGTTATTCGTGAGAGCTGTTGTTCTGTCCTGACATGCTTCCTCTTTTCTTTTTGAGTGGAGTGTTTCCGTTTGGGTTTTTCAAGAAGATCAGCTATAGATCGAGACAACACCACAACTGTCTATCCCCACATACTGCGCCAAACTGTTTTCCAGTGAAAATGCTTCTAACAAAAAATACAGTTAGATATTTGTATTCAAGAGTTTTAAGACAAGTAGGTTGTATCCGATTCGGAGACCCTCTTGAACGAGTCTGGAATTACTAATTAGGTTACGTACGTGCAAGATAAAAGAGCAAGTTGATATGCAAATAAACAATTAAAATAAATGAGCTAGATCTAAAATGAATAATAATATAAGAACAATAGCTGAGAGTAGTGTATTTGCATTCAGAATACAATGTGTCTTCCTTCTCTTTTAAGTTTTTCATTTATAAGACAAAACTAGACTATTATGCTTATCTAAAGTTATGACGACGTGAGCGTAATGACGTCACAACACCCACACGTCGCGACACTCTGATCTACGAGAGGTGATGTGATAGGAGTTGTTGGGAGTGGAAGACAACTATACAAAGGCTCCGGAGTTATCAAGACTTCTTAAATATGCTAATACTTCCGAAAGCGTTTCTACCCAATACACTATTTTTTCTATAGCCCGTGAAGATTTTTTTTCTTTTATTTTTTTGTAATTTTCTTCGCGACTCCAAAAGCATTTTCCTCTTTAATTCCAAAAGCAAAGCTTCTTTTCCAAATAAGCTTTTACTTTCTTCTTAACTCTAAAAAAGCATATTTCATGCTTAGATATTGGCCATTGCCATATACTTTTGGAAAGTCGAAGCTAATTATTTGATTTCTAATGAAGTCAAAGAACTGCAGCTAGATTTATTAAAATTAAAACTTTAACATAACTATCATAGAAAAGATCGGCTAGGCTCCAATTAATGTAACTTGTAAACCGTTCTTTTCTTTGTAGTCACTAACCAGTAGAAATAGTGATTAAAAGCAGAATAAAGAGAAGCTGGCGATAAGGTATCACGATCCAAATCCTAAGACTATATGACCGGGACCCAATTATCTCTGATCGATCGTAACCTTTATCAAGATAACTTAGCATGAATATTAAACTCGGAAGTGAAGTGTTAAGGTTCTTTATTCTGATTTTCTTATCATATATATATTTTTTTTTTTAAAGAAAAGACAGTATTACCATTATTGATTTTACTTCTCTCAAAAGAAAATAAAAAATCTTCCATATTTGGCTAAACGTCTTTCTTGGAGGAAAATATTTTGGACCTCTACAAATTGAAGACTCTCTAATACAACAAAACACAATAGCATCTACAATAATGTAGTCTCTAAAGGAGTCTTGTTTAGAGAGAGATTTTCTCAATGATTTTTATTATGACTTCTTAATAGTTTTTTTGAATATGTAGGTAACTTACCAAATGATCATATAAATTTTGTTATGCATATTTTATTATAGTCTCTTTTGTTTCTGATTCATCGTTAAAGGTTTGCCATTATTAATTTTTGCATGACGATCTGATTATTTCGATCCCAACATAAAACAACGCATAAATAATATATATAAGTCTGATAAATCAATAATTTAAGAAAGTAACAAGCTCAAAGGTACTAAGTTAGACTAATATAACCCAAAATCATAGAAACGTCTAAAGAGTTCTATGGAACACAGGCCCGCATAATAGGTATTGTCTAAAAATCTGAAATAACTTAAGCAAGCCAACATATGAAGAGTATGGTCTGCTCACCCCCTATCTAAACTGGTTAACCTTGCTGTCGCTAGTAAATGGATATGCAATTAAGCAGAAAAAAATGGAAAATATAAGTATAAAGGTACTTAGTATGTGTTGACGGAGATAATCACTCCGATGAGTCTCACGGTGCAAGTGACGATGAGACCAAGAAGAAATGAAGCAGCTCCCTCTTCGTTGAAATGACAAAATAAGGAGTGGACTGGATTAGAAATTTATTTTTAGTCCTTTAGGCTTTACATATTTGCACAGTGAGTAGCTTAACATTTGTATAAAGACATGTAATTGTCATGGAAGCAATACACACAGAAATAGAAAACTTTCTGCATAATCTTTCTATCTTTTATTTTGCAAATTTACATAGTATCAGATCATTTGCTATAAGCAAATCACTACTTACTAATTTACTATGTCGAATACTAATTTGAATGAAACTACAGAACAAACTAACAATCAATACACCACCAGTTGGTGTTATTGATCCTACTATGACTGCATCACATCAAGTTGATGCTTGTCACCTATATTTCTTAACTGCTTCTGATAATCCTGGGATTAACCTCATGAATGTGAGCTTCGATGGATCCAGTTATGGCAATTGAAGGAGAGGAGTTCTTATCTCTCTTTCAACCAAAAATCAGTTGGGTTTCATCAATAGAGCCTGTCGTATGCCACCCCAGATTCACCTCTCCTCGAGCAGTGAAAAAGATGCAATGACATGGTCATTGCTTGGCTGCTTAATTCACTCAGCAGAGACATCAATGAGAGTAATATACTCTCAAACTGCTCAAGAACTATGGAATGAGCTTGAGGAAAGGTATGGACAAGCAGATGGGACCAAGCTTTTTCAACTGCAAAGAGAACTTAATAATATCAGTCAAGGATCCAGTGATGTAGCTGGATATTTCACTAAAATCAAAAGAATTTGGGACCAACTAAAAATGATGAACACCTTTATGATTTGCAGTTGTGAGTGTAAGTGTTGAGCAAAAACACAAAATATCAAAATGTATGAAGATCAAAAGCTCATACAATTCCTTATGGGATTAAATGATGTTTATGCAAGTGTTAGAGGAGATCTTCTAATGATAAAATCTCTACCTACACCTACACAGGTTTATTCCATTATCTTACACCAGGAAAGCCAAGCAGAAGTTCACTCTAACTCAGCATTTATAACAGATTCTTCTGCTTTTGTCAACACTACTGGGCAAAAATGGACTCCACAGAAGTATTCAGGAAACCAAAGGCAAACAAACCAATCGACAAATGGAGGAAATAGAGATGCCCAACCTTACTATGGAGGAAACAGAAACACACAATATTATGGAGAAAATAGGGATGATTTATTTTGTAGATACTGCAAGAAAACCAATCATGTCAAAGAAGATTGCTATAGGTTGATTGGTTATGCTACACACTACAGAATCAACAAGCAAAAGAAACAGGCAGCTCAACAGGCAAATGCAGCAATAACAGGACAAACTAATGGAGTAGATATCTCAGCAGATGCAATATCTAAGATGCAATGTCTACTCTGATTGCAGGTCAAGGCTTTTCTAAAGGGCAGTGTGAAGGCTTTGTAGATGTACACGTGATATACACTTAGTGTATATCACAGTTTTGTTAAGGCTTTGTAGATGTTCAATCCGTGATATACACGGTGTGTATATCACGGTTTAGGGTATATTTTGTGTAATATTTTAGTGTAAATATTGTATTAATTAGTATTGTACACTTACCATAATTATAGAATTCTTGTACTACTAGAATAGGGTTTTGGGAGTAGAATAGGAATAAGATTTCTATTATAGAAAATTATAATTGTATATATACTCTTTCATTAATGAAAATAATCAAGGGATAATTTCTTTCACTTTCCAATACACATGATATCATGAAAAATATTATAAACTAGTAGAGGAATGTTAGATATGAAAGTATATATGTCCTAGAGACAATCTATATTAAGGACATAATGTACTTGAACACATTCGTATTATTAATAAGATTAATATATTTATGGCATTTGCAATTATTAAATTATTATTTGATTGTTTGTAATTATTCATTAATGTGCATCTCTTGAGCTTACGTTGCCATTAATAAAGTGAGATATTGATGATAGAGCATAACTCTCAAAATAGCCTCGACTAATGATCATCAAGAATGGAATATCGATGATATGCTATAAGTCGGCGTGTGGTCTGCATCACATTCTTGGATAATGTAGTATGTCTCACCTGCTACTAGTAATGGTTACTAGTGATGGACACATGGATACTTTTCGAAGGTATTGGTATACCATGTTGATAAACTATTTGTTATACATGTCTAGAGTGTTATCAGCGTGTGGGAGATAAAGGTCCTTTGACTTGAGGTCAATATGCATCTTGTTTACGGAGTAATGTACTTTGACCCTGTCCTAAGATTAAACTCCTTATAGGATAAGACACGGCTTGTGTTGGGTGCATTATGATGTAAAATAAGGTGGAAGTTGAGCCAAGAATAGGATTCATTCCTCGATTGGATATTCGAGAGAGCACTCAACTTCTCAGTGATATTAGGCCCACCAAGTCATTGGCCAATGCAAGAGACATATTTAGAATATGGTATAGTTGTCGACTAATATAGATGAGATAAAGTGATCAAGCCATTTGGATAGACACATGGCAAATCCTAAGCTCGATCGAGTGTGTCACGAATGAAAGGAATTTATCATCTCACATAAAGGTTATGTTTGCTGGATTTATGTAAACGTACTTTATATATTGAGTTCGTCGTACGGCACAGTCTAGGAGTTCTATATGGACCTTAATTGGATTAGTGTCAATACGTGAAGGTCTATAGAGTCACACTATGTCGATTGTCTCTTCGATCTAAGGGTGTATTGAGAAAGTATTGAATATTCGATTTGGAATCGAGATATTTAAATTGATAATAACTATAGGATAATTTATGTTAGATGGAAATTATTTAATTAAATCAAAATTGGATTTTGGATTTAATGTGCTAAATATATATATTAAACGAAAAACGAGAAACGTTATCTACAGAGATAGACCTAATAGATTGTTAGGGCTGTCACAGTCTGGATATGCCTTCATTTTCAATGGTGGAGCAGTGAGTTGGAAAAGTTCCAAGAAAGAAACCACTACTGATTCGACGACTGTAAAGAAGCTGTTGCGATATCTGAGTTCCGGAAGGAACTAAGGGTTGTTCCAAGTGCCAGTCATCTAATAACTATATATTGTGATAACACCAGTGTGATTGCGCAAGCTAAGGAACCAAGATCAACAAACAGAAATAAGCATGTACCAAGGAAATACCACATACTCAGGGAGATGGTAAAAACTGAAGAAATAAGATTAGACTATGTTCCCAGAGATGATAATCTAGCTGACTCATTTACTAAACCATTAAGCTTAGCTAAGCATAATGGTCATTTCGAAAACAGGGGCATTAGATACATTGGAGATTGGCTCTAGGCCAAGTGGGAGATTGAAAGTATATGTCCTAGACACAATCTATATTAAAGACATAATGTACTTGAACACATTCGTATTATTAATAAGATTAATATATTTATGGCATTTGCAATTATTGAATTATTATTTGACTGTTTTGTAATTATTCATTAATGTGCATCTCGTGAGCTTACGTTGTCATTAATAGAGTGAGATATTGATGATAGAGCGTAACTCTCAAAATAGTCTCGACTAATGATCATCGAGAATGAATATCGATGATATGCTATAAGTCAGCGTGTGGTCTGCATCACATTCTTGGAGAATGTAGTATGTCTCACCTGCTACTAGTAATGGTTACTAGTGATGGACACATGGATACTTTTGGAAGATATTGATATACCCTATTGATAAACTGTTTGTTATACATGTCTAGAGTGTTATCAGCGTGTGGGAGATAAAAGTCATTTGACTTGAGGTCAATTCATATCTTGTTTACGGAGTAATGTACTTTGACCCTGTCCTAAGCTTAAACTCCTTATAGGATAAGACACGGCTTGTGTTGGGTGCATTATGATGTAAACTAAGGTGGTAGTTGAGACAAGAATAGGATTCATTCCTCGATTAGATATTCGAGAGAGAACTCAACTTCTCAGTGATATTAGGTATATCAAGTCATTGGCCAATGCAAGAGACATATTTAGAATATGGTCTAGTTGTCGACTAATATAGATGAGATAAAGTGATCAAGTCATTTGGATAGACACATGGCAAATCCTAAGCTCGATCGAATGTGTCACGAATGAAAGAAATTTATCATCTCACATAAAGGTTATGTTTGCTGGATTCATGTAAACGTACTTTATATATTGAGTTCGTCATACGCCGCAGTCTAGGAGTTCTGTATGGACCTTAATTGGATTAGTGTCAATACGTGAAGGTCTATAGGGTCACACTATGTCGATTGTCTCTTCGATCTAAGGGTGTATTGAGAAAGTATTGAATATTCGATTTGGAATCGAGATATTTAAATTGAAAATAACTATAGGATAATTTCTGTTACATGAAAATTATTTAATTAAATCAAAATTGGATTTTGGATTTAATGTGCTGAATATATATATAAACGAAAAACGAGAAACGTTATTGGGCATAAGGCGCTGCGACACCTGCTAAACTGAGCCGCGGCGCCAATCCGACAGTGGGCCCAGTTGGACTGCCCACTGCACCTCGGTTTTGGGCCAGGCTTGGAGCCCAACCCTAATCTAATTTGTGACCTAATTTTAACTATAAATATAGCACAACCTCATTGTTATCATATACACATTCTATAACCAATTCTAGACTTAGAGTCTAGAATAAAACTCTCTCAAACCTCTGTCAAGATTTCCTGGCTTTCTTGACAGAGGAATACACTGCAGCAAGGTGCTTGCAATCGAAGGAGACAACCGCGTGTACACCCTTAGTAAAAGATTCCAGATATTATACATGTTAGTGTTCTTGTTTAAGTTTTACATTACAGGTTTAGATAATAAAAACCATACCAGAAACAAGGAATTGTTGGGGTAAGTAAACAAAAATTTTAAACTTCCGCTGTGCATTTTTATGTGTTTTGAACCCAACAAAATCGGTTCGAGATTATTTGGTAATATGCGGGAGTCAGCAATGGCTTCAAGCCACCTTTAGGGGCATATATAGCTAAGCCCACTAAGTCTTATAAGAATGAATAATTGGCATCTTTATAAAAAGGATCATTGACACTTATCCCCCTATTTTGTATTGGTCTTTCAGTTTTTCCCTTATAATAAATAACTTTTTTCGCGGGGTATAATTTATATTTTTGCATCATAATATCTCATAAGTTATGTCCAACATGATTTTTGTCCTTAAAGATTTTGTGCCCAGCTAGGCATAAGTTCAATTGCTAAAGTGAAAAAATTAAAGACCAACCCACTTGAAGCGCAAAAATTAAAGACCAACTCATTTGAAGGAAAAAAACTTGACCACCAAAGGATGTGGTGCACTGGATGAGGATGCTCCTCCTTTAATCAGAGGTCTCGGGTTCGAGACCTGTGTATGAAAAAATCCTTGGCAGGGAACGCTTCACCCAGAAATGGGCTTTATGTGGTACAAATCCGGATATAGTCAGGCTTTAATACGAGTATGGGACACCGGATGGGAAATCAAAAAAAAGAAGAAGAAAAAAACGTGCAATTTCTTGATCGGCCCTTTAAATAAAGGTTTTATTTTTGCATTTTATTTTAAATAATTTCTGTTTATTTAAAATTTGAATTTAAATTCTTGATTGAACAGGACACTTGTGACTATTGGGCAAATTTTCAGGAATAGTCTTTTTTAGAGTTCTTACAAATTGAAAATATAACATAAGTAGTATATTCAATTTACATGTATGTTTTAGACTTTGTTGTATCTTGATAGAGAATTACTTGTAATCCCTAAAATATATATATGCAATAGCTCTTAAACGATGATCTTTCATGTCTCAAAGCCTCAATTTCTCTACTATTCTATTATTATATTTCTAAACACTAATTCAAGTTAACCCCTAAATTGAGTCAAAGTAATTGTTTGAATTGTGGCAAGCTCCAGAATCTTATTCTGAACTTCAAATTTATAAAAGTCAAAAATTCAGGATGATGCTTTAAAGTTTGAATTTATACAAGTAAAACTTCATATCAATGTATGGAGCTGGTAATTATGTTGCACGATTTACTCAAATGTAAGATTTTTTTTTTTGAAGTCTGAACTGATAAAGATTTAAACTCAATGAACTATTTTTGACGTGAACCGTAACAATTTAAACTCCAGTAAAAAAAATTTAAAATTTTTATAATTTAATTAAGGGTATCTTTATTCGATTTTTATTTTCATATTAAAAATGGTTAAATTTGAATAGTTCTAAAACGGTAGCTAAATGTTGATTAGTTGTCTAGAAAAAGGCTATTTGTCAATTTTACAGATTAGTAAAGCTGTTAGTGAGGCATTTTCTAAGAGAAAAAAATGAAGTGCATGTTTCACATGGGCGTACGTCTCTAGTCATATTCAAAAAGATGTGCATTGAAAAGACTCTTGGGCACAATTAATATCACATGCTAATTAAGATTCAAACTAAAGAAAAACGATCCGTTCAACAAATAAAATACTAGTCAATTCTTCCAACATGACAAAATATGATTGAATATAAAATTAAATTGTCAACTTAACTTACATATTAATTACACAATGAGAACAAAAGAAAGTATCAAAGTGATATGCAAAATTTAATTTTGTTTGATGAGGACACATCAATGTAATAAGTAGTTTACACCATGATTTTGTATGAGCGGTATCGGCCTATTACACAAATCAATGTTAGTCTAGGTGTGAGTGTATAGGTTCTAAATATTTATTTCTTGTCCCAAGTTTGTATTTACATTAAATTATCACAACTCAACTTGTATATTGGTCTAGGTTCGTACTACATAGAATCTATAAAACTTTACTTCTTATCCTAAATTAATATTTTCTTTTCATTGAATGTTTACTCGTATTACATGCTGCCACAGTTTGCATTGACATAAATTAATGTTGTTTGCGCCAAAGCCTTATTACGTAGCCTCAGTCTTGAGATATTTGATTATTGAATCGGGCAACATCTAAAAGTATACCAACAAATTAAAGAAATAGTACTCAAAGGAAGAAAATAGCAAGCCAAAAGAAATAATTTATTGTCATACAAGTATTTATCTCAATATATATAATACATTTTCCTTTTAAATATGTTCACAAAGAATAATATTTTATATATATAGAAATGAAAGAAATAATATCCTTGATTATTTTCATCAATGAACGAGTATATATACAATTTAAAACGTTCCATAATATGAAAAATCCTATTCATATTCCTATTCTACTCCCAAAACTCTATTCTATTTGTACAAGAATTCTACAATTATGGTAAGTGTACAATGCTAATTAATTACAAATAATATGGTACAAAATACTCTCCAAACCGTGATATACTTACCATGTATATCACGGACAGTTTGGTAAGTATATCACGGACAGTGGCCTTGTGTTTCCATGATATACATAGTATACACAAGGCATTGTATGTGCCGTGTATATCGTGTATACCACGGTATACTTTCACACCCCCGCAGTCATAGCGGGCGGTTTTCGTACGCTGAGACTATCCCTAAAATCTTCAAATAGAACCGAGGGAAGACCCTTCGTAAAGATGTCTGCAATTTAATACCTGGAAGGGACATGACAGACGCGTACTTGTCCACGAGCTACCTTTTCGTGAACAAAGTGGATATCCAGCTTGATGTGTTTAGTGCGCTGGTGTTGAACCGGATTACCAGATAGATAGATGACACTAAGATTATAACAATAAACCAAGGTTGCTTTCTGAATGGGGCAATGAAGTTCTAAGAGAAGGTTACGTAACCAACATGATTCAGAGACCACATTGGCTACACCTCGATACTCGGCCTCCGCACTAGAGCGTGATAATGTAGACTATCGCTTGGCAGACCATGAGACCAAGTTATTACCAAGAAACATACAATAGCCAGACGTGGAGCGTCTGGTATTTTGAAAACCACCCCAATCAGTATCTGTATATGAGACAAGTGTAGATGTCGATGATAGATATAAATGTAAGTCATAGTCAAGTATTTCCAGGATGTATCGAATAATGCGTTTGAGCACATTCATGTGCTCAACCCTGGGATCATGCATAAACAAACACACCTGCTGCACGACATACATAATATCCGGTCTCATGAAAGTAAGATACTGAAGAGCACTAGCAAGACTGCGATAGTGAGTGGGATGCTCGTAAGGTGAGCTAGCCGCAGCTCCTAGCTTGTGCATAGTATCAACTATAGTGGAAGCTGACTTACACGAGGACATACCAGAGCGCTCAATGATCTCAACGGCATACTTCCGTTTTGATAAAAATAACCCACCTGCATAAGAATTGTCTTTATGAGTGAAAATTCACATAGACCGAATAATATTAACACTAGAAGGACGAGGCACCAACTCCCACGTCTTATTTTCAATAAAAGCATCATATTCGTCATTCATAGCTAGTTTCCGATTCAGGTCATTTAACGCAGCCACTAAGTTATGGGGTAGGCGGATTTAAGAATATTAGAATTTAGATTAAAATGTCTTTTTGGTTTAAAAATACCCCGTTGACTACGAGTGATCGGTTTGTCATTCGGGGGAGAATTGGGTGGATTTTGGGAAAAATTCGGATGGGTGACGGACTGGCCAGCAGGCAGTGGGTCTGCTGGTCCAACACGGGAAACTGGATCGGGACATGAAACAGGGGCAGAACTGGGCTGGATATTCGGCCCAATTGTTGGACCTGGGACGTAAGGGGCTGGTCCACCGGGCAAATTCGACGTGACAGGAGGTCCACCGGGCAGTGGGCCCTCTGGTGGATTTTAGTTGCGGGACAAGTCCGATAAATGGTGGACAATATATAGGGAGACATCGTCATCTAAAAAATTATACGAACTAGGCCTGGGAGTACTTACTTTAGCAAACAGAAATTGGGTTTCATAAAAAATAACATGGTGACTAATTATGATTTTATTAGACGATAAATCAAAATATTTGTAACCAAGATGATTGGATGGATAACCCAAAAACACGCAAGAGGTAGAACGGGCTTGAAGTTTATTAATTGTAGTTGACGGAAATAGTGGATAACATAAGCACCCAAAGACCATAAGATGTGAATACGAAGGAGTCTTATTATATAGGAATTGAAGAGGGGATGAATATGCCAAACCTTTGGTGGGAAGTATGTTAAGAAGATAAGTAGCCATTTGTAGAGCATGATGCCAAAAGGAAGGGGGTACGAAAGTATGTACCAATAAAGTTCGGACAATATTATTAATGGTACGAATTTTTTGTTTGGCTTTCCCATTTTGTGAGAAAGTATGAGGAAAAGAGAAATGAAAAACTATGCCATTAGTATCACACAAATCTCGAAATAACCCAATATCATATTCTTTACCATTATCACATTGAATATTTTTTATTTCCCGGTCGAATTGGGTACGGATGAATGCTCTAAATTTTAAGAATGTGAAAAAAATTTGTGATTTTTTTGCTAACGGAAAGGTCCATAAAAAATTAGAATAATCATCCAAAAATAGAACATAATAACGATGGCCCACAGAACTTAAAACGGGGGATGTCCATAAATAGCTATGAATAATATCAAATGACATTAAAGTATAAGAAGTAGAGGCTACAAATGGTAATCTAACATGTTTTTCTAAAGGACAGGATTGACAAATTGGAGTACTACGCGTACCCTTACAAGAAATAAAATTGTTTTATGCAAGAAAGTAACAATGGACGACCCAGGGTGACCTAAACGTGCATGCCACAAGGAAGGAACTAGAGTTGCAAAAGTAGATGGCAAGGCTTGGCTCGAGAAACTGGATACGGGCGTGATAGGATATAGATCTCCCCTACTATCATATCTTATGAGAGGTATCCCCATCTTGAAATCCTTCATAGAAAACCCAAAAGGATCAAAATCAACAGAAACTCAATTATCAGTGGTGAATTTACGGACAGACACCAAATTTTTAATTAAGTTAGCGGCATGAAGGGCATTTTTAAGACAAGATGTGGATGGGGGAAGACAAATTTTAATGACCGTAACCACAAATTTGAATTGAGTTGTCATTACCAATAATTCTGCCATAATTTTTGTTCAAATTGGAATAAGACGAGAGAGTACCTTGGTCGGACGTCATGTGAAAAGTGGCACCGGTGTTCATGTACCAATTCGCTTCTAAAGGATTCAATCCAAGTGTATGTATGTCGGCTTCAATATCTGTAGGTGTCGGAATCAAATTGGGGCCCATAGCATGGAAAGCTTGCGGGGGCCGAGGCCAAAGCAGGCCTCCTTGCTGTCCAAGCCCAGAACTATGACATAACCCACTTGACGGATGAAATAAATTGGGCCTGAAGGGCTGCTGAGCGGCCCACTGTCCAGGGACTGGAGAAGCTGGAAAATGGCTGGGACCAGTTGGCATGCGGCCCACTGCCACCATACCAGGGCTCACTGCCATTGTTTTGGCCACCCCCACCACTGCCGGAACCACCATAATTGCCACCGTGATTTTTGCCATTATTTTTCAATTTTTCTTGCCTCCACCGTGAGCACGGTTTTGGCCCAAATTATCAATAAAATCTTGAGAATTATAAGATGAAGTCATCATGACCACGGAACTAGCGCCGGTAACCGCCTTTTTTGCCAAACCGGCTTCTTCTAACGTGAGCATCGAACGGGCTTGATAAAAAGGTGGAAGTGGATTACTTTGATGGAGGATATTCCCCATGCCCTTATAGGCCTAATATAGGTGTGGAACCATTTGTAGAACAAGATAATTATTGGTAACGGATGCGCCAACGTTACTGAGTTGGTCCGCCAATTCCTTGAGCCGTTTACAATAAGTCGAAACATTCGGGAAATCGTCCATGCTGACTTGGGAAAATTCCTGCTCAAGGGTGACAACGCGAGAATGTTGGTTGTCCTGGAATATATTAGCAATCTATTCCAGGTAGCCATAGTCGTAGTGTCTGGTTCAATGATCATCTGTAAAAGGTCGGTAGAAATAGTAGAGTAAATCCATTGAAGGACGGTAGCATCAAAAGTGATCCATAATTGTGGATCCTCCACGTGAGTAGGGATAGCGGGAGGAATTATGTGATGGAGGACTTAATATGAGATAGCATGAATTTTAAACAACTCTGCCCACGTCGCATATTGGACGTTTTTCATCTCAAGAACAATAGGGATGTTGTTCTTGATTTTAGAAACAGTAAGGGCAGTATGAAACAAGCTCTTTGACGTCGACATAACGAAAGACCAAAGAGTTATTGAGGGATTTGGAAGAAAATTTGGGAAGATAAGAGGTAAAAATCGGCTCAGAAACCGAGGAAGGGCTCGAAATTCGAATCAGCCGAGAGAAGCGGAAGATTTTGGAGAAGGAGGTATGTGAGACCTAGACTTCTGATACCATGAAAGAAATAATCTCCTTGATTATTTTTATTAATGAACAAGTGTATATACAATTTACAATGTTCCATAATATGGAAAATCCTATTCCTATTCTACTTCCAAAACCCTTTTCTATTTGTACAAGAATTCTACACTTATGGTAAGTGTATAATGCTAATTAATTACAAATAATATGGTACAATAGTCTCCAAACCATGATATACTTACCATGTATATCACGGACATTTTGGTATGTATATCACGGACAGTGGCCTTGTGTTTCCGTGATATGCACGGTATAAATAAGACATTGTATATATCATGTATACCACAGTATACTTTCAAGAAATAATGCTTTAAACTTCCCTATCTATCCTTGATGAAATGATTTACAACTACATAAATATTTATGATTCATCCTAGATCACAAACTTATGTCTCTTTAAAATATAGTATTGCAAGTTGTAAATCCACGACTATGGTGCACCACGAACTTGTACAAAAATATACCCTCGCTATCTCACTTTATGTGACACACTCTTTCCTTTTTAGTCAATTCCAAAAGAATACATTGATATATTTAGTAAAAATTTTACATTAAACTTCTTATTTTATCCTTACTGAGATGATTTATAGCTACACAAATATTTATAATTTATTTTAGACTATAAATTTTAATAAAAATCATTTTTAAATTCTATATCCAATCAAACACCTCCTCATAAACCAAAAGGAAGAAGTATAGTAATGGGGTTTTATTTCTACATGTGAATCAAAGTTTGTTAGTATCAAGTGGAAAGAAGTTATCACATAAAAGTAGGTAGCGAACCAACTTAGCCATTAGGTGTAGCCGCTTTCCAGAGGTGGAATCTTTTAGTTCTTTCTATTTGACCTGAAACCCTTGGCATGAATTCTTCTTTGATTGAAGGACATTGAGGTGCCAAATGACTCCGTCGATACGAGCTCTTGGGAGTCATCATCCTGCATAGCTCACGTCGGAGCAAGGTGCCATAGGACGTTCAACAGGTAGTCTCACGATCGGGCACTCATGCCCCGGCATTGTCATTGAATACTCCAGCGGGCTAGGAGATTGATAAAAGAACCTGGTAGAATACCATCTCGACCATCTCACTTGGTGGTGGAATGCGAATATGATCGATCCCGACTCATAAGAAGTACGTACGTTCTTGTAAGTTGGGTCAGCGGTTCCAGTGACTCAAGGAATAGGGCATTTTGGTATTGTTGAAGTACATTAGGAGGTGCTATAGACACAAACTAAAGTTAACTTTCTATGGCGTTGGAACTTGGTGTGTTGCTTATCACAATTCACCATGAGTTAGACTAAGGGTGTGTTTATAGAGGAAAAATATATTTTCGGAAAATGTTTTCCAATGTACTCATGTTTGTTAGGTCAAAATGTAAGAAATATTTTCTTTCGAGAAATAAGTTGCTTAAAAATGAGAAACAATTTCCCACCCCCATCAAATCCCAACCACTCTCACCACCCTATGCACCCCAACCCTCCTAACCCCCGCCAAAAAAAAAATTAAAAAGTTTATAATTTTTATGTTCATTTTCTACACCCCCAAACTGCGAACACCCACCCACCCACGCCAACCCACACCCACATCTCAAACTTTTTTAAAAAATGTTTTAAATTTTTTTGATTTACTGCACCATCCCCACCCCCTGATCCATCCCAGCACCCTCCGAAAAATTTTAATGTTATTTTAAAAACAATTAATTTTTTTTTGCTTTTTACACCATCCCCCTACCCTCCCCCGACCCCAACATCCTGCGTCCCGTACCCCTACCCCCTTCCGAATTTTCTAGTTCATATATTTTATTTTATTTTTTATAATTGTTTTTTTAAAAATGAAAAAAATTGTGTGGTTAAATTTGGTGTTGGTGGGTTGTGGTTAGATATGGGGGGGGGGGGAGTGGAGATAAGATTTTTTTTTCCATTTTTTATAAAATTTTAGTAAGGGTTAAGCTATAAAACTAGATACGTAAGAGAAAGAGAGGATACCTCTTGATACCTTAACAACACTGTTTCGGACATAACTAGTACATTCCAAAATCACCGTCACTCGGACATCTTTCCCCTTGGCCATGAACCTCCTTTGGATTTCTGATTTACTCAACTCTTCTATTTTTGATTCAATTATGAAAGTAAAATAACATATATGAAAGAGAAAATTAAGAGGGGGTGTAATACCTCGTACCTCAACACTAAGCCTTGTTTATGATTCAAGAGTTTAGAAAAAACATCAGTTTATCTCTGCAGATTGAATTTGACGCCAAGAATTATAGACCATAAAATATTATACATCCCGTCAAAATGGACCTTCAATTTTATTTTTGAAATTGACGGCGGACTGTAGATTTTACGGACCATCAAAATTTATACGGTCCATCGATTCCCACCGTCTCAAAATTTCATTTATCACAACTGTCTGAAAATTTACAAGTTTATGACGGTACGATTATACAGACCATCAAAATATTTACGGACCGTCAATATGAACCATCAATTCCTTCCGACTGTGAACAGTATAAATATGCAACCTTAATCTCAAAAATCATATTTTCACTTCTCTCAAGCCCTAGCACGAAGGTTTCTTTTCCCATCATCCTCATAACTCAAGATGTGTTCTTTTCATGTATTTCCACGCGATTCTAATAAAGTATAATCAATTTCTAAGTAAAATTCATTGCTCCTAACCTAGGGTTTTCAAGTTAAATCCAAATCAAGGTTTTAAGGTTTAATCTTTGGAGTTCTTCTTCAAAGTCCGAATTTTTAAACATAAGTTGGAAGCGAGTAAGGTATGTAGAGCTTATATTCATGTGGAGACATCATTGTTCCTCCTCACTCCACATGTAATCCATAAATAGAGAATACTTCAAACCTAGAATTTTGCTCAAGTTCATAATAACCTTATACATGTTAAATTAAATATGTTTATATCATGTTGTCGTTCATTATATTCATGATATGTCTTTGTGATTGTCATGAAACTGTCCCTAATCCATGAACTCATGCCTTGATTTTTATGAGTTCTTTAATACAAGTCATGATCATTATTACTCATCTCCATGAAGTCATATATGTTTCTCATGATGTATATAAGTTATATTATGTATTTCTTCAGATGTTAAATTATGAATTTACAAGATTATGTTTACAACTTATTTCATGAAATTCATAGGCGTTCGAGCCACTATTTTCAAGTACATATTTTTAGGAGTTGCATAGATTATTGAGAAGGCTTAAACATCCTGAAAACTACGTATGCCAATGTAGGATAAGGGTCGCTCCGCCAGAGGATGATACCTTCTTATTACCCCTTGTGGGATTATTGGATCCATCATTTTCATGTTCATCTCTCGTACTCCTGTAAGGTACGAGATGGCTTAACTGATCGGGTAGAGATTATACTCACATTCACTTGTGGTGGTTCATGTCGGTTTTGTTAATTCTATCCCACATATATACAAATATATTTACAGAGATACATTTTTTAAATTTTACACATGTTATTATATTCATGTTCATATTTTAGTTTCATTTCATGTCCCTATTATTTCATGTGTCTGCTTATTCTTTCAATTGCTTTACATACATTACAATTCAAATGTACTAACGTCCTTCTCACGGGGCTTGCACTTTACGGTGAAGGTGCTGAGTTTCAGGGAGACGGGTCTACTCAATAGGATTGCCTCAGTATCAGCTTTCGGTGAGCCCTCTCATTCAGGGTGCTAGTTATTTATTTTTCACATGTCATGATTATTATTAGAGGTATGCCAAGGCCTTGTCTTGGTAAACATTTTTTCAAACTCATGTTGTCAGAGGTTTCATAGACTAGACTAGTTATCATGTTATGTCAGTTTTTATGTTTTTCAGATTTATGATATTTTCAGATATTTGCACTTATTATATTTCAGACTATGTTTTCAGCATATGTTTTTACATGCATTAAAAATTATTACTTTACCATCTTTTTATGCCCATGTTGACAAGAAATTCATGTGGTTCACTCGGTCATATGTAGTAAGGCACTGAGTGTTGTGTTTCGCCTAGGCCATGGTTCGGGGCGTTACAAAGCTTGGTATCAGAAAATTAGAGTCAAGTGTCTTAGGGAGTCTATGAAACTGTGTTCAGTGGGGTCAATTTTATGTGTGTCAGGGCCCCACACATGTAAACAATTGACCACCAAGACATCTAGGATTGTCTCACTTCTTTCATACTTTATATCATGTAATTAGAAATGGAAATCAACTACCAGCAAGAGGGATGCTACCAATGCTTCTTGCGAAGATAATGCTCAGACTCAGGAAGCCAATTCGGGTGCAACACCCCCACCTGATGCTACAGGGCCTGCGGAGGTTCATATTTCAATTCTGCCGCCCAGTTTCACTAACTCGAATGTTAGGGGAGCTATTCAGATGCTCACCCAGAGTATGGCGGCTCAAATCCAATGCCAGGGAACTACTCCAAGTATGAGAATTAATGGGGAGTCATCTAGTTTCAGGACTCGTGAATTTCAACGTATGAACCCTCCGGTATTCACAGGGTCAAGAAAGATAGAGAATCCACATAATTACATTGATGGGCTCTAGAAAATCTTTTGTGTCATACATGTTAATGAGGTAGAGGCAGCACAGTTTAGAGCTTATCAGTTGCAAGATGTTGTCAACATCTAGAATGAATCATGGGAACAGTCCCGCGGGGGAGATGCATCTCTAACGACTTAGGATGAGTTTGATGATGATTTTATTAAACACTTTCTGCCAATAGAGGTCAGGGGGGCAAAGGTTGTGGAATTTGAAAAGCTTAAGGAAAACGGCAGGAGTGTTCAGGAGTATTATATTCAGTTTGTCTCTTTGACAAAATATGATCCACATATAGTCCCAGACATGAGGGCCAGAGTTAGACGCTTCATGTATGATCTTGATCTCCATTTGTACGATGTAGCCAATATTACAGCTCATAACATGGAGATGACTATTAAAAAGATGGTTGCATTCGTGCAGGGTAATGAGAATAGGTTGAAGGAAGAGGAAGTCTTGCAGAAAGAGAAGGATAAATAATTTAATAAGAGAGCTAAATCTTCAAATCACTTCAGCCAAGGGGGAGGTAGAGGCAGACTGTACTTCAAGAACAGGTCATCAGCCAGTGCCCCAGCCCCAAAGTTTAGGAATATTAATAAGAGACAAAACTTTAGAGCATCAGGCTCCCAGTCACAACCCAGTGTGGGTCAAGGTACTTTTAGCAATCCAGTGAGTGGAAATTGTGGTAAAAGGCACCCAGGAGAGTGTCTTTTAGGTATGGATGTTTGTTTTAGGTGTGGCCAGTGAAGTCACTTTCAGTGAGACTGCCCATCAGCGAGGCAGGGTACAAGAGATAATATGGATCAGTGCGTAAATTCTATAATTCCTCGTAATTCTCAGGCCCAGTCAGGGTGTAGTCCAACTAAGTCCCGTAATATAGGTAGAGGCCCAAATCTCTTATATGCACTATCAGGTCGTCAGAATACAGAGGCCCGCGCAAATGTGGTCGCATGTATATAACCATTTTCACTTTCAACGTTTATGCCCTTATGGATCCTTGATCCACTCTGTCCTATATAACCCATTTTGTTGTGAAGAAATTTGGGATATAACCCAAAAAGTTGCATGAACCTTTTGAAGTATCCACTCTAGTAGGCGAGTCAGTTACAGTCAGGCGGGTTTATAGGGGTTGTACAGTTAAATACTATCACCGCATTACTATAGCCGATTTGGTAGAGTTATAAAAGGTAGACTTCGATGTAATTATGTGAATGTATTGATTGTCTTCATGTTATGTCACAATAGGTTGTAGAACCAAAATTGTAAAATTCAAATTTTCGGATGAATCAGTCATAGAATGGAAGGGTGATGCAGTAGAACTCATGGGTAGGTTTATGTCTTATCTTAAAGTTAGAAAGATGATATTTAAGGGGTATATTTACTATCTAGTTTGGGTTAGGGATGCATATACCCATAACCCAACTTTTCAGTTAGTACCAGTTGTTAATGAATTCCCAAATATCTTTTTCGATGATCTTCTCGGAGTTCCTCCCGATAGAGAAATTAAATTTGGGATCGATCTACTTTCCGACACTAAACCAATATTTATTCCGCCATACAGAATGACTCCAACAGAGTTAAGAGAACTAAAAGTCCAGTTTAAAGATCTCCTTGATAAGGGATTCATTAGACCAAATGTCTCACCATGCGGTGCACCAGTCTTATTTGTTCGGAAAGAGGATGGGTCTTTGCGTATGTGCATTGACAATCGCCAGTTGAACAATGTCACCATTAAGAACAAATATCCTCTTCCCAGAATCGACTCTTTATTCGATCAACTTCAGGGTACTCAGTGTTATTCCAAGATTAACCTCATATCAGGGTACCATCAGCTCAAGGTTAAGGAAGTTTATATTCCAAAAACTGCCTTCAGAACTAGTTATGGTCATTTCGAATTTTGTGTCATGTCATTTGGATACATGAATGCCCCAGAAATTTTCATGGATCTTATGAATAGGGTATTCAACCTTTATCTTGACCTTTTCGTCATTGTCTTCATCAATGATATTCTCGTCTATTCTCGTAGTGAGGTTGATCATGCAGAATATCTCAAAATAGTGTTGCGGACACATCAAGACAACAAGATCTATGCAATATTTTCCAAGTGTGAATTTTGGCTAAAGTCAGTGGCATTCTTAGGTCATGTGATTTCAGTCGAAGGCGTCCAGTTGATTTTCAGAAAATAGACGTTGTAAAGAATTGACTCAGATCCACTTCTGCTATAGAGATACGGAGTTTCTTGGGTCTAGCGAGCTATTACAGGTGCTTCGTAGAAGGTTTTTCTTCCATCTCAGCTCCATTGACTAGATTGACTCAGAAGAAAGTCAAATTTCAGTGGTCAGATTCCTATGCGCGCAGTTTTGAAGAATTGAAAATGAGACTTACTTCTGCTCTAGTATTGACATTGCCATAGGGAACCGATGGGCTCATTTTATATTGTGATGCATCAGGCATTGGTCTTGGGTGTGTTTTAATGCAGCATGGTAAGGTTATAACTTATACATCCAGACAGCTTAAGCCTCATAAAAAGAATTATCCGACTCATGACTTAGAATTGGCAGCCGTGATTTTTACACTCAAGATATGACGTCATTATTTATATTGAGTTTACGTTGACATTTTCACAGGCCACAAGAGCCTTCAGTATATTTTGAAGCAGTGGGAATTGAATCTCATATAGAGGAGATGGCTCGATTTGATAAAGGAATACGATATAAATGTTCTCTACCATCCAGGGAAAGCAAATGTGGTAGTTGCCGCTCTTAGTCGGAAATCCATGGAAAGTTTAGCTCATGTTGAGAAAGGTAAGAGAACCATGACAAAGAAAATTAATCAACTAGCCATTCTAGGGGTTCGACTCATGGACTCCGAAGATGGTGGTGGTGTAATCTAGAACAAGTCTGAATCCTCCTTAGTTGTCGACGTGAAGGAGAAACAGTTTAGTGATCCCTAGTTGTTGTAGTTGAAAGAGAGAATTTAAAAGCATAAGACTACGATTATTGAACAAGGGGGAGATGATGGTACCTTAAGGTACCGAGACATGTTATGTGTTCCAAATGTGGACGAACTTAGGGAACGAATCATGGCAGAAGCGCACCATACTAGGTATTCCATTCACCCAGGTTCTACAAAGATGTATCATAATCTTAAGAAGATTTATTGGTGGAACGATATGAAAAAGAATGTGGCAGATTTTACCAAGTGTCCAAATTGTCAGCAGGTGAAAGTCAAGCACCAGAGGCCTGATAGGTTGGCTCAGAATATTGATATTCTTATCTGGAAATGGGAGATGATAACTATGGACTTCATAACAGGTCTACCTCGCTCAGCCCGATAGCATGATTCGATTTGGGCGATTGTGGACCGACTTACTAAATCAGCCCACTTCTTGCCAGTCATGACCACAGATTCAGTGAAAGGTTATGCCAAGTTGTATATTCGAGCAATTGTCAGGCTTCATGGGACCCCAATGTCCATTATTTCAGACCGTGGTGCTCAGTTAACAACATATTTTTGGAAGTCTTTCAAGAAAGGATTCGGTACCAAGGTAAATCTCAGCATAACTTTTCATCCTTAGACAGATGGCCAGGCATAGCGTACTATTCAGACTCTTGAGGATATATTAAGGGTATGCGTTCTCAATTTTAAAGGTAATTGGGATGATCACTTGCCCCTCATTGAATTTCCTTATAATAACAGTTATCATACTAGTATCCAGATGGCACCGTTCGAGGCTCTGTATGGAAGAAGGTATATGTCACCAATTGGTTGGTTCAAAATTGGTGAAGCAGAATTGTTAGGACCAGACTTGGTCTAGAAGGCCTTGGAGAGAGTCAAGTTAATTCAGGAGCATTTGAAAATAGCTCCGAGTCACCAGAAATCTTATTCAGATGTAAGGCGTAGAGATTTGGAGTTCCAAGTTGATGATTGGGTATTTCTGAAAGTTTCACCTATGAAAGGTGTCATGAGATTCGAAAAGAAAGGGAAGCTCAGTCCCAGATATATCGGATCTTACAGGATTTTGAGAAGAGTTGGTTAAGTGGATTATGAACTTGAATTGCCACAAGACTTAGTTATTGTGCATCTAGTGTTTCATAAATACATGTTGAGAAAGTGTGTGGAGTCCCATCGTTGGTTGTCCCTACCGATTTTATTATATTAAGGATGGTTTGACCTATGAAGAGATCCTTGTGGCTATTTTGGATTGTCAGATTCGAAAGTTGAGAACTAAGGAAGTAGACTCAATGAAAGTGTTGTGGAGAAGTCAGAATATTGAGGAGACTACATGGGAAGCCGAAGAAGACATGAAGTCCAGGTATCTACATTTATTCGAGGAGCAAGCAGAAAATGATCAAGGTAAATACCTTCAGTATACATGCCATGTCCTTTGTGTATCCATGTCTCATGTTTCACATTCATGTATTCAGTACTCATGTCCCATGTTCATATTTTCATGTAATCATGTCAATCTAGTTTCCATGTTTCATACCATGTTTCTTCACGTTCTTGTACTCATGTTATGTCTAGTCTCATTCTTAACCGTGATCCATCATTCGAGGATGAATTATCCCAAGGGGAAGATATTGTAACACCTCGTACCTCTACACTAAGCCATGTTTATGCTTTAGGAGTTTAGAAAAATCAAATTGGAGAATTTAAGTTGAAAAAACATTTTTAGCTTTGCAAATTGAATTTGACACTAAAAATTACGAAACATAAAATATTATACGGCCCATCAAAATTGCAAATGAAATTGACGACAGAATGTAGATTTTAAGGACCGTCAAAATTTATACGGTCCGTCGATTTCCACCGTTTTGAAATTTCAGATTTCATAACTCTCTGTAAATTTACAAGTTCATGATGGATCGGACCGTCAAAATATTGACAGCCTAAACTCAGACCGGCAAAATATTGACGGACCGTCAATATGAACCATCAATTCCTTCCGACTGGGAACAGTATAAATACGCAGCCTTAGTCCCAAAAATAGCACGGAGGTTTCTTCTCCCATAATCCCCATAACTCAAAGTGAGTCCTTTCCATGTATTTCTACGCGATTCTAATCAAGTATAATCAATTTCTAAGTAAAATTCATTGTTCCTAACCTAGGGTTTTCAAGTTAAACCCAATTCAAGATTTCAAGGTTTAATCTTTGAAGTTCTTCTTCAAAGTCCGGATTTTTAAACACAAGTTGGAAGTGAGTAAGGTATGTAGAGCTTCTATCCACGTGGAGACATCATTATTTCTCCCCACGCCACATGTAATCCATAAATGAAGAATACTTCAAACCTAGGATTTTACTCAAGTTCATAATAACCTTATACATGTTCACTTAAATATATTTATATCATGTTGTCGTTCATTATATTCATGATATGTCACTGTTAGGGATGGCAACGGATAGGATCTGGACCGAATCCGGACCGGATCCTACTAGATCCAGATCCAAATTCATTTTTCATACCTGAATCCAGATCCATCGGGTTTATAAAAATCAGATCCAAATCCGGAACCATCGGATCCACCGGGTCCACAGATCGGATCTGGATCCACATGTAAAAAAATTTGCCTGGCTAAGAATGTAACCTTGCTAAGAATTTTTTTTGAACTGACAAACTATTTTTACTTAGCTAACAGTTTACTGTGTTTCAATTTTAAAATGTTCTTATGAGATATTTTGTTCGTTGTCTCGTTCTGATTGTGAGCTATTAATTGAAAATGTTGGATAATGACAATAGTTGTGGAAAATGCTGACTAGTATTTTTCACAATGCAGAACTTGCATGTGCTTGGAATCTTCACAAATGAAGTGAATATAATTTTAACTACTTGTCTATGGAGATGTTAGTCATTCACTAATATAACATTGATTTTATTATCGAAATTCCTCTTTATTTTTTGGTTTTTGAGTTAATGTGGGGATAAATTAAACTTGTTTTGAGAATTAAACTTGCAAGGATGTGCTTAGCAATTTTAAGAAAATACTTATTTTTTTACATTCTAGGTTATGAATATATTTAATAAAAAATGGATCCACGGGTCGGATCTGGACCGTATACGGATCTCAAATACAAGATCCGAATCCGTAGGGTCCAAATTTTGAAGATCCATATCCTATAAAACGGATTTGGATCCGGACCGGGTCCAGGATCCACTACCATCTCTAGTCACTGTGATTGTCATGAACCTGTCCCTAATCCATGAACTCATGTCTTGATTTCAATGAGTTCTTAAATACAAGTCATGATCATTATTACTCAGCTCCATGAAGTCATATATGTTTCTCATGATGTATATAAGTTATATTATGTATTTATTCACATGTTGAATTATGAATTTACAAGATTATATTTACAAGTTATTTCATGAAATTCATGGGCCTTCGAGCCATTATTTTCAAGTACATATTTTTGGGAGTTGCACAGATTATCGAAAAGGCTCAAGCAGCCTGAAATTACGTATGTCAATGTAGGATAATGATCTTTCCGCCATAGGACGATACCTTCTTATTACCCCTTGTTGGATTATTGGATCCATCATGTTCATGTTCATGTCTAGTACCCCTGTAAGGTACGAGATGACTTAGCTGATCGGGCAGAGATTAGACTCCACATTCACTTGTGGTGGTTCATGTCAATTTTTTAATGCTCTCCCACAGATATATAAATATACATTTTTCAGATTTACACATGTTATTATATTCATGTTCATATTTCAGTTTCAGATCATGCCCCTATTATTTCATGTGTCTGCTTATTCTTTCAGTTGCTTTACATACAGTACAATTCAAATATACTACATCCCTTTGCATGGGGCGTGCACTTCTCAGTGCAAGTATTTAATTTCAGGGAGACGGGTCTGCTAAATATGATTGCCTAAGTATCATCTTTCGGTGAGCCCCTCTCATTGAGGGTGCTAGTCATTTATTTTTCACATGTCATGATTATTAGTAGAGGTATGTTAGGGCCTTGTCCTGGTAAACAGTTTTTCACACTCATGTTGTCAGAGGTTTCATGGACTAAACTAGTTATCATGTCATGTCATTTTTCAGTTATTCAGACTTATGATATTTTCATATATTTCCGCTTATTATATTTCAGACTATGTTTTCAGCATATGTTTTACATGCATTAAAAATCATTACTTTAGCATGTTTTGATGCCTATATTGATAAGCAAGTCATGTGGTTCACTCTGCCACGTGCAGTCAGACATCGAGTGTCGTGTTTCGCCCAGACCATGATTCGGGCGTTACAGGTGGTTGGGAGGAACAATGGTGTGGTGTGGAATAGGGTTGGGGTAGGTGTGGTGGTGTGTGATAGGGGTGGGTGAAGATGAATTGCGTTCGAGAGTAGTGGTTAGGTGGGGGTGGGATTTGATTGGGTGGTGGAGGGTGGGGTGTGGTGGGTGTGGTATGGGGCTTGGGTGAGTATTTTTCAAAAAGTATTTTCTACTAACCAATCAAACATGAGAAAATAAGTAAAAAATTTACTTATTTCCACTAATCAAACGAATATGAGAAAATAAGTAAGAAAATTATTTATTTTTCAATAACACATTTTCAGTGAAAAACATTTACTCCATACCGAACACACCCTAAGTGTGATAAGAAAATGAACACACTTCTCTTTCAAGTTGGATTAATAAACCAAGATTTTAAAAAAATTCAACACCCATATATGTATGAAGAAAAAAAAAATTAACATGTAGAACTCTTTCGTTCTTCTAGCTCCCCTTTCATTCTTTTAGCTCGAATAAAGAAAGTAGAAATCAAATGCTCAATTTTGAAAGAGCAGCATCCTTGAGGTGTGATATAAATAGCCTTCAGGCTATCTAATGCAAGCCAAAAGGTGTGATATATAGTAATTCTTAAGAAAACATGTTCCAGTAGAGAGATCAATGTTCATGCTATCTTTATTGCATTAAGTTATTATTGAATTGAGTTCTCTATCCTCTAATATCTTAAATTGAAATATGAGGATTGGACTAAACAGACCATAAAAGTAACTTCTATATATTTTCTAGCTTACTAGAGAGAAATGCAAGAATTACAGAATACATCCAAATCTGGAGATGTATCATAAAGCCAACTATAAGCCTAATTCCTAGAAGAATATACATTCCCCTGCATACATTTTTCTATGCCAAAGCAGACATGTCCTCGGCCTAATGCCTTCAGGCGCAACTTGGATCCAAAGACTTTAATTTCGCTTTGGTAACTGTCAACCAAAAGAATCCCCTCAACCACCAAGCTCTCCTTCCTCTTCTTCGAATCCAGCAACGCAACCCGGTAGACAGCGCAAGGAAATCCAAATGCCGATTTTCTGTATATACAGTCTACTGCCTGAACCCCAAATTTCCGAATTGGTCGATACTGTTATTCGTATAGGTTTGAGAAAATCCATTTAGATTCTGTTGGAAGTAACCCGAGTTATCAACCCGTTGATTTCTGATCCCGCTTTCAACTTCTTCATCCAAATTAATACTTTCAACCTTGGTGTTACATCGGAAATTCGTCGTTGGATGGACGTAAACATCGTTCAGAAAATTCATGTTGCTGCTGCTTTGGATGTGGTTGTGGTTGTTGACGTGCCCCTGAGCACGAACACCTGGACCTTGATTTGCGGGGCCCGATTCGGGCATAGGTTTGAGCCCCGCAAGAATAGCCCAATCAAAATTGGCGGAATCCAGACGTTCCAGGTTCAGTTTTTCTGTCTTAAGAGAGTTCAATCTCGGCAAGTTAGTAAACCGATCGTCCATTTCTGATAACGATTCGAGCATGTCATCGAACTGGGATGACGAAGTAGTCGAATCACCATGGCTGTATTCAGTGCTTTGTAAACCAGACATTTGAGGTTTTGGTCCACTTTGATTCTTCTTGTAAATTCGACAGAGCACCCATTCATCTAGCTGAAATGTTATAAAACCAGATACACATTAAGAAATGCAAATAGACAATTGAAAATTGGGATAATTGCACATTTGGTCCTCCGGTTATTGAGAATGTTGACTTCAGTCCTGGTGTTATTTGACTAAGAAAATCTAGCCTCCAATCAATTAGATGTATATTTTTGGTCCCTTTATATGCAAAAAATATTTAGACCTTTTCCACATTAACTAAATTAACTTCAAGATATGGAGCATGCCAGGTACAAATTCATCATAGGCTCAATAAATAAGTAATACTTATTGTCCTAATTTATGTGGCACCCATCAAATTTCTAGGGTCAATATTTATCATGAACATAGATGTTTTAAGTTTTTTGAAACAAAATTTATATATTTTGAAAACTATGTAAGAAATACCACAAATCAGAATAAATGAACTCAAAATATTTAAAATACATATGAAAAAACCGTGGTCAATATCAAATAGATTAACGGTTAATTATTCACTAAATTTGCAATATTCAGAACTAAAAATGCACATTTTAATTAGTTGAAGCTTAAATGTAGTTAATAGACAAAGATCAAATTTAAAATTTGTGAATATTTGAGGGACTAAAGTGAAATTTTCATTAGACAAAAAAGACTGAGTAATGTGAAATTACCTTTGAAGTTCCATTATTTTTTCTTGAAGGTTCAAATAGTCTATATTCATGCATAATCCAATTAGTCTTGGTTCCTTTTGGTGCTTTACCAATATAAAACACAAGTGATTTCTTAATTCCAACTTTTCTCCCTTGTGATGTTATGACCTTATCAGTACCCGTTGCTTTCCAATAACCCGACCCGGCAACTCTATTTGGTCGAGTTCCATTCGGATACTTCCTATCTCTTGGACTAAAAAAATACCATTCTTTTTCTCCAAATATTGCTTTACCTAAACAACAAATCAAACACAAAATCATCAATTAAAAAATACAAAGAATAATACAAGAATAATTTTCTTATAATAACCTCATTTTGCATAATTCTTTCGTTCCAGTTTATATGACACTATTTTCTTATTGAATTATTTTAATGAAGTGGTTGTCATCCAACAATTTAACTTTAAATTTCTCTCACCCTTAATGGCATACTTCTAAAGCTAGAAAAATCTGATGATACATTTCAGATTAATAAATTTTCTTTAAAAAATTAAACGAATTTCGTGTCCAATCAAATTAACAACAAATATGATTAAAAAAATTATCCCTATTGTCTCAATTTAAGTGATCCTTTTTTAAAAGGTCTAAAAAAATGATATATTTTTATAGTTATTAAAAAATTTAACTCTGAACTTTCTATTTCAGACTTACTAAAACGATTTATGGGCACAAAAAATTCTCTCTTATTTTTATCACAACTTTCAAATAACATCTTTTTAAGAAAATTGTGTTGAATCAAATATCATCACATATCACATAAATTGAAAATAGTATTTCTTTTTTTCAATAATTTTGTGCTGACGTAAATTTAAAACGGAGTAGAACTTTTGATTGAACTAGAAACTTACTTGGTAGAATCCAAGGGTCGAATTTGTACAAATCAATTTCTCCGATAATTTGGAGAGGAAAATCACGACCTGCAACTTTCTTGCACAAATATTGAACTAAAAGCTCCTCATCAGTTGGATAAAATCGAAACCCTGGTGCCAAACTTAGTTGCAATAGAGGATCTTTTTCTTGAACACCCATCTTCAATACAATTTTTAAAAAACACAAAGGAAAATGGTGAGAATAATAAAAATAATCAAACTAAATTCTCAATTTCCCTAAACTTTTTTTCCTTTCGGAAATGGGGGATAATGGGGGATTTTATATATGGTAGAAAGTAGAAAAAGAATAAAGTCTTGATAGTTCAAAAATGTGACACGTATAAAAAAGTTGGGCATTATTAGAGAGTAGCCGACCTTATCAAGTAATAAAGACATGGAGCAAATGCATGAACCTAAGTTAAAGAGTTCCAAAAGTCCCCTACTACGTGGCACTGTCTCAGGTAATTTCTACAACACTGAATCTTTGTTTTTCCGCGTGCACTTTTCACCTGAGATTAAAAGTAGTATTTATTCCGTTCTAATTTAAGTATTTTTTATTATTATTTATCTTAAAAAGAGTATTTTTTTATATTTAATAGGTTGACAATTCAAATATCTTATATGATAAATTTAAAACCACAATATTCAAAGAACTTTTTACTATTTTACATATTTTTAGTTTAAAAATCTTATTTATTTATTAAATTTCGAATACATCAATTTTTTTTTGTTGACGAAGGAACCCGCAGCCGCTATTCTCTCGAGTGCGCACAGGGTAAACCTCGGACTGACGTAATAGCCTGCAAACCACGTCAGCCGATTAACCACACTTGACAAGCCATGTGTGATAGACTCAATCAAGAAGGTTTATGCAGGGGATCGAACTCGTGACCTTGCGGTCCCGCGCCCTACTGCTCAACCAAAAAGGTTTATGAGGCAAAGGCGACTTGAATTTTGATTTGGAATTTTATTACTACAATATTACGAGAATTGTAACCTATGATAGTAAATTAATTGATCCATTTTCCAAATTTATATAATAATATCATTATTTAGGTGATTAAATAATATATTTTATTACCTTTCTTGCTTATGTGTAAGATCAATTCATTAGATTTCTAAAAATTTTAATCTTTTAACTTTTAGAGAAATCCTTCAACATTGTTGTGAGTGACTATTCTTCTTCAATCTTTTCAACCTTTAACTTCATAAAAGCAAGTCAAGAAATGGAGAAATAAAACCACATGATTTAATTAGTTATCAATAGTACGGTGATCCTTTTGTCGACGAGATCTTTTCAAACTTTTTCTAAGTATATTTGTATTATTAACGATATTAGCTTACATGTAACTTTTAATTAATGTAATTTTAAATATATATTTTTACACCCTTGTAAATCTTTTTCTTTCCTTTTTTGAAGTATGTACGCATAGAGGGAGGATTCATGGAGTATGGGACACGTGCAAATACGTGGACAAGAAAAAAAGGACTAGCGTTTATTTGGAGTTGGATGGTAGTATCTTTTTCTTTATTATATTTGGGATGCGAAAGCGAGTGCAGAAGAAAATTTTAGTAAAGATGTCATCTATGCGTTACACGTTTGCATTTTTTATAAAGCAACTTTGGTCCTATAATTTTTGACATTTTTCTTTGTGTGAATTTTGGCTATAGAATTTCGATTTTTCTTCTTTTATTTCTTTTTATTTTTTCCCAACTGTGGATTAATAAAAGTGATGAAAATGTATTTGTCTTTTATATGAATTAATGATTATTTTCTCTATCTCAATTTATATGATATTTTTCGCTTGTCAATACACAGATAATGTGAATTCTAACAAATAATTTAAAATGTTTATTTTCATCATGTTGATATGGGAAAAGTATCATTTATAGTATATATTTTTATAATTTCTCAATACCTAAATTTTAATTTTAAAATATTAAGTTGATATGCTCCTATATATTTTTAAAAATTAATTAAATTGACTGTTGATAACCGAAAATGTCACATAAATTGAGACGGAAGAAATATTATTTAATAAAATTAAGTGATATAAATTATTATTGTACCCCAACTTATTTTGAATTAAGGCGTTGTTGTTATTATTAAATTATACTATAATTTTAAATATTAAATTTCTTGATTGAATTAAATGCCAAGTGGATGCAAATATTACTCTTTGGTTCAACCCTTGTTTGCCACATTTTATTTCTTTGTTCTATTTTGTTAAAATAAAAAATCAACCACTTTTTGGTTGATGAAGAAAAAACAATGAGTTTTGATTAGATGTCTTTTTATATATTCTTCTATCCCAATAATTTAGGCACACCACCACCCCAAAAAAAAGTAAGGTCAAAGCTAATAGAATTATTCTTTGATTAGATACCGTTTGAACTCTAGTTCACGTGGCACAATTGAATTAAATGGAAGAGCATATGATTGTGCTATATTTTTGGTATTAAGATGACAAGTTAGCAATATTTGGTAGGTTTTATAGGCACACGTCGATTGCTTTTTAATTTCATGATTATTTGATGACGTTAAATTTTGTTGTGTTTTCGACTTTTCTGTTCTCACTTTGCCACAGCCTTTTGTTACACTTTCTCTTATTTAGTATAAATAATACACTAACTAATACATATTCTATAAACTAGATGATCGAATGCTATTTGACAGTAATTTTTTTTTAAAAAAACCATAAGATTACAGCAATCCTGTTTCTAAAAAGTTATGCGTTTTGCTTGACGAGTAATAACTCGGCATTTTATACAAATTTTTTGATGCATTTGAATTGACCATCAAATTTTCTCGGTATATTCAAACAATTCTATTATGTAGTTACTCTTTACCTCTTATTTTATAAGATATTGCTTAACGATGTGGGGTGTTTAACATGTAATCTAATTTATTTTGTTTGAAAATATCAGATAAAAATATAACATTTGACTATGGATTTCTAAAATTGTATAGATAAAAAGATTATATTTTTTTTTAAAAAGAAAGTATTGTATAAAATGGGATGCCGGAGCACATTTTGTTATTACTCCAAATTCTATTTATAATTAAAAAAAAACATGTAGAATACAGCCAGAAAACAACAGATTAGAGAGATATGAGTGAAAAGATGGAGTAAGCTAGATGTGGCTACGTAGTGTGAAATTAGGGATTCTGTTTACAGTTGCCAATGCGACAAGTAAATTATTAATAACATGAGGGGGATGGGAGAAAGGTTGTTAGTAGGGAAAATTCAAAGGAGCATATTTGTCACTTGTAGAGTAAAGGCCGATATAATCAGGCCGACGTCAGCTATAACTTCAGTTACGTGATGATTCTCTCTTGATCAGAGGTCTGAAATTTAAATTTTAGATATATTATTTTAATAGAAAGCGATTTCTTCACATGATTTCTATACAACACGAATTCAAATTAGTCGAACTCCAATATAAATATCGAGCACAAAATAGAAAATCAAGAAAAAAAACTATAAATTCAGTTGAACTGAATTGAAGCAGAATTCAAAATTTAAATTTAATAATTTAATGTTTAAGACTTTTAGCATTGAAGTTATAATTATATTGATAAACAATGATTCATAATTTTAGTAGGGTTTTTCATTTATATATGTATTCTGTATCGAAAATTATGGGATCATATTGAATCCGAAGCCAAAAGATTACCTCATCCTAAACTTAATATCTTTGGTTCAAACTTTATATTTATCTTAAAAATTCATTAATTATGTATAGATTATTAATTTAAAATATAATATTTTAAAAAAATTAAAATTCAGAACTCATAAATTTTAAATTCCGGCTCTTCTTCCAATTGCAATGGATGCCATTTCTCTGTTGGAGTGACTCATATTTCTAGTTCACCTAAAGGTAGAACCTGTCAGCCCTTTGGAGATGTCAGAATCACATTTTTCATTTTTGGTCGATTTTAAGAGATTTGTAAAATCTAAACAACTTACATATTTTAGATGTTAGAATTAGAATTTATGGACTATAATTATTTTATAATATCATACTTTAATTTATGTGATACTTTTTTTTAGCGAGTTTAAAAAATGATATCTTTTTATATTTAGCATCAATTTAATTTAAATTTTTTATTTTACTTTAATAAGATGATTTATAGTAACATAAAATTTTATGACTTGTTTTAGATAATAAATTTCC
Source organism: Anisodus acutangulus (assembly GCA_029783415.1). Classification (NCBI taxonomy): domain Eukaryota; kingdom Viridiplantae; phylum Streptophyta; class Magnoliopsida; order Solanales; family Solanaceae; genus Anisodus; species Anisodus acutangulus. The sequence goes on from CM056511.1 coordinate 9,517,672, forward strand.
AATGCCTTTCTTTTTAAACTCCATACCCAATGATATACTTTCTCATAAATTGGTACGAAGGGAGTAATTATATTTACTTGGGTAGTCGGAATTGATCTTGGTGTGAAAATCCTCCAAAAAACGGAGCCCTAACCTTCTTGCTCTTGTTTAGGGCTAAGAATGTTGAGGTTGACACTTATATAGAGGTTGGACTCACCCAAATCACAGTTAATAATTTATTTCACGATTGCATGACAATTTCACACTGTCTAGACTTTCATATTCATCTTTGGCGTTTTCCATTACACTATTGGCAATTTTATTTCGCCTTTGGCAATTTGGATTTCACCATTGCAGGGCAATCTCACATTTTGAACTTTAAATTCGTCTGTCGTGATTTCATTTTGTCTTTGGCTATCTGGAACTTAATATCAGATTCTTTTGTCGGACATTCTTCAGTAAAATTATCACAACATTTTGTAGGAATGTCAAAATAACAAATAGCTTGTAGCGTTAGAATCTAGACTCAAAGGGCTAACTTGATACATTATCTAGAGAAAAAAACATTATACATTGGAAGTAGTAGTTGTTTGAGGTTAGGCTTTGTGTGTGCTCATCTCAAACTTTAGTCTGTGGTGGAGTTTCCAACTTAACTTGTCGTTAGGACTCTTCTTAGACCCTAAATCACTTTCAACACACCTTGTATACCAATTATCTTCACGTCCAATGGGTATTGTGCTTGTGCATGACTATTCTTGGAACAAAAAAATCATATTTTTAATATTGTTAGCGCGCTATAATCGCATGAATTATATCGGATTAGATCCATAAAATAATTTGGACTTTATTTTAAATTATATATTTATTAATCCAAAAAAAGTGATATCGTGTGTTAATAGAATTGAATTAATTATTTTAGTCCAACAAATATGACTTTAATCAAAGTTCAATTTTATTAGGCTAACCCATTTAATTGGGCTATATATGATGTGCCTATTTTGCTAAGCTCAAAATGTCATCTTATCCTAGCGGTCAATGGGCCAAAGATCAAATGATGCGGTATGTCAAGTCCAAATAAAAGAGTCAATAGAATCGTGCCATGTGTCAAAATGATATAGCATGCCTAGTCAATCTAAGGCCAATAAAAATATGCACATGTACACAAACATGTTCCGACCAATCGAGTATCGTCATGTCAACTTTAATCTAATTGTTTGAATAGATCGTCCTTATCACAACTATTCCATCTACAACTATAAATAGGGGTCCTCATAATTTTAAAAAGACAACAAAATTATAACAAGAAGCCAGAGAGAGCTCATTGATCAAACGCCGCATATTTAATTTCTCTACAAATTATAAGATTCAAGCAATCAAATGTATTTGTACATGTTTTAAAGATCAAGACGGAGATTCAAGATTAAGCTTCAAGCCATTGAATTCAAATACAATTCAAGATCTCAATTAGTCCACTAAATTCAAGATCAAGTCTCAAACCCTTAAATTAAAGTACATGTCAATATCAAGTCCGCCAAATTCAAAATCAAGTTCAAAGGCATTTGAATTTGTTTTCGAAAACATGAATAAGAGGAATCATAGAGATTATAACATTCACTATTTTTGAAATAAATAATATAATTATTGCGATACTTTTTTAGTCTTTATTATTTTCTCTACGCAAATTTTATCGTCTACCCACCTTTAAATTAGTATTCAAACTTAGGTAAAGCTTCAGCAGCGCTACCACTCTAGGTCTCCGAAATATATTGAAAGTTGGTACATATTTGGTTTACAAAAGCTTTTGTTGAGAAGTCCAATACACGGGATAATTAGTTCGAAGACTATTGGTGAAATTAACCCCAAAATACAGCTAAATTTTGATAACGTGAAGGATCATAGTCTCACCTAACTTGTATTGGTAGCTATTGACCATATGATAGACGATTAACTAGTATTCGTATTAGGAATTTTATATCATTAAATTTAGACGTATAAAATGAAATAGATAGAGTAATTAAAGAGAAATTTTGTTAAAGGCATAATTTTATTCTCACACGTGAAAGCTGTGATCGGAGAGGTAGATATTTTAAAAATTAAAAGTTAGTTTACAGGGTTGGCACTTGAGAAAATCAGCAGATTCAGCCATTGGGGCAACTATTACACGACCTGAGGCCTGTAGCATCTAGAAAGAGAATTTTAGGGTGTTACACAATGTTTTGAACATCATAGCTGTAGGTGTAGAAATTGCAAAATCTAAACATGGATGACTTTTGCCAATTTGCATCTTATTTTAAAATGTTATATGAAAATTTAATACATGTATGGAAAAAATTTAACCAAATTTTGGGGGTTTTATATCATATTTCAAAAAGGAATTTTTGTCATTCCCTAAAGATGGAGATTAATTGATTGATTCTTTTGTATAAAGAATGCACATAAGGGATTATAGGAACAATAAGAAAGGCTCTAAATACCAATAAGTATCTCTTATTTTCAGTGGCATGGGTGCTTTTTCTGTAAGTATTTGTTGGGTCCAAAACACATAAGTAAGGTACATTGGAAGTTAAAAATTTTGTTCTTACTTACCCCAACAACTTATTCTGGTATGGTTATATGACAATCAAAACCTGTAATCATAAAGCATGAACACTTACCGGTTGTATTTATTTGAAATCTTTATCTATTATAGGTGCGCACGCGAATGCCCTTACGATTGGAAGCTCCAAGCTTCAATGTATTCCTCCTTTGGAAAGTTAGGAAATCCGGCAGAGGTTCGAGAGAGTGTTTTAATTCTGAATCTCTGAGACGTAGAATAATGATATGAAATCAAGTGTATGAATAATGAAGTGAATGTCTGTATTTATAGGTGAAAATTAGGTGAAAACCGGATTAGGGTTTGACCTTGGGCCTGGCCTAAAAATCGAGGCAGATTAGGTCATTAGCGCCGCAGCGCTTGACGTGGCCCTGCATTGTCTCGATTTATTTTCTGCACATTCTTAATTAAATCCAAAATCCAGTTTTGACTTAATTAAAACAATCATTATTCATTTAAATATCTCGATTCTAAATCGAATATTTAATACTCTCTCAATACATCCTTAGATCGAAAGGACAATCGACATAGAGTGACCCTACATGCCTTCACATATCGACATTAATCAAATTAAGGTCTACGCGGAACTCCTAGATGGTGTCGCAAGACGAACTCAATATGTGAAGTATGTTTACACGAATCCAGTAAACTTAACCTCTATGTGGTAAGATAAAATCCTTTCATTCACGACACACCTGATCAAGCTTAGGATTTGTCAAATGTCTATCCAAATGGCTTGATCATTGTATCTCATCTATATTAGTTGACAACTAGACCATATTCTAAATATGTCTATTGCGTTGGCCAATGACTTAGTCAACCTAATATCACTGAGAATCTGAGTGTTCTCTCGAATATACATTCGAGGAATGAATCCTAATCTTGGCTCAACTACCACCTTTAATCCACATCGTAATATACCCAATACAAGTCGTATCTCAACCTATAAGGCATTTGAGCTTAGGACAGGATCAAAGTATATTACTTTGTAGACAAGGTGCGTATTGACCTCAAGTCTAAGGACTTCTATCTCCCACACGCTGATCATACTTTAGGCAAGTATAACAAACATTATATCAGCATGGTATATCAATACTTCCAAAGTATCCATGTATCCATCACGAGTAGTCATTACTCGTAGCAGGTGATACATACTACATCCTCTAAGGATGTGATGCAGACCACATGTCGACTTATCACATGTCATCGATATCCCATTCTCGATGATCATTAGTCGAGACTATTTTAATAGTTACGTTATAATATTAATATCTCACATTATTAATAACAGCGTAACCTCCAAGGAGGCATATTATAGAATATTATAAACAATCAATTAATAATTCAATAATTGCATATGCCAAAATATTAATCTCCATTAATAATAATACGAATGTGTATAAAGTACATTTGTCCTAATACAGATTGTCTTTAGGACATAAATATATTTTCATTTTCTTATCCTAAGTTATATTGGAAGTTAATAGATTATAATTTGGTATGTCTTGTAGCGTGCCGTAGTTTTTTCTTGCTTTGGGAAGAAGGAGTTGTTTATCGAGTTATCTTATTTTATATGTTACTGCTATAGTGTAATTTTGTCTTTTTTTTTTCTCATTGCTTGCCTTTGATTTTCAATAATATGTTGAAAGAGTAGGAAGACTGTTAAAATCTTCAATTTGGTGCATATAAAGCTTACGTCTCATAAGGAAAAATGAAGGTCCTATAATAAATCTCATTCCTTTGCCTGCTCTTGATGGAGTTTTTTTTGGCCTTTCAGGGGTGTCAAATGCTATGAGAAATAAAAATAAGAGATGGAATAAATCGAATGTCAATTATGTTTTCGAATGTCGGCAATTATGTCGTCCTACACCAGTAACAACACTTAGCAAAACAGTAACTTTAAAGAGTAAATGCAGCGAGATTTAAAGAACACAAAGGTTTAAATTTTCATAAGTTATATGTCAATGACTAAATGTATTGTATATATATATATTATATACAAAAGTACAAAATTCTTTCTTTACAGATTTACAATATAAAACGGAAAGGAATTAAAAGTTGAAGTCGCATATGACTTCTGCCTGAAAAATCTAACTAAGTTGACATAGACAACTTCTCATTACAATCGCTCCATACAAAACTAATCTAGAATCTAAACAACAATTGTAATATTGGACAGAATGTTGTCAACACACTCATGCAACACTTGTGATCCAGATTTCTGAGATAAAATACCGAGAGCTCTCTTAGTATTTTTGCTTTCTGATTCTGGATATTGATTCACTGTAGTAGTCTCTCTATTTATAGTAAATAGTCTTCCTTGAAAAGCTCATTGATCGGTTGTGGAGGTTGAGGAAAAGGTGGGCAGCTGGTAGGTTTTGTTGGAGACGATCAAGGAGCAAAAACCTCTAACAACTTTGACTTGTTCCTCACGAAAAGCAGCAGCCTTGACTCGTTGTTCACACGTGTTTACCAACTCCTTTTTACCTTGTCAAGTCATATTTACCACATAGTAATCATTACGTGAAGTAAGGCAAAATCAGTTCTGAAAATGTTGGTCCGAATGTTGTGCAACATTTGTCCAACATTCTTATATATTCAAATCAATACTTCAGGAGATATGTTGGGTCAAATGTCACAACATCAAATCCAACAATCAGCTAGAGGTGTAAAAAGCCACCTTTAGAAGTAGAGCAATGAATTATGTCAACGGGAACCATCTTTTGATCCACCACAAGTCACTTTTTCCTGTATACCTCTACAGGTTGGAATACTTTTAACATTTTTTTGATAAACATACACTGAGAAAGATGTCAAACCAACTGCGAATAGATATCCATAATTCCTACAAACCATGGGGTGGTGGTCGTGGACTAAACTAAATTTTGGTGGAAAAAATTTCATAACAATTTTACTTATTTATAGCAAATAATTTAAAACCACCATGAGATTAGAGGGGACATTTTATGCTTATCGATAGTATCACACAAGTGAACAATACAGTGTAAAGAGGAGGAAAAGAAATAAACTTCAATTTTTGTTCTAAGATTTTGTGGAACTGTTAATTTCAGATACCATGTCTGAAACCAAGTTGAAACCTGTTGGTACTATTTGAAGAATGGGTTGGTGACCCCAACAGGATTGTTTTTTATCAGAAGATCAAGTGCAAGAGCTTTTGAAAAGATATGTCAATTTCTTTTTGCAGTATTTAAGTGTTTTGGGCAAAGTGATGCTACAATTACCTGCTGTCCTGATTCAAAATTCTGCATCTTTTCGCGTCTAAAAGCATGAATTTATCTTTGTATTAAACTCAGGGCGTCATATACCCTTTTATATTCAATAATAATAATTGTTACCATGTGTTACTTATATATTCCTCTTATTTTAATAGGGTTACTGCAGAACTCATAGAGGAGTAAGTTTGTTCAGTAATTATGGTGCTTGAAGTCCTTAAGTGGGGAATCTTTGTCCAAACACGTAAAAGAAGCTAACAGTGGAGGTTTGCTACTGAATAAATCATTTGAAGTACAACAAATACCTTATTGCAGGGACATAGCTTTCAGAAAATTTCCTTACTTCTCTATAAGCTCTGGTTTAGGAAGTTCTACGTACAGAACTCTGCTAATTAGGTTATGGGGTTGAAAAGATTGTACAACTTCCAAATACCAATGGCCAGTACGATTTTAAATTTAAAATACAATCATGTTTCATATAAATGTACAATTATAATTTTTAGTTCGGATCACTGAGAATCAGGATTAGAGGGTAATTTATAAGCTGCTTGTAAAATATTACTTACAAGTTATCATGAATCAAAATTTTCCTTTTTGTTGTGAATAATTAAAGTAGGTGAAATATTTTAAGTGGTTAACTTATCTACGTAATGAACACTTAAAAATACACGCAAAAACTTTTCAAAAATTTGACACGGAAGTGTCTAATAGTATTTAAGGAACACTTTACTATGTGTTCAGGTGCTCAATCGGAGATGCCATTTCCACGTCTTTGTTTGCTCCTATTTTTTCTATTAACCTTTTAAGAATACCCCTCTCGAATTCTTAATCAACGAAGAACCTCTAAAATGTGGTAAATGTAAGATTTGAGTTTTTCACTTTTTGAGAGAGACCATCTAAGATGAATGTGAGGACAAGATTGAGATGATGAAACTATTAGAGATACCTATAGGTTTTGTTTTGACAAATGAAAACCCGTGGCTGGGAATGATATGGTGTCCCAAACAATTAACATGACACGATTGGTATTAACGTGTTGGTAAAGGTCGAATTTGTGACTGAACTGATTTCGTTACTTTCCATGTGAAGTGTCAATGTGTTGTATTTCGACCTTTCGAAGGTGAGGAAGTAGTCGTTGCATATTGTTGAAATTTTCATTTGTTCCTCTCATTCCTATGCTTCATATTTCTTGATTTTTCTCTATCAATTTATTTTGTTTTTGTTTTCTTTGTTCTTTCTTATTCGTTTAGTTCTGCAATTCATTTTCCCAAGTTCAAGACGGCAACTCCTTTGGCTCCACGTCCGTCCAACTCCATAGCTGGAGATGAAAGAAATCTTATGCTGATTTTACGTCTGAGATTTTGAGTTCGTCCAATACTGACAGGACGGGGCCGCATAGATTCCTTGAAACACAAAGAAATAAAAGAAGACTTTTGAATCTTATGGTCTAAAATAAGTTAAAAATATTTGTGTGGTTATAGATTATATCGTTTTGCGTAAAAGGTAAAGTTTAAAGTTAAATTGTTGTTAAATAAGAAATTATGTCATTCTTTTTTGGACGGACTAAAAATGGAAGTGAGTCATTCTTTTTGGAACCGGGGGAGTAATAATTAGGTACTATTTTTTTTAGTCAAAACGCGAGTATACACCTCTATGTGAGCTAGTGAAATTCCTTTGTAACAAATGTTAAGCCACAATGGTCAGGGGATCAACTTATCCAAGTGAAATTAAAGTATCAATTGAAATGACATTCCTGCCTTCTCTTTGTTAAAGAGTCAATATTCTCTACTTTATGTAGTTATCAAGCTGATTTTAATTCCAAGCAGTGCTTTTAGTTTGCCTTAAGTTGTTATCTTTTCTGGGAAGTATCTTAAAATTTAACCTTTCCACCATTTTAATTCATTTAAATTGTAATTTATGAAACTGAATCTGTTTCTATAATTGCAGATCTTATCATTTGGATTAGTGAAAAATTTACTTCTTCTCATCTTTTAGCCCCAACACATTTGGTTTTATTGTTCGTTGCAAATAATTATCTGCCCATTGACAATTGATACTTTGTTTCAATATAATGCCACCTTTGTTGCCCCAAAATTGAAGCTATATTAAACAAAAAATCTATGGTACATTTTTGTAAACCTGTTTAATAAGTACAAAAATTCTTCCTCAATGCAGTTTGCAAGTCTATTGATCCATTCCATAGAATGGCAATATTGCGGCACGGGAAAGATGGCAGTCAAGAGCTTTGAAAAACATCAGGTCAAGGAATTGTGGTGTTTAAGAATTAACTTATGACAAAGTTCAGCAAATAAATCTGTTAAGTTCTAGGATATTGCACTCATGAAGATGAAAATATATCGACCTATGAGTACATGCCCAACAAGAGCTTGGACTTTGTCTTCTGGTTTGTTACCATTTCAAAACAAAAGTTCAATTATTCAAGTAAGTTTTTGAAAATCTTAATCTAAAATGTTCAGTGTTTTGACAGATCCCTGTTCATATATTCATTGAATACATAGATTTATTATGGCGTATCTTTTTCAGGATGTGCTATTATGGCGTATTCGCGTTTGCTATCAGCATTTGCATACTGCTTTAAATTTTTAAATTTTTAAATTTTTAAATTTTTAAATTTTTTAACGGATCTGACTGTTTTTTTCCTTCTTTGCATGTGCTGAGCCGAGGGTCACTCGGAAACAACCGCTCTACCTACCAAGGTAGAGGTAAGGTTTGCGTACATTCTACCCTCCACAGACCCCACGCTGTGGGATTTCACTGAGTATGTTATTGTTGTTGTATTGAGAATCACTAGCCTGTCAAAGGCTCCTGATTGATTCAGATTTAACAAAAGGCTGAATTGTTTAGAAAATTAAAAAGAGAACAGAGAACTCTTATCAGAAAGTCAACTTATAAGTACATGTATAAGTGGTGGACTTTCTTTGCTGGATGCTTTATTGAGAAAAAAATTTGTCCTTCAATAACTTGGAAATTATAAATATTGATCATGGATCAATTTCTCATCAATCCACCAGGAAAAAGTTGCACAACCTTGATTTCTACACATATTCAGCAGACAAATGTAACATTCACAATAATGTCAATCCTATATTATGTTATTATCAAACACAACTTGAAGCTTCACTAAGTTCGTTCTATTAGATCAGACTCTTTGAATGACTATTGTTGTTCTAATTGAACAAAGTTGATCGATCATACAACACCTTTTCTAATCTATAGCTTGCAAAGGTTTTATACTCTTGTCAATTTGTGGAATTCAATCATTCCACATGTTTTACTGATGAGATTTGTATCAGCGTATCCATCTAGATTGTACAGAAAATCCAATTTAGTTTGAGTTCTTACATTCTTTCTAGTGTTGTTTTAGTTCAAGAAGCCCATTGTCATGCCACTCGAGTTCATCCCTAAATTTGGGATCTTCGTTGTGTAAGTCTTTTACCGAGCAGCAACACCACATCACCAACCAATTATAGCTCCGAGGACAGTCCTCAAACTGTTTATCATCTTCATCGAATCACCATCGTCAGCCAAAGGAAAAGCTTGTTCCTTATAATCCAAATAGTGTCATTACCTTATCATCCACTGCACTAAGCTTCATAAAAATATAGAGGTTTTGGAAATGGAATCGCACCTAGATTGGGGCAAAAAACAATTGATTACAAGAGTTTGAACGGTTCTGGAAATATGAACAACTGCTTAGGCTAACGGAGAAAAATTGATTGAGGAAGAGATGCATCAGAATTAATTTAATGGAGCAAAACTGTGGAGAAATTATATATGATTAATTAGGGCACTCACTAATTAATAAAGAATATGAGTGAAATTTCCCTTTTACCCCTTTGATGTTTGGTCAATTAATTTAAAGTTACCGGTCAATGACCGAAAGTTGAGATAAGAGGATGAAAATGTCTATTGTTCAATGTTGGGGAGGTATTTAATTTTTAAAGCGAAGCTGGGGACTAAAATAATTTTTTCCCTTAAATAAATAACAAATTTCTAGTTGGAACCCAATATAAAAGTTGTAAAGGTGAAACACACTTAAGCTTTGTTGTGCCCTCCTAAACAAGGTTTCAAATCCCCAAGGCATCACAACTAACCTTTTTCTGTTTTTCCGAATGTATATTTAGTAGCTTAATAAATTTGTTAAAATGTATATTACAATTTTGTACAAAAATATTACTCCTCCGTCTTAATTTATATTATGTAGTTTGATTGTGCACGGAATTTAAGAAATAAATGAAGATTTTTTAATCTTGTGGTCTAAAACAAACCAAAGATATTTATGTGGTTATAGATCATCTCATTAAACGTAAAATATAAAGTTTAAAATTAAATTATTGTCAAATAAGAAAATGTGTCATTCTTTTTTAGACGAAATAAAAAGAAAAGTGTGTCATATAAATTGGGACAGAGGGAATATGAGAATAGTGTTTGATTAAAGGGTAAAATTGGAGGAAGACTCTGTATATATTACTTTTGGTGATGAATATTCGGAATCCAAAGTATAATGATTAGATTAATCTAAATTCGCGCGTGCCATACCGGGCCACTAAAAAGGAAGCGTCATTGTCAGAAGTTTCTTCATTTCTAGTGCTCGAACTTGAGACCTCTGATTAATGATAAGTTTAGGTGCTGAGCTGATGATAGCAATGGTGGGGATATGGGCTGTTATTTTATGTCAATGGTTATTCAGATTTGCTGTAAAGGTGGCAGATTACATAAGGGGAGCCACAATGATTTTTTCTTCTCTCCTCTCTGTTTATGGTCCTCATCAATATACTGTCCTTATGCATGTATATTAGTAGTAAACGTTGTATATTCCTTCTAATTTGTTCTAATGAAGTCATGCTCATCAGCCACTTACCCTTCCTTCCATTTATATTTTCTGATGAAGAATATGTTTAGTATTCCCTCTATTTTAATTTATTTGACATAGTTTGACTAGGTAAAGAATTTAATAAAAAATTGAAGACTTTTGACATTTGTAATTATAAACATGCCATAGCATTTATATAGTTATAGCATGTACTACTACTCCTATTTTTTGAATGGTATAACCGGTTATATGTTGGTATTTTTCATTCTTGGAGTAAGAAAAATATGTTCGAAAGGTCATAGCGGTGAGTCCAGAGATTCCACATGGGGCAGTCTACCATTTTAACACGCGGAAGTTCTTCACTCACTCTATATTTGCTGTAATTTGAACCTTGGTCACTAAAATTTCCACCCACTTCATCAACCACTAAGCCACATCACACCCTAAGGTGTCTACACTTGGGAGCAATTAAACAAAAGAGTTTTAAGGTGTCTACACTCTGTTTTTGGTCCTCATCAATATACTATCCTTATGCATGTATATTAGTAGTATACGATGTATATTCCTTCTAATTTGTTCTAGTAAAGTCATGCTCATCAGCCACTTACACTTCCTTAGATTTCTATTTTCTGATGAAGAACCTACTTAATACTCCCTCGATTTTAATTTATGTGACGGAGTTTGATTGGCACAATATTTTGAAATAAAGGGAAGACTTTTAAAATTTATGATCATGAATATACCATAATATTTGTATAGTTACAGCAAATACTACTACTCATATTTTCAGATAGTATAACCAATTACATATTTTTTGCTTTTGGAGTAAGAAAAATATATTTGAAAGATGCATAGCGATAAAGTCAAGATATTCTGCCTAGGGCAGTCTGTGTCTTCTTACCACAAAATGTACTTCTAAGTAATTGTCTCACGGATCCTGTATCTATCAATATGTAGAAGAAATCATGTAATGATGGAGATTCTTATTTGTACAAATGGTACTTCGAGCTTGGAACGACCATGAAGAGATTAACTTATTTGTATCTTTGAGTTGTTGATAGATCGGTCAAAGTACATTACATAATCTAGTGATTGACACTGGACATATTCAAAATGGGGACTATCGAGTAAATCCAATTTAATAGAAGCTTGTTGGCATTTTGACCTTTCTTCTCCTTTGAGGACCTATACTTTTTGGTCGTGAATATTAAAGCTTTGTCAGAAAGCTTCTACTTGTTAAAGCTTTATTTCCCCTAATTGTGAAACACAACAATAGACTTGCCACAATAGTATAGGAAAAAGTTTCTCTTTTATAAGCTGCCATAGAAGAGTTCAGAAAAGATATGATCTTAGATATATTTCAGGAGCTAGATTAGTTGGAAGGAATAAGTAAGAATTGTCTCAATCAAAATTGATGAAATAGACCTTAAGTATCTCTATACCTTCACAAGATTTCTCACACATTTCTCATAGTTTTGACTTGCTCTTAGGCTATCATTGACCAGCCGACTTCATGAGATGTGATCTTAAATATTACATAACACTTGTGAATATAAAAAAATTATCATTAAGATTAAAATGAGAGATTTAAGGTAAACTATTTCAAATTTTAAAAATTGTCATTTTTCTTAAACTAACTAAAAGAAAATACTAGTATCACATAAGCTGAAAGGGACAAAGTAATAAGGATGAAAAACGAATAGAAGACGTGGGAATTAACAACCAATGAAGGAGCATTTACAATCAGGGAAGCTAGAAAAAAGTATTAAAAGGGATTACAGTCAAAAGCCAAAGAAAAGGTCACCATCTGTTTGGAACCCAAAAAAGTGTTGTACAAAGAAAATTCATTCACAGAGATATTTTTTGAGCTGAAATATGTCTAGTTTTCTATATATTGTAGATAACGCAAAAGCACAACTTTGGTTTTTTTTTTTAAATGTTACGTTATGTCTTATAATTTAGTACTGATCCCGATTTGTATCTGTTAAATAAGGTAATATACACACAATATACAAGTGTATATTGCCTTATTCAAAGGCCACGAAATCATCCCATATCTGCCCATATTGGGCATCTCAGTTTTACCTAGTTTTGGTACATAAGATATTGTATATTTGGAAAATATATGTGTAGTATATTGTAATGTATTTGTTACCTAAAGTAGGTTTATACACTACCATAATTGTAGAGTTAGAATTATGGTAAAATAAGATTTAGGAATAGAATAGGAATATTTTGTATCTTGTATATATATGTATTCAAGCAATGAAAATAATCAATGGGGATTATTTCTTTCATGGTATCAAGAGACTAGGTTTTACAAAAAAATTTCTCTCCTAAAGTTTTTTGACCTTCTCGGCCGAGAACCCCCGCCCCCCCCCTCGGGTTTTCTCTCCCAAATTTCGTCTTCCGCTCTCAAAAACCTCTCTTAAATTTCCCCTCCTTCTTTGTTCTTTCAATATGTCTAAGAACAATTATCATCCTGCCCTCATGGTTTCCAACATCAAGAACTGTATCCCTATTGTTCTTGAGATGGAAAACGTCCAATATGCGACGTGAGCAGGGTTGTTTAAAATTCACGCTGTCTCCTATCAAGTTCTTCATCACATCATTCCTCCCGCTAGACCTCTTCATGTGGAGGATCCTGAGTTATGGATTACTCTTGATGCTACCATTCTCCGGTGGATCTACGCCACTATTTCAGTGGACCTTCTACAGACGATTATTGAGCCGGATACCACGGCTATGGCTGCATGGAATAGATTGCGTGACATATTCCAAGACAACCAACATTCACGTGTCGTCACACTCGAAAGGTGAATTCTCTCTAGTTCGAATGGACGAATTTCCAAACGCGTTCGCATATTGCAAGAAACTCAAGGAGTTGGCAGATCAACTCCGTAATGTTAGCGCACCGATAACTAATAATCGTCTCGTTCTACAGTTGGTTGCCGGTCTTTCGGAGGCCTATAATGGTGTTGGAACTCTCCTTCGCCAAAGCAACCCTCTTCCCGACTTCTATCAAGCCCGCTCCATGCTTACGTTGGAAGAAGCCGGTTTGGCTAAAAAGGCGGCTACCGGAGCAAGCCCAGTCGTCATGGTGGCGTCTTCTCCTAGTTCTTCGGGTTTTGTTAATAATTCGGGCCAAAACCATAATAATGGTGGCGGCAAGAATAATCGCAAGAATAATAACAAAAACCGCAGGGGCAAACGCGGCAGTTCTGGTGGCAGTTCCGGTGGTCAACAAACAGGCGGTGGGTCCCATCCAGTGAACAGTGGCCCACCACCCCCTAGGCCCAGCAGTGGGGCCCATGGCAGTGGGGTTGGGGCAGTGGGCCGGTGGGCCAGCAGCCCCTACAATCACGCAGTGAATTCCAACGGCGATGGCCGCCAACACCCAGGCCCAACACCCAAGAGTTGGCGCCCATCGCCTGGCTCAAAGAATGGGCAAAGAATAGCAGCTACGGCCCAGATCCATCGCGGACAGGAGTTCTTGGGCCCCGACCTCCGCAAGCCCATCATGCAGCAGGCCCCACTCAAACCGATATCGAGGCCGCGATGCACACACTAGGGTTAACTCAACCGGACCCAAATTGGTATATGGACACTGGTGCCACTACTCACATGACTTCCGAATCAGGTACTCTCTCATCTTATTCCAATTTGAGCATCCCTCGGGGGATAATTCTTTGGTAATGGCGATTCTATTCCAATTCTAGGGTATGGTCGAAAACGTTGTCTCCCCAATCCACCACTCCTCTTGAAAAATACTTTACATGCTCCTAAATTGATTAAAAATTTAGTGTCCGTCCGAAAGTTCACAAATGACAATTGCTTTACATTGAATTTGATCATTTCGGTTTCTCTGTGAAGGATTTCAAGACGGGGAGTCATCTCATGAGGTGTGATAGTAGAGGGGATCTGTATCCTATCATGCCCGGTTTCAGTCCATCGAGTCCAGCCTTGCCGTCAGTTTTTACAGTCATCTCTCCTTCCATGTGGCATGCTCGCCTGGGTCATCCGGGATCTTCTATTTTATCCATTTTAGATAAAAATAGCTTTATTTCTTGTAAGGGTACGAGTCGTACTCCAATTTGTCAGTCTTGCTCATTAGGAAAAATTGTTAAGTTACCATTTGTAGACTCCAATTCTCATGCTTCTATGCCATTTGACATTATTCATAGCGACTTATGGACATCTCCTGTTCTTAGTTCAGTGGGTCATCGATATTATGTTCTCTTTTTAGATGATTATTCTAAATTTTTGTGGACGTTTCCAATTGCAAATAAATCACAAGTATTTTCCGTCTTCATCAAATTTAGAGCGTTCATTCGTACTCAATTCGAAAGAGACATAAAAAATATTCAATGTGATAATGGGAAAGAATATGACAATAGGGAGTTTCGGGAGTTCTGTGCTACTAATGAGATCAATTTTAGGTTTTCATGTCCTCATACATCTCCACAAAATGGAAAAGCCGAACGCAAAATTCGTTTCATCAATAACATTGTTCGAACTCTCTTAATTCATGCCTCCATACCTCCATATTTTTGGCATCATGCTCTACAAATGGCCACCTATCTTCTTAACATAATTCCTTCTAAAGGTCTGACATATTCTTCCCCCTCCAAATCCTATATAATAAGAACTCTCCTTATTCTCATCTTCAGGTTTTTGGGTGCTTGTGTTTTCCGTTATTCCCATCCACCACAATTAACAAACTTCAGGCTCGGTCTACCTCGTGTGTATTTTTGGGTTATCCATCTAATCATCGTGGTTATAAATGCTTTGATTTATCCTCAAATAAAATCATAATTAATCGCCACGTCCTTTTTGATGAAACCCAATTTCCTTTTGTGAAAGTTCAGACTCCCGAGCCTCGGTCATATAATTTTTTGGATGAACAAATATCCCCGTATATTATTCGGAAATTTTCAGACATATCCCGCACCCAAAATCCTCCAATGGCCCATCGCTCGCCGGTCCCACGCCCGCCAAAGAATAGCCCAGCTTCTAGATCGGTCTCAAAGAATTGGCCCAGTCCATCCCAATTCTGGAACTGGTCCAGAAGACGCCCATCCAGTTTACCGATTTGGGCCAAGAGCCCATCGTCAGCCGTCCCGTCCGTCCCGAGCCCAGAAAATTCCCAAAATTCACTCAATTCTTCCTCGAGTCATAGATCGGTCACTCGTAGTCGGCGGGTATTTTTACACCTAAAAGACATTTTAATTTACATTCGATGTCTCTAAATCTCCTTACCTCAGTAACCTGTGTCCGCCTTAAATGACCCTAATTGGAAAATTGCTATGGTGATGAATATAATGCTCTTATTGATAATAAGGCGTGAGAGTTGGTGCCCGCCCTTCATACGGTATTAATGTTATCAGGTCTATGTGGATTTTTGCTCATAAGGAGAATTCAGATGGGTCATTTGCTAGACATAAGGCACGACTTGTGGGTGATGGTAAGACTCAGCAGGTTGTGATAGATTGTGGTGAGACATTTAGTCTGGTGGTCAAGCCGGCTACTATTCGCATGGTGCTTAGCTTGGCTCTTTCAAAGACTTGGCCTATTCATCAGTTGGATGTCAAGAATGCCTTCCTACATGGTGACCTCAAAGAAACAGTCTATATGCATCAGCCATTGGGCTTCAGGGATCCTAACCGTCCGCATCATGTCTGTTTATTGAAAAAGTCTGTATATAGGCTTAAGCAGTCTCCACGGACCTGGTATACGAGATTTGTTGACTTCGTTTCAACTGTTGGGTTCACTCACAACAGGTCAGATAATTCCTTGTTCATCTACCGCAGTGGTTCGTCCTTGTCCTACATTCCGTTGTATGTGGATGATATCATCTTGACTGCCTTTTCCGATGCCTTGCGCCAGTCTATCATGACCATGCTCAGTTCTGAGTTTGCTATGAAAGACTTAGGGCCTTTGAGTTATTTTTTGGGGATTGCCGTCAAACGTCATTCAGGTGATTTGTTTTTTTCTCAACGGAAGTATGCTGCTGAGATCATCGAGAGGGCTGGGATGTCATCCTGTAAGTCCACTACTACTCCTGTTGATGCAAAACCCAAGCTTAGTGCCGCGGCAGGTGCACCATACGAGGACCCGACCCGCTATCGCAGTCTTGCAAGGGCTCTCTAGTATCTTACGTTTACCAGACCGGATATTACGTATGCTGTTCAGCAGGTATGTTTATTCATGCATGATCCCAGAGTTGAGCACATGAATGCAATCAAACGCATCATTCGTTATATTCAGGGGACACTGGACTATGGGTTGCACTTGTATCCTTCTTCTACATCCACATTTGTCTCATACACAGATGCAGATTGGGGTGGTTGTCCGGACACCAGACGGTCTACGTCAGGATATTGTATGTTCCTTGGCAACAACTTGGTCTCCTGGTCTGCAAAGCGTCAGGCGACTCTATCCCGCTCAAGTGCAGAGGCAGAATATCGAGGGGTAGCTAATGTGGTCTCAGAATCATGTTGGTTACGTAATTTGCTTGTAGAGCTTCATTGCCCCATTCAGAAGGCGACCTTAGTATATTGTGATAATGTTAGTGCCATCTACCTCTCAGGTAATCCGGTTCAGCACCAACGCACCAAACATATCGAAATGGACATTCACTTTGTCCGTGAAAAGGTTGCTCGGGGGCAGGTACGCGTATGTCATGTCCCGTCAAGATATTAAGTTGCAGACATCTTTACAAAGGGTCTTCCCTCGGTACTCTTTAAAGATTTTAGGGACAATCTCAGCGTTCTAAGACCGCCCGCTATGACTGCGGGGGTGTGTTAAATAAGGCAATATACACACAATATACAAGTGTATATTGCCTTATTCAAAGGTCACGAAATCAGCCCATATCTGCCCATATTGGGCATCTCGGTTTTACCTAGTTTTGGTACATAAGATATTGTATATTTGGAAAATATATGTGTAGTATATTGTAATGTATTTGTTACCTAAAGTAGGTTTATACACTACCATAATTGTAGAGTTAGAATTATGGTAAAATAAGATTTAGGAATAGAATAGGAATATTTTGTATCTTATATATATACCTATTCAAGTAATGAAAATAATCAAGGGGGTTATTTCTTTCCGTATCCACACATTTCAAAAGCCTTTACGTTTACTCATCAAATTCGCCAATATTATCTACACCTTCGGTGCAAATTTCAGGGGTACTTTCCTAGATAAATACTCCCTCTGATCTATTTCATTTTTTATTGGGCACGAAGTGAAGAATTCTAAAACTTGTGACTTTGAACATATATATCACGATATCTTCGTAGCTATAAAAATATGTTAGTAAGTGTAAAATTAAATTATTTGCAAACCAAGAAATAATGTGTCATTCTACTATTTGAAACAGACTTAAAAGAAAAAATAGTATCACAGAAAATGAAAGAGAAGGAATACTACATTACTTCCACCTCTATTTTCAGCTATATGTATGTCTTACCTTATATTGCTTATAATTTGGCTTGAGGCTTAGAGTGTTAAAGTGTTCAAATCTCTGATCTAATTATCTTTAGAACATGGCATGAAAGGCTGCCCTTTAGATCAGTCACTTAATTACCTTGCCTAGCGTGAAGGTTTATTAAACATGCAGTCTTAATTAATTTCCAGGTTTTAACATGTTAATGATTTTTTGACAGACAAGACTTGTGTTGTTAGTAGTAGTTGTTTCACGAAAGAGACAAAAAACTGAAAAAGATCTTTCGCGGGTTCTATTTTCATATCTTCTGTGTTATTTTTTGACTGATCTCCAATAAAAAAAAAAGTCATATAACTAAAATAATATTTGTAATGAGTTACAAAATCAAATCTCCCATTTAGCTAAATATGGAGTTCAAGAAAAAAAATTGGAACACGTGGTCTTGAACATGCTAGAAGATTTTTGTGGCTATAAAAGTATGTCATTAAAGTGCAAAATGAAAACTTTAAAATTGAATTGTTTCAAAATATTAAAAAGTTATTATTCTTTGTCAGCTCAGAATAATTATGATTATTAAGCTAAACTAAAAGAATGGGAACAAGACATGCAACTAATGGCGTTCATACAGCCTGGTAGAACTAATGGGATTGGCATTGGATTATTATTCAAGCATGTTACCGATTATTTGTTTCTCAATATACCCACATTACCTTGAGATGGAGTAGTGTTGAATATATAACAATATTACACTTACTTGGGAGTACTCCCTCTCATCTACTTTACTTGTCATATTTTTTCCCTTAAGAAACTATATAGTTTAACTATCATACCCTTATATTATCTTTAAATAGTTGTTGTGTTCCAGCACCTCTCGTGCACCTAGACAACAACACCTTATTCAATCAGGTACCTACTATCCTGCCCACCAACACAGGTATCGGAAAATTCTGCCTACTAGGGTTTAGGCTGTTACATCACTTTCTCTCCAACCTTCACAACTGTTAGAACACTTTCTCTCCAACATTCCAATTTGTTGATGCACTTTCTCATCAATCTTCAATTGTTGAAGTTTTTTCTCTTCAACCTTCAGTCGTTGGAACACTTTCTCTCAATCATTCCAATTTTGTTGAAACACTTTCTCTTCAACCTTCAATCGTTGGAACACTTTCTCTCCGACATGTCAATTTGGTTGATGCACTTTAACGAATAGTTTCTTCCTCTTGTGACATATTTTCTTGCAGCTCTTTAAACTTGCAAGTTTTTGTTAGTCCTTAGCATGATTGTTTTTTATGCATATATTATTGGCCCGGGTTTTGCCAACATAAGGTGGTGCTTTTTTTCTCTGCAGGATGAACCTTGATCACCAACATTTTCATTCACTTCATTGACCAATAGGCAACACGCCGGTATCTACAAAAATTAGAACGTATGTCACCAAGATTTTCACTCACTTCATTGACCACTAGGACACACATGAATGTCTACACTCACTTGGGACAAAAGAGAAACAATATAATATAATACTAGTAAATTTTTCTCAAACTTTTGATAGATGGTCTAGAAACCAGATTGAGTTAGATAAATCGCATGTTCTTTGTATAACATGGCTAGTATATCTCAGCAGAAACCAAATCAAAATTTCAAATAGGGCATTTGCTAACACCTACAAATGTTTTCTTTGATTACTACAATCTTTTGAGTGAAGCAATTAAGCAAATCTAATTTCTTTGTCACGCCAATCCTCATAAGTGCAACATAAGCCAAGAACCTGTAACCCAAAAGCATAATAGCCAATGCAGCAATTGAGATGCATTTATCTCCAAGCCCTATAGTCTTTATGGAAGGAAAATCCTCAATTAGACATGTAGCATTTGCGCCACACAAATACGTTTCACCCGGACTATACTGGGACCCCAACAAGAGCTTGAACGCGTACTGGGTAATCGATACGTACTTGATCCAGGCAATGAAGCTATGGACATGCTGAACGAAGTACCCTCCGACTAAGGTGAACGATAGCATGATGACTGAACCAAGTGTATTAGCCGATTTTAGGTCCGTGACCATTGCACCAATAGCAAGTCCGAGGCCTTGGGAGACTAATACATTGTAGAGGAGGGACAATAAGGTAGTGCAAAAGCTCACAATGGACGGTTTTAGGCCAGCCATCCAGTACGTTATAACGGTAAAAATAGTCGGAAGGACTAGCTCCATCGGAAGGTCACCGACAGTCCGGGCCATGAAATACGCAGAGAGTCGGTACATGCCTGATAATCTTTCTTTCTCCAGCATCATCCTCTCTTGTGGGAAGGTAAAAATAGCTTGGAACATAGGAAAAAACTCCCAGAAGTTAATGTAGAAGAACAGAAGCCCAATCTGTACCAGTTAAACAAATAAGATTAATTTAACTTTTATATATACACCAATTACCGGTTTTTACACTATCAGATCATCTAATTTAAAGATAACTACATGTACGTGGTAGCAGTCCATAACCTGGGAATAAGGCAGGTCATCTGGTTATAATAGGTTAAATTACACTGATAATGTCAAAATTATCTACATACGACTCTTTTACTACTCCTATCCCAATTTACGTGGCACTGTTCAGATTTCGGGAGTCAAACTTCTTAATTTGAGGCATGAATTCAAACATAGAATCTTCAAGGTTTTTTAATAAACTTTTACATATTTGGAAACTATATAAAAGGTAGTTTAAGTCACAAATACTATAAATATTTGAAAAACATACAAAAAAATGATGTTGAAAGAAAAACTCGTTTGACTCTTGAAACAAACGGTGCCCCACATAAATTGGGATAGAGGGAGTAGTTTTTTTCCTGGTTAATGACTCAAATGGCTCCATTACATCATTTTTCAAGCTAGGAAATTGGAGTATACTTTTACTTTACTACTATACCAATTTTATACCAGTTCAAATTTACAGAGTAATGTCTTATTCAAGTAAAATTAACGAGGAGAAGGTATCAATTCAGTACCTTATCTTGAATGTTATTCGATCTCCACCATAACAATCCACACAGCAAAGCCACCACCAAGACTTGTCCAACCTTGAGGCCAGAGAAGGACTCGTGTTTTCGTTCTTTCATCCCTCTTCTAAATAACACCGAAAATTGCAGCCACCAAGTATTAGACCATTGATCGAATTTCTTCTCATGTGATTTATCAGCAACCTGCTGATCATCAGATTCTTGCAATTGTTCCTTCAAGTTCTCCGCTAGATTGGTTCTGAAAGCAGTTACCAAAGTTTGTTTGATTGATGCTGGATCTTCTCTAGGTTTATCTGTTAATACGCGAAGATCATCTGATAATATACCTAACAAAAAAATATTGCACCAGTTTAATAGTCATCATACTGCTTGCCTAAAGAGGACGTATTTTATGAATTGGAATTTATAAATATACAATCGCGAAGATATGAACGTGTTTGCATCAAAGGAGAATTAACCACACAAGTCATAGAAAAGTCGAAGAAAGTCTCAGTACAATGCTATGGGGTATTGTAAGTAGCAGAGTGGCCTTGCTACCACGATCCACTGAGATTCAGTCCCTTGTTTTTCTCCAATTCATAAAAGACCAAAAAAGTCTCAGTACATGAAATTACTATTTATATATGAGAAATTTGCTTCAATAAATTCCTCAAGAACTATTCTCATTTAACAGACTATCATGGTGGACTCATACATTAGCCTAAATTGCCTTCATACTAGGCTTGTGGCTTTGCCATTTTCATGCGTCAATTCTGCATCTATAGATCATATATAAACAGCATAATTAATCAAAGAAACTACTTTAAAATCCAAGATAACAAATGACTCTAGTGAAACAAAGAAGGATAGATGAACATACCATTTGCAAGATCCAATAAGAAGTCTGAGGGATTCATAGCAACTAACGGGGAAAATCCGATGCCTGAAAAATATCCCATTGCATCTTCGCCTCTCCCAAAATACAGGGGATTTCCTTCAGATAACAGCAACACTTTGTCGAACATGTAAAATAACCTACTTGAAGGCTGATGTATTGTCATCACAACCGTCCTGCCACCCTTCGCTAAATCCCTTAACGTAGACACAATCCTTAAAGCTGTAGTAGAATCGAGCCCTGATGTTGGTTCATCCAAGAACAACAAACTCGGGTTAATAAGCATTTCTTGCCCGATACTTAGTCTTTTCCTCTCCCCACCAGAAATTCCTCTCAATAGCGGGCCTCCAATAATGCTATCCTTGCACTTTGTTAACCCAAGTTGAGTTATAATGGCTTCAGCATGCGCGGTTTTTTCCTCAACTGTAAAAGTTTTAGGCAAACGAAGGAGGGCAGTGAATACAAGTGTTTCGGACACTGTAAGGTGAGGGTAATGAACATCATCTTGAGTTACAAAGCCGGTGTTACGCTTCATGGCATTGGAAAAGGGCTTGTTATTGTACGTTATAGCGCCATCTAAATGGCCATTAACAAGCCTGCCACCTAGTCCTGTTAGCAGAGTTGTTTTGCCACTGCCTGAAGGGCCTAATATGGCCAGCATTTCACCCGGAGACACGATTCCCGAGACACCATTCAAGATTGTTTTCTCTTCTTGTGATTTAGATGAATTCTTGAACCACCCTTCTTTCATAAGCTTAATCTTGTAAACAACATCCTCAAACTGCAGGATCACCCAAAGCATTATTTTTATCAAATAACAGGAAAATATGAAACCACAGGATCAAATTAGAAGAACTATTTATTAAATTCTATTTCTTTTTTCCTTTTTTGTGAGCACTGGCTAGCAACTAATATGATCATCAGCAGTTTAACTTCTATACATTCAATGATTTTTACACTATTGTATCATCTAAACTATATAACGTCATAAAAATGGAATTAGTAACCTGGAATATAAGACATGTTACACTATCAGGCTATATAAGATACAAATCCTAAATGGTTTAACATGGATTATTAGTTGTCTACAAAGATTACTCTATATGCTTACTTAAAGAGTTATTTTAAAATGTTATGGTCAGGTTATAAACATCAGGCATTCAAAAATGTTACGATCAGGTTCTAACTTTGGGAAAGAACACATGGTCGATTAGTATTACCGAAAAGAGAGCTTTACTCCTATTATTCGCAAGTACTACTAGTGTTCTAGTTGAAAATCAGAACAAAACATTCCAATTGAAAACCAAAACAGAACACACCACGTTAGCTTCATCTCTCCTCTCAAGTGGATTATTCCCTACTCCCACCCAAAAACCAAAAGCTCTCGTAGGAAAAGGCCAAGAACGTAACCACCCTAATGATCCCTTTCAAGCATCTGACAAAGAGTGGACACCTGCTATAACTGAGGATCTGAATTGCTTTCAGAGAGTATGGAGTGAAGAAGATGAGATAGCTATCCTCGAAGGAATATATGCTGGATTATGCATTCTTCATGGATGCATAACCGATCGAGCATGCTTTGGCAGATAGTTATCTCGTCTTCGTTACTCCATAATCTTTTAAAGCAATTCAGATCCTCAGTTATAGCATGTGTCCACTCTTTGTCAGATTCTTGAAAGGGACCATTAGGGTAGTTCTTGGCCTTTTTTTGCGAGAGCTTTTGGTTTTTGGTTGAGAGTAGGGAATAAACCATTTGAGAGAAGAGATGAAGCTAACACTATATGTTCTCTTTTAATTTCAATTGAAATATTTTGTTTTCATTTTTAACTAGAATACTATTACTTATAAATACTAGGAGTAAAGCTCTCTTTGGGTAAATTACTAATAGATCATGTGTTCTTTCCCAAAGTTAGAACCCTGATCATAACATTTTTGATTTTCGAATGCCTAATATATAGAACCTTGACCCTAACATTTTAAAACAACTCTAATCCAACTATTGTACTTGCTGACCACAAATAGAACATATTTATTTGTCCTTCTGCATGCTTACGCATCTCTTAGTTCTCCCAATTTCTTATAAGATGTTCCCTTTAAAGAAAGTGACATTAACAAAAAGAAACAGCCATGGGTGGAGCTAGGGTACCGCAAGGGGCTTTTTCGTCAAACAATTACACTGTGCATATAAGGTTAAACTTTCTTTTTCATGTATATGTTATAGATGGTGAATCCCTTTATATTCTTTGTATAATTTTACTTCTTTGTATTTTGAATCCCTTTTGGCTCCCCCACTTCGCTTCTGGTCAAACAACTGTGCTGATACAATAAGAAATACAATTAAAACTAGGTGAACTATTTATTAAGATTGAATGAATCAGCCAGCAACCAACTTTCCTGGAGTAACTTCCCATGAAATAAGAAAATAAAAATCAATGTAGAGTTCATCTTTTCAAGTCCATTATTATACCCTTATATAGTCTTTTCCGATTAAAAAATTGACAACACATGCATGCAAGTTTTCTGGAGAAAACAACTATACTATTAGATTATCACATGAAATATCACCAACTTAGGGTTGTGTTGGAGTAGTAAGTACTCCGTCATCCTTAACTATATGTCTCGGCTTGGGTTCGAGCCCTACGAATCACCTTTATTAGCAAGCTTTACCCCCAATGTGGGATGTCCCGTGCGAATCAAGATTTAGTCAATTTCATTTCCTAGATATGAGGTCGCATTTATTAGGGAGCTTTACCCCAACGTGGAACTTCCCGCGTAAATCCGAATTTAGTCAGGTGGAAACCAAAAAAAATCACATAAAATATAGTACAAGAATTACCTTAAGAGTGACAGGACGATTACTTTTCTTGAAAATAATTGTACTTTTAGAATGATCAGCGTGTTGATTTTCTTGTATATTCTCCATCTCTTGTTCCATGTTTAAAGTTGTTGGACTTCTACTACTACTTGGGTTCTTTTAAATAGGCTTTAAAATCACGGACCAAATACAGGTGAATTTGATGACTTTTTTTGTTGTTATATTTCTTTCCTGAATTCTTGGGAATACGAATGGAGTGATATAGAGAAGAGGAGACTAATTAATGACTATAGTTTTAAGCAGAGTAGGACTCTAGATACAAATTTTATTAGGAAATGGAGAGTAAATAATTATGATTTTTAAGCAAAAACATAAAGTTTATTATTATTACTTTTTCTGATCGTGTCTGACCGTTTCTCTTGCTTTGCTCTTGTTTTGTTTTTGTTGTTGCTTTGCTTGTGCTTATGCTCTGTCTTGAGTCGAGGGTCTCTCGGAAATAACCGCTCTACCTACCAAGGTAGAGGTAAGGTCTGCGTATACTCTACCCTCCCCAGACCCCATGTTGTGAAATTTCACTGGATATGTTGTTGTTGTTGTTACTTGTTCACTTTAATTTTTTTAAATTTTATAGAGTAGTACTATTACTTAGTTTATCAACAATTAATTAAAATTTAAGAACATAAATATAATATTTATAAAATACAAATTCTTAATAAATCTGTATGAAAAACAAGCTTGTGTGATTAAACTCAAGTTTTTTATTTTACTTTGATCATCTTTACGTTTTTACCGTCAATACTTTTCTTTCTTCAATATTTTCACAATAGCTTTTTACTATTGCATTTCTTTCAAACTTGTTCTATAATACGGATCATGCTCTCTCTCTCCCCCAACGGTAACAAGTCAGATCCCCATCCCCTTTCTCCGACGGTAATCATCCATGTGACTAGGTAACCCACTCCGGCCGACGACCAGGTAACACCGCCGGATTACTACGCCGATGACTCTTTATGGCATCTTCTCTTTTTTTTACTTCTTCTTCTCTTCTCTTTTCCTCCTCTTCTTCTTCTATTCTTCTCTTTTTCTCTGGTTTTTCTTCTTCTACCGCTCGGATCGACGGCCAGGTTATTAAGCTGCTCCAACACCGGCGTGAACATCAACTCTAGTGGTGAACAGTATCGGCGAACAGTATCCCAGCCATGAACAGTACTCCAACCGTGAACAGTGTTTTCTCGGCAGAGAACAAGTTCTACCCAACTGGAGTTGCAAAGTACACCGGCAGTTTCGTCTGGCCAAACTGTTTCTAGCGAAGGCAAGGCTTCATATCGGAAACCTACTGGACTGGGATATCTATTCTCGCCCACTACTCCTCACCAGCAGCCACCACAACGGCCGCTAGTGCATCGCCGGCATCTTATTTCGGCGGTTCTCAGGCGACTCTTCACCCTATATCTCTTCCATTTTTCCTTTTTGTTTTCCTTTGCTTTGCTTTTGCAGGTACCAGCAGATATATATCCAAAGCATCAACTACCGGAACATGACCGTCGAGACCAAATTTGTCACGATGCGCATCTGGGCTCTATCTCTCTGGTCTTCCGCCTAACATCCAGATTCTATCTCTCTGGTCTTCATTCTTGTTGCTAATCTATCTTTTCTTGGCTATCGAATTTGTTTCATAATATATTGATTCCTGCCCTTAGTATATTATGTTCTTGCATTTACTCTTCTTGCCTTTAGTTATATCATTCTTGGCGTTCCTATTTTAGGTGTAAACCTTTGATTAGTCTATTAGTTTATATCCGCTTTAGTGGCTTTGGTGACTGATGGTAGAGTAGGGTCATGTTCTCGATCGGGGACGGGGGCGAGGGTTAGGGGGGTAAGTGGGGTAAGAGAGATGCTAGATTGAGAATAGGGTCTTAGAACATTGAAACTTTAACGGGGAAGTCCATAGAGCTAGTTAAGATTCTTAAAAAGAGCAGGATTAATATAGCATGTGTCCAGGAGACCAAATGGGTAGGACCTAAGACTAAGGATGTGAACGGGTATAAGTTATAGTTCTCGGATAGGTCGAGGTATAGGAATGGGGTAGGCATTTTGATAGACAACGAGCTAAGTGATCAGGTGGTAGAGGTTAGGAGGGTCAATGATAGGATGATGACGATTAAGTTGGTAGTTGGAGGGTTCACTATGAACATTATTAGTGCTTACGCATCACAGACGGACTTGGATGAAGAGGAGAAGAGGCATTTTTAGAGGATTTGGACGAGGTGGTGGGAGGTATACCACCCACTAAGAAGTTATTTGTATGAGGGGATTTCAATGGAAATATCGGGTCATTTCCGGGGGGTTATGACGATGTGCATGGAGGCTTTGGCCTCGCGGACAGAAATGGGGAAGGCGTCTCACTTTTGGAGTTCCATAAAGCTTTTGGGATGGTGATAGCCCATTCGAGGTCCATGAAGAAGGAGGAGCACTTGGTGACTTTCCGTAGTTCGGTGGGTAAGACTCATATAGACTTTTTGCTCCTTAGGAAGGTTGACAATGGTCTTTTAAAGATTGTAAGGTTATTCCGAGTGAGTATCTTACAACCCGACATAAGCGTTTGGTGATGGATTTGGAGATCAAGATGGTGAAGAAGAGGAGGGTTGTGGATGACGGGATAAAAATCAAATGGGGGAGTTTGACCATGGTTAGTGAAAAGGAGATGGATGAGAGGTTGATGGCCAGGGGGGCTTGGGGAAGTAGTGGGGATGCGACCGGTATGTGGGATAGGATAGCCAGTTACATTCGAGAGGTAGCTAGAGAAGTGCTAGGGGTCTCGCGGGGTAGCCGTGGTGGGCATCAAGGGGACTGGTGGTGGAATAGTAAAATTCAAGACAAGGTGGAAGTAAAAAAAGTGGCGTATGTGAAATTGGGGCTGCACTAGGGATCAACTCTTAGCCCATTCTTATTTGCCTTGGTGATGGATGGACTGACGTGATAAATTCAAGGGGATGTGCCATGGTGTATGCTATTCGCAGATGACATAGTCCTGAGTGATAAGACTCGCAGCGGAGTGAACGCTAAGCTGGAGGTTTGGAGACAGACTCTGGAGTCTAAAGGGTTCAGGCTGAGTAGGACCAAGACAGAATACTTGGAGTACATGTTCAGTAACGGGAGCAACCATGAGACAGGCGTAGAGGTAAGGCTTGGTAATCAGGTCATTCCAAAGAAAGGAAGCTTCAAGTATCCCAAGTCTATTATCCAAGGGAATAGAGAGATTGATGACGGTGTCACACATCGTATTGGTGCAGGGTGGATGAAATAGAGGCTCGCATCTGAAGTCTTATGTGATAAAAAGGTATCAGCAAAACTTGAAGGCAAGTTTTATAGGGTGGTGGTTAGACCAACTATGTTGTATAGGGCGGAGTATTGGCCAGTCAAGACTTCACACATCCAAAAGATGAAAGTTGCGGAAATGAGGATACTGAGATGGATGTGTAGACACACAAGGAGAGATATGATTAGAATTGATAATATCCGGGACAGAGTGGGAGTGCCCTCGGTAGAGGATAAGATGCGGGAAATGAGGTTAAGATGGTTCGAGCATGCGCAGAGGAGAGGCGCAAATGCCCAGTGCAGATATGAGAGAGGTTGCATGTGGACAGCTTCAAGAGAGGTAGATGTAGGCCGAAGAACTATTGAGGAGAGGTGATTAGACGGGATATGGCGCAGGTGCAACTTACTGAGGACATGGCCTTAGATAGGGGGTTGTGGAGGACACAAATTAGGATATAAGGGTAGTAGGTAGTTGAGCGTAGTCCTACTTACGCTTACATACTGGTAGTTGTAGTGTTGTTATTGTAGCCCTGCTTAGCCTATCATTCTAGTAGTCGCAAATATTGCTTTATAGTCTCATGTCGTTTGATTTTTGCTGTTGTATGTTCTTTCGTGTACTTTGTTTATCTTATTTACCTGCATTAGTTACTGCTTCTTTTTCAAAATGCTTTATCATGGCTTATTCACTTTTGTTACCATTATTTTCATACCGTGTTAGATTGCTTGTCCGGGTCTGACCATTTCTCTTACTTTGGTTGTGCTTATGCTTTGTCTTGAGCCGATGATCTTTCGAAAACAACTTTTATACCTACCAAGGTCTGCATACACTCTATCCTCCCTAGACTCCACATTGTGGAATTTCACTAGGTATGTTGTTGTTGTTGTTGTTCTATAATACAATTTTCTTAAATCGGGGGTTTATCGAATACAATATTTCTACCTCACAAAGGTAGTGGTAAGGTATATATACACCTCATCCTCCCCAGACCCCACTTAAGAGACTATATTAGGTATGCTGTTGTTTTTTCGTTTGACTGGACATCGAGTTACATTTATGTAAGTAAATTAAACTTTTGAAACTTATATTGTAAAGAAAGATTTAGATACTTGTACGGCTATAAATAATCTCGTTAAAGATAAAATGACAATTTTAGAGAAAATTATTTCTAAAATAAAAAAATGAATCCCAAAAAATAAAATGTGCTATATAAATTGTACATCTGGTATTTAGGACGCAGAACGAGGAAAAGAAATGTCTTGTGGCTGTAGTTTAGTGGTGAGAATTCCGGTTGTGCCTGTGGAGACCTGGGCTAGAATCCCTACAGCCACACATCCTTTTTATTGGAATCGAAATTAATCTTTTGAGATCTGCCTATTATTATCTCTTTTTTTTTTCTTTTTTTTATTTCATTTACGAATATTTTTCTGTCCTTTCCTTTCAAACTCCTTGTATTAAGATTCGCACAACTGAGTTCCCAAATCAAATGAATCTAGGAGAGGGGATTTCAAATTCGGTCAACTAACCAATAACTAACAAGAACTTTCATAAAGGTAAAGTTGAGGAGATTATTTTTGTGTTTCGGAATTATGAAATGCATCAAACACCTTCTATCAGAAAACCACATCCATATCCAGATTTGATCACACAACTTTTTACCGACATCTTTCGAACACTAATACTAATACAATCTTGTCTTAAATTGTTGGGTACTATTGTAAAGCAGTACGGGAAGTAAATAAATATTACAAGTGTTCGAAAGGATAAACAAATAGTCCAATGTTCAGAACTGCCGCAAGCTTGTTGTGTCTTGAATCTTGATAACATGAAATCAAGAAACACTAAATCTGGATGGTTACAACTGTGTGCTGAGTCGAGTGATTGCACTCTGTCCTTAAGACAATATTGCCCCGTATATATGCTTTTACATTAGCGGGCTATAGTCTCCCAAGATAAAACAACACTTTAATCTCAACACTACAAAGCAAATAGGTTGAGTCTGACGAAAAAAACAAATACGAATCGACTTGCTAAAGAAATGGAAAAGGAACGAAGAGTTTCTGTTTTCGTTCAACGTTTTTGGACTGACTTTCTCTTCTGTTTTGTCTTTGTGTATATAGTGTATCTCTGTTGTGTATATCTTGTGTATATGTGTGTCTTTTGTCACTGTTTTTCGTCACTATTTGTGCTGCTATTTTCGTGTTTGTAGTCATTAGGAGGGCTGTTAATGGCTATTAGGGAGGTTGATAATGACAGATTTAATGCCATTAGTGAGGCTGTTCATGGTCATTGAAGGAGGGCTGTTTATGGAGGAGTTAAACAACCAAGTAATGACTGGTTAATGCTCCAAAAAATAGCCCAAACGGTAGGCAGAAAGTTTTTGCCTTCCGTCATTCCCAAAATCAACTTTCTAGAAAATCTAGGGACCAAACTGTAAATATTAAGCAATTTGGGATCCAAAAAGATAATTTCAGAAAGTCCCCACAGCCCACAGCCCATGACCCGTGACCCGAGCCCGGACGGGACGGGACGGGCGGGCGGCGTCGGCGCGCGTGTGGGCTTAGCCTTGAACCCAAGCATATCTAGGTCCTCCCTCCTTTAAACACATGTGATACCCCTTGGGGTCCCAAACCCTTAACCACATTAGAGACTTATAAAGAGAGCAATTCTTCCTTTTCCCACCGATGTGGTAGATTTGTCCCACACCATATTTCCATACCTCAAACACCTTACTTCGTGGACCAATATCTCTTTCATTTCTCAATGAAATTTGACGATTCTTGGCCCTACGGTCATCTACTCACTTAGTGGACGCACCTCCCCGCCAAAGGCAAATTTCCAACAATCCCCTTTATGAAAGAGAGATTTTGGCGCACACACAAGGTGCCTACTTTCAGCAATCTTTCAGCGAAAAGATAGTGCATCAGGAGAGGTAGCTTGTGCTTTGAACCTTCCCTAGTTGAATACCACCGGACTTACTTACTGCGCGGTGAACATGATGTCTTGAACCGTCAGTGTTTAGTGTAAGCCAAGACAATGATACCAACACAATAACTCTCCTTATTCATTTTCATTCTTATGGTTTTGTCCGTTGTGGCCATGGACACACTTGGATTCTTAAGTGAGTTCATTTGAGGCGGCCTGTCATCGCACTTAAATAGGTGATCTCCTACAAGGTATCCTGTTATACCCCACTTCACAAGTGTTTGGAGTCATTAAAAGTTTCCCCAACCTTAACCTCAACCATTTGAGGATCGTTTAAAGGTTTGGAAGCTTAACCTTTACCCACCATGCAGGTAGCACTTTAATGTCTATCGCGAGAACAACTTTGGATTCATGTTTCCATACATAAATCATCATCCGAAGTACTTCTTGCTTCCACCGAAGCGCTCAACTGAACCTTTTGCAGCTTGGTTTTCCCATTGAACCAAATTCTTGGGATCTCCAATCAGTATGGTTGGGTTACCACCGCAATGGTTCGTATTATTTGGGTTTTAAGCCCATTCCCCTAGACAGGCAGAACACTTGATCTCTGGGTAGTCCCTTAGTTAGTAAACAAGGAAGTGACACCCGTGATGATCAACTGCCATACGGTCTTATGTCTCCGACAGATCCTGACAGATATGTCCAGACGCCGTCATCCGTGTCCTTCCTAAAGCCGACCGGCTAGCCATAGTGTATAATTGCTGAAGGCACGGGTTTCTCCCAATAAGGGGCATCCTCTAATGAGTAGTGAAGTTACTCAACTTCTTTCATGCTTTGTATAAAGCGATAAACTCCGATTCTATCATGAATCGGCCGATGCAAGTTTTCTTAGAGGATTTTCCAAGACCCACCATACACATTTACTTATGGCATTGGTGTTCTTCATATCTGATGTCCAGTTTGCATCACTTTGTTCTCCTAGAACCACTGGACATCCAGAATACCATAATCCGTAGATAAGCGAATAATTCAGATATCGTCATATCCGACTTAACGCCTTCTATTGATCATTTATTAAAATCATCAGTGAACCTTAGTTCAACTGATCTATTTGTAGGCCGATATCAGGTCGGTTGTAGTGTGTACAATATATTGAACTACACGTGACCTGTGCATATCGCTCCTTGTCTATGGGTGCACCATGATTCCAATCAGTTCTATGATTCATATCCATTGGTGGCTTCAACGAGACTGTGAACTATCTCACAACTGAGTTTGGAGTTAGACCAGTCCATTAGATGTCTTAGAAATCCAATTCCTAAGATGTCATCTGTGATACCCATATCTTTTGTTTCAATATAATTTCCACTTTCAGACTGTTGGTTTTCTAACTGTTGGCTTTCTAACTTCAGAGTCAATGTTTCTGTGGTCAGATTCATTGTTTCTGTTTTATCTGAAACTTCCAGGACCAAAATGTAAACATTTCAGGGACCAAAATGAAAGTTCAGGAAGAAGCCCAACAGTCCAGCAAACCAACTTTGATCCTCTTTTTCCAACTCTCCGGTTAGAAAGGCTATTTCAACAACCATGCCACGCAAGACTGCAATGGCCCTGAATGTTAAGCTGCTCACAGGGGAGCACATGTACAAGTAGCCGAGGCTTTATATTCGTCAGTAGATCCATCTACTTGGTACTCACATTTGAGTATACATTTTCACAACCCAAAGGTTTTTTTTCCGGAGGAAGATCAACCATTACGCAAGTATGGTTCTATATGATAGAATCTACTTCTCTTTTTGTAGCTTCTTTCCAAAGAAGCGCTTTTGGAGATGAAAATTATTTGTTAATTGTCCATGGTTCATTCTCAACCATACAAGCTAGAAGGACTGGAACAAGTCTTTGTCCCCTTCTTTGCTCCGTCTCGGTTCAACATCTAGAATCCAAGAGTTCTGCAGATCTGGAATATTAAGTTCCGGATATCCAGCAACTTTCGAATCTTGTAGATACGGAACGTCTAGTTCCGGACAGTCAGGACCTCGCGGGTTCTTGCTAATCTCGAGTAATTACTTCTTTTTCCTTTTCAAGGAAAGTTATCTTCAAAGAATTCAGCATTCTTTGACACTAAGAGGCGATAAGCACTACTATTATTTGTAGATCCAGTGGATATGCAATTTACAGTCTTAGGTCCAACTTGACCTGTTTCGGTATTCCAACTTTTACCAAGCCACCCCACATCACAACATTTGTATGTGAGATCCTTTCCATGTTTAACACGAATAGTTATCCTTATCCTTATACGTATTTCTATTGAGAATTGCATTAGCGGTAAGGATCGCCTTGCCCCACATAATTTGGGCGTACGGCTTTGCGCTTGGCTAACACCGTTGGACTGAGGTGAGTTATGAGCAGTCGTTTAATGAACGATGTTTCACATTCTCCCCCTCTATCACTATGAATTTATCAATCCGTAGGCTTAGTTGATTTTCAACTTCTGCTTTGTAGCGCTTATCCGCTTCAACAACTTCATCTTTGTTTTTCAACAAACAAAGGATTACATACGTTGTACCATCATCAATGAAGGTCACAGAGTACTTGTCTCCCCCCTCTGTTTTGTATAAACTTTAAATCACCCATAAAGGTGTGACTAAGTTTTAGAGGAGCGGTGCTTCTTTCGCTATTCCTTTGACGGAATTTGGAAAGGTGATTTTGCCTCTTCGCCTACCTCACATTTATTTTGAGGATTTATGTCGAAAGAAGGCAACAATCTCAACTTCGCTACCTTTTGAATGACTTTCTATTTAATGTGTCTTAATCTATGATGGCATAGATGCACGGATTACAAAGATATCATTCATTTGGCTACATACATACTGTACCATTCTTAGTTATTACAGACCTGTTGGACTAGTCTTAAACCAGCTTGACCAACATTGTCCCTTAAACCAAGTTTGGGACATGTATCACCTCATTTTAGAGTGATCATATTCCCTGAAGTCCTATTGAGGACAACCTCTCCAACCCCTTCTACTTTAGAGGTGGCGTTGCTTCACATGAACATCCTCTTTCCCGTGGTTAGGGCGTAATCGGATCATATTTGATCTGGATACTCTGGCCCACTACAGTTGCTTTGGTAGACTGAGTGTCCAATTTCTTTTCTGCCTTTCTTTTGGCCTTCAGATCATTTAAGACCTGGAAACTCTGGCCCACTTTACTAGGTGTCCATTACTTTTCCTATGAAATGAATTTTGGCCCCACTCCAGTCGCCCGTAGGCTTTGTATGACTGAGTGTCCAATATCATCATATTAAAGGAATTTTGGCCCACTCCAGTCGCCCGGAGGCTTTGTATGACTGAATGTCCAATATCATCCTATGAAGGATCTTCTGCCAAATAGTGTGACAGGCTCAACGTCTTTAGCTTTTAGTCTTCTTCCGTTATGATTGGTGCCCAGATAATTCTTGGCGCTTACTTAAGAGTGGTAACAGTTTTCGCACAGTTAGTGGATCTTTCTCCCTCGTATGTGCGAACATACTTTACACACTTTTAATAATTACACTTAAAAGAATGGGTCTTTTTAAGTCGTTTACAAAATCCAATCTTTAAACATGAAGGAAAAAGATATTAAACTTCTGATTTTAAAGTATAAGGATTATATAAATTATTTCGTGAAAATATTTTCATATTCCTCCTTACTTTAAGCCATTTTTAATCAGACATCATTTAATCTTTATTCTTGACACTTAAGAAAAGTACTTATCCCAATTTCGGATTCTGGCCCACTTCAGTCACTTCATCGGACTGAGTGTCCATTTCCTCCATACCATAATTCAGATCCTTTGTCTGGGACAGATATAGGCCTTCTGCTACAAGATAGAACCACATCTTCAGCCTTCTCCTCTTATCCCAATTGACATCCTCAGCCTCTCGTGAGAGCTTGTTTCCACCACTCTCGGGAGCGGTGACACCATGAATACGTTGACCTTCAACAACATCATCATCACTCTCTTCTATCAGAAAACCACATCCATATCCAGATTTAGTCACACAACTTTTTACCGACATCTTTCGAACACTAATACTAATACAATCTTGTCTTAAATTGTTGGGTACTATTGTAAAGCAGTACGGGAAGTAAATAAATATTACAAGTGTTCGAAAGGATAAACAAATAGTCCAATGTTCAGAACTGCCGCAAACTTGTTGTGTCTTGAATCTTGATAACCTGAAATCAAGAAACACTAAATCTGGATGGTTACAACTGTGTGCTGAGTCGAGTGATTGCACTCTGTCCTTAAGACAAGATTGCCCCGTATATATGCTTTTACGTTAATGGGCAATAGTCTCCCAAGATAAAACAACACTTTAATCTCAACACTACAAAGCAAATAGGTTGAGTCTGACGAAAAAAACAAATACGAATCGACTTGCTGAAGAAATGGAAAAGGAAGGAAGAGTTTCTGTTTTAGTCCAACGTTTTTGGACTGACTTTCTCTTCTGTTTTGTCTCTGTGTATATTGTGTGTCTCTGTTGTGTATATCTTGTGTATATGTGTGTCTTTTGTCACTATTTTTTATCACTGTTTGTGCTGCTATTTTCGTGTTTGTATATGCAACACAATTGAGCCAAAAGGCATCAATATATAGCATGGAGGAGGGACTCTTCAACTGCCACAAACATGCTTGTTAATAGTCATTAGGAGGGCTGTTAATGGCCATTAGGGAGGCTGATAATGGCAGGTTTAATGCCATTGGTGAGGTTGTTCATGGTCATTGAAGGAGGGCTATTTATGGAGGAGTTAAACAACCAAGTAATGGCTGGTTAATGCTCCAAAAAATAGCCCAAACGGTAGGCAGAAAGTTTCTGCCTTCCGTCATTCCCAAAATCAACTTTCCAGAAACTCTATGGACCAAACTGTAAATATTAAGCAATTTGGGGTCCAAAAATATAATATCAGAAAGTCCCCACAGCCACGGAATTGACATAAAAGAAGAAAGAAAAGTAGAGAAGTAATCTTGGGCATTATCACTGATTAAGTTCTTAATGAAAACATCAAATTGGTTGCGAATTTTAGCACAAATGTTTTGAAAGATAGAGAATAACTTAAATCTATTTTTCATTAAAAATAATCAGGTGCACCGAGAATAATCATCAATAAAAGTCACAAAATAATGAATGTCTAAGGAAGAACTGGCACGACTTGGACCCGATATGTCTGAATGAACAATTTCAAACATAGAGGTGACCCTATTATTGACGCGCTTTGGGAAAGAAGCACGACTGTGCTTACCAAGCTGAGACAACAAACATTCTAACAAAGATAAACTAGATAAATTAGGAACCATCTTTTGTAGTTTCAAGAGACTCTGATGACCCAGTTGATTATGGAGCAATTCATAGGAAACATCGGAAGTGAAAGCAACATGTGGTGTTGGAATGGATAGCAAGTACAATCCTTATGACTCATGTCCTTCTTCAATTATTTGTCTCGTACCCCGATCCTACACAAGAACATAATCATCAAGGAACGCTATATCACATTTCAGTTTTTTGGTTAATTTTCTAATGGAATAAGATTATATGGATATTCATGTGATATGACTGATTTTAAAGGTATGAAAGACAGATGGTGAGCTATACCTACCCCTTTTATGATAGTTTTTGGTCCATTAGACGAAGTAACATTAGAGAGCGTAGAAACGGTAGTAAGAGTAGAGAGAATATTTTTGTTACCAGAAATATGATTAGAGGTACCAGAATCAAGAATCCATTGTTCTTGTGATGAAGACTATGCGGCATGATCAAATGGGTTACCAGGTTGCACTAGACAAGTAGCTGATGAAGTTGATGATTGCTGTCTTGATGCTTTGTACTGAAGGTAGTCATGATAGTCTATCAGGAGATGATTCATCCCTGATATCACGTGTAGTAATTGTAGGTGATAGTGAGGAAGAGAAAGTTGGTCTTCTAATATTCCGACTTTCATTTTTTTTAGAAAATTTTATTTTATATATAATATAAAACAACAATACTCTTGATTTATCACCAAAAAGATAAAAAAAATCAGCAGTAAAAGAACATAACAAAGGCAAGACAGAAGCAACAGTAACACATTTGGCAGAAAAATTTGCTTGACGCACATAAGAGATATTTAGAAAAGCTTATATCACCTGGTGAAAGAAAAGATTCAGTCGATCAAGTAGGAATCAATTTTTTTTGGCTAGAGATGTTGTATCAATATGGTTGAATTAACAAATTAGATTTTGAAAACCTCTATTCTCTCCCCCCCCCCCTCCCTCTTCCCCCCCTTTTTTGTTTCTTTGATTCTGATTTGCAGAATCTACTTAATCTATTTTTTTTTGTGCAGAGAAGGAAGGAGAATTAGATAAATGATGGCAAGAAATTAGAAGGAAAAGAGAAGAATTTAATAATTAGTGGCTTGATTATTCCCCCAAGCTAATGAGATTATATAGCTTTTAGAAAGAGTGTAAATATGAAAAGAAACTAATAACAATATTACACAATCTCCTAATTGTGCAATTATAGGGATTGGGAGATATTCCTATATCTATACTATTATTACAAGGATTTAGGGGATATTGTCATATCTATATTATTAAATTATATCATATCTAAGAGAGATGAAAGAATAAATACGAATAATTTAGTTGAATTACTTTTTTAATTAATATTTTATTAGTAGGCGTGCAAAAAGAACATTACGAGTAAAATGGAACCGTGGAAATTGGATAGATGAAGGTGTTAGGTCTGGGTATGCTATGGAACAATAAAAACAAACTCGAATACCAATTCAGTTTCAGAATGTCGGCAATAATGTCGTCCGACACCAGTGATAACACTTTAGTAAAAACAGAAAACTTTAAAGAGCAATGCAGCGGAATTTTAAAGAACACAAAGGTTTAAAATTTACATAGGTTATATAGTCAATGACCGAAAGTATTGTATATATTTATTATATACAAAAATTATAAATTCCTTTCTTTACAATTTTACAAGATAAAACGGAAAGGAATTAAATGTTGAAGTCGCAGATGACTTCTGCCTGAAAAATCTACCTAAATAGACATATACAACTTCTCATTACAATTGCTCAATACAAAGCTAATCTAGAATATAAACTGCAATTGTAATGTTGGACAGAATATTGTCGACACGCTCAGGCAACACTTGTGATCCAGTTTTCTGAGATGAATTCTCGAGAGCTCTCTTGATATTTTTTGCAATCTGTTTCTGGATATTGATTCACTCTTGTGTCCTCTCTATTTATAGTAGAGAGTCTTCCTTGAAAAGATCATCGATCGGTTGAATAGGTTAAAGGAAAGGTGGGCAGCTGGTGTGTTTGTTGGAAAAGATCATGGAGTTGAAATCTCAATAACTTTGACTTGTTCTTCGCTCGACTTCTTCCCCAAGCTTTGACTCTTTCACACACCTCCTAATTCACACGCCTAAGTCATTTTACTACTCAGTAAAATAGTTACTGCTTAACGTGAAGTAAGGCAAAACTGTTATGAAAAATGATGGTATGAATGTTGTGACATTTGTCCCAACATTTTAGGCATTCAATAAATGTACTTCAGAGGATATGTTGGGTCATACACACCAAACCCAACATTAACAATCTCCTCCTTTTTTGTCTTTCTTCACAAAACATATTTCAAAAGGTACAAATGACTTAGTGGAATGTCACAGATGTTGTCCTACATTTGTGAGTGCAAAAACTGCTTCCCTTTAACCTGTGATGGAATACAAGCAAACATGTATATACCACTCTATAAGATTAAAATGACATACAAGCAAATATGTATACACCACTTTTATGGGATTAGAAGAAATGATATCAACATATATGTCATCCACACAATCAAGAAAAACTTTGTCAGAATAGAGCATTGTCAAGATAACCATCCACATCACCTAATAGCCAAAACA
This sequence comes from Anisodus acutangulus, assembly GCA_029783415.1. Taxonomy (NCBI): domain Eukaryota; kingdom Viridiplantae; phylum Streptophyta; class Magnoliopsida; order Solanales; family Solanaceae; genus Anisodus; species Anisodus acutangulus. Next base: position 9,556,651 of record CM056511.1, read on the forward strand.
AAAAAAATATACAAATTCATCAACAGCAGTAGATTATCCCTTGCTTATTATGCAGTAGTAACAACTTTCTAGTTCTACATAACAACTTTAGCTTGCTTCTCCCTCTGCCTAGTAGCTTCAGCTTCAACTTCGGCCTTCAACCTCAGCCTCTTCAGCAAGACTTTCCTTCCAACAACTTTTTCTCTCTGCATAGCAGCATCCACAACTTCTTCAGCAGCAACAACTTATCCACTTGTACCTTCACCCTTTTCTCTTTGCTCCCCCTGTATAGAATCATCTTCCCCTTTTTGTGAAGAAAATAGAAGCAAGAAATGGTCTCTGGCTTGAACCAGGGCATCTCTGGCAATATCAACCTCAACAATTTTTAGGTTGATTTTTGTAATTTGCTCCACAAGCCAATTTGTGGACAGCATAGACTGCCTTGGACCAGTGTTGCCCTGAATGTTGGGAACATTCTTGGCAACATTCTTGGCAACATTCTCCATTTCTACTTCCTTTTTCCAAGGTAGGTCAATGACTCTCTCTTTGCTTTTCAGAATTGCTTTGTTGATAGTGTAAAGTTCAGGAGCTTTCCCCAAAGTATCTCCTCTCATAGGCTCAAGGCCTTGGATAATTAATATTTTGTAGATCAGAGAGGGAAAAAGAAGGATGGAAGTTGACTCTTTTTCTGCCAGGTTGGCAATTTAATAGAAGATCATTTTCCCTAAATCAACTTTGAATCCTTTCCCAATTTTAAACAGCAGGGAGGCTTGTTTAGTTGTCACAACTGACTCATTTAAAGAGGGAAACCAATTGTGAATACCAATTTTGTGGAGGGTGGAAAATAAGGCAGTGAGTTTTGATGCTGGGCATCTAGGGATCCATTTCTTCAGTATACCTCCAGAGAGATATTCAATCATTTTATCCATGTTTGCTGTTACTCTTTCTGTTCCTCTCACTCGCTCTTCAGTATTAAGACCCATACATTGATTGATGATTGAAGGTATAAATTTATACATTTTGTTATAGAGATATACCTTCCCAAATTTCTTTGAGGAGGTATCCTCTATAGCAGAGTTTAAATTGGCATAAAACAACCCTATAATCTCATCAACATATGGTTCTTTTCTAGTAACAGATCCAAGAAGCTGTCTGTCTACCAGAAATTCCACCAGACCATATTCAGAGCAGGAGGCAATATCTAACTCTCTTTCAGACCTAATTATTCTATTTCTATAATAGTCTCATTTATCATGTTTATCTTTAGAGTAAAATTTATCGGAGAAAGTAGATACCTCATTGTGTGAACCATACAAGTCTAGGCTGATAGATTCGGTACTATTGGAGGAAGTTGGGGCGTGTGCCTCTTGAGATGTTGGCTGGAATATTGCCTGAGATGTTGTGGCATATGTGGCAACATCCGGGGCAGCACTTGACCTTGTAGCCCTGGGAACTCCTTTTGGAAAGAATTGGTTTAAGGGAGTTTTATCTGGGATTTCCCTTTCCAGAGGCACATTTTTTGGTTCAGAAGTAGCTTGGTCTTCATCAGTTGAGAAAATGGAGTCCGTACTTTCACCATCACTACTCGAGTAGACGGATTTAGAAGGTTCACATTTTGTTCTTTTGCTACTCGAATCTTCTTATACAGTTTTCTCGAACACTCTACTCGATTGACGAGTAGGGAAGGCATATGATCTGGGCCTCTTACTGAAGGATGTAAGATCAGTGGTTTCATCTACATCAATGGGGTTGTTGTTATCTCCAGGATAGCTAATATCCAAGGGTTTATCGAAACCCTTAAACACTAACGCCCTAGATAGATCCTCTGGGGATTTGAGAAAGAGTACTGGCCTGGTTGCATAGGTGTGTTCAATGGAGGACTAGTGCTCATTGGAGTGTTGGATGATATGTTGGCTGACAAGGGTTCTGACACAGAGGAAGTTTCCATTGGTGAGAATTGTGGAGAGGGTTTTGAGGAATTTGGGTTTGTAATTGAGTAAGAAGATTGGAATGGTGAATAATTCATCGTGTAGGTAGAGTAATACACGAGGAGTGATGTGATCCCCCCCCCCACCCTTTTTTTTAATAGGGAAAATCGGATATGACAAAAGAAATGCAAATGAGAGGATTTTATATACATGGAAATTTTTTCAAAACAACAAAAATCCTTAGTTTTAGGAGTTTGAGATTTATCTAATAACCTACACCTAAAATTTTGGGATAAAATGATGAGCATCACGGTAGGAATTTAATCTTATCATTTTAGAGTTTGAAATTTCTATTAAAAAACGCATAAAAATAGGGAGAAAAATCTGATTTTTCTGTAATCAGTTAAGAACAACATCCCAACAAATATCATAATCTGAAAATGTCAATATCAATGTTGGCAACATTTTGGACGACACAAGTATTTTGATCCCTCAAGAATTTTTCTTATTGGCAATAAATCAAGATACGTTTTATACGTATTTTATGAGTTTGATCACTGGACCAATGTAATATTTTTCCATCGTGTCCTTGGTCTAATCATAAAACACATACAAAAAGGTTTCTCTTGTCAAAAGTAAGAATACTTAATTTTGTATTTTCAAAATTTCTTTTGAAGCATTCGATACTCCTATAGAATAGGAATTGTATCTTTTCAAAGGGCTTTGCCCATTTTGCACAGTTACCAATCATTTGTTAAGTCTTTACCTTATTTTGATACTTTTTTATGATATATATATCATCGCAGATAACGGCATCACATTGATAACTTATTCTTATTAAAGGATCAAGCTTGTGTGACCAAAGGTAATGTCCTATACAACAACAATAATCAGTTTATGATATTCCATAGGTAAATGTCACCTGAAATGTTAGACAATGTTTCAGCTAACATTCACCAAAAATGCCTTTTTAGAGATTACAAAGACCAAGAGATTTCTTCAAACTAGAAAATCTCTCATTGTGCAAAGCTTTTGTAAAAATATCAGCTAGCTGTTTTTCAACTAAATATCTTAAAAAGTGATGTCTAATATCAATATGTTTTGTACGTGAGTGCTGAACTGAATTTTTGGAAATATTTATAGCACTCAAGTTATCACAGTACAAAATCAAAATGTTGCTTGAAAATCCATAGTGGTCTAACATGTGTCTTAGCCATATTAATTGAGAGCAACAACTTTCAGCTTCTACATATTCAGATATAGCAGTTGAAAGTGAGACACAGTTTTGTTTACGACTATACCATGAAATAAGATTATTGTCAAGATAAAAACATCCTCCACTTGTACTTTTTCTATCATCAACGTCTCCAACCCAATCCGAGTCACTAAATCCTATTAAGTTAAGATTAGTGTCTTTGGAATACCAAATTTCCAACTCACATGAGCCAACAACATATCGAATAATGCGTTTCACGATATTTAAGTGGAAAATTTTGGGACAGGCTTGAAAACGTGCACAAACATAAACACTAAACATAATATATGGGCGACTAGCAGTAAGATAAAGAATGCTACCTATCATAGATCGATACAATGTTGGGTCGACATTTTTCACCAACATTATCCTTACATATCTTCTGCGATGAATCCATTGGCGTTTTCATCTGTTAGCATTCTCCAATCCAAATCTCTTAACTAGATTCTTAGCATATTTGCTTTGTGAGATAAAAATTCCATCTTCACTTTGCTTAATCTGCAAACCTAAGAAAAAAATTAGTTCCTCAATCATGCTCATTTCAAATGTTGATGACGTAGATTCAACAAATGACTTTAGATAAGACTGTGAGGTCGAACCAAAGACTATGTCATCTACGTAGATTTGAGCAGTAATAGTATCTACACCGTGATGTTTAATGAATAAAGTACGATTAGCTTCACCATGGTTAAAACCAAATTCAAGAAGAAAGTTAGTTAAACGACCATACCATGCACGAGGAGCTTGTTTCAACCCATACAAAGTCTCTTTGAGCTTGTACACATAGTGTGGACGGTGAGGATCTTCAAATCCTTTTGGCTGTTCAACATAGACTTCCTTATCTAGATAGCCATTTAAGAATGCACCTTTCACATCCATTTGGTGTAAAGCAATTTTCAGACAACAAGCAATAGCAAGTAATAATCTAATTGACTTAATTATAGCCACTAGTGTGAATGTTTCGTCATAATCAATTCCTTTAACCTGAGTATAGCTTTGGGAAACTAGACGAGCTTTGTTTCTCACAACTGTTCCCGATTCATCTGATTTATTTTTAAAAATCCACTTTGTTCCAATTACATTTGTATTATTTGGACGAGGAACTAAGTCCAGACTTCATTTTGAGAAAATTGTTCAAGTTCTTCTTGTATTGCTTGAATCCAAAAATTATCTTTGAGTGCTTCTGAAACCTTTTTTGGTTTTAGAGTAGATAGAAAACAAGAGTGACTAACCTCTTGGTATATGGTAGACATACACACATACCTTACCATATCTCTGTAATTGAGTGGTTCTTTCCCACTTATTCTAATTTCCTCAAAAACTCCCCCTATCACCTGACTCGTGGGATGATTCTTCCTAATCCTTGATGAGGGGTCCCTTCGAACATGATCTAGAAATTCAGCATTTGACTCCTCTTCCATGGCCTTTGTGGTCTCTGTTTTAGGTTCATATGTTGCTTCGAATGTGGCAACATTTGGGGCAACATCCGATTCTTCAGCAGTCTGCACATTTTTCACTGAAACTATAGTGCTATTTTCAATTGTATTTCCCGTAAGATCAGAAAAATCATCAAAAATAACATTTACAGACTCTTGTACATTTCTGGTCCTCAAATTATATACTCGGTAATCATGACTATTTTGAGAATAGACAACAAAAATTCATTTGTCACTCTTAGAGTCAAACTTCGTCAAATGATCTCTATCATTTAAAATGTAACAGATACACCCAAAAATATGAAAGTAATGCAAGTTAGGTTTCTTTCCATTAATAAGCTCATAGGGAGTCATCTTTGTTCCTGGCCTTAAGTAGACTCTATTAGAGACGTGACAAGCAGTATTTAATGCTTCAGCCCAAAAACATTTTCATAAATTTTAGAACTAAGCATAACTCTAGTCATTTCTTACAGTGTTCTATTCTTTCTTTCAGCTACCCCATTCTGCTGAGGAGTTTTGGGAGATGAGAACTCATGGAAAATTCCTTTTTTCTCACAAAATTTTGTGAATGAGTTATTTTCAAATTCTTTTCCATGGTCGGATATAATCCAAAAAATAGGTGAATAGAACAAGTTCCTAATTCTAGAGTGTAAAATTTTGAACATATCAAAAGTTTGTGATTTTTCTTTCAAAAAATATATCCAAGAATATCTTGAAAAATCATCTACTATCACAGAGGAATACCTCATACCTCCTAGATTGTCTACTTCAATTGGACCCATTAAATCCATATGCAGTAATTTAAAACAGTGAGACGTACCTGAATGTTGTCTGTTGTGTTGGATAATATTATGAGAGACACGGGTTTGCTTACCTTTCAGACAATCTTCACAGACAGTTTTACCTTTATGGGTAAGTTTGGGTAAGCCTCTAACCGCTTCATATGAGACTAATTTTTCTAAATTGCGGTAGTTGACATGTCCTAACTTTTGATGTCATATTGTTGTGTCATCAATCTTGACATTATTGCATGTTTCTTGTCTTGCAATAAGATAACAATTATCACCTGTTCTAGTACATGTCATGACACATTCATTAGCTTCATTCGTAACTTTACAGTCATTTTTATTAAATTTTACCTCAATATTGTCATCACACAGTTGACTAATACTAATCAAATTAGTCGTTAAACCCTCAACATGTAAGACATTTCTTAAGGCTGGAAATTCAGGAACATCCAAGATCTCATTGCCAATTATTTTGCTTTTGCTGCCTCCACCATAAGTCACGTTTCCTCTATTGAATGACTCATAGTTCTTTAGAAAACCTTTTGTACTTGTCATGTGAAGAGAACATCCACTATCAAAGTAACAAGAACCTGAAATGTTAGTTCTTAATGCAGTTATCGCAACATTACAAGTTACATCCTTTTTAGGAACCCAAACTCTCTTAAAATATATTATACCTCTTTGCTTAGAAATGTTGCTGCGATTGTTATCCGGAATGTTGGACAACAATATAGGCAACATTTTCCTCACAGAATTTTAAAGTTTGAAACAGTATGGTTTTAGGTGTCCAGGGGAGTTACAGTGATGACATACAAACTTCATATTCTTTGACATATATGAGAACCTATTATTCAATCCTTTTTCTTTAGCAAAACACATTTTCTCATTTGTATCAAAGAGATTAGAGCAAAAGTTTTTAAGAGAGTTTTTGTACCCAATACCTGCATGTGACGGTTTACTAAAACTGAGTATCTCATTCAATTTCGAGGTCCCTCAGTTGAGCTTGCGGAAGGTTGCTTCGGCTAGATCCAATTTTGCACGAATCTTACCAAATTCTATATCCTTTTTGGTAAGTGCAACCTCTAGTCGGGTTATTGTGCCTTTTAGATCTACATTCTCACGAGTTAAAGATTTTACCTTTGTGTCAAGTTCTTGGATTCTATGATTAAGGATTTACAAATTCTTTGTAATTCATTAATGATGTCATCTTTGCATTCAACTTGATCCATACTATCAGCCTCGCTAATAGAAATAGAGCCACTAAAACAATTAACACCAAAATAGTTAAAGAACTCATACCTTTCTGATGTTGATGTCGATGTTGATGTCGTCGCTGATGTTGGACCAAATGTCATGACATCTGAGACAACATTACAGATTATATCTTCTCAGTCTAACAAATACTATTCAAAAACAGTGGCCAACATTGCTTGTGATTTGATTTCTTGATCTCATTCTTCTTCTCCTTCGTTGTCACTAAGAGAGACCCACATATTCTTGCCAAATTTTCTAAGAGTGTTTGTACATTCATTAGCATTATGACCCCAACCCGAGCATGCATGACATTGCACAGACTCGAGTTGTTTGGGATCAAATTTAGTACGATCTGAGTTGATTCTTCTTAGTGTACTTCCTTTTTGAGCACTTGGAAGGAATTTAATGGGCTTTTGATTGAAGCCTTGGTTTTGATGCTGTTTAGATTTAGATTGATTTATCTCATTGTTGAACTTCCTCACCATCAAATTGTATTTTCGAGTGAGTGAGGCAACATTAGCACCTTCACCAATTTCTTCAAGATTCTCATCCTCTTCTTCGAATCGATTCTCTGAGGATTGAACATGAAGTGCCACATTCTTTCTTTTATATAGTTCCCTTTGATTCTCAATGTTCATCTCATAGGTTTTGAGAATGCTCATCAAGGTATGAAGGTCTATTGTGGCAAGATTGTGAGCTTCTTCAATGACATAAATATTTAAATTGAACTTTTCAGGAAGAGAACGAAGAGCCTTTTCAACAAGTTGAGTGTTGGTTAAAGGTTCACCAATCACTTCACATTTATTTGAGATGTCAATCAACTTTTCAAAGTAAGATTTAATATCATCCGCTTCTTCCATCCTTAAACGTTCATATTTGCTTATGAGCATGCGTAGCTTTGTTCGACGAACACTTGAGTTACCTTCACAATGAATTTGTAGAGTATCACATGCATCCTTAGCTGCAGAGCAGTTTTGAATTAGTTTGAACATGTATAGATCAACCTATCCAAAAATTGCATTTAAGGCCTTTTCGTTAAAGCTGGAGCTACCATAGATCCCTCACCGACGAATAGCCTACTTTCCTCTTAGAATATCCCTTGAATAAGGGGATGAACCACTTGAGCCGGATTTCACTCCACATTCACTTTCATATCAGGAACGTCGACTTGCACTTGCAATATCGAATTTGACTTTCCGAAATCCTTGCTCATTGGCGTACGGAGCTGCTTACCCTAAGACTTCAACTCCATCTTACATCGAAGTAAGTTCGGCTGGATCGAGAGAATCTGGATAGGCATGATCGAAAGAGGAGGCATGGTTTCTTCCACCGTCCATTCGGATTCAGGTTTAACAAGAATGTCACCTTCCTCATCCGGTAGCAACATTGGCACAACATACCCATTGGTTATAGATCTCCATGCCCTAACATCAATTGATTTGATATGAGAACTTAGGCGAATATTCCAATAGGCATAGTTTGAACCATGTAAAATAGAAAGTCTACCAATAGTCGAATTTGTCGGGTCCATACCTTATGACAACAGGACCAAGCACTTATTGTGTTAAGTGTCGGCTCTGATACCACTTATTAGGTTAGGGTATGCTATGGAATAATAAAAACAAATTCGAATGCCAATTCAGTTTCCGAATGTCGGCAATAATGTCATCCGACACCAGTGATAACACTTTAGTAAAAACAAAAAACTTTAAAGAGCAATGCAGCGGAATTTTAAAGAACACAAAGGTTTAAAATTTACATAGGTTATATATATTATATAACCTATGACGGTCAATGACCGAAAGTATTGTATATATTTATTATATACAAAAATTATAAATTCCTTTCTTTATAATTTTACAAGATGAAATGAAAAAGAATTAAATGTTGAAGTCGCAGATGACTTCTGCCTGAAAAATCTACCTAAATAGACATAGACAACTTCTCATTACAATGCTCAATACAAAGCTAATCTAGAATCTAAACTGCAATTGTAATGTTGGACAGAATATTGTTGACACGCTCAGGCAACACTTGTGATCCAGTTTTCTGAGATGAATTCTCGAGAGCTCTCTTGATATTTTTGCAATCTGTTTCTGGATATCGATCACTCTTGTGGACTCTCTATTTATAGTAGAGAGTCTTCCTTGAAAAGCTCATTAATCGGTTGAATAGGTTGATGGAAAGGTGGGCAGCTGGTGTGTTTGTTAGAGAAGATCATGGAGTCGAAATCTCAACAACTTTGACTTGTTCTTCACTCAACTTCTTCCCCAAGCTTTGACTCTTTGTCCCACGTTTTACACAGCTCCTAATTCACACGCCTATGTCATTTTTACTACTCAGTAAAACAGTTACTGCTTAACGTGAAGTAAGGCAAAACTGTTATGAAAAATGTTGGTCTGAATGTTGTGACATTTGTCCCAACATTTTAAGCATTCAACAACAGTACTTCAGAGGATATGTTGGGTCAAATGTTACAACACCAAACCCAACATTAACAGAAGGTAATAGAATATGTGAAGAATATTGTTGTGATGTTAAGCTGGTCAATGGTGCAACTCCTATAGTTTTTACTGCTTATTCTTTTCCTTTCATTTTTACCCTATCATTTTCTGAATAATTTATGTTGGCATTTGCAAGAATCTTAGTGTGTGGTTTTAATAATTGACAAAGTAATTGAACATATCCAGTACGTCTAACTCAATGAAATAAATCGTTTAATCTGAGAGGTTACACAAGGAGAATGAATCAGGAAGACATGTGTTAACTTAAAAGATATTCCCCATTTCAATCAAATGAATCAGTAGCAGTCATAGGTAAAGATGATTATGACCAGAGATACAAAACAAGAGTTCATTCTAGTAGCGAATGAATTTGGTAAAACGTGTTCCACCTCAGAGCTAGAGGCAATGAAATCAGGTCTGTGGACTTGATCTATCAAAGGGCAGATATAGTACAGAGTGAATCAAATATAGAGCAAAAGTCGAATGAACCAGGTCTAACAATATGTTCCTTCTCAGACCCTATAGCGAGACAAAGTTGATAGGAACAAATGCAACGAACAGGTCCAAGAACGTGTTCCTGCTCAGAGTCCTACTGTAAATAGAATTTGTGTTTTATGGTAAAGACTTAGTGTATTTCTTTCCATACTTATCAAGATTTTTTAGAGTCCTATAAGGAAACTAAAGTTGCGTGAAGGTGTAAGAATCCTAAACCAACACAAACCCTATACTACATGATGGGGCGTATCATGTAGGGTTTAGGTAGCCGACGAGATTAAGACTAATTGTTATAAATATCAAGTCTTGCCTTGAAGAAACTTACGCACTTACAAAGAGAGAAAGTCAGAAACTTGAGCAAACCCTTGCTAAGCATAATGGAGAGAGTTCTGATTTTATTAGTGCGACCCTAATACTACAAAGAAGATTAAAATCGTTGTTCTACTGAATAATATTTTCCAGTTTTTAAGTCTAGATTTTTGTATTAGGTTGTTCATCGAGTTGTATCTTTCTCCACTTTTTTAGAAGCAATAATTTTCATAAGTATAAAAGTTAGTCAAATTCAACTTCAAGTTGGGAATCAACTTGGAGTGGGCTCAACAGTATGGGGAGATTGTTGAAATAGGAATTAGAGTTTATAGTTCCTAGATTATAGAGTTTGTAACTTAAATTGTAGAGGCTCACTTTGTAGTGAAGTTGAGATTAAATCCTACAGAGGTGTAGATCGTGATTTTTTCTACCTTTGTGAGCCGAGTGATTTTCACGTAAAGATTGTTGTGACCTTACTTTATTGTTCTTTACTATTTCACATACGCCACACTTAGAACACGTAGAATAACATGTTCCATCCTATAAGCAAAAATTAAATATCCCATAGGATAAATAACTAAATGTGCAGAATAACAATTTATATTACGGAATTAATACGCTTCGATTTTCTACGTCTCTTCGAAAATGACAGTCGGAAAAGTCTTGGATGATAAATGAAGTGACCTTTTACCTTTCTCAAGTATCATGGTTGGGACTTGGGATCCATTAACCTTTAACTAAAAAAAGTTTTTTTAGCATGTCAAATTAATTTAGCTTACGTAATGGACTTCACTTGATACTTGAATGAAAATCTTTAATGGACTTCACTTGATACTTGAATGAAAATCTTTAATGGACTTCACTTGAGAGAAGGAGAAAGAAAACGACAAGATTTTATAAAACGAAGGGCCAATTTTTTTTAGAGAGAGTGAAACTCTGTTTTAATTAAGAGACAATATGATTAATTTGGGTTATGGTTAGGGTTGGATTGTGGTTTATTGTCATGTGAATTGAGAAAAAAAATTCATGAATTAAATAAAATCTTATGTCATATTTTGCTGGTTAAATATTAATAGGATGTTTTTTTAAAGTGATATAGAAAAAGTTGATCAACCTTGTAAAAAATAAATATAACTTTAATAGATAATTACGTATAGTTGGGTGGCCTTCGAGTTACTATCTCATGGTTTCTATGCGCTTTTTTATATTTTATACGTACATACTTCTTTAACTTCATAAAAGAAAACGTTATATTCATAATTTTTTTTTTAAAAAAAAGGACTATGTACGCATCAAGGATTTGGATTTTGGAGGACCAAATAAACCTAACTCTTTACCAAAGAACACCATTCTCTAATGGCTTTATCTTTTTCTAGCCACAGTCAAAGAATTAGTTAATGGTCCCAACTAGTAATTAATACTGAAATTACAAAAGTTTTGGAGTTTTTACAATTTCTTTCAGTTAATATTGCTTGATTAAATATTAGTGAGGTAATTGTAATTATATACTCCATAGCACTAAAATAGCTCTCCGTTCCCCTTTTTCTTGCTTATGGACTTGCATTCCTCTCGTAATTATCTACCTTTTCTTATATTATTCGATCTCTCAAGTCCTTATCTTTACTTTATGTAATGATATATAAAGGACACTGATGATAAAAAAAATAGATTCTGTTCAATGATTCTCCATTACTTGAATTAAACCTTATGTAAATCGAGAAATCATAGCTTTATATATCCTCAATATTCTATACCGGCATAGAAAAGCAAGGGAGACTAGTTTTTGGTTGATATGAAAATCAGAAAAAGAAATAATTTAGGATGTTTTTGGTATGAAGGAAAATATTTTCATTGAAAATAAGAGATTTTTTTATTCATTTTCTAGTGCTTTATAAGTAAATAAAAAAATATTGCCCAAGAATATTAATATGCAATCTATAATATTTAGAGATTTGAAACAAGTTAACTAGAATTTTTTTCCCACTGAGGGGTTTCTCTCTACATGAGTGTTTTCCTCCTTGTGTGGTCTTTTAAATTTTTAAAGATAACTATCGAGTATGATGAAAGAAATAATCTCTTGATTATTTTCATTAATGAAGAGGTCTATATATACAATATATAATATACAATCTTTAAATATGAAAAATCATATTCCTACTATAATACTAATATCCTAATTACACTTGTACAAGGATTCTACAAAATATGGTAAGTGACCTAAATATACATAAGTTGTCCGTGAGATACACAATTTTAGTTTCTATCACACCCCCGCAGTCATAGCGGGCGGTTGTCGTACGCTTAGACTGTCCCTAAAATCTTCAAATAGAAACAAGGGAAGACCCTTAGTAAAGATGTCATCAATTTGGTACCTTGAAGGGACATGCAAGACACATACTTGTCCACGAGCTACCTTTTCGCGAACAAAGTGAATATCCATCTCAATATGTTTAGTGCGCTGATGTTGGATCGGATTCCCAGAGAGATAGACTGCACTAACATTATTACAGTAGACCAAGGTAGATTTGTGAATAGGAAAGTAAAGCTCTAAAAGTAGATTACGCAGCCAACATGACTCACACACCACATTGGCTACCCCTCGATACTCGACCTCCGCACCGGATCGCAATAATGTAGCCTGGCATTTTGCCGACCAAGGGACCAAGTTAACACCAAGAAACATACAATAACCAAATATCGACTGTCTGCTATCTGGAGATCCACCCCAATCAACATATGTATACGACACTAGAGTAGAGACCGAGGATGGATATATATGCAATCCATAATCAAGTGTGCCCTGTATGTATCGTATAATGCGTTTGAGCGCATGTATGTGCTCAATCCGCGGATCATGCATAAATAAACACATTTGTTGTACTGCATAAGTAACATCTGGTCTCGTGAAAGTAAGATACTGAAGAGCCCCTACAAGACTACGGTAGTGGGTGGAATCCTCGTATGGTGTGATAGAAATAGCACTCAGCTTCGGTTTAATATCAACCGGAGTAGAAGAGGACTTATAAGATGATATGCCAGCTCTCTCAATAATCTCAGCCGCATACTTCTTCTGTGATAAAAAAAATAGACCACCTGCATGACGAGTGACGGCTATACCCAAAAAATAACTCAAGGGACCCAAGTCTTTCATAGCAAATTTCGAACTGAGAAGGGACATGATAGACTTGCTGTAACACCCCGTACTTTCGGGCGATGGTTTGAACTGCTCAACATATATATAAGTAGACTCCAACCCCGGATAATTTTGGTGATATTCAAGTATGCAAATAAAGAGCTCATTGTATAAAAGAATGATGTCCCAAAATGATTTAGGACTTAAAAGTGTGATGACGGTGATTGGGAAATACGAACTTGGGTGTGTCTAAAGAGGTTATGGAGTAGATCTATATCACACGATTGTGATAATGAGTATATGAGATGTGTTAAAGATAATTTAATATTTAAGTGAATTGAGATTAAAGAATTAATTACATGTCTAATTGATTAGATATTGAATTATAGTGGGGATAAAGGAGTTAATAATCCGTTATTGGATAATCTTAAGTGTCAACCATTCTTCCACGTGGCAATCATAGGAGTGAGCAACATATGACTATGTAATCTATGTAATGAGTGGCACATTTTGGTAAGTAGTGTAATCATCATTATTATTTATGTAGACCCCAAAACCCACCATAAAAGAATTGAGATGTAAATCACTTTAGTTGGAAAATTGGCAAACTAAAAGATACGGGCAACCACCTTTATCGTGAGAAACATAGGTAGTACAGAAATCTCATATTTTATAGTTCACTTAAGCAAATATGTACAATGCAAATTTAGTATTAGAAGCAGAAACCTGAGTTGTAGAAGAAGTAACGTGACACAACAACGTATAAAGTTTCTCAAGAGCAACATACGGATTTTGCTCACCACTTCGATCTCCTTATTCTGTTTGTCGTGTTATTGAATTCGGGTTGTCTTCAAAGTAAAGTAAGGTGGAAGAAGAGGGGTTCTTGGCAAATAAGGTTGAGGTTTAAGATGAGTTGCATTGATTGGATTGTTAAGAAGACCAATAAAGGTATGTTAAGGCAAATTCTTCTTTCTTTTGGCATGTTCTAAGTTACGAAACGTAAACGTAATACTATTCCATAAATGATTCTACTCTTAGTAGTTAAGGATGTTCATGTTATTCATTCCTATGTTCAAAGCATGCCTAAATATGTTCCTAACTCCTTATTGAGGTATATGGAAAAGATGTTAGTATTCATAATGTTAATCGGTGGTGAAGCGGCATTTCGTCACTCCGACAAACTCAAAGTATCTTAGTATCATTCATGCATTATATTCAGGTACTACCCTTGACCATAAAGGTGTTATATACACTACTCTATGGTATGCATTATATATATGTATGGGGTATGGGAAAAGGAAAGGCGTTATATACGCACCACGACATACAGCTGGTATATATATACGATGATAATGCCCACAGAGGCTGATATGATATGATAGGATGTCCACAAAGGCTTGATGGAGTTATATACACATATGTATATGTATGACCAGCATTGTGCATGACATTCAGGCTTATTATGGCCCTCAGAGATATTCTGTACATGTATGACACTTGGGCATATTATGGCCCTCAGAGATATTCTCTACTGGTTGGTTGTTTCTTGTCTCATGTTACTTTCAGGTCTCTATTATGCTATTATTCATGCCTGACATACTCAGTACATTAGTCATACTGATGTCCCTTTTATCAGGGGACGTTGCGTTTCATACATGCAGGCTCAGGTAGACAAGGCGACAGTCCACACTAGTAGGTTGCTGGTTTAGCTGATATTGGAGCACTCTACTTGTTCCAGAGTTACAGTCTAGTCGTGGTACGATATTCTTGATATGCATAGGGGTATGGCGGGGCCCTGTCCTGACCTTATGATGTTACATACTCTTTAAAGACTTGTAGACAGTTGTCCTGTGTATAGTAGTCGTGTATGGCCATGTCAGCCTTAGTATGTATATATGCATAGGTTGGGTTCTTCTCTTTGTAAGATTTTACGTAGCTCCTTTTCAGTTTATCATTTTTATGTGTCAGCAAGGTATTTGGTGACGGCCCTCGTGGCCCATGATTAATTATGGTTAGATGTTAAATATATGATTAGTGGTACTCGGCAAGTAAGATCCGGGTGCCCGCCATGACCCTCCGGTTTGGGTCGTGACACTTGTACAAATTATCAGAGGAGGTAGTCAAAATTATATCATCCATATAAAACAGAATGTATGCTAGAGAAGTACCACGACGATAGATGAACAGAGAATGATCAGACCTACTGTGAGAAAACCCAATAGTAGCCACATAATCTGTAAACCTCTTATACCAAGCTCGTGGGGCCTGCTTAAGCCCATAGAATGACTTTTTCAGCAAACATACATGGTGAGGATAATTGGGGTCCTTAAAACCCAAGGGTTGATGCATGTAAACTGTCCTTAAGATCACCGTGTAAGAAAACATTTTTCACATCCAACTGATGAATGGGTCATGCTTTCGAGAGAGCCAGACTGAGAACAGTAAGAATGGTAGCCGGTTTGACCACCGAACTAAACATCTCACCACAATCCACGCCAGCTTGTCGAGTTTTACCATCACCTACAAGACGAGCCTTATGCCTCTCAAATGAACCGTCAGAATTTTCCTTATGAGTAAAAATCCACATAGACCGAATAATATTGACACCAGTCGGACGGGGCACCAACTCCCACATCTTATTTTTAATAAGAGCATTATATTCATCATCAATGGCCATTTTCCAATTCGGGTCATGAAGGGCGGACACTGGGTTACGTGGTAGGGGTGATTTAGTGACATTAAAATGTAAATTAAAATGTCGTTTAGGTTTAAAAATACCTCTTTGGCTACGAGTAACGGGCGATTGACTCAGAATAGAAATGGACTGGATCGGGGACGTTAGCGAACTACCTCGGGACTGGCTAACAGGCAGTTGGCCTGCTGGCCGTGATACTGGGTCAAACGGGTAATTTACTGGGCCAACAGGCAGTGGACCTGCTAACCTGGAAAATTCGACTGGACTGGAGCTATTTAGGCCAGCAGGCAATGAGCCTAGGTAACTGGATGGTGCGGTAGGGAAAATATTTTGGGCCAGCAGGCAGTGGGCCTGCTGGCAGATGTGACTCACGGGTAGAGTGGGCCCACTATTGTAGAGTATACGGGGAGGGAGTATCGTCCAAAAAATTATAAGCACTCAACATATATTTAGACACTTGAGCAAACGGAAATTGGGTTTCATCAAAAATAACATGGCGACTAATTATGATTTTATTACAAGATAAATCAAAACATTTGTAACCACGATGATTAGACGGAAAACTCAAAAATACACAGCGGTAGACCTAACTTGAAGTTTATTAATTGTAGTGAACGAAAAAAGTGGATAGCAGAAGCACCCAAACACTCTAAAATGAGAATACGAGGGATCTTTATTGTAAAGAATTTTAAGTGGGGATTAATATGCTAAACCTTTGTTAGGGAGAATGTTTAGGAGGTAGGTTGCCATTTGTAACGCATGATGCAAAAAGATGAGGGGTAATGAAGCATGGGCTAGTAAGGTTCGGACAATATTATTAATGGTACGATTTTTTCTTTCGGCCTTCCCATTTTGCGAGGACGTATGAGGACAAGAAAATGGAAAAGATATGCCATGAATGTCACAAAATTCCCGAAATGGCCCATTATCATATTCTCTACCATCATCACATTGAATATTTTTAATTTTCCGTTCAAATTGGGTACGAATGAAAGCTCTAAATTTTAAGAATGTGGAAAAACTTGAGATTTTTTAGACAAAGGAAAGGTCCACAAAAAAATAGAATAATTATCCAAAAATAAAATATAATAACGATGGCCCAAAGAACTCAAAATGGGAGATGTCCATAAATCACTATGAATAATGTCAAAGGGCATCGATGTATTAGAAGTAGAGGAGACAAATTGTAATCTAACATGTTTCCCTAGAGGATAAGAAGGATAAATATGAGTACTACGCATACTCTTACAATCAATGAAATTATTATTTTTAATAGAAGAAATAATAGACGACCCAGGATGACCCAAACAGGCATGCCACAAGGAAGGAGCAAGAGAGGCAAATGTGGAAGGTGTGGCTTGACTCATGGAAATGGTGGTGGTGGTGATTGGATAACGCTCTCCCCGACTATTACACCTCATTAGAGGTATTCCCGTATTGAAATATGTTACATAAAATCCAAAAGGTTCAAAGTTAACTGAAACCCAATTATCAGTTGTGAATTTTCGGATAGACACCAATTTTTTAATTAAGTGAGAGACATGAAGGACATTTTTTAGGACGAGAGGTGGATGTGGGGGGGGGGGGGAGGGGGCGCACAAATTTGTGTGACCATAACCATGAATTAGAATTGAATTTCCATTACCAACAATTATGCCACAATTTTTGCTCAAACTGAAATAAGACGAGAGACTACCTTGTGCAGACGTCATATGAGAAGTGGCTTCGGTGTCCATGTACCAATTTGTTTTAGGGGATTTAATCCAAGTATATGCATCGTGACCTCGATATCCGTGGGTGTCGGAACTGCTGCTGGGCTCACATCTGTGAAGGCCTGCTGACAAGGCCCAACAGCCGGCTGACTGGACTGAAATTGCTGCAAATTCGGCCTCTGCTGGCTTGTCCAATTCGCTGGGTAGACTGCTGGAATTGGAAAGGGGTAACTGGGCCAGTTGTGCCACTGGCAGGCCCACTGGCTAGTGGCACTGTAGGCCCACAGCCCTGACCCAAGCTACGGTTGCCTCTGCCGGTTGTCACCCTGACCACTGCTGCCGCCATTGTTGCCGCCGCCGCCTTTTTCGCCAGACTTTCGATTTTGACCACGTTTTTCACCCCCGTTGTTCCAATTTGTAGTGGAATTAGCCGAAGATGATGGAGAGTATGAATTTTGTGGGGAGGCCGCCATCATTGCGGAAGTTGCTCCAGTTGCGGCCTTTTTAGCCAACTCTACCTCTTCAAGGGTGAACATAGACCGGGCTTGATAAAACGAAGGAAGAGGGCTGCTTTGATGAAGAAGAGTCCCAACACCATTATAGGCCTCGGATAGGCCGGCAACCATCTGAAGAACAAGACGATCATTCATGACGGGCGTACCAACGTTCTTGAGTTGACCCGCCAATTCCTTCAGTCTTTTACAATAAGATGAGACATTTGAAAAATCCTTCATATGACATGGGAGAATTCCTTCTCAAGAGTGACGACACGAGAATTTTTGTTATCATGGAATATATCACGCACCCTATTCCAAGTATCCATCGTCGTGGCGTCAGGTTTAATAATCGCCTACAAAAGGTCCATAGAGATAGTGAAATATATCCACTAGAGTACGATAGCATCAAGAATCGTCCATAACACTGGGTCATCATTGGCGGTAGGTACCTTCTCCTTGCCTGTATCCGTGGGGATGATGTGGTGAAGGACTTGATGCGAGCGTGCATGAACTTTAAATAATTCTGCCCACGTCGCATATTGGACATTTTCCATCTCAAGAACGATACGAATATGGTTCTTGATATTGGAGACGGTAAGGGCAGGATGAAACGTGTTCTTTGAGGTAGACATAATGAAAGAACAAGAGGAGAATTAGGGACTAGGAAGAGAATTTGGGAAGATAGAAAAAAATTTAGAAGAAAAAAAAGTGTCGGAATCGCGGATTCCGAGGGTGCTAGGCGGCGGAAGTGTAGTTGGGAGAAGGAAATTTTGCCCAAGACTTCTGATACCGTGAAAGAAATAATCCCTTCATTATTTTCATTAAGGAAGAGGTCTATATATACAATATACAATCTCTAAATATAGAAAACCATATTCCTACTATAATACTAATATCATAATTACACTTGTACAAGAATTTTACAAAATATGGTAAGTAGCCTAAATATACATAAGTTGTCCGTGAGATACACGGTTTTAGTTTCTATCAGATAATAACCTCCACATCCCTGATATTTCTGCTCACGTAAACCACTAACCTTCGTCCAAAAAAAAAATAACGGCTTCTTTAATCCAAAATACTATCAAAAAATCACGGATCGTCTGCATATGGAGGAGGAAATCACGGATCGTCTGCATAAGTTTGTGTCAACGGAAGCAGAAAAAGATACCACAGAGATCGTGATTCCAGATATAAAGAAGAGCCTACAAGAGTGCGAAGTGAGTATCCTGGGCAAGATAATTGCAGACAAAGAAATAAGTTTGGAAGGAGTAAAGAATACCATCCCAAAGGTGTGGGGAAATCCTGTCGGACTGAAGATTATAAAGGTGGGAACAAAGAGAGCATGAACAAAGTTTTGTTCGGTACTCCATGGTTGTTCGACAAGTACATCTTAAACATTCATGTTAAGAGTCCCACGTTCGGATATGGAATGGAAACATGGACTCCTTATATGGATTTGAACAATTCTCAGCCTACAAGCTAGCTTTTGGGGTTGAGTTAGGCCCAAGATCCATTCTTTACATGATATCATAGCCAGACTTATTTCAATTATTTGTTCATCGATGTTCGACCCCAAATTATATTATTCACGCTTCAATTAACAAGGTCTGAGCGTGCGAGCATGTGTTAAGAGTCTTACATCGGATATGAAATTAGAACATGGACTTTTTATATGGACTTGGATAATCCTCACCGTACAAGCGAGCTTTTGAGGTTGAGTTAGGCCAAGATCCTGTTGGAAATTTGCCTTTGGCGGGGAGATGCGTCCACCCATCTTTGATGAATTAAACACTAGAGTTCCGCATGTTGGAGGCCTTGTCTCTTCGCACATGCATGATCTACGAAGTGAGTAGATGACCGTAGGGCCAAGAATCGTCAAATTTCGTTGAGAAATGAAAGAGATATTAGTCCACGAAGTAAGGTGTTTGAGGCATGAAAATATGGTGTGGAACAAATCTACCACATCGGTGGGAATAGGAAGATTTGTTCTCTATATAAGTCTCTAATGTGGTAAAGGGTTTGGGACCCCAACGGGTATCCCATTTGTTTAAAGGAGGGAGGACCTAGATGTGCTTACGTTCAAGGCTAAGCCCACACGCGCGCCGCTGCCAGCCCGTCCGGTCTGGTCTCAGGCTGTGGGCTGTGGGGACTTTCTAATATTATCTTTTTGGACCCCAAATTGCTTAATATTTACAGTTTGGTCCCTAGAGTTTCTGGAAAGTTGATTTTGGGGTTACGGAAGGCAGAAAACTTTCTACCTACCGTTGTAACTATTTTTTGAGGCATTAACCAGCCATTATTTGGCTGATTAACTCCTCCATTAATAGCCCATTACTTGGGCAATTGAGCAGCCTCATTCATGACCATAAATCAGCCTCTCTAATGCCATTAACAGCCCTCACTTAATGGCCATTACAACCTTGTTTGTGGCTGTTGGGCTGCCCTCCTACATGCTATATATTGAGCTGTTTTTGGCTCAATTCGTGACAGAATAACAGACAGAAACAATGAGCAATATAGCACAGAAAAACACATCACTAAACAGTGGTCAAAACAGTGGCGAAAAACTCCTCAAACCAGTGGCGAAAATCAGTGCAATTCGTGACTGAAAAATAGTGACCAAACCCTCACATATACACAAGATATACACCACAGAGACACACTATATGCACAGAGACAAAATAGAAGAGAAGATAGAAACTCTTCCTTTCTTTTCCATATCTTCAGCAAGTCAATTCATATTTGTTTTATTCGGCAGGGTCAACCGATTGGCTTTGTAGCGTTGAGATTAAAGTGTTGTTTTATCTTGGGAGACTATTGCCCGCTAACGTAAAAGCATATATACGGGGCAATCTTGTCTTAAGGACATAGGGCAATTCCTCGACTCAACACACAACGTTGTAACCATCCAGATTTAGTTGTTTCTTGATTTCAGGATATCAAGATTCAAGACACAACAAGTTTGCGGCAGTTCTCAACATTGGCTTTGCAAGGTTATCAAGATTCAAGACACAACAAGCTTGCTGCAGTTTTGAAGATTGACCATTTATTTATCCTTTCGAACACTTGTAATAGTTATTTACTTCCCGTACTGCTTTATAAAGTACAATAGAGTACCAACAACCTAAGACAAGATTGTATTGTATTACTATTAGTGTTCGAAAGATGTCGGTCAAAAGTTGTGTCACCAAATCTGGATATGGCAATGGTTTTCTGGTAGAATAAAGTGATGATGATGAATGTGTTCATGGTGTCACCGCTACCAAGACTGGTGGGAACAAGCGCTCACGAGAGCCTGAGGATGTCAAATGGGACAAGAGGAGAAGACTGAAGATGTTATTCTATCTTGCAGCAGAAGGCCTATATCTGTCCCAGACAAAGGATCCGAATAATGGTAAGGAGGAAATAAACACTCAGTCATTTGAAGTGACTGAAGTGGGCCAGAATCCGAAATTGGGATAAGTTATTTTTCTTACTTGTCAAGAATAAAGATTAAATGATGTCTGATTAAAAATGGCTTAAAGTAAGGAGGAATATGAAAATAATTTATATTCCTTACGCTTTAAAATCAGAAGTTTAATCTCATCTTCTTTCCCGTTTAAAGATTGGATTTTGTAAACGACTTAAAAAGATCCGCTCTTTTAAGTGTAATTATTAAAGTATGTAAAGTATGTTCGCACATATGAGGGAGAAAGATCCACTGACTGTGCGAAAACTGTTACCACACGTAAGTAAGCGCCAACAATTGTCTGGGCACCAATCATAACGGAAGAAGTCTAAAAGCTAAAGACGTTGAGCCTGTCATACTATTTGGCAGAAGATCCTTCATAGGATGATATTGGACACTCAGTCATAAAAAGCCTCCGGGCGACTGGAGTGGGCCAAAATTCCTTTGATATGATGATATTGGACACTCAGTCATACAAAGCCTCCGGGCGATTGGAGTGGGGCCAGAATTCATTTCATAGGAAAAGTAATGGACACCTAGTAAGGTGGGCCAGAGTTTCCAGGTCTTAAATGATCTGAAGGCCTAAAGAAAGGCAGAATAGAATTTGGACACCCAGTCTGCCAAAGCAACTGGAGTGGGCCCAAGTATCGAGATCACAGATGATTCGGTTACGCCCTAACCACGGGCAAGAGGTTGTTCATGTGAAGCAACGCCACCTCTAAAATCAAAGGGGCTGGAGAGGTTGTCCTCAATAGGACTTCAGGGAATGGGATCACTCCAAAAGGAGGTGACACATGTCCCAAAACTTGGTTAAAGGGACGCTGTTGGTCAAGCTGGTTGAGACTAGTCCAACAGGTCCGTAACAACTAAGAATGGTACAGTATGTATGTAGCCAAATGAATGATATATTTGTAATCTGTGCATCTATACCATCATAGATTAAGACACGTTAAATAGAAAGTCATTCAAAAGCTAGCGAAGTTGAGATTGTTGCCTATTGTCGACATAAACCATCAAAATAAATGTGAGGTAGACGAAGAGGTAAAATCACCTTTCCAAATTTCGTCAAGGGAATAGCGAAAGAAGCACCGCTCCTTTAGAACTTAGTCACACCTTTATGGGTGATTTAAAGTTTATACAAAATAGGGGGGAGACAAGTACTTTATGACCTTCATTGATGATGGTACAGCGTATGTAATCCTTTGTTTGTTGAAAAGCAAAGATGAAGTTGTTGAAGCGGATAAGCGCTACAAAGCATAAGTTGGAAATCAACTAAGCCTATGGATTGCAAAAATTAGTAGTGATAGAGGGGGAGAATGTGAAGCATCGTTCATTAAACGACTGTTCATTTCTCACCTCAGTCCAACTGTAGATTGCATTCCACTGGATCTGCAAATAACAGTAGTGCTTATCGCCTCTAGGCGTCAAAGAATGATGAATTCTTAGAAAATAACTTTCCTTAAAAAGGAAAAAGGAGTAATTGCTCAAGGTTAACTAGAACCCGTGAGGGCCTGACTGTCCGGAACTAGACGTTCCGTATCTACAGGACTCGAAAGTTGCTGGCTATCCGGAACTTAATATTCCAGATCTGCAGAACTCAGGGATTCTAGATATTGAACCGAGACGGAGCAAAGAAGGGGACAAATACTTGTTCCATTCCTTCTAGCTTGTATGGTTGAGAATGAACCATGGACAATTAACAAATAATTATCATCTCCAAAAGCGCTGCTTTGGAAAGAAGCTACAAAGAGAGAAATAAATTCCCTCATATAGAACCATACTTGCGTAATGGTTGATCTTCCTCCGGAAAAAGAACCTTTGGGTTGTGAAAAAAGATACTCAAAAGTGAGTACAAAGTAGATGGATCTACTGACGAGTTCAAAGCCTCGGCTACTTGTACATGTGCTCCCCTGGGAGTAGCTTAACATCATGGGCCATTGCAGTCTTACATGGCATGGATGTTGAAACATCCTTCCCAACCGGAGAGTTGGAAGAAGAGGATCAGAGTTGGTTTGCTGGACTGTTGCGCTTCTTCCTGAACTTTCATTTTGGTCTCTATAATGTTTACATTTTGGTCCTGAAAGTTTCAGATAAAACAGAAACAATGAATCTGACCACAGAAACATTGACTCTGAAGTTAGAAAGCCAACAGTTGGAGAATCAACAATCTGAAAGTAAAATTCATATTGAAACAAAGTCTCGATATGAAAGATATGGGTATCACAGATGACATCTTAGGAATTGGATTTCTAAGACATCTAACGGACTGGTCGATAGTTGATAGTCTCGTTGAAGCCACCAATGGATATGAATCATAGAACTGATTGGAATCATGGTGCCCCCATAGACAAGGAGCGATATGCACAGGTCATGTGTAGTTCAATGTATTGTACACACTACAACCGATCTGGTATCGTCCTACAAACAGATCAGTTGAACTAAGGTTCACTGATGATCTTAATACATGATCAATAGAAGGCGTTAAGTCGGATATGACGATATCTGAATTATTCTCTTATCTACGGATTGTAGTATTCTGGATGTCCAATGTTCGGGAGAACACGTGATGCAAATCCGACATCGATTCAAGAACACCAAAGCCACAAGTAAATGTGTATGGTGGGTCTTGGAAAATCCTCTAAGCAAACTTGTATCGACTCATTAGAGGACGTCCCTTATTGGGAGAAACCCGTGCCTTCAGCAGTTATACACTGTGGCTAGCCGGTCGGCTTCATGAAGGACACGGATGACGACGTCTGGACATATCTGTCAGGATCTGTCGGAGACATAAGACCATATGGCAGTTGACCATCACGGGTGTCACTTCCTTATTTACTAACTAAGGGACTACTCAGAGATCAAGTGTTCTGCATGTCTAGGGGAATGGGCTTAAAACCCAAATAATACGAACCTTTGCGGTGGAAACCCAACCATACTGATTGGAGATCCCAAGAATTTGGTTCAATGGGAAAACTAAGCGGCAAAAGATTCAGTTGAGCGCTTCGGTGGAAGCAAGAAGCACTTCGGATGATGATTTATGTACGGAAACATGAATCCAAAGTTGTTCCCGCGATAGAAATTAAAGTGCTACCTGCATGGTGGGTAATGGTTAAGCTTCCAAACCTTTAACGATCCTCAAATGGTTGAGGTTAAGGTTGGGGAAACTTTTAATAATTCCTAACACTTGTGAAGTGGGGTATAGCAGGATACCTTGTAGGAGATCACCTATTTAAGTGCGAGGAAGGCCGCCTCAAATGAACGTACTTAAGAATCCAAGTGTGTCCACGGCCACAACGGACAAAAACGTAAGAATGAAAACGAATAAGAAGAGTTATTGTGTTGTTATCATTGTCTTGGCTTACACTAAACACTGACGGTTCAAGACATCACATTCATCGCGCAGTAAGTAAGTCCGATGGTATTCAACTAGGGAAGGTTCAAAGCGGAAGCTACCTCTCCTGATGCAATATCTTTTCACTGAAAGATTGCTGAAAGTAGGCACCTTGTGCGTGTGCCACAATCTCTCTTTCATAGAAGGGATTGTTGGAAATTTGTCTTTGGCGGGGAGATGCGTCTACCCATCTTTGATGAATTAAAAACTAGTGTTCTGCATGTTGGAGACCTTGTCTCTTTGCACATGCATGATCTACGAAGTGAGTAGATGACCATAGGGCCAAGAATCGTCAAATTTCGTTGAGAAATGAAAGAGATATTGGTCCACGAAGTAGGGTGTTTTAGGCATGGAAATATAGTGTGGGACAAATCTACCACATCGGTGGGAATAGGAAGATTTGCTCTTTATATTAGTCTCTAATGTGGTAAAGGGTTTGGGACCCCAAGGGGTATCCCATGTGTTTAAAGGAGGGAGGACCTAGATGTGCTTACGTTCAAGGCTAAGTCCATACGCGCGCCGCCGCCGCCCGCCCGTCCGATCGTGGGCTGTGGGGACTTTCTGATATTATCTTTTTGGACCCCAAATAGCTTAATATTTACAGTTTGGTCCCTAGAGTTTCTGGAAAGTTGATTTTGGGGTGACGGAACCATTGGAACTGTTTTTTGAGGCATTAATCAGCCATTACTTTCCTGATTAACTCATCCATTAACATCCCATTATTTTGGCAATTGAGCAGCCTCATTCATGACCATAAACCACCCATAAATCAGCCTCTCTAATGCCATTAACAACCCTCACTTAATGGCCATTACAACCCTGTTTGTGGCTGTTGGGCTGCCCTCCTACATGCTATATATTGAGCTATTTTTTATCAATTCGTGACAGAATAACAGACAGAAACAGTGAGCAATATAGCACAGAAAAATAGAAAAACACATCACTAAACAGTGGTCAAAACAGTGGCGAAAATTAGTGCAATTCGTGACTGAAAAACAGTGACCAAACCCTCACATATACACAAGATATACACCACAGAGACACACTATATACACAGAGATAAAACAGAAGAGACGATAGAAACTCTTCCTTCCTTTTCCATATCTTCAGCAAGTCAATTCATATTTGTTTTATTTGGCAGGCTCAACCTATTGGCTTTGTAGCGTTGAGATTAAAGTGTTGTTTTATCTTGGGAGACTATTGTCCGCTAACGTAAAAGCATATATACAGGGCAATCTTGTCTTAAGGACAGAGGGTAATTCCTCGACTCAACACACAACGTTGTAACCATTCAGATTTAGTTGTTTCTTGATTTCAGGATATCAAGATTCAAGACACAACAAACTTGCGGCAGTTCTCAACATTGGCTTTGCAAGGTTATCAAGATTCAAGACACAACAAGCTTGCGGCAGTTTGAAGATTGACCATTTATTTATCATTTCGAACACTTATAATAGTTATTTACTTCCCGTACTGCTTTATAAAGTACAATAGAGTACCAACAGATCCATTCTTTACCGTTCATGCTTGGGAACCGGGACTAAAGAGCGACTCACCGGTTTTCAATATTTATGAATTATGGGTCGTAGTGTGGAGCATTCCGTTGCATTAGATGTCACAGGAAATTGGACTAAAGATTGAACATGCACTTGGTGGAACGACGAACGTTGTTATTCCTGAAAATGAGAATAGAGAAGGTCAGACATTTACGAATCAAAGCTATAATGAACATAAACAAGATGCTGCCGAAAGGGAAAATGATCAAGCTTGGCTATGAAACTAAATTGGTGGAATTAAGGTACGAAAATTTGCCTTATGTGTGCTACTACTGTGGGATATTAAGACATAATGAAAAAAACTATTTTAAGAGGGAGGAAGACGTGCGCTCGGGGAATCTGCAGAGCGAGTAATTTGGCACATGGATGAGAGCTGAAAATCATCTAAATTTCAGCGAGCATACGAGACGTGTACGGAGAATTGAAATGTTCGAAGGTACTGGCCAGCGTCAAGTAAATATACTTACAGGGAACAGAGTTGAAGGAAATAACCGAATGAAACAACAACTAGTCGTGGGAACAGGTTCTTCGGAAACACAACCAACAATGGGAATCGATGAGACTAATGCACGGGCTAACTAAGAGTAGAAAGATAAAAAGACCCTAATCTGCGGCGAGGCGACTGGTACATCTCATAAACAAGCCGACGACATCGATCGTATATTCCATGGACCGCAAGAGAAAGGAAATATTGAAGCATTTACTGTAACCAAGCTTACTGATGACGTTATGGCAGTAGACGTATTACATTCAAGCAATGATGCTACTTGTTAAGAGTTCCACATCGGATATGTAATGAGAACATGGACTCCTTATATGGACTTGGACAATCCTCACCCTACAAGCTTGCTTTTGGTGTTGAGTTAGGCCCAATATCCATTCTTATGGGAGCATGGACTCCTTATATGGACTTGGACAATCCTCACCCCACAAGCTAGCTTTTGGGGTTGAGTTAGGCCCAAGATTCATTCTTTACATGTGAAAGAAATAATCCCCTTGATTATTTTCATTGATTGAATAGGTATATATACAAGATACAAAATCTTCCTATTCTATTCCTAAAATCATATTCTACCATAACTCTAACTCTACAATTATGGTAGTGTATAATCCTACTTTTGGTAACAAATACATTACAATATACTACACATATATTTTCCAAATATACAATATTCTTAACTCCAAAATCAGCCACATAAACCGAGAACTAATCCCATAAATCGTGGCACTTAATTATGGCAATATACACTTGTATATTGTGTGTATATTGCCATATTTAACACACACCCGCAGTCATAGCGGGCGGTCTTCGAACGCTGAGACTGTCCCTAAAATCTTCAAAGAGTACCGAAGGAAGACCTTTGTAAAGATGTCTGCAACTTGATATCTTGACGGGACATGACATACGCGTACCTTCCTCCGGGCAACCTTTTCACAGACAAAGTGAATGTCTATTTCGATATGTTTTATGCGTTGGTGCTGAACCGAATTACCTGATAGGTAGATGACACTAACATTATCACAATATACTAAGGTCACCTTCTGAATGGGGCAATGAAGTTCTAACAGCAAATTCCGTAATCAACACGATTCTGAGACCACATTAGCTACCCCTCGATATTCTGCCTCTGCACTTGAGCGGGATAGAGTCGTCTGACGCTTTGCAGATCAGGAGACCAAGTTGTTGCCAAGGAACATACAATATCCTGACGTAGACCGTCTGGTGTCCGGACAACCACCCCAATCCGTATTTGTGTACGAGACAAGTATGGATGTAGAAGAAGGATACAAGTGCAACCCATAGTCCAGTGTCTCCTGAATATACCGAATGATGCGTTTGATTGCATTCATGTGCTCAACTTTGGGATCATGCATGAATAAACACACCTGCTGAACAGCATACGTAATATCCGGTCTGGTGAATGTAAGATACTGTAGAGCCCCTGCAAGAATGCGATAGCGGGTCGGGTCCTCGTATGGTGCACCTGCCACGGCACTAAGCTTGGGTTTTGCATCAACTAGAGTAGAAGTGGACTTACAGGATGACATCCCAGCCCTCTCTATGATCTCAGCAGCATACTTCCGTTGAGACAAAAATAAGCCACCTGAATGACGTTTGACGGCAATCCCCAAAAAATAACTCAAAGGCCCTAAGTCTTTCATAGCAAACTCAGAACTGAGCATGGTCATGATAGACTGGCGCAAGGCATTGGAAGAGGCAGTCAAGATGATATCATCCACATACAACAGAATGTAGGCCAAGGACGAACTACGACGGTAGATGAACAAGGAATTATCTGACCTGCTGTGAGTGAACCCAATAGTTGAGACAAAGTCAGCAAACCTCGTGTACCAGGCCCTTGGAGACTGCTTAAGCCCATATAAGGACTTCTTCAACAAACATACATGATGAGGATGGTTTGGATCCCTGAAACCCAACGGCTGATGCATATAGACTGTTTTCTTGAGATCATCATGTAGGAAAGCATTCTTAACATCCAACTGATGAATTGGCCAAGTCTTTGAAAGAGCCAAGATAAGCACAGTACGAATGGTAGCCGGTTTGACCACCGGACTAAACGTCTCACCACAATCAATCCCAACCTGCTGAGTCTTACCATCACCCACAAATCGCGCCTTATGTCGAGCAAATGACCCATCTGAATTCTTCTTATGAGCAAAAATCCACATAGACCGGATAATATTAATACCATATGGACGGGGCACCAACTCCCACGTCTTATTATCAATAAGAGCATTATATTCATCAGTCATAGCAATTTTCCAATTAGGGTCATTTAATGCGGACACAGGATTGCGGGGCAAGGGGGATTTAGAGACATCAGAATGTAAATTAAAATATCTTTTAGGTGTAAAAATACTCCGCTGACTACGAGTGACCAGTCTATGACTCGAGGAAGAATTGAGTGAATTTTGGGAATTTTCTGGGCTCGGGACAGACGGGCGTGACGATGGGCTCTTGGCCCAAATCGTAACTGGGCGTCTTACGGACTAGTTCAGGTGGTGGATCGCCCAATTGCTTTGGGGACCGATCCAGCTGGAATCTTCTTCTTGGCGGAGCTGTAGGACCATTGGGCGATGGGCATTTGGAGGATTTTGGGTACGGGATATGTCCGAAAAATTCTGAATAATATACGGGGATATTTGTTCATCCAAAAAATTATACGACCGAGGCTCGGGAGTCTGAACTTTCGCAAAAGGAAATTGGGTTTCATCAAAAAGGACGTGGCGATTAATTATGATTTTATTTGAGGATAAATCAAAGCATTTATAACCACGATGATTAGATGGATAACCCAAAAATACACATGGGGTAGACCGAGCCTGAAGTTTGTTAATTGTGGTGGATGAGAATAACGGAAAACACAAGCACCCAAAAACCCGAAGATGAGAATAAGGAGGGTTCTTATTATATAGAATTTGGAGGGGGGAAGAATATGTCAGACCTTTAGAAGGAATTATGTTAAGAAGATATGTGGCCATTTGTAGAGCATGATGCCAAAAATATAGAGGCATGAATTAAGAGAGTTCGGGCAATGTTATTGATGGAACGAATTTTGCGTTCGGCCTTTCCATTTTGTGGAGATGTATGAGGACACGAAAACCTAAAATTGATCCCATTAGTAGCACAGAACTCCCGAAACTCCCTATTGTCATACTCTTTCCCATTATCACATTGAATATTTTTTATGTCTCTTTCGAATTGAGTACGAATGAACGCTCTAAATTTGATGAAGACGGAAAACACTTGTGATTTATTTGCAATTGGAAACGTCCACAAAAATCTAGAATAATCATCTAAAAAGAGAACATAATATCGATGACCCACTGAACTAAGAACAGGAGATGTCCATAAGTCGCTATGAATAATGTCAAATGGCATAGAAGTATGAGAATTGGAGTCTACAAATGGCAACTTAATAATTTTTCCTAATGAGCAAGACTGACAAATTGGAGTACGACTCGTACCCTTACAAGAAATAAAGCTATTTTTATCTAAAACTGATAAAATAGAAGATCCCGGATGACCCAGGCAAGCATGCCACATGGAAGGAGAGATGGCTGCAAATGCTGACGGCAAGGCTGGACTCGATGGACTGAAACCGGGCATGATAGGATACAGATCCCCCGTACTATCACACCTCATGAGATGACTCCCCGTCTTGAAATCCTTCACAGAGAAATCGAAAGGATCAAATTCAACAGAAATAGAATTGTCATTTGTGAACTTTCGGACAGACACTAAATTTTTAATCAATTTAGGAGCGTGTAAAGTATTTTTCAAGAGGAGTGGTGGATTGGGAGGAGACAACGTTTTCTGACCATACCCTAGAATTGGAATAGAACTGCCATTACCAATAATTATCCCCCGAGGTGTGCTCAAATTGGAATAAGATGAGAGAGTACCTGATTCGGAAGTCATGTGAGTAGTGACACCGGTGTCCATATACCAATTTAGGTCCGGTTGAGTTAACCCTAGTGTGTGCATCGCGGCCTCGATATCAGTTTGAGTGGGGCCTGCTGCATGATGGGCTTGCGGAGGTCGGGGCCCAAGAACTCCTGTCCGCGATGGAGCTGGGTCGTATGGCTGACACATTCTTTGCCGCTAGGCATCGGCGATGGGCCTCCACCGGGTGTTGGGCCTGGGTGTTGGCGACCATCGGCGTGGAATTCGCTGCGTGATTGTAGGGAGTGGCGGCCTCACGACCCATCGCTTCGCCATGGGCCCCATTCTTTGGGCCAGGGGTGGTGGGCCATTGTTCACTGGATGGGACCCACCGCCTATTTGCTGACCACCGGAACTTCCACCAGAACTGTCGTGTTTGCCCCCGCGGTTTTTGTTATTATTCTTGTGATTATTCTTGCCGCCACCATTATTATGGTTTTGGCCCGAATTATTAACAAAACTCGAAGAACTAGGAGAAGACGCCACCATGACGACTGGGCTTGCTCCGGTAGCCGCCTTTTTAGCCAAATCGGCTTCTTCCAACGTAAGCATGGAGCGGGCTTGATAGAAGTCGGGAAGACGGTTGCTTTGGCGAAGGAGAGTTCCAACACCATTATAGGCCTCCGAAAGACGGGCAACCAACTGTAGAACGAGACGATTATTAGTTATCGGTGCGCCAACATTACGGAGTTGATCTGCCAACTCCTTGAGTTTCTTGCAATATGCAAAAACGTTTGGAAATTCGTCCATTCGAACTAGAGAGAATTCCTGCTCGAGTGTGACGACACGTGAATGTTGGTTGTCTTGGAATATGTCACGCAATCTATTTCATGCAGCCATAGCCGTGGTATCCGGCTCAATAATCGTCTGTAGAAGGTCCACTAAAATAGTGGCGTAAATCCACCGGAGAACGGTAGCATCAAGAGTAATCCATAATGCAGGATCCTCCGCATGAAGAGGTCTAGCGGGAGGAATGATGTGATGAAGAACTTGATAGGAGATAGCGTGAATTTTAAACAACTCCGTCCATGTCGCATATTGGACGTTTTTCATCTCAAGAACAATAGGATACAGTTCTTGATGTTGGAAACCATGAGGGCAGGATGATAATTGTTCTTAGACATATTGAAAGAACAAAGAAGGAGGGGAAATTTAAGAAAGGTTTTTGAGAGCGGAAGACGAAATTTGGGAGAGAAACCCGAGGGGGGAGGGTTCTCGGCCGAGAAGGTCAAAAACTTTGGGAGAGAATTTTTTTTGTAAAACCTAGTCTCTTGATACCATGAAAGAAATAATCCCCTTGATTATTTTCATTGATTGAATAAGTATATATACAAGATACAAAATCTTTCTATTCTATTCCTAAAATCATATTCTACCATAACTCTAACTCTACAATTATAGTAGTGTATAATCCTACTTTTGGTAACAAATACATTACAATATACTACACATATATTTTCCAAATATACAATATTCTTAACTCCAAAATCAGCCACATAAACCGAGAACTAATCCCATAAATCGTGGCACTTAATTATGGCAATATACACTTGTATATTGTGTGTATATTCCCATATTTAACAACATGGTATCAGAGTCAGGCTCATTCCAATTCTTTGTTCACCGATGTTAGGCCCCAAATTATATTATCAACGCTCCAGTTAACAAAGGTCTGGACGTGTGGGGAGTGTTAAGAGTCCCACATCAGATATGGAATGGGAGCATGGACTCTTTATATGGACTTGGACAATCCTCACCCTACAAGCTAGTTTTTGGGGTTGAGTTAGACCTAATATCTATTCTTTGTACTACTGATGACAAAATGCAACAGCGAATGGCTAGCAACGAGCCATTTTTCGATGATACAATAGCGGGAAGGGAAGCTAGAGAGTATCATATGCTGTCAAAGATGGGTTTCCGAGACATTATAGATGAAGAAGCAATTGAGAAGTACAACCAGAAAGTTGCGGCAGAGAAACTCAAATCAGTTAAATGGGTGATGGTGAAAAGGAGCAGCTAACGACATCAAAGCTGGAAAACTCGACTCCACAAGTATGTGCGATCAAAGAAAAAAACTCTAATGAGAAAATGCAGCTCGATGAGAAGGAGGAACCCATCTTTGATGATACAATAGCAGGAAGGGAAGCTAGAGAGTTGTATATACTCTCAAAGATGGGATTTGGTGACACCATTGAAGAAGGAGAATTCGAAAAATATTTGCGAAGATGGCGGCCGAGTCTCAACAAGTGAAACCTGCTGAATCATTTAAAACGCAGCAAGAATTATCAAACGTGGGGAAGATGTCCCAACAGGTATGTTCTATTCCGAATCAAATTGGTGATAAAATTCCTTCTAAAACAATGTTAAAAGAGATGGAAAAGTCTGGTGAGATAGAACCGGACAGAATTAGTAATATGCAGAATCTTGTTACTACAAAGCTAGAGGGAAAAAAAAAAAGTGGAAACGTTTGGCTAGATCTAATGTTGCTACAGAAGGTGTTAGAGAAAATAAGGAAATAGTTGGCATCATTGATAACTTGGTAGATGTTGAAGGTTCTGATATGTGTTTGCTGAATGTCGGGAATAAACGAAAAGGTGAAATTATTATTAATGAAATAGATATTAAGAAACAGAAAAATGTGGTGGATCGGGAGGCCAGCCCAAATTGGCTTCCCTCCTCTGGATGAAGACATTGGTGTGGAATTGTCGAGGGTTGGGGGGTCATCGACAGTTCCCTTTTTGAAGGAGATATTACGTCTCCACCCCCGAGTATGATATTTTTAAGTGAAACAAAGAATCGTGAAATAATGGTGCTGAGAGTTCAGAGACAACTAAATATGGCGCATGCTATTACTATGGATCCGGTGGGATTATCTGGAGGATTATGTTTATTTTGGAACGACGATATTCAGATATGTCAACCTCACTCATCCTCTTTTTATATTGAAACTTATATACATGATATGATATCTAGTTATAAATATTGGTGTGTCTTTGTCTATTTAAGTACTGATAAATCTACTCATAGAACTCAATTGCAAGAACTTAATATTCAATCGAGTAGTTGGGGGTCTCTTTGGTTTATGGCGGGAGATTTTAATGATATTATTGACAACTCTGAGAAGTCTGGGGGTAGGATTAGAGAGACTACATCTTTTAGAGATTTTAGAGAATTTTTATGGGATGTTGAAGCTATAGATTTAGGTTTTAATGGAAAACCTTGGACTTGGTGGTGCTTTAGAGAAAATGATGGTATTATTCAAGAGAGACTCGATAGAGCAATAGGTTCCCCGGATTGAAGACTAGAATTTAATCAGGCGAATATTCTTCACATAGAAACGGATGCTTCTGACCATACTGATTTGCTACTAAATACGGAGCCTGGCCTTAGAAGAAAGAAAAAAGATTTTATTTCGACAAAAGATGGATCGAAAAGGAAGAAGTGAATGTGACTGTGGAGCATTCATAGGTATATGGTCGAGTTCGAACAATCCAAAGTAAGCTTTAAATTAAAAAACTGTCGAGTCTCATTGCTAGCTTGGCATCGAGGGGGAAAGGAAAATTCTAGGAAAAAAATTCAAGGTATTAAGGATAGAATTTTGGATCTTAGAAACAATTCCAGGAATTTTGATACTAATTAGCCGAAGTTGCTTAGAAAAAAGTTAGGTCATGCATATAAGGATGATGAAGCGTATTGGAAGCAAAAATCTAGAGCGCTATGGCTCCAGGAAGGCGATAAAAATACTTCTTTCTTTCATATGAAGATCATTCAGAGGCGTAAGTGTAATAGTATTAAAGGGCATCAATTAGACGATGGAAATTGGGTATATAAGCATAGGGATATTGTGAAGGAAGTAGAGAGATTCTACAATCATTTATTCACTACCTCTAGACCTACTAATTTTGATCTCATTTTGAGTTTAATTCCTTCTTTAGTTGATAATACAGTTAACGATAAGCTTATTAGAGATGTCACAAATGATTAAATTTAAAAAGTTGTTTTCGATATGCATCCCCTAGAAGTATCGGGTGTGGATGATATGACTCTTTTTTCCTTTCAAAAATATTGAAATATTTTATCCGATGATATTTGTGAAGTTGTTAAAAGTTTCTTTCCTTTAGGTTATCTACTACCTTTTTGGAATCAAACTCTTATAACTTTGATCCCTAAAGTGAAAAATCCTAGCGCCATTAGTCAGTTTAGACCCATAAGCTTATGTTCGATGGTGTATAAAATTATTGCTAAGCGTATTGTTGTGGGACTCAAAACATATCTCCCCAATATTATTTCTCCTAATCAATCTGCTTTTATTGAAAAAAGACAAATCGTGGATAATGTTATTCTAGCTCATTAATTTACTCATCTTTTGAAGAACAAAAGACGAGGGAAGAAAAAGTATATGGCTCTTAAACTAGATATGGCTAAAGCGTACGATAGAGTATAGTGGTTTTATATTCAAAAATTACTTCTTAAAATGGGATTTCATGAGAATTTTGTAACTTGAATTATGCAATGCATTACTTGTTGGAAATTTGCCTTTGGCGGAGAGATGCGTCCACCCATCTTTGATGAATTAAACACTAGTTTTCCGCATGTTGGAGGCTTTGTCTCTTCACACATGCATAATCTACTAAGTGAATAGATGTCCGTAGGGCCAAGGATCGTCAAATTTCGTTGAGAAATGAAAGAGATATTGGTCCACGAAGTAAGGTGTTTGAGGCATGGAAATATGGTGTGGGACAAATCTACCACATCGGAGGGAATAAGAAGAATTGCTCTCTATATAAGTCTCTAATGTGGTAAAGGGTTTGGGACCCCAAGGGGTATCCCATGTGTTTAAAGTATGGAGGACCTAAATGCGCTTGGGTTCAAGGCTAAGCCCACACGCGCGCCGCCCGCCCGTCCGGTCCGGTCTCGGGCTCGGGTCGTGGGCTGTGGGGACTTTCTGATATTATCTTTTTGGACCCCAAATTGCTTAATTTTTATAGTTTGGTCCCAGAGTTTCTGGAAAGTTGATTTTGGCCTACCGTTGGACTGTGTTTTGGAGCATTAACCATCCATTACTTGGTTGATTAACTCCTCCATTAACAGCCCATTACTTGAGCAGTTGAGCAGCCTCCTTCATGACCATAAATCAGCCTCTCTTATGCCATTAACAACCCTCACTAATACCATTAACAGCCATGTTTGTGGCAGTTGAGGAGTCCCTCCTCCATGCTATATATTGATGCCTCTTTTGACTCAATACAGTGATGGAAAATCAGCACAAAAACATTCTCGAAAATCACTGCAAAACAGTGAATAAAACCACTGCAAAATAGTGACGAAATACAGTGTGATATACACAAGATATACACAACAGAGACAAAACAGAAGAGAAAACATAAACTCTTCCTTCCTTTTCCATATCTTCAGCAAGTCGATTCATATTTGTTTTCTTCGTCAGGCTCAACCTATTGGCTTTGTAGCGTTGAGATTAAAGTGTTGTTTTATCTTGGGAGACTATTGCCCGCTAACGTAAAACATATATACGGGGCAATCTTGTCTTAAGGATAGAGGGCATTCACTCGACTCAACACACAACGTTGTAACCATCCAGATTTAGTTATTTCTTGATTTCAGGTTATCAAGATTCAAGACACAATAAGCTTGCGGCAGTTTTGAAGATTGGCCTATTTGTTCAACAAGATTCAATTTCTGAATATTGAATATTTATTTATCCTTTAGAACACTTGTAATAGTTATTTACTTCCTGTACTGCTTTATAAAGTACAATAGAGTACCAACATTACCACCCCGACATATAGATTTAATGTTAACAGTGATATAGCAAGGGAAGTGAAACCTACTACAGGACTAAGGCAAGGATCCTCTATTCCCTTTTTTTTATATGTGCGGAAGGTCTTTATAGAATTCTAAATCAAGCGAAAGTACTTGGGGATATACAAGGTTTAAGTTTAGTCAGAGGTGGACCTACCATTAACCATATATTTTTCGCTGATGACTCGTTTCTATTTTATAAGGCTAATGTTCAAAATGCTGCAAAAATTGCTGAAATTTTAAGAACTTATGAAGAATGTTCAGGTTAAAAGGTGAATTTTGAGAAATCAGCTATATTCTTTAGCAAGAATACTTCTGAAATTGAGAAAGATGAAATTATTGTGGATCTAGGACAATTACAAAGAAGCAACTTGGGGTTATATTTGGGTTTATCTGCGGTAGTTGGAAAATCGAAGAAAAATGCGAAAATTTATTAAAGATAGAGTGAAGGCTAAAATAAAAGGTTGGAAAAATATTTTCTTAAGCCCTGTAGGAAAAGAGGTGATGTTTAAATCTGTCTTAACTACGATTCCTTCTTATTCTTTATCATGTTTTCAATTTTGGATACTTTGTGTAGGGATATTACCACTATTTTCTCTAATTTCTGGTGGGTCATGATGAGGATAGGAGAAAGATGCATTTTGAAAATGGGAGAACCTTTATTTAGCAAAATATAAAGGAGGGATAGGATTTAGAGAGATAAAATCTTTTAATCAAGCTCTGTTGGCTAAACTTGCTTGGAGAATTTAGATGCAAGAAGATTCTCTACTTTTTAAAATTCTCAAAAGTAAGTATTTTCAACATACGTCTTTCCTTAAAGCTACATGTTCTTCTGCTAGCTCATAGATATGAAAGAGTATTATTTAGATTACAGATCTCTTACAAAAAGGTATTAGATGGAGGGTAGGATCTGGTGACAGCATTAAAGTTTGGACGGATCCTTGGATTCCCAATTCATGTGGGTTTAGGCCTATCCATTGTCATGCGCAAATGGACTTAAAGTTAAAAGTGAAGGATCTTATAGACCACAATGGTCACACTTGGAAGATACAAGATTTACGAAATTGGTTTTGTGAGGACGATGTTCATGCAATAGTGTCTATTCCTATTGTAACATCTAGTACTTTCGGATCATGGTTTGAATCGTTAGTCATATGTAAATAGACCCGAGCGTTGGAGGATTTATGTCATATTCACGTACGCAAATGAAGAGTGCAGTATATAAACAGATGTGGTCCCGAAATAATATAGGACTTAAGAAGTGTGACGACGGATTAATAATAATAGTTGTATGTCCCAAAAGAGGTTATGGGCTAACGCTATATCGCACAATTATGACATTGGGTATATGAAGGTTTTATAAGTCATTAATATTTTAGTGGATTGAGATCAAGAATTTAATTATGTATTGAGATTGATTAAATAGTAGATTGCAAGTGGGAAAAAGAACTAAATAAGGTATTGAATAAGTGGTGGGTGACAACACCTTTTTCCATAGGACAATAGTTATATCAAGAAGGACATTAAGTGGCTGCATATAAATTAATGAGTCAAAGAAGTACATATGGTTCATGTTGCACGTGGAAAGTGAGCATGACAAAGTGGTTTATTAAATTAACACATGGATTAAAGAAGAGGGGTTAACCAACTAAGTATAATTGTATATATATGTACGTAATTGGGTTGTACATGGGATTCCCTTTTTCTTTGTTTTGTAAAAAATTATAAGAGACACTTTATACTCACTTTGGAGAAGGAGAATTGACGTGATCTTCCCTTTTTGGCAAGAAACATTTTCCAAATTTTGTTACAGTTTTGCTCATCGCTTCGATCTCATTTGTTATGTTATTGAATCCGGGTTCCTTCTAAGCGAAGTAAGGTTCGGGAAACGGTCATTCTTGACGTACAAGACTAAGGTGTTGTACGGCGTAAGTTTGGTGTGTTTCCAAGAAATTCGATATTAATGGTATGTTAAGACAAATTCTTCTTTCTTTTGGCATGTTCTAAATTATGAAACGTAAATGTAATATTGTCCCATAAATTATTCTACTCTTAGTAGTTAAGGATGTTCATGTTATTTGATTCCTATGTTGAAAGCGTGTCTAAATATATTCCTAAATCCTTATTGAGGTATATGAGAAAGATGGTAATATTCTCAATGTTAGACGAAGGTACAAGGATATTATGTCATCCAATAAGTTCAGAATGTTTTATTGTAATTCATGCATTTTTATTTACATTATATTCATGTATTACCCTGGACCCACATGTGTTATATACACTATTGTATGGTATCGATTATATATATGTAGGGTATGGGAAAAGGGAAAGGCGTTATATATGCGTCACCACCTGCAGCTAGTACAGATATCACGAAAAAGAAAGATGCCCATGTGAGGCCAATATTGATGCCCTTGTGTGTCCAATATGATATGATGCCTTTGTGTGGCCGAAATGAAATGATGCCCACAGAGGCTATTATGGGAAGGAAGATTCCCTTGTGTGACCAATATATATATGTATACCGCATTCGCATGGTGCATTAACATTTAGGCATATTGTGACCCTCAGAGGTGTTTACTACTGATCGGTTGTTACAGTCGGCTATTTCTGTCGCCTGTTTCTATTTCAGTTTATTGTTATATTTATGTTATGCTATTATTCATGCCTTACATACTTAGTACATCAATCGTATTGATGTCCCTTTTGTCGGAGGACGCTGCGTTTCATGCCCGCAGGCTCAGGAGGACAGTGGGATGATTCGCGCAAGTAGGTTGCTGGTTTAGTTGATGTTGGAGCACTCTATTTGTTCCAGAGTTGTAGTCTAGTCTCGGTATGATATTTTGCATATGTATATGGGTATGGCGGGGCCTTGTCCAGTCCTGGTGATGTCATGTTTTCTTTAGAGGCTTGTAGACAGTTGTCCTGTGTATAGTAGTTATATATAGCCCTGTCTGCTGGAATGTATGTGTCAGCCGAATATTTGGTAATGGCCCTTGTGGACACGATTGATTTTGGTTAGCTGGTAAGTATGTAAAGAGTAGTGCTCGGCAGGTAAGGTCCGGGTACCCGTCATGGCACTCCGGTTTGGATCGTGACACATATATCTATCACTGGGTCGACAGATAGGATTATTTGGCATCATACTAAATCTGGAAATTATGAAGTGAATCGGGATACCATTTAGCTACAGAAATTGTTAGATGTCGAGAAGTTGGCAGTGATAAACCTCAATCGAGTAATCAATCTTTTTCAAAAATATTCTGAAATTTCTTATGGTCTATGAATATAAAAAATAAATATAAGCATTTTATTCGTAAATGTATTATGATTTATGAATGTGCTACATGTTAATCATGTTATTTCTAAAAGATTAAGACATACTTGTGTTGTGTGTAAGGTTTGTGGTATGGAAAGTGAAACTATTGATCATATGTTGTTTAGATGCCCTAAAGCACAATTGTTTGGAGAATTTGTCCTATTAATTGACCTAATATTGAGAATACTATGGATTTTGGGACATGGTGGAATGATATTTTTATTAATGCTAATCAATATCCAAATTCTATTAATCTTGCTAAACTAAGTGTTTCTATTATGTGGCAAATTTGGAAGGCTAGAAACTCAATGAGCTTTAACGGGGATATTAGTGAGCCCAATGATATTGTAAACAAGGAACTTTTTGACTTCAATGAATACAAAAACAATATGCTTACTACTATTTCTCCTACGCTTGTATCTGACTATACTAATGATAAAAATATTATTGTGGCACAAGATGGTATTGTTATGTTTGCAGATGCTAGCCTACAAAAGGAGAAAAATATGGAAAACATTGGAGCGGCGACTATGGATCGCTTTGGTCATTTGCTTCAAGCATTTGGTACCCAAATTCAATTTGTTGGGAAATCCATCACCGCTGAAGCACTAGTAATTTGAGAAGCATTGGAAAACGCAAAGGAAAATGGATGGTTAAAGGTGCATATCTTATCGGATGCAAAAACTGTGGTGGACATGATACAGAAAAAGAGATATAGCTTCATGGGAGAAAGAGACTACTTGTGAAGATATATGGAAGCTTATGAGTTTCTTTAACGATGTGCATGTGATATATATTCCTAGATCTTGGAATATGCTAGCGCACAATTAGCCAAATTTTCTATTTCGTTGTTACATAAGATTAATGGGGTTTCAGTTTTTCCCAGTTGGATTGTAACTGATGCTGCTGCATCTTTAACTCTTTGAGATCGACTATGCATTAATACAGTAAAGTCATTTATTGTTTAAAAAATCTAGAAAAGATTATGGGGGGTACGGTGCGGTGATTAAGGAATAAGGATGGCTTGAGGTAGTGTTTGGGGCATTTGGAGATAGGGAAGAGGCAATAATCTAGAATTCCCCTAGTTATGATACTTGTTTTTCCTACTCTATTTAAGGTAGTTATTTTCCTGATTTTAAGAAACTTATTTTCTTTTAAAATATATTTTTTCAAAAATTTAGATCAACCAAAAATATTTTCCTTCATACCAAACTCACATTCATCTTCTTCTTCCTTTAATTCTTATCAAACTCACATTCATCTTCTTCTTCCTTTAATTCCTATCAAACTCAAGTTCTTTTTTTTGTACTATAATAAGTTATACTCTCTACGTTCTAGAAGATTGGGGAAATCCTCCTAAAAATAATAATGGGAAGATGAGCGGGAGAAGAAAATGACTATCTGATCATAGAATAATTAAAAGAATATGAAGTTAAGAATAAATGCAAAATGTTGAAGCCATGAATTAAGGGAAATATTTCAGAAATATACAATTTTGTGACTTATATTACAAAAATGTAGTTCAAAACTTTCATTGCAAAGCTTTGACCCAAAAATAATAGGCCCATCCTTGATAGAAAAACTATTTTTTAGTTATTCTGCAATTTTCCCTTCTCCACGATGTCCGCTCTTTCCTTCTCTATCGCAAACCTTCATATACATCCCTAATTGCATGAAAAATCAGATCTAATGTAGCTCAAAAACTTCATATACATCAGCAATTGGTGAAGAAATTAGCAATTGTTTTTAGTTTTTCTGCAATTCAATGTTTTCTTTACATCTTTGTTGTGTTTTCAACTTTTTATTTTCTGCAATTTATTTATGATTTCAACTTGTTTTCAATGGAGATTTACCCTATATACCTTCTTCATAGTGGTCAATAGGATAATGACAATAAATTTGTCAATTTTATTGCTAACTGTATTACTATTGGGTCGGACTTTGAAAATTTAGTTAAAGCAATTTCAAAGCAGGTCGGACTACATAGTCAGTTGAATGCATTAGAAATTAAATTTGTTCCAAAGGATGGTTCGACGCCTATCCTAATCTACAATGATACTAGAGTTCGTGTTTATATTGAATTGAAAGGAAGAAAATTCGGAGTTTACTAACTATGCTCTCTATATGACGGTGAAGGAGATTGAGAATGATTCAGTTGCTACAAGATCGAGTTGTATAAATAGAGGCAAAGTTATAAAAGAGATTGATACAATAGATATGATTGAATATGAAAGTGATAGTGAATCTATTGAAAAAAAAGTATTTCGGTATAATAGATGACATGTTACATAAAGAGGTTGAGGATAATCAGGTTTATAAGAACAACGAGACTATTCTTAGTGTGATGCATAACTTTGTTGTGCAGAATAATTTTCAGTTTAAGGTGCAGAGATCAAGTAAATCAAGGTAAAGTAGTAGGTGTATATTCTGTTATATTTTGGTATAAATATGTATATGTTTTGTATAAATTTGTATTTAGTAGTTAAATATTCTTTAATGATGGGCATCGACTTTCCTCTGTGGATGAAGATTGTGTTTGATTTTTCAAATCTTTTGTCATATACTAGTAAAATATATTCAAGGTAAGAAGTTTCAATAATGTTCATACATGCTCGTTTAGTCAAAGGTTCTTGATACAACATAATGCCATTTCTAAAGTAGTTGCTAATACAAACATGGACAAATGTGTTGATTCGAAAATAATTTACACCGCAAATGATATTATAAGAGACATATAAAAGAAATACGGTGTTGAATTGATCTATATGAAAGCGTGGAGGATTAAAAAAAAACAATGAATTGTAAGAGAAAATCCACGTGATTCTTATAGGGAGGTGCGGAAATGTTTGTATACTTTTTAGCAGCGGAATCCAGAAACAGTTACAAAGTTGCATAAATCAGAAGATGATCACTTTCTCGATGTATTTGTTTCGCTATTCACATCTATCAAGGGATGAAAATATTGGTGGCCAATTATGGTAGTTGATGAAAGCTTTCTTAAAGCAGCATACAAGGGGACCATATTGATTGTGTGCACACAATATGGAGCTGGTGAGTTGATTGTATCAACTTGTATATTTTGTATAATTGTGTATAAGATTTTCTACAGAGCATAATTTTATCAAAGATCTCATGTTTGAAAATTAAATATCTGAATTGTGTAAACAGGAAAAATCTTACCGCTTGCGTATGCAATTATGAATTCCGAGAATGATAAATCTTGGAAGTGGTTCTTCGTGCAACTAAAGGGTGTTTTCGGAGTTCGGAAAAGGATGTGTATAGTTTCAGATAGAAATGAGATCATCTTGAACGCCACATCAGCTGTATATCCAGAAGTTCCACATTGTTTTTGCACATTTCACTTGTGGGGAAACATTTCAGATCAATTCAAGAACATAAGAACCAGATGCATGACCTCTTCTTTGCTTTGGCTAATGCTTACACGATCCAGAAGTTTGAATACTTTATGACAGAGATATCTAAAATTGATCCAACGGTGCCAAAATATTTGCTTGAAATTGGCTATGAAAAGTGATTTAGGATACACTCGAAAGTGAGAAGGTTGATAATAATGACTTCCACTATTGCATAGTCAATTAACTTAGCAAACAAACATGCTAGAGACATGCCAATAAAGTGTGTGCTAGAGTTCATGACAAACTTGATCCAACAATGAAACTGCAAAAGTCATAAAAGAGCAATGAAGTCATCCACCGCACTTCGCAAAAAGTATGAAAAATGCCTCGCGTATAATATGACCGTTGCAGTTTGTATAAAATTGTATACATTGCGTGCAGGTAAGACCGTCTACAAACAAGTTACTTACTGTGTTTGAAGGGGTAAAGCGCAACATTGTATGCCTTGGAGATGGAATATGTAGCTGTGGCCAATTACAAATAGATGAACTTCCATGTCTGCATGCTTGTGCAGTATTAAAGCTCAACAAATTGATGTCAACCCAGTTTTGCTCATATTACTATAGAAGGGATCATATTCTTGCAACTTATGAAATTTCAGTATATCCTGTTACCGATTATAGTACATGGGTCTTCCCGAGAGAGGTGCTAGAGAATGTGATCCTACCACCGAAAGGGAGAAGAAATGCAGTAAGGCCAAGAAAAAAAGACTC
The DNA here is from genome assembly GCA_029783415.1 of Anisodus acutangulus. Lineage (NCBI taxonomy): Eukaryota > Viridiplantae > Streptophyta > Magnoliopsida > Solanales > Solanaceae > Anisodus > Anisodus acutangulus. The sequence goes on from CM056511.1 coordinate 9,600,770, forward strand.
CTACCATCTTCAGAGAAAGCGAAAAAGAAGAGAGAATTTTTTATGTTCAGTGTGTGGCCAAGATGGTCACAACAGGAAAACGTGTGGAAATCCATCAAAAGACTGAAGTATTAGGCTTCATATTACATTTGTTGTCTTCTTTAGTAGTTAACATTCATAAACAAAAGTGTTTCGCTTGTCAATAATGTTGTTCATATGCCAGTAACATTCTATGTTACGTTGTACATTTCAATAAAAGCATTTCTCTTTAGACTATATACTGATTCTATTATATATATTTCATTATACATATTTTGATGGTGCTAAATTATCGATGATGTGCAGTACCATATAGTATTGTCCTTGTATAAAGATGTATAACCCTGCAGTTTGTATATTCTTGTATAATATTATATAATCGAGTATATCCCCTGAAATTGGGGTTTCTGGTGAAAAGTGATATAAATTAGGGGAGTGAAATTCACTTAAAAATGGTGATGTATAGAGATGTATAACCCTACTTGTATATTCTTGTATAATATTATATATTCTTGTATATTCATTTAAACAATTGTGAAAAAACATGCAATACATGTATAAAGATGTATAACCCTGTTTGTATATTCTTGTATAATATTATATATTCTTGTATATTAGCAATTCATACAAAATTCAATTGTAGACATAAAGAATCATATAGATCCTTTTTGCCAAGAACGTTCAATTCATACAAATAAAAAGTATATTTCATTGATTAGCAATATCATTGTACTTTACAAAAATCGCATCAAAACAGCTAAGTCAAATTCCCTTCTAAAGATCATGTTTGTACTTTACACTATCGCATAAAAAATAGCACCTTGTTTGTACTTTACATTATCACATTAAAAGCAGCAAAGTAAATTTCAAAAAGCATTGATATTAAAACAGCTAACTAAACTACTTTTCCTCACGTCGCCTCTTCCTCTTCTTTCCCAATCATCTGCCAGTAATTCTTTACTTCCGCTAGTTACATCAGTCATTTATTTTTTCCTTCCATAATCCCACAACATGAATCCATACCTAGTGTGAAGTACCTCAATGTCAATATTATCTTTTGTGATTTCTTTACCATGAAAGAAATAATCAGCAAAGACAACAACAAAAACTTCACAATCACTGTGAACAAAAGAAGCATATTATCCATGAGTTAATAAAAAACATTAAGACAAAATAAGGATTTAAAATTGAATAGAAAAGTTACCTATTGGTTTGCTTTGGTAGGTTATCTACCAAATTAATCTTCAAAGCGTCACTTTGAGATTTGTCAATGCCCCTCTTACTATTGAATTTGAACTTTCATAGGAAGTATGGTATCAATATTTGGTAAGGTAACAACGTTTTCATGACAAGTTTAGCATTCTTTGAATCACAGTTGGAGTCATAGACATGGATGCACCAATCACTGAAGGAAAACACACTCAAAAGCCAGTGTCCCAATTTAGCTTTTCCCCGGTCGACAACAATTGGGAATAACATGTGGTCAACTTTGTTGGAAATTTACTAATGTGGAATTAGGTATATTCCATTATTTATGACTCAAACAATTGGGGCCCCGCACGTCGGAAACGTCGTTTCCACAAACGTGCACACGTAGTGCCAAGTATCGCAAATTTCATTAGTGAAAGAGATATTGGTACGTATGTAATACGTTTGAGACATAGAATGATGGACGGTTTTTGGCCAAATGACAAAGTATTCCACGTTGGTAAACGAAGGAAGAAGTGTACGAAGTGTAAGATGAAATGAGTCGGAAATCGCCGCGGAGCCGTGAAGGGCCGCGGTGCAACACCGTCGGAGCCGCGGCGCCTCCAAGGCAGCACCGCGACGCTAATTGGTTGGTCAGTCACTGGAGCCGCGACGCTGATTCACAGAGCCGCGACGCTAATTCACAGAGCCGTGACGCTTCGGAGGCAGAATGATGCGATGGAAAGTTGGAAAGTTCTGACCTTTGGGCTGGTTTTGGAGCATTGAATCTCCATTATTTGGCACATGAATTCAGCCATTATTTGGCTGAATGTAACCCCTCAATAAGTGTCATTACATTGGCTATTGAAGGCCATTAGTTGGCTAGTTGAGGGGTCATCTCCTTACACTATAAATTGAGGCCTTTGGCTTAATTGTTGAACACTACACTTAGAAATATTTACAGAATTTTCTAACATCTTCTTCTTCCTCTCTAGCAAGTTCACTACACTCAAAGTTCTTCAAGAGTAACACTTGAGTTTCCTTTGCTCAATTGTTAAGTTGTTGTTGTATCTTGGGAGACTATTGCCCAACAACGTAAAAGGAGATATACGGGGCAATCTTGTCTTAAAGATAGAGTGGCATCACTCGACTCAGTAAATCACACAAGGAGTTTGTTTCATTCTTGATTTCCAGTTTTGTTGTAATCTTTGGTTTATACTTTCTAGGAATTGTAATATTTACTTACTTCCAATTCCCTGCAATTGTTGTATCTCACCATTTTAAGACAAGATTCGTTGTAAGTGCTTAAAAAATGACTGGAAGAGAACAACTCGCTTCTGATTCTACTGTTGTTGCTACTCAGGGAAACCCATTTGCCTTCCTCACTGCTCAAGGCACAACCAATGCCTTTCCGGTTTCTCAAGGCTCATCCAACGCCTTTTCTACTGCTCAAGGGAATGCTCCAGTTCCTCCACCCGTTGGATTCCACCATGAACGCCCACAAATGTTCATGGGCTCCAACTTCAAGAGATGGCAACAAAAGATGTTATTCTATCTGACTGTTATGGTAATAGCTCATTTCCTAACAGAAGACCCTCCACAAGCTGGAGATAAAATGGACCCTTCACCTACTGAAATGGCTGAAGGGGGCCAAGGTATCCATGTCATTAATGGCATGAAGATGGTTCTTGATGCATGGAGTCATAGTGATTTCATGTGTAAGAACTATATTTTAAACTGCTTGTCAGACCTTCTTTACACGGTGTATTGCACCATTGGTACTGTCAAAGAGTTATGGGAAAAACTACAGAAGAAGTACAACGCACAAGATGCAGGTTCTAAGAAATTCATCATTGGGAAATTCCTGAAATTTCAAATGGTGGATGGCAAAACAGTGATGTCCCAAGTCCAGGAATTCCAAATGATTCTACATCACCTGGATTTGGAAGGTATGAAATCAAATGAGCAGTTTTTTGTTGCATCACTGATTGAAAAGTTACCTCCCTCGTGGAATGAGTTTATGAGTTACTTGAAACTCAAAACAAAGGAAATGACATTTGAAGAACTTATTATCAAACTCCAGATTCAGAAAGATAATAAGAAGGCCTTGCCTAGGGGTAAACAACCCGCTGAGGCAAAGGAAAATCTGGCTGAGGCCAAAGGGAACCCAAGCAAGAAGCGCAAGTTCCAGAAAGACAGCAAGACCCAAGCGGCGGAGAAGTTCAAAGAAAACTGGCACTACTGTGGGAAGCCTAGTCATATGATCAAGGACTGCCGCAAGCTCAAGACTGAGCAACAAGAGAAGGCCAAGGCTAAAGGCAAGGCACATGTTAGCATCGTCAAAGACATGTTTCTAGATGACATGATTGAGGAGTTCTCAGCGGTGGTGCTTAAAGCAAACCTTGTTGAGAATCCCATGCAATGGTGAATGGACATGGGTGATATAAGACACATATGTTCTAATAGAGATGCCTTCTCCACTTATACACTAGTTACAAACAAGAAGTTGTTCATGGGTAACAACGCTTCCTCTGACATGCTGGGGGTAGGAAAGGTAGTCCTGAAGATGACTTCTGGAAAGGAGCTCACTCTGAAGGAGGTGATGCATGTCCCTGAGATTAGGAGAAATTTAATTTCAGGTCATTTATTGGTTAATGTTGGTTTTAGGCTAGTGTTTGAGTCCAATAAATTTGTAATCACCAAGAATGGAACCCTTGTGGGAAGGGGCTTCGTCTGTGAAGGCCTCTTCAAAGTTAATGTCATGTCTGTATTACGTTCAATCAATAATATCGAAGCTTCTTCTTACTTGCTTGAGACCTCTAATTTATGGCATCCTAGATTATGATATGTTAACTACAAGTCCATCCAAATGTTGGTTAAGTTGGAGTTGTTGTCGTCTATCGACGTAAACCCTCAACATAAGTGTGAGGTGTGCGTAGAGGAAAAACTCACAAAGATTCCTTTTCGATCTGTCGAAAGGAATACCGCTCCTCTAGAACTTATTCAGACAGATATATGTGATTTGAAGTTTGCTCAAACTAGAGAGGGGAACAAGTACTTTGTGACATTTATTAATGATAGCACAAGGTATTGTTACCTTTACTAGTTGAAAAGTAAAGATGAAGTCTTTGAAGCATTCCGACATTACAAAGCAGAAGTTGAGAATCAACTAAGCATACAGATTAAATCCATTCGTAGCGATAGATGTGGAGAATATGTAGCGCCATTTGAGGAATATTGTGCCGAATCGGGCATTGTTCATCAAATGACGGCTCCATACTTACCTCAATTGAATGGTGTGGCGGAACGTAAGAACCGCACATTGAAGAAAATGATGAATGCCTTGCTTATCAATTTCGGTCTCCCCCAAAACATGTGGGGAGAAGCCGTCCTTAGCGCTAATACGATTCTTAATAGAGTCTACATAAGGGTAAGTACAAAACTCCATATGAATCATGGAAGGGAAAGAAACCCACCTATAAATATTAAAAGGTGTGGGGTTATTTGGCAAAGATCGAAATACCCAAGCCAAAGCAGGTCAAGATTGGGCCTAAGACTGTAGATTGCATTTTCATCGGATATGCAAATAACAGTAGTGCTTATCGCTTCTTAGTGCATAAGTCAGATACTCCAGATATCCACGGGGGTACAATCATGGAATCAAGGAATGCTCAATTCTTTGAAGATACTTTTCTTAGAAAGGAAAAAGACATAACCTCTCGCAAACGATGTTATGAACAAAGCTCTCAGGAACCGGGAGTCGTTGACTGCCTGGATCTAGATGGTTCAGATCTAGTGGACTTCGAAGTGGCTGAATATCCGGAATCTAGTATTCTAGATTCTCAGAACTTGGAGACTCCAGAGATGGAACCAAGGCGAAGTAAAAGGGTTAGGAAGGATAAATCCTTCGGTCCGAACTTTGTAGCTTATATGGTTGATGATGAACCAAGGACAATTGCTGAAGCATTGTGAACTCCAGAGGCACCGCTCTGGAAAGAAACTATTGAGAGTGAAATAGACTACATTCTGCATAACCATACTTGGGAGTTGGTTGATCTTCCTCCGGGAAATAAACTATTGGGGTGTAAATGGATACTCAAACGGAAGTATAAAGTAGATAGGTCTATAGATAAGTACAAATCCAGGTTGGTAGTCAAGGGATATCGGCAGAAAGAAGACCTTGACTATTTTAACACGTACTCCCGGGTGTCTAGGATGACGTCCATACGAGTATTCATTGATATCGCAGTGTTGCATGACCTTGAGATACATCAAATGGATGTCAAGACAACCTTCCTAAATGGTGATTTGGAAGAAGAAATTTATATGGAACCACCCGATGGGTATGTGGTTCCAGGGCATGAGAAGAAAGTCTATCGGCTTGTCAAATCTTCGTACGGGCTGAAACAAGCCCCGAAGCAATGGCACAAAAAATTTGATAGTACTCTACTATCGAAGGATTTCGCCATTAATGAGTGTGACAAATGTGTCTACATGGAAGGTAACTCTGACTCGTTCGTCATGATATTCCTGTACGTAGATGACATGTTGATCACAGAGAGCAGACCTAGCTTGATTCTAGAGACTAAGAACATGTTGAAACAATGCTTCGATATGAAGGATATGGGTATCACATATGTCATCTTAGGGATAAAGATCTCTAAGACGTCAAACGGACTGGACTTATCTCAGTCTCACTACATCGAGGATGTGTTGAGAAAGTTCGAGATGTTTGACAGTTCGCCTATGAAGTCACCAATGGATAGAAATCAAAAGCTTGATAAAAATCGTGGTGCACCCATATGCCAGGAGCAATATGCACAGGGTATTGGTAGTTTGATGTACATAACAAATTGCACCTGACCTGATATTTCTTATGCAGTCAACAAGTTGTCTTGGTTTACCCGTAATCCGAGTAATGATCATTGGAAGGTGTTGAATCGGATACTATAATACCTGAAATACACGCTAACTTACGGGTTGCATTATTCGAGATATCTAGATGTACTAGAGGGGTACAGTGATGCAAACTGGATATCTGATATAGAGAACACCAAGTCCACCAGTGGGTATATATTTACAATTGGTGGTGGGGCTGTGTCTTGGAAATCCTCTAAGCAAACTTGCATCTCCTGATCCATGATGGAATCAGAGTTTATCGCTTTAGACAAAGCAAGAGAAGAAGTTGAGTGGATTCACGACTTCTTAGAGGATGTTCCTTGTTGGGACAAACCCGTACCTTCTGTAATGATCCACTACGACAGTCAGTCGGCTCTAGGAAGGGCACGGAGTTCTATGTATAACGGAAAGTATCATCATATTCGACGGAGACATAAGACTGTTAGGCAGCTGATCACCACGGGTATAATATCCATTGATTACATAAAGTCAAAGAATAACATAGCAGACCCACTGACAAAGGACTTACCCAAAGATCAGATGTTTTGCCTATCTAGGGGAATGGGCTTAAAACCCAAGGTATAAGGACCAATACGGTGGTAACCCAACCTTACTGACTAGAGATCCCAGGAATTAAGTTCAATGGGAAAACTAAGTTGTAAAGGTTCAGTTGAGCGCTTCAGTGGAAGCATAAGCACTTCAGATAGTGATTTTTGTAAAGAAACACCAAATCCAAAGTCGTTCCCGCGATAGAATATAAGTGCTATCTGCAGTGTGGGTAAAGGTTAAGTTTCCAAAACCTTTAATGATCATCAACCGTTGAGGTTAGGTTTGGGGAAATTTTTAATGGTTCCTAACACTTGTAAATTGGGGTATAGCAGGATACCTTGTAGGAGACCACCTATTTAAGTGTGAGGACAGGCCATCTCAAATGAACGCACTTAAGAATCCAAGAAGTGTCCATGGCCACAACGGACAAAACATTACGAAGAACAGAGTAAGGGAAGTTGTTGTGTTGGTACCGTTGACTTGGCTTACACTAAACACCGATGGTTCAAGATATCACATTCACCGTGCAGTAAGTAAGTCCGATGATATTCAACTATGGAAGGTTCAAAGCGGAAGCTACCTATCCAGATGCAACATCGGTCCGCTGAAAGACTGCTGGAAAAAGGCACCATGCGAGTGCGCCAAAATCTCTTTCAAGAAGGGATTGTTGGAAATTTACAAATGTGAAATTAAGTATATCCCATTTATTTATGACTCAAATAATTGGTTCCCTGCATGTCGGAAACGTCGTTTCTACACACATGCACACGTAGTGCCAAGTATCACAAATTTCATTAGTGAAAGAGATATTGGTACGTATGTAATACGTTTAAGACATAGAATGATGGACGGTTATTGGCCAAATGACAAAGTATACCATGTTGGTAAACGAAAGAAGAAGTGTACGAAGTGTAAGATGAAACGAGTTGGAAATCCCCGCGGAGCCGTGAAGGGTCGCGGTGCAACACCGTCAGAGCCGCGGCGCCGCGACGCTAATTGGTTGGCCAGTCACTGGAGCCGCGGTGCTAATTCACAGAGCCGCGGCGCTTCGGAGGCAGAATGCTGCGACGGGAAGTTGGAAAGTTCTGACCTTTGGGCTGGTTTTGGAGCATTGAATCTCCATTACTTGGCACATGAATTTAGCCATTATTTGGCTGAATGTAACCCCTCAATAAGTGTCATTACATTGGCTATTAAATGTCATTAGTTGGCTAGTTGATGGGTCATCTCCTTACACTATAAATTGAGGCCTTTGGCTCAATTGTTGAACACTACACTTAAAATTATTTATAGAATTTTCTAACATCTTCTTCTTCCTCTCTAGCAAGTTCACTACACTTAAAGTTCTTCAAGAGTAACACTTGAGTTTCCTTTGCTCAATTGTTAAGTTGTTGTTGTATCTTGGGAGACTATTGCCCGACAACGTAAAAGGAGATATACGGGACAATCTTGTCTTAAAGACAGAGTGTCATCACTCGACTCAGCAAATCACACAAGGAGTTTATTTCATTCTTGATTTTCAGTTTTGTTGTAATCTTTGGTTTATCCTTTCTAGCAATTGTAATATTTACTTACTTCCCGCTCCCTGCAATTGTTGTATCCCACAAACTTTATGCCACACTACATTTGCATCGGAGTAACAACCTCTAATGTACTCTTCTACTTCATGCTCTTTGGGGATCACAGAAAAATTTTGATCCTTTTTCTCATACTCCGTATAAAGTAAGCTTATTATTGAAAATAAAGTCAGTTGTAGTAAACTTTACGGCAAGAGCAGGTCCATATTTTGTCTTCTTCCTCAGATAGTAAAAGATAACATTCAAATACTGAGATAAAAATGTAAAAGAAGAACACTGAATATACACTGCAAATTTTTCCTAATTCCCATTATACAAAACTTATACCACACATAACAAAAATATACAAAAAAACTGTTACCAAAACTATGAGATGCCCACAATTGATCCTGGTGCACTTCAGGTACAAGTAGCAAGCATGATAGCATAGACGGAACTAATTAAACTAGTATTTGAAAACTAGAAAGTAAATAATAGCACAGCTGACTAGATAGATGGATATATTAGGCCTGTCTTATATGCACTTGCTAATATACAAAACATATACATAAACTGATACAAACATATCTACAAACAATATACAAGCATATAACCTACTGTAGCACTAGATGTAATGAATTAGCAAACATATACAAAATTATACGTTAGGATAGAAAATGATAAATATTGTCTCCTTAAAAGGTCGACCACTATGTGTAAGCGTCTCAAACCAATACTTTGTATCCACATGACATGAGCAAAAAATAAAATCTTTAGGGAGATTATTTTTTCCGTTGCGATACAGAATGTTGGCACTTAAAAATCAAGAAAAAACACAATCAGGACATTCCCATAAATGTAAGAACCAAAACATGAAAAGCTTAAAGTTAGTAAAGTTGACATATTTAGCCCATCCTCGACGAATTTGCAAAACTCTTGGGCCAAAAGGCGACAAGGAATCAAATTTATCAATTCCGCCCATGAAAGGATGCTTGATATAAAAAATAGGGTTGGATGTCCTCGAATAAAAATCTGCCACACATGGATATTGGGCTAATTTGACTTGAAATTTAAGTCGTCCCAATTTCTCGAGTGTAACATTCCGTAAATCTAGGTTAGGTGTGAACGAATTAAATGATTGTTAACATGTCATTTTAGCTATGTGAATTCCTTCGGGATGAATTCTGATTATAGATAGTCGTTTCGAAGTGAAACCAAACAAGGGACTTCGTAAAATTTCTTAAATTCATGCAAGTCTAAGATAGTTTTCACCTATATCTGATTTTCAGGTATTTACGTTGGGAATCTGAGAATACAAAAAACATAAAATTGTAGGTCTTTGAAATACCTTTCCAACCATATATGGCGAAGCTTAAACGAAATTTTGTGATAGGAGGTATACCCATTTTACCGAGACACTGTCAGTACCATCGAAAAACGTAAAATTTTGACTAAGTGTAAAATGAACCTAAGAGCTCGCTGAGCTCAGCTCAAATCGAAATAGGATCATGCTATAGACTTTGCTCAGCAAGGTATAGGGTCCAAAAAGTGAAAAATTCAGAAATTTTGCTAAGTATAAATTGGACGGGTGAGCTTGCTGAGCGAAGCTCAAAGCAAGGTCACCCCTCTCTTTGGACCTTACTCGGTGAGCCATGGGATCCAAAATGTACAGGCCTATATATAAAATTCTTAGACGATTTTATGTCATTTTTCACATTCCAGAATTTGTTCTAAGTCGTATTTTGAGAGGAAACAACTCTAAGGCTTTCCAAAACATCTAAGGTAAGTTCTTGATCAATCTTCATCATTATTTCATCAATCTAACATCAAATTAACCTTAGTTCATCTCTCCAAACCCTAGATTCTTGAAAACTCAAGAGAGGAGAAGAAGGGACGTGTAGAACTTTGTTTAAAAGGTATGAACTTCGGTTCCCCTGATTTTATTGATGACTTTTAGGCTAGTATAGATTATACTATGCGATTAAAATCTACGAGTGATTCATATGAAGTTCAACAACAAGTTTTTATGGCTTAGAAATGCCCTAAATTTTGAAAATTAAGGAAAGCTCGTAGAAATTATTAAAGTTCTAATCTTTCTCATCTAAATCCATTGTAGAGATTGTTGAACCTTGGAAAATTCATTTGGTAGCGTTTTAGCAGGAATTGAGGTATGTCTCTTTTTTTAACATACTTTTCGACCTTTAAAATGGTTTCTTTGGTAAGGTTTCATGTGCGTGAGGGACAAACCCTCATGGAACCTTTGGTGTATCATTCTATATATATGTATTCATAATTTTTCCTATCAAAGATTTTTTGGAATTGAATTATGAAGCTTTGAACATTATTTTCCCTCTAATGGATGATTTAACTTAATTTTGAAAGAGATGATCTTCAAATTGTTTTGCCCCTATTATGTGATGATTGAACTTTGTTTCTAAAACATGGGTGTTTTAATGTGTTTTTCCCTATGAACAGGTTTTGGTGAGTCGAAAGTTGATTAATGATGGAACATCGTTTCTAAACCACTTAAGGACTCAATATACCCTATTAACGGGATGGTGAATATTATCCATAATGAATCATTTGGCTATCATGATATGACTTGTGATCCGACTTTCCTGCCATGATTTGGGATTCGACTTCTGTGCCATGATGTGTGATTCGACTAATATACCATGACTTGTATTTATTCGTGTTTAGGCTTGTATTGGCAAGTTGTGCTAGTCCAGATGATTATTAGCCATTATGGATCTTAACATATTGCTTTTGAGTATTGATGTGTCAGTCCAGAGGACGATTGACCTCTAAGACGTGTAGCCCGGTGCATCTATTATTGTGCTAGTCCGGAGGACGATTAGCCTCCGTGGGAAAATAGCCCCGGTGTATTTATTGTTGTGTTAGTCCAAAGGACGATTAGCCTCCGTGGAATAATAGCTCATGTGTATCAAATGATTGTTTGCCCGTAAGTTGGCATGTGTTGATCTATTAGTTGCATTTGAGTGGCTTGTTGATGATCTTAAGTTCAGGATTTAAAGAACTTAACATGATGAACGGTATAATAAGTTGGAAATTGATATATTCCTATTTATTGACTTTTAATGGTGATTTTACTAAAGTTACTGACTTACTCTATCTTTGGGATTTCGAACTATTTTTTAAACAACTTAAGGTAACGAGAACGACTTAAGGATTCAAATTGATTATTTCTTCATCATTGACTTATATGGGATATTTATGAAATGTTATTATTTGTTTTGAACTGTTTTTCAATATTGTTTTCAATTATACTTATTACTTATATATTCTGCGATTAACTATTGTCCCGCAGACACTCACTGAGTACCCAATACTTAGGTATACCATTGTTATTTTTGATGGTATGTTAGGTGACGAAGAAGAGCGGGTTCGTGATATGCGTAAGGAATCGGAGAACTTGTTGCTTTCCAGAGTTATTGGTGAGCCAACACCCTTGTTTGTGGGTCATCCCCATTTAGCTAGTTTATTGCTTTAGTTTTCGGGATGCGTCCCGAAGTTAGACTATTATTTATCTCTCATAAAATCTCCATAGATAGACGTTTATACTGTGGGTAGATGTTGCAGTCATTGTTTAACTCATTAGGTGTTGCTACGGTTATGACAACATATTTTTAATACACTTACGCTGATTTTATTTCATATTAGAGATCATGATTTCATCTAGCTATTTATACCTTGTTTGATTAAATAATGAAATATTGTTAAAATAGATAAACGTTTAGTGATTTATAAGGTACTTCCGGTGTTGTTCATAGCATCGGATGCCTGTTAAGTCCCGAGTCGAGTTTGGGGCGTGACATCAAGAGTAACATCTTTTTCTTCTACCTCCATGACGAGTGGTCTAGGAAGCATAATATGGGACATTTTCTTGGTAACTAATTTCTTTATTACCAAAAGTGAACAATTACAGCTCAAAAGGAAAAGAAAAACAAAACAATCATCCTCATGGTTGACAAGCCCAGTCCTTACACTACACTACTCAATTCTACAGGTATCTAGTGTTAATCAAAATTAACATGGAGAAAAATTCAGCTTGTCTAATCCCTTAGCTAATTTTCAATTCCGACTTGCTCTAACAAATACCTCGTGTATGATCACCGTCACAATGGCTTCACAAATTCTTCGTTTGTTCTCGAAAACAACTTGATTACGCTCCATCCACACCTGATAGACTGTTGCTGCAATAGACATCCTGAAAATGGTATTAGCAGTGTTGTTGCCGTTACATCTTGTTACGCACCATTGTATCTCATCAGCCCATTTCATAGTTTGCCTACTTATGCCTTGCCATAATAATATTTTGCTCCAAATAGCACCAGCCTTCTCACTAAAAGAAATAATTCCTTGATTATTTTCATTAATTGAAAGACTATATATACAATTTACATATTTCCATAATAGGAGAATCTTATTCCTATTCTACTCCTAAAACCTTATTCTATTTGGAGATTAACTATACAATTATGGTAAGAGTACAAGACTAATTAAGGTACACTACAACTATACAAAACTTTGTACAATAATGCATAAAAACCGTGACCATCCGATACCAAATATACATAGGATATACACGTGCATAACGTGTATATCTTATGTATATTTGGTATATTTAACACACACCCGCAGTCATAGCGGGCGGTTTTCGAATGCTGAGACTGTCCCTAAAATCTTCAAAAATGACCGAGGGAAGACCCTTTGTAAAGATGTCGACAATTTGATACCTTGACGGGACATGGCAGACACGTACCTGACCACGAGCAACCTTTTCACGGACAAAGTGAATGTCCATCTCGATATGTTTAGTGCGTTGGTGCTGAACCGGATTACCAGAAAGGTAGATGGCACTAACATTATCTCAATAAACCAATGTTGCTTTCTGAATAGGACAATGAAACTCCAATAGCAAATAACCAACATGATTTTGAGACCACATTAGCTACCCATCGATACTCGGCCTCGGCACTGGATCGAGACAATGCCGACTGACGTTTCGCAGACCATAAGACCAGGTTATTGCCAAAAAACATACAATAGCCAGATGTAGACCGTCTGGTGTCCGGACAGCCACCCCAATCAGCATCCGTATACGAGACAAGTGTGGACGTCGACAAAGGATATAAATGCAAACCATAGTCAAGTGTACCTTGAATATACCGAATGATGCGTTTGAGTGCATTCATGTGCTCAACTCTGGGATCATGCATAAATAAACACACCTGCTAGACAACATACGTAATATCTGGTGTCGTGAATGTAAGATACTGAAGGGCCCCTACAAGACTGCGATAGCGGGTCGGATCCTCGTATGGTACACCGACCGCGGCACTAAGCTTGGGCTTAGTATCAACTGGAGTGGAAGTGGACTTACAAGATGAAATCTCAGCCCTTTCAGTGATTTCAGCTGCATACTTCATTTGAGATAAGAACAACTCACCTGTATGACGAGTGACATCAATCCCCAAAAAATAACTCAAGGGCCCCAAGTATTTCATAGCAAACTCAGAGCTGAGCATTGTCATGATGGCAGTCAGAATAATATCATCCACATATAACAGAATATAGGCCAATGATGAACCACAACGATAGATGAATAATGAATTATCTGACTTGCTGTGAGTGAATCCAATAGTCGAAACATAGTCGGCAAACCACGTATACCAGGCCCGTAGAGACTGTTTAAGCCCATATAAGGACTTATTCAACAAACAGACAAGATGAGGATGTTCGGGGTCCCTAAACCCCAAAGGCTTATGCATATAGACTGTTTCCTTGAGATCACCATGTAGGAAAGCATTCTTTACATCTAACTGATGAATGGACTATGATTTCGAAAGAGTCAAGCTAAGCATAGTGCGAATGGTAGCCGGCTTGACCACCGGACTAAACGTCTTACCACAATCCACACCAATCTGCTGAGTCTTACTATCACCCACAAGTCGCGCCTTATGTCGTGTAAATGAACCATCTGAATTGTCCTTATGAGCAAAAATCCACATAGACCTAATAATATTAATATCAGATGGACGGGGCACCAACTCCCACGTCTTATTATCAATAAGAGCATTATATTCATCGGTCATAGCAATTTTTCAGATCGGGTCATTTAAAGCAGACACGGGATTACAGGGTAAGGGTGATTTAAGAACATTAGAATTTAAATTAAAATGTCTCTTTGGTTTAAAAACACCACGTTGACTACGAGTGACCAGTCTATGACTCAAAGAAGAATTGGGCGGATTTTGGGAATTTTCTGGATTCGGGACGGATCGCCAGGCAGTGGGGCCCGCTTGGTCCAACACAATAAATGTGGATCGGACCGGTTTGAAGTGGTGGATCGCCTCAAACCGCCCGATGACTATATTGGGCACTGTAGCTCATGACGGGGCAGTGGGCCTGCTGGAGAATTTTGGGTGCGGGAGACGTCCGAAAAATGGTGAATAATATATTGTGATATAGCATCATCTAAAAAATTATACGAACTAGACACGGGAGTACTACCCTAAGCAAACGGGAATTGGGATTCATAAAAAATTACATGGCGAGTAATGATTATTTTATTAGAGGATAAATCAAAGCATTTGTAACCACGATGATTAGACGAAAAAACCCAAAAACACACACGGAGTAGACCAGGCCTGAAGTTTGTTAATTGTGGTGGACGTAAATAACGGATAACACAAATACCCAAAGGCCCGAAGATGTGAATACGAATGAGGCTTATTATATAAAATTTGAAGGGGGGAAGAATATGTCAAACCTTTGGAAGGAATTATGTTAAGGAGATATGTAGTCATTTGTAGAGTATGATGCCAAAAAGACGGGGGTACGGAAGCATGAATCAATAAAGTTCGGACAATGTTATTTATGGTACAAATTTTGCGTTCGGCTTTCCCATTTTGTGACGACGTATGAGGACAAGAAAAACTAAAATGGATCCCATTATTAGCACAGAATTCTCGAAACACCCCATTGTCAGATTCTTTGCCATTAACACACTGAATATTTTTTATTTCCCTTTCGAATTGGTTTCTAGTGAATGCTCTAAATTTTAAGAAGATGGAAAAACTTGAGATTTTTTCGCTATCGAAAAGTCCACAAAAACTTAGAATAATCATCCAAAAAGAGAACATAATACCGATGACCCAAAGAACTAAGAACAGGAGACGTCCATAAGTCGATATGAATAATATCAAATGACATTAAAGTATGAGAATTTGAGTCTACAAATGGTAACCTAACATTTTTTCCTAAAGAACAAGACTGGCAATTTGGAGTACTACGCGTACCCTTACATGAAATAAAATTATTTTTATCTAAGGAAGAAAAAATAGACGACCCCAGATGACCAAGACGAGCATGCCACAAGGAAAGAGCAAGGGCTGCAAATGCTGACAGCAAGGCTTGACTCGATGGATCAGAACTGTGTGATAGGATAAAGATCTCCCCTACTATCACACCTCATGAGAGGACTCCCCGTCTTGAAATCCTTCACAGAGAAACCAAATGGATCAAACTCAATAGAAACGGAATTGTCATTAGTGAATTTACGGACAGACTCTAAGTTTTTAATTAATTTGGGGGCATGTAGGGTGTTTTTCAAGATAAGGGATAGATGAGAGGGAGATAAAGTTTTATGACCATAACCACGAATTGGAATAGAATTACCATTACCAACAATTATGCCACGAGGGTTGCTCAAATTGGAATAAGACGAGAACGTACCTGAATCGGATGTCATGTGGGTAGTGGCACCGGTGTCCATATACCAATTTTGGTCCAGAGGATTTAAACCAAGCGTGTGCATTGCGGCTTCGATGTCGGTAGAAGTGGGTTCCGCTGCATGATGGGCCTGCGGGGGCTGAGGCCCAAGTACTTCTGCTTACTGCCTCGGCCCAAAGAGTTGACTGGAAGTGGACCAGAGTGTGTTGGGCCTGGACTGCTGCTGGGCAGCCCACTGCTAGTAGGATGAAAAATTATTTGGCCCAAATCAGGATCGCGTGGGGCTCTATCGCATCGTATAGGGGCCCACTGCGGCCCAGAATCGCTGCATGGCCGACCGCCACCACCATCGTGTTTGGTGCCGCCATTATTGCCACCGCAATTCTTGCTATTATTTTTCTTTATTTCCACCCTTTTTGCCGCCATCGTTGTTGCGGTTTTGGCCCGAATTGTTGGAACTGGTAGGATGAACCGTGGACTCAGTCGTCATGCCCATGGGACTAGCACCAGTAGCCGTCTTTTTTGTCATGCCCGCTTCTTCGAGTGTAAGCATAGAACGAGCCTGGTAAAATTGCGGAAGCGGATTGCTTTGCCGAAGAAGCGTGCCAACACCACTATAGGCCTCGGAGAGGCCTGACACCATTTGGAGGACCAAATGATCATTCGAAACTGGCGCGCCAACATTGCAGAGTTGGTCTGCCAATTCCTTTAATCTTTTGCAATAAGTCGAAATGTTAGGAAAATCTTTCATATTGACGTGGGAGAAATCATGCTCAAGAGTAACAGCTCTAGAATTTTGATTATCTTGGAAATATCACGTAGTCTATCCCAAGTCGCATGTGCCATCGAGTCAGGCTCAATAATCGTTTGCAAAAGGTCGGTAGAAATTATGGAATATATCCATTGGAGGACAGTGGCATCAAGAGTCGTCCACAACTTAGGATCATCCTCACGTTTTGGCACCTCCGTATCCTTAGGAGCCACGGGGATTATGTGATGGATGACTTGATGTGATCGTGCGTGAATTTTGAACAGTTCGGCCCACGTCGCATAGTGGACATTTTCTATTTCAAGAACAAGAGGGATGTTATTCTTGATATTAGAAACTGCAAGGGCAGGATGAAATGTGTTCCTTGAAGTAGACATACTGATAGAACAATATGTGATTGAGGGATTTGGAAGAAAAATTTGGGAGAGATGAATTGTCAGCACAAAAACCGATATGAAGGGCTCGGTTATCGAGGCTTAGGACGAGAAAGAGGAAGAATTTTTGGAGAGGATTTTAAGACCTAGACTTCTGATACCATGAAAGAAATAATCCCTTGAATATTTTCATTAATTGAAAGACTGTATATACAATTTACATATTTTCATAATAGGAGAATCGTTTTCCTATTCTACTTCTAAAATCTTATTCTATTTGTAGACTAACTATACAATTATGGTAAGAGTACAAGACTAATTAAGGTACACTACAACTATACAAAACTTTGTACAATAATGCATAAAAATCGTGACCATCCGATACCAAATATACATAGGATATACACGTGCATCGTGTATATCTTATGTATATTTGGTATATTTAACACTCACATTGAAAGAAAAGATGATCAATGCTCTCCGACACTTCTTCACACAGAGGGCAAATTGTGTCAACCTGCATACCCCACTTGAATAGTCCATCTCTAGTGTAAATCCATGTGCAATTAAGGTGGTGATGAACAGCCACTTAGGTGAACCGGGGTTGTTACATGTCAGACTTTTCCAATGGACCTTAGGATGTACACCAAGCAGTTTCAAATACATATCCTTAATGGAGAATTTCTGGACAGCAAGCATATAAACTTCTGAAAGCCCTGCCTCCTCGACATACTTCTTTGCTTTTAGTATCTTTTGTATCATCCAACATGCTTGTTTAGGACAGAGGCCCCAATATGGGACTTCTTTATCTTGACAACCTCTTCATCATTAATAACATTTCAAGGTTTAGGAAGTTAAATTTGGGACATCTTTATCTTGGCAACGTCTTCATCATTACTAATATTTCAAAAAGTGTCCTTGGCACCATCACTTGCCTGCCATTTTAGACAGAGAAAAGGGATTAGTAAAAAATACGAAGGCATAGAAAGAAATAAAAAACAAGTACCAAACAAACACACCAAGATGACTATCAGTAACTTCCTCATTTTCCTTGACACACGATGCAATTTGCTCAACTCGCGTGTTTAGTTCATGCACTTGCTCATTTTCTTTGACACTTGAAGTTGTTTGATCAGCTTGCATGTTTTGTTCATGCACTTCATAATTATGAAAATCATCAGTGCCTAATCCAGATTTAAAGTCATCATGAGCATCGCCTTGATGATTCTAATAAAAAACAATTAAAGAGAACGTCACAAATCATTTTTACATACAAAAACAGAAATTAAATCTGCAAAACAGTACCATGGAACCAGAAACCTCATCACTCGTTTGCTTTATTTTGAGATGCTCGAATATTTTTTCAAAGAAAGATACAATGCAATTGTTGAGTGCCGCAACTGTACCAGTAAGCTAGAAAAAAAATTACATAAATAAAACTAACAACCATATGTGCAAAAATATTCTACTATTTTGTGCAAGTTGGCAGTATCTCCCCTCCAACTTGAGGGGAGGGGGGTGTTGAGATTAATCTCTGTAAGCTATTAGTTTAGGCACAAATATTTTAGTTAGAGTTAGTTAGTTAGTTAAGCAGGGACAGTTTTGTAGTTATGTACATGAGCTTAAGTAGGTTAAAAATTAGTTAGTTAGTTAGTTATTTTTCATATCTAGTAGACTTGTATATATAATCTCTTTTGATATGAAATGAAGTAATTTTCATTTCTCTTCTACTTTCAGTTACAGATATTTCCCTCATTCTTGCCCTAGCTTGTTAGCTGTCGAAGCATCATCAATGGAGTCTTAGCTCCATTTTCATCTCAACTATGTTTCACAATAGTGCACATCCCACATTACTAAGACACTTAATATGGTATTATTGCATATTTTCAATTTTCAGTTCACAAAATGGAATATTGGCAACGATGAAACGGTGGACCACAACATCATATGTGTCATCTGAAATGGAAGCTAGCCAACATCCTCTTTTTATTCTATGCACCTTATCCGTTCTTTTCCTGTCGTTATCTTCATAATGACACTTCGACTAACACACCAACCGTTATATCAAATCTGCGTGTGACATTACTAGATCTTTTTAAAGAACTTTGCAATGTCAGTAATTTAATATTTATTATTTTATTTAATTAAAATAAAAGTAAGTGGAGTAGCTTTTTCTTATGGGAAAAGGGGTCAAATTTACCCTTTGCTATACTTTTGGTTCAAAAAAACTCTTACCATTAATAAAGTGGATCAAATATACTCCTTCTTCATTAGTTTATCCAAGGTAGATGCTCAATCCTATGTGGCGCTGATATTTTAGTGATGTGGACACACGTGGCATGCCACCTCACTAGCCCCAACCCATTTATCCCTCCCCTCCACTTCTTCTTACACCACTAGCACCTCCGCTCCTTCCACCACATGGCGGTGATCATGGTTGCACTGATGGTGGAAGGAGTGGAGGTGCTGGTGGTGGAAGAAGTGGAGGGGAGGGGTAAATGGGTTGGGGCTGGTGAGGTGGCATGTCACGTGTGTCCACGTCACTAAAATATCAATGTCGCGTAGGATTGGGCATCCACATTAGGTAAACTAAACAGAGGAGGGGTATATTTGATCCACTTTGTTAACGATAAGGGTATTTTTGAAACGAAAGTATAACGAATGGTAAATTTGACCCTTTTTCCTTTCTTATTTTACCCTTGTATTAATTCTATTAATGGGGCTAATGTTACTAGTCACATAGCATAAAAAATTATTTTGCCTTGAATTTTTAAGAGGGTAAAATAGTCAAAACACTATTTTTATTAATGTAATCTAAAGGGGCAATGTAAATGAAAAACATGATAAGTATTTTGAGATAGAAGGAGTATTTAACAAGTAAATAAGTTTTTTATTCTATGTTTTCAGATTAATAGATTACGCTTACTATACACTACTATCTTCGTTCATACTATAAAAAACTTATCATGTTTATGAGGCAGAGAGGTTGTATAACATATCCAGTGTAATCCCACAAAGTAGGGTCTGAGGAGGGTATAATGTACGTAGACCTTACCTCCATCTTTATGAGGCAGAGATGTTGTTTCATATAGACCCTCGGCTCAAAAAGAATGTAATCAATGCAGGATTTCAAGAAAAATAAGACAATACAATATCGAAATATAGAATAAATGAAGTAATACATATATAATAATAATGCTCTATGTGATACCTAAGTACTACTACTAAAAAGGGGAGAAAAGGAGATGGAAAGACTAACCCCCCACCACTCTCACACACATCACGACAAAACTCAACTACCTACTAACCTTCTATCATAATCCTCGACCTCCAAATCTTGATATCTACGGTCATGTCCTTAGTCAGCTGAAGTTGTGTCATGTCCTGTTTAATCATCTCCCCTCAATTCTTCTTCTATCTACCTCTACCTCTCCTAACTCCCGCGACCGTCGGTCTCTCACACCTCCTAACTAGCGCATCCTCACACCTTATTTTCACGTGCCCGAACCATCTCAGTTGTGCCTCCCTCATCTTGTCTGACACGGATGCCACTCCAACCTTGTCCTGTATAACTTTATTTCTAATCATATCCATCTGAGCATCCTCATCTCCGCCACCTGCAGCTTCTAAACGTGAGCGGTCTTAACTGGCCAACATTCTGTCCCATACAACAATGTTGGTCTAACCACCACGATGTAGAACTTATAACCTTTTATCCTAGGCGACACTTTCTTATTGCAAAGCACCCCCAAAGAGAGACTCTATTTCATCAACCCTGCTCCAATACAGTGTGCGACATCATCGTCAATCTCACCATCCCCTTGTATTATGGACTCAATGTACTTGAAGCTTCATTTTGTTAGGATTTGAGTATCAAATCTGACCTAATCAGAAAACAGTAAATAAGCGAAGAACAAATAACACACAGATTTATAGTGGTTCACTCTCAATGCGAGAGCTACATCCACTTTGCTGCTGCAGATTTCACTATAATCAAAATAGGGAGTTTGTGTTTACAATTATCTCTTGCTCCCATGGAAAGAAAAACGGCGCCCTGGAATATATAGCGAAAACTAGGGCGAACATAAACAAGCTCGAAATTCCCAAAATACCCTCCACTAAATAACCTTACATTATAATACCCTTTTAGGTATAGCTTGTGCCTCGATCTTCACTTCTACGTCTGTCTCGTGTGTCACGTCACTGAACTTGCAGTCCGTGTACTCCATCTTAGTCTTGTTTAACCTGAAACCTTTAGATTCTAGGGTCATTCTCCAAACTTTCCGCCTTTTGTTAACTCCACTACACGTCTCATCAATCAAACATTATCATCTGCAAATAACATACACTACGACACCTCCTCTTGAATGTGTCGCGTCAATTCGTCCATTACTAAGACAAATAGAAATTGCTAGTCAACTCGTCCATCATTAAGACGCGTCAATTCGGCAATACATAGAAGTGCCCTATTTTAAAGAAATTGTTAAGCCTTTTAGAAATTTATAGTCAGTAGAAAACAGTACTTTTTTTTAATTTTTACTAATATATTTATTTTATATAATACTATCCTGAAATGAGTTTATATGAGTAATGTGATTAGTGTTGATTCATATAGCGGATCAAACTTGTAAGAAATGACTCCAATGTACATGTTGTTTGTTATTGTTGTCCATATAGTACTAAAAAAAAATAGAAAATACAATTATTTTTGTATTTAGTTAACTCACTGAACCTTTCCCAAAAAAATAAAAGTGGAAAGAAAAATAAGAAGAATTTTACGGTAGTTACATAAAGTTGAGACGTCGTTACATTTGTTGATATGTCCCTTCACTTTTAATTCTTACTACTTTTTTCTTTATTACTACTTACTATTCTTCTTCATTACTCAAAGGCTTTTATTACATGTATATAGATAGACAGACACTGAAACTGAAACAACATAATATAATAGAGAAATCTTTGTGTGTTGTGTTTTTCTGGGAATATTAATTTTTTTCAATTTGATTTTCTATGGCTTCGAAGTTGTTAATGATCAGTGTCTTTGTTTTGGATGTAATTGCTTTTGCTTTGGCTGTTGCTGCTGAGCAGAGACGGAGCACTGTATGTACCTATTTTAATTGCTTCTGTTATTCTCATTTTCATTCAATCAATAGTTGCCTGCTTAGATCCATTACACTATAAAAAATGAAATTTGCAATGAACTTCATCGCTAATTCATCACTAATAGGATTAGCGACGGACTTTTTTGTTTAACTATAGAATTTGTCGGTTGCTAGTTCTTGTTTTTTTAGTAGTGTTAGATTACATTACTTGCTTTTTTGCCTTTGATCTGTTTGATTCTTGAAAATTTGATTTTGTTGGAGATCAATTGCTTTCAGAAAAAATTCCTGCAAGGCTCTTCTCTCTCTAAATTTAGGTTTGTGTTGACCCTAGAGGCAGAATCAGGATTTAAAATTTATGGGCTTGAAATTTGCAGTTGAATTCATAACTTATTTTAATTACTAGATTCGTAATTAAATATGCATACATATTTGATGAATTTCCTAATATATGGTCTAAGCAAAAATTTATTAAGTCCCCTAACTATTGCTACAGAAACATCTATTATTCTGCCTATTCTTAGCATTAATTTGAATAGTAGCCTCTATGATATTGCTATTTTGAAAATTATATCATATTTCTTTAATTGTGATTTTTTAAGACGTGCTTTTAATAGTTTTGACTTTATATGTAACTTCCAACTATGTAAAATGTTTTTAAAAAAAGTTGGAAATTAATCTCCAAAGTCAAAGATTTGACTACCTGTGAACTACTAGAGGGAGTATATTTTTGCTTTTGTTTCTGATGAGAGGAATGAGGCAAATTAATAAAATTTCAAATGTGAAAGAATTCACTAGACTACTGGAGAATTAAATAAGAGACACTAGTGTGAATCGGTAAAACTAGAAAGAGCTCGGAAATATGTGGAGATTGGTACAAAGGCAGGTTAATTATTCACTAAGTTTCAATGCCGAAAATAACAGATATTTTAGTTTCTAAAAGAGACAAAGGGTTAAAAACACGACTCAAGTATCACTTTTTTTTAGTTTCCTATTAAACGATAGATGTGAGAGTTTCCTACCTAAAGTATCACCAACTAGTTTGCAAAACACACCTCAACTATCAGTTGTTCACTTTTCCTACCTGAACTATCACCAACTAGTTTGCAAAACACACCTCATTAAAAGTGAAAAACTGATAGTTGAGGTGTGTTTTGCAAACTAGTTGGTGATAGTTCATGTAGAAAAAGTGAACAACTCATAGTTTAGGTGTGTTTTGCAAACTAATTGGTGATAGTTTAGTTGGAAACTCTCACACCTGATAGTTTAGGTAAAAAACTCAAAAAATGTGATATTTGAGGTGTGCTTTTGACCCTATCTCTTTCTAAAATATATGTTAAATACAATACATATAGCTTAACTAATTTGGGACTAAGCTGTAGTTGTTGTTGTACAATTTTCTATGGCTGTTCAAACTTCAATTTTAGGTGCAGATTTGCCTGCTAATTATTATATTTCACTCAGCTAAGGTACCCTACTTATTACACATATAGCCAATTGATAAGCATAGTCGCTGCATTTGATGGTCAGAATGTGTAGGTGGAACATGAGAGAAGGATATTGTTAATGTCTTGTGCTTGCTTAGGTTTTTGAAGCATGAAAAATTCTTGATTGTCTTGTTGGCCTTTCGTCATTACAAATTTTATGATCAACAAGTATTACTAGCATATGTGCTTCACTTTGATCTAAAAAGTCTTTGTTTCATTGATAGGCCACGATTAAAACAGATAGTGACCAGGTGTATAGTTATTGTGTCTATGACTCTGACATTTCAACTGGATTTGGCATTGGTGCCTTCTTATTTCTCATGGTTAGTCAAATCCTTATAATGGTGGCAAGTCGTTGCTTCTGTTGTGGAAAGGCTTTGAACCCCGGTGGTTCAAGGGGTTGTGCTGTTCTTTTATTTATCGTATGCTGGTAAATAAGCTAAACACACATATTTTTGTACTAGTAAAATTTTCTTTGACTCGAAGTTTAGGTAACGTGGTACCTAAGCGATGGAGTTATGTTTCAGGGTTACATTTTTCATTGCTGAGGTGTGCTTGTTGGCTGGTTCGGTTAGGAACGCGTACCACACCAAGTATAGATCGTCACTCTTGTTTAATTATAAGCCTCTATCTTGTGAGACCGTGAGAAAGGGAGTTTTTGCAGCTGGAGCAGCTTTCATTTTCTTCACCAGCATAATCTCCAAGTTTTACTATGTGTCTTACTCCAAGGCTCGGGGTGGCCTTGGACCATATGGTGGAGAAGCCGGTGTTGGGATGGCAGCCTACAAATGAGTGTGGTCATGAATTTCTGTATGAATACAAAATTTTTCATTCATGTTTTAATCATCTGGTTTTGTTGGAGAAATATTCTACTACCATATTGTTCAAAAGTCTTTGATTATTTCTTGTTGCTGCAAAGAAGTTTTCAGTGTATATTATATGAATGCACATTATATGAACTTCTTATCTCCTATCCTTTGCAAGGTCAGCTTAGTGAATTAAAGTTAATTTTTAATAAGAGGTTTTAGGATGACAATTGGGATAAGAGAGTTAGGTCAAGTCTTGACCCACTAAGATTTTAACTTGCTCGATCGGCCTTGTCCGGTTTAGTACTTTTAAAAAAAAAAAGTTGTCCATGCTCGTCCCGTCCTATAAAGCCCTACCCCATCCTATCCCCTTTAGTCTTTCTTCCATTATTTTCTCTTTATTTTTCATGTTTTAATATTCTATTAAACTTTTTTTAACTATATTGACTTTTCTAGCATTTAAACTTGATATGTGAATAATAATTGTCTATGTATATCTATCAAATAAAATATGTTCTCTATCAATGTTAATAGTCTAAAACTATATATACTCCACCTTATCCCACTTAAAAATGATTTGAATCCTTATTTTGTATGTTGACCTTCTCTTTGTCTGATAAATTCCTTCTCAATGACTATCTTTAGCATATTAAACTCAACTAAAATAGAAGTAAATCACAACACCTCTAAGGTACTAAATAAGTAAATTAACATACAACCACCAATATTCAATCAATACTCATACCCACAATGAAATGTATGGGAAGAAAATATAAGCCTCATAGTCAATAAACTTTCTGTTCAAATTGCCAATCCGGTCCAAGTCTCAATTTCTATTTTACCAAACACAGTAGCACAGAAAAAATTAGAACAACGATAGCAACGTAATCAAAGGGATTCAATTGAATTAAGATTTAAGAGTAAAATATAAATTAATTCTTGAATTTGAAAAAGTTTAACAAATATAATCCTAATAACCTTAATATCATCAATCAAATCATCGATTACATGACTTTTCTGGATTGGTTGCAAGACAAATCTACTCGATCTGCGTTGACGACTTCTTTGATCATCAACTTGTATATTTCCCCATGCCATGTCTGAGGCATCCAATGCATGCCCTTTGCCAGTTGAACTTGTGACCAGAAGATCAATGTTCCACCTAGAGTGGACCATTTCTTGGTGTAGGGATATTTTTATCTAAGTTAGAATTGATGGCTTTTTGTTTCATAAAATTAAAACCTTAATAGATACTAAAGAAAATTAAAATCGCAACAACTTTTCAATTACTAGAACACCATCTTAATTCTTTTAGAACAGTTGCTACTAAAAGAACATAAAAATGTCTAATGAAACCTTGATATCAGTACTTTTTGACCGGCCCTATCCTATTTAGTATTTTTTGAAAATTTGCCCTGCAATATCCAACCCATTTATATGATCCCCT
Source organism: Anisodus acutangulus (assembly GCA_029783415.1). NCBI lineage: Eukaryota > Viridiplantae > Streptophyta > Magnoliopsida > Solanales > Solanaceae > Anisodus > Anisodus acutangulus. The sequence continues at coordinate 9,626,717 of CM056511.1, forward strand.
GCCATGTCATATTATGAGCAATGTTTTAAAAGGCGCGGGCATAAGACGGAGAACATATGCCTCGGGGAGGCGTAAGTCCCGAGGCACAGGGCGTAAGTCCCATGGATATTTAATTTTTTAGTATTTCATAAAATAATATAATTATAATTTTTTTTAAACAGCTAAAACTACATAAAAAATAAAATAAAACTGTAAATAAATGAAATATATATATGGGGCGGGGGGGGGGGGGGGGGGCGCGCGCGCTTGAACCTCACAAAAAGCTAATCAAAGCAATCCATTATACCCCATTTACAACTTGTAATTATATATAACATAATTTTACAAGTATAAACAATACAATGAAATAAAAGCTATTATGAAATGCAAATCAACTCTAACATATTAACTTTCAAACAATGAAAAAATTACAATTTTATAAAATAATATTACTATCATACTATTCATTTTATCTCCCTATAAGCAAATAATCAATAAACTTTATCAGTATTATAATTAAAACATAACTCTTTCGTGAATACAAATAAAATTACTTTCAAATAGCGAAATAATAAAATATAATAATTTTGATACATAGAACAAAAGACCAATGACAAGTGAAAATGTAAAATCTGGCAATGTATTTTAAAAGAAAGGAAAAAGGTGCAAATATACCCCTCAACTTTGCGATTTAGAGCAGATATACTCCTCGTTAAAAAAATGGTGGATATCTACCTCTGCCGTTACAAAATGGTGCAAATATACCCTTTTTACTAACAAAATATTTTTTTTAAATCATTTAGCTTATATTTTAATTTTAAAAATGTCACGTGGCTTTAGGAAAAAGTCTACATATTTTTTTTGGGTAGACGTATTTTTCTAAAGTCACATGATAATTTTTTTCCTGGTGGGTCAGGTCTGGTTCATTTTAAAAAATGGGTAGACTTATTTTTTAAAGCCACAGAGATATTTTTTTAAACAAGTCAGACCCGATCCACTAGAAAAAAGATTACCATGTGGCTTTAGAAAAATATTTCTACTAAAAAATGGCTACACTTTTTTTAAAGCGACTAGACACTTTTTTTAATTAAAAAAATAAGCTAAATGATTTTTTAGAAAAATTTCGTCAACAAAAATGGTATATTTGCACCATTTGTGTAACATCAGGAGTATATTTGCACCATTTTGTAATGGCAGGGATATATATCCATCACTTTTTTAACGAGGGATATGGATATTAAGTGATATTTACCATATTCTGAAATAGTAAATATGCAATACTACGACTTGTTATTTGAGTTACACTCAATCTTCTTATTTCTATAGATGAAAAATTATTAAGTATCATTCATTTATTAAAGAATTATGAGGGTCAACGATTTTAATTAAGTAATTTAACATATAATTTGAGTAAAAACTGTTAGGCGAGCCCCGGGCGTTGGGCATTAGGCATGTTTAGAACGTACAGGCGGACGCTTAGGGCATAAGCCTCATAGGAACTAAGTCCCGCACGTGAGCTCCGGGACATTTTGCCAACGCCCCGCCCCAGACAAGCCCCGAAGCGAGTTCTGAAACTACTTTTAAAACACTGATTATGAGTCTGCCCTGCCCCGCACCGCACCAATTGCCATCCCTAGGAGCCTTAAATATTCTATATATTAGGAAAGAAGGTTTCAACATGTCTGCTTATAAGTCAATTAATTTCAAATCAAGGGTATTTTAGACTCACTTATACTACGTGTCTTTAAAGAAAAAGGGAACAACTCTCTTCTTCTATGTTTCATCACGATGGCAGCTGATGGCTTTGTCTCATTGTCCGGTTCATGGCCTTCTTCGTATCGCCTTTTAATTTTCTTTCATCTTCTTCTCTTTCAAGTTTGAAATACTAATGGTTGTTAATTCTTGAATTTCAGGGTTCTGGTTCTTCCTTTTTGTGGGATAAAGGTATGTATATGTCCTGGTAATTGATATAAGTCTATATTTGTACTATGGTTATTTACTTTCATTTTTTCAACATTAAGATCTTTCATTCTCTTTGTTCTTTAAACTTAGCGACTCTACAGTAAGCATTATGTCCCATTCCATTTCATTTTCAGCTTTCTATAAGCTAAATAATCTGCAAAGTATTGGTCAATTCCCCATAAGTTCTTGCTGGTCATGTTTCAGGACACGGTCTGATCAAATAGCCAACATATTACAGAATTCCGAGAAATGACACCCCAATTTAAGATACTAGAAAATTCCAGCAATGCAGAATCCATGTTCACACTCCTAAACTACATGTTGACTATCGCATTAGAAACTGACGTAAAACAACTAATTAATTCCTTTTTTAAAAACTTCAGTATGAAATGTAGAGATGGTGAGTTTGAGCAGCAAATAATTTTTTTAAGTTGCATTTATATTCATCCAATTACCAGATGTTGGTATTTAGTTTATTTCTTTTATTAGAATCAATACAAAGCTTAGAGGGCGATAAAGGTGTAGCTATTGGTATTGTTTAATTATGACCTTAGGCTTATGATCCTATCAGTAACATTGTTAACACTCAAAAATAATTTAAGTGTTTAGCCAAATTCAGTGACAGCCGAACTGTTCCAGTGCCGAATTTACTCCTAGCCCTACAAGAATTTCATCGGCTACTAAGGCATCTTAGCCGAGTTGCTAGTTAGAGGTACGACTGGGACCCACTCAGATGCAGACGTCTCAACGACCAAGTCAAAATGGTTTCCGGATCCTTAGAAGTGGTAACGGCCAACAACAACTAAAAGAAAGGGTCATTATCCGAGCAAGAGGAGTAAAGGGCGAGAAAATCGGCACCACCTCCCCATAGTCGGCCATCGAACTTAGTGGGTTTTTTGATGGATGACATGGGGGATCACGTTGTACAGTTTCTTTTTTCTTTTTTGTATTATAAATAGGATCATTCTTTGTATATAAGACACGACCAATCAATCAAACAACTCAATTTTTATCTATCTTTATCATTTTACTTCATTTTATCCTTTACTTTATTGTATTCAGCTGCATTCATGTTTCTTACCTCTTAGTTTACTCATACCACCCTCCTCACGCTTTCTGGAGTAGTTGGAAACCCATTGCTGGAAATTAGAGTTTCGTTTCTAGCCCAAATCACTTAAGTTAAGGAATCAATTTGTCTCCCGATTTCGTCAGCCGATAAAACGGCAGAGAATAGAATTCGGGGCGAGAACAAATTTGGCACACCCAGTGGGACCATAGGTGAATTAATAGTAAAGTTTGATTCTCCAGGTCAGGATCATTCTTGGCGTAAGCGCCTAAGGTCTAGTAAGAAAATGAACCCCAAGTCTAGTCCACATCCTAAACAAAATCCTCCCAGAAGGAACAACGAACCAGCATCCTCCTCGAGTATGCCTACATTGGTTTATACCCATCCACTTCCTCCATCAACCCAAGCTGCGGAAGAATCTAGCCAATTTGAAGGTTCAACCATAATGACCACGTCTTTTATTAGACAACAGATCGACTTGGGTATCCACGATATTATGTACCAAGTTTCTAAACAGTTGGATGACATTGTGAAACCGATGGTACATAATGAGGTTCAACAAGCGAGGGAGATGGAAACCAACCGAATGCACCCAGGAGAATGTTCGGCTAGTTCTGTCATCCCTCTGACGGGCGATGTTGTTCAGCATGAGACCATGACTCCCGGTGTTATTCCTCAGCCTCATGTGCATCAACTAGTGCCCACTCAGGTGCAGCCAATAGCGCACCTAGGAACACAAGCCCAATCGACTGGCAACCAGCACACTGCGTGGTCGCCGCCGAACCTTGGGGGGAAAAATATGCCACTTGACCAAGCGAGTCTGCAGTATAGGCAGATCAACATGGCTCGGAGACCAGTTCAGGCTCTAGGACACTTTGGATTGCCGTTAATTATGTCGTATGTTTCTACGAACGGCCCTACGATGCAGGCGAACAATGTTGGTCAGTCGAATTGGCAGCCGATGGCCCTTGCCTATGACTTAGCTCGGCTATTTGGTGACGCTATTTACAGTGGAATACCATTCCAGCAGTCATTGCCAATAGCTAATCCATACCTTCCAAGAAGCGTAAATTTTCTAAGAACGGCCGACGTCCGAGGAGAGCAGCCATGGAATACTATTCCACCTTATCCTCAGGCTCCGTTAGCCGTTCTAGGAGCTCAGGTTGCAGGCTTTAGCGTCCATACCCAACAACAGCAATGGGGCATTACCCCACCTATTGGTAATGGCCAGCAGACCACCTACAACCTTCAAAACCCTGTCCAACAAAGTGCTAAATGGAGGACGCCAATGTAGAACGCCTACCAGCCGAATTCAATAGAGAATCGGCAGGGGACGTCACAACTGATAAACCCGGAAATTATTGCTAATACCATGTGGATGTACTTCGGCATCCAACTGAAATCTTTGGACATGCCTGTTTATAAGAAGCCTTACCCCGATTTGGTAGATCGGATAGCACCTTTGCCGAGGGTCTTCAAAACACCGGAGTTTGCCATCTTCTCTGGCAATGACGACAAATCCACTATCGAGCACATCGGTAGATTTACTTCCCAATACGGCAAGGCTGTACAGAATGAGTATCACAAGTTGTAACTATTCCCTCTCTCTAACGGGAACAACTTGTGCATGGTACTCCTCTTTAGCTCCTGATTTCGTACAGAGCTGGGCTGACATGAAGGGTTGCTTCCATGATAGGTTCTATTGGCCCCAACCTCAGGTTACCATGACTGATCTAACGAATCTCAAGCAGCAGGTCGATGAATCGGCTGCCGATTTTATCGAGAGATTCAGAAAGAAGGTTGGAATATGTACCGTACACTTTCCCGAGTCCGAGTGTGCCCACATGATAGTCAACAACATGCACCATCATTTAAAGGAGAAGTTGGTGGGACAATCCTGCTCTGACCTGAGCCAGTTATCCGAAAAGGCTAGCCAAATAGAGTAGTACGTCCAGGAGAAGTAGCGGAGAAGAGCCAGCCGAAATCGAGGCTCCCACTTGGTATCCATCATTGAAACGGATAAGCCCGACTCAGAGTCAGCCGACTGCGCGGCAGACGCAATGGTGGCCCTAGATTGTTAAGGGTAAGGTTTACTCTTGCCCAGCCTTGAAAGCCGTAAAAGGCAAGAAGACGAGTTCATCCGATAGCAAGGTCGGTTACTCATTTGATATCACAAAGGCAGATAAGATCTTTGATCATCTGCTCAAAGATAAGTAGATTCGGCTGCTTGATGGTCATAGGATGACACTCAAAGATAAGAAGTACTCATACAGTTACTCTACTTCTAATTGTATGGTCTTCAAAAAGGCGATCCAGAAGGACATCAAAGAAGGAAGGTTCAAGCTAGCCGACAAGAGTATGGCTGAAATGTCCATTGATACCGACCCTTTTCCCACTGTACCAATATCTGTGGTATCTTTTGCTAAGCCCGATGAGTCAAGGGACACCAAAGGGAGACAACTGATGAAAAGGGTGTGGGTCCCAAAGAAACCTACATAAGGGGAGAAAGCCACAATGACCTCTGTGTTCAACCGATTAGGAAGTCTACATGACATTCGTGATGACAAGCAGCCAACTAGGAGCAGTTTTCATGGCCGCCATAAATACTCGATAGATATTGAATGAGAAATTCAGGAACAAACCATGAGGTTTAGAAGGGTCCCTATCGGCGCCAGGTATAGGCTTGGGGGCAAGTACGGATACCAACTAACCGGCAGCCGAGCATGCCCCAAATAGATGAAGAACCACTCCCTAAAACCAAACAAAGGGTGGTCGAGTTTAACGTAAATGAGGGTGTTTCGTCCTTACATATCAAAGCGAGAAATGAGGACCGGATGAGACCCCGGAGAATGATTAAACCAGCCACCAACACAGAAAATGGGAAGTGGTATGTCTATCAGGCTCCCGAAAAGAAAGAGGCACCACCGAGAGTCGCATCCAGAACTCAGAAAAGGAGGATGTAACGTGCCAAGGCCTTGCGTAAGATGCAACAGACATTTCATCTAATTTCCAACACTAAGGCAGCCGAAAATCATGTGATTCCTGAGTCTGCCGTAGTCGAGGCTATCGAGCGGCCATTCAGCTCAGTTGCTTCAGGGGCAATGTCTCCTTAAGGAGAGACGTCGGGTCAACTAGAGCTGGATGAATAGCCTACCGACAACTCGATGGAGGAACCCCAGCAAGAGAACGTGGCCCCAGATGGACCTCTAACCGGTGCAATCCCACAGATCGTGTAGAGGATTCAGTTTAGATGATCCCTAGCCGATCCCCATCTGTCTCTAGGAAATGGAAGATATGAGCTTCTGGTTAGCCGAATTGGATGAAGGAGGGGACTCCATCCTCGATTTATTTAGCCATGACCTGGTTGATAAGATGTGGGCAGACATTAAAATGGTCAGCCTAATCCCATGTGAATTCTGGGGCAGCCGCTCCTTGCTGGATAACCTAGAAGGTGATGTTTGCGTGGAAGACACAGAATGTGCAATAATAGATGATCCCCGGATGGGGACACTTTGAGCACCGTATTTGGTGCACCTACAGAAGATATGGTTAAACACCTCAAACCCATTTATGTCAAGGCTTACATTAACGCCAAAATTATTAGTCGGGTGTTTGTCAACAATGGGGTTGTTCTGAATGTGAGGCCGTTGCTTACCTTAAAGGATCTTAACAAAACAAAGGAGGATCTCATCCCAACTAACATGAAAATGGCTAGCTTTATGGGAGACACCTCTGAAGCGTTGGGATTCTAGTAGCATAAATCAATGTATGTCCTAAGACAGTCAGGCGAATGGGAAAGTTGAGGCAGCCAACAAACTTATTGTGGAAATAATTAGTAAGAACGTGGAGGATAAATCGGGAATGTGGCATCTCACTCTCAACAGGACATGCTAATGGAGTTAGACCAGCTAGATGAAGATCGATTGATGGCGCTAGAGAAAATCGAAGTCGGTAAACGTAAAATGGCTAAAGCATACAACCAACATGTTAAGCCTGAGAGGTTTTCCGAATGAGACTTAGTTTGGAAAACTGTTTTGCCCAAGATCGTAAATTCGGTAAATGGTCACCAAATTGGGAAGGACCTTTCGTAGTAAGCCAACGGATTGCCGACAACGCATATCGACTAATTAATATGCATAACAAAAAATGGATAGGAATGTAAACGGCAAGTATCTAAAAAAGTACTGTCCTTCTATTTGGGGCATGCATGAATAAACGATAGTTACAGACCGGTTGTCTGGTCGCACAAAATAAGCTAATTCCCTCCGACGGGAGATGTATGGCTAAAAGACAGCCACAGACTGGCTGCCCGGTCACAAAATACAGAGAAAGCCATTTCTTTCACACTCATGTGTCGTAAGGTTGGTCGCACTACTCAAGCGAAGAAACGCCATACCAAGTGGTCAAAGATAATGGCCTATCAAATCTGCGGAATTTATTCTAAATTTGCTCAAGAATGCTGAGAGCAATGCTGAAGTTAAAGGATGGGATATGGATTCCCACATCCAAGTAAACCGAGCACAAAATAAAACAGAGGCGTCGCACATACCCGAGCTCGGCGTTACAACGGAAATCAAATTTCGACAGTGTAGCTGCATCAAAAGGACCCATGCGCTTCCATTCGGCTTCTGTGACCAACTTCACTCGATCCAACCAACCCGAATAATGAGCGACCTTAGCCAGCCAAGTACAAAGGGTAGCTAACAACGGTCGCCGGTGAACTAGTCACAAGTAGAAATAAAGTCATGGTTTATCGGGCTTGTACTGAAACAAGAGAGAATCACCTTATTTCGGTCCACCGTACGGAGTCAGAACCAATTGTTCATCAACGAAGGCCAAGGCAGGGGTCAGGTCATTATCGACTAGAATAATTTTTCCTAATCTTCGAGATAAAAAAGATGGAGCCATGGTTTTCGATTAAGAAAAGGGCCAAAGGTTAGGTGAGAAACCTATGGGGGATACCTTTCTTTAAATAACCTTCAGAGGCGTGATTGAAATTAATTTATTATTTTCAAAAGCGGGGCTGAAAATTATCAAAGTCAATTCATGGTAATGGAGGCGCCTCGGTTAAAGGGGAAACATGTTTCAAGAAGTGATCATCATTGCATGCACTGGAGACGAGACGATTGAAGTGACATACGCGGCTGTCAAACTGAAATGACGGCTACTTTTCGGATACATCAACTCAACAGTCACACTTGAGTTAATGTAGGAGGGCAATTGTTAACTCTAAAAAAATAATTTAAGTGTTTAGCCGAATTCAGTGACAGCCGAACTATTCCAGAGCCGAATTCAGTGACAGCCGAACTATTCCAGAGCCGAATTTACTCATAGCCCTCGACTACAAGAATTTCATCGGCTACTAAGGCATCTTAGCCGAGTTGTTAGTTAGAGGTACGACTGGGACCCACTCAGATGTAGACGTCTCAACGACCAAGTCAAAAGGATTTTCGGACCCCTGAAAACGTATACGGCCAACAACAGCTAAAAGAAAGGGTCATTATCCGAGCAAGAGGAGTAGAGGGAAAGAAAATCGGCATCACCTCCCCCATAGTCGGCCATTGAACTTAGTGGGTTACTTGATGGCTGACATGGGGATCAGGTTGTACATTTTATTTTTTCTTTTTTCTACTATAAATAGGATCATTCTTTGTATATAAGACACGACCAATCAATCAAACAACTCAATTTTTATCTATCTTTATCCTTTTACTTCATTTTATCCTTTACTTTACTGTAGTCAGCTGCATTCATGTTTCTTACCTCTTAGTTTACTCATACCACCGTCCTAACGCTTTCTGGAGTAGTTGGGGAACCCATTGCTGGAAATTAGAGTTCTGTTTTTAGCTCAAATCGCTTAAGTTAAGGAATCAATTTGTCTCCCGATTTCGTCATCGGCTGAGAACAGAATTCGAAAACATTTAATGAGGTTATATTGCCTATAGATTATTTGAGCTGCATAAGACGACGAGGTTTCTATATATTATTAAGAGCTTTGAAATAAAGATTGATCCAGTGGTGGTGAATATGATTGTGAAAGGGAGGACTCTGAAGTCACTAACCACTGAAATTTAACTTGTTTGGAGCAAAATAAATAAGAGTGCAATGTCCCAGAGATTGATGCTGCAGTCATATACAAAATGTTGCCCGACATGATTTCTTTAACTAGCAACCAGTTAAAAAAGTTTTTCTGTTTCTCTTCGTTTTTGCATACTGCTACTAGCCTATATCTGAGTTGTGATGCTATTTTTTTGTACATCATAGATGCCTAAACAATTAAAATGGGAACGTTTGAATCCATAGAGAATATGTGTGGTTACACAAGTAGTTAGGTCTATGATAAATTGTTTGGTTAAAGAAAGTTTGCATCTTTTCGTTTTATATTCTGCGAGTAAATCTTGTGGCTTATGATAATTTGTTGTCTTAGTTAGTGTCGATGAGCTGCCTCAACAATCTACTTTATATCTAGGCACGATTTATTGTTATGGATAGGATTTATGAAACATGTTTAGTATGCACCAATATACTTCTTATATACTTCTCAGTTGGAACCTCTATCTATTTATTAATTAGCTTTCTTTCCTTAAATATCCCCCACAAAGAGGACTTGAGGTTGTAATGTTTTGAACAACAGCTATTTAAAACATGACTTTTCTGATACTCTTTCACAGTCTATTGCTTGATATTTGAGCTACAGGACAACATAAACTGTCTCATCAAAGTTTTCTAGATTAGTAAAATACTTTGTGCAATATATATTCAGATAGTAAAGTTTCAAAACCTTTTTATAGATGAAGTTGTTGGAAATTTACCTTTGGCGGGAGTTGCGTCCGACCAACTTTAACGGCTTAAACACTAGTGTTCCGCATGTTGGAGAATCCGGTTCTTCACACGTGCATAATCTACTAAGTAAGTAGATAACCGTAGGGCCAAGGATCGTCAAATTTCGTTGAGAAATGAAAGAGATATTGGTCCACGAAGTGAGGTGTTTGAAGCATGGAAAAGTGTGATATTGAGATCAATTCTCCCTCATCGGTGGGGGAAGAAAGATTTATTTTGTTTATAAGTCTCAAGGTTGGCATGGGGTTTGGGACCCCAAGGGGTATCCCATGTGTTTAAAGGAGGGAGGACCTAGATGTGCTTCGGTTCCAGGAAAGCCCACACGCGCGCCGCCGCCCGCCCGTCCCGTCTGGGTCGTGGGCTGTGGGTTGTGCTTCTTCTGATATTATCTTTTTGGACCAGAATTGTTTCATATATACAGTTTGAGTTGTGGGCTGTGTTTCCTGCATCTTTGTAACAAACAAGTTTAAGACAATATTTTGCTTACTGTAACTGCTGTAACATGACTGATTCTGCTGCTGCCAATCAAGGCAATAATTCTGCCTTCCCTGCTGCTGCCGCTACTGTCAAAGGCAGCAACTCTGTTGTCGCTACTGTCCAAGGCAACTCGCCGCTTTTCCCGGCCGCGCCTGCTGCACGCTCTGCCGCTTTATCGCTTCCATCCTCCGCATTCCACCCTGATCGCCCTGAAACATTCATGGGCTCAAACTTTAAAAGATGGCAGCAGAAGATGCTGTTCTATTTAACTGTTATGGGCATGGCCCGGTTCCTAACGGAAGATCCTCCAGAAGCTGGAGATGAAATGGACTCTTCGCCTACTGAAACGGCTGAAGGGGGCATTGGTATCCATGTCGTTAACGGCATGAAGATGGTTCTTGATGCATAGAATCATAGTGATTTCATGTGCAAGAATTACATATTGAACTGCTAGGCAGACCCTCTCTACACGATCTATTGCACCGTTGGCACTGCCAAAGAGCTGTGGAAAAAACTGCAAAAGAAGTACAACGCACGAGATGCGGGTACTAAGAAGTTCATCGTTGGAAAAATTTCTAAAATTCCAAATGGTGGATAGTAAGACAGTGATGTCCCAAGTCCAGGAATTCCAAATGATTCTACATCACCTGGATTTGGAAGGATTGAAACCAAACGAGCAGTTTTTGGTTGCATTTCTGATTGAAAAGTTACCTCCTTCGTGGAATGAGTTTATGAGTTACTTAAAACTCAAGACAAAGGAGATGAACTTTGAAGAGCTTATTATCAAACTCCAAATTCAGGAAGATAATAAGAAGGCCTTGCCTAGGGGTAAACAACTTGCTGAGGCAAAGACAAATCTAGCTGAGGCCAAAGGGAACCCAAGCAAGAAGCGGAAGTTCCAGAAAGACGGCAAGGCCCACGCAGCGGAGATGTTCAGAGGTAACTGTCACCACTGTGGGAAACCTGGTCATAAGATCAAGGAATGTCGTAAGCTCAAGATTGAGCAACAATAGAAATCCAAGTCTAAAGGCAAGGCGCATGCTAACGTCGTCAAGGACCCGCTCCTGGATGACATGATTGAGGAGTTCTCGGCAGTAGTGCTTGAAGCGAACCTCGTCGAGAATCCGAGGCAGTGGTGGGTGGACACAGGTGCTACCAGACACATCTGTTCCAACAGAGATGCCTTCTCCACGTACACACCGGTCACCGACAAGAAGTTGTTCATGGACAACAACGCTTCCTCTAACGTGCTGAGGGTAGGAAAGGTGGTCCTGAAAATGACTTCTGGAAAGGAGCTCACTCTGAAGGAAGTGATGCACGTCCCTGAGATTAAAGAAATTTAATTTCAAGACCTTTATTGGTTAATGCTGGTTTTAGGCTAGTGTTTGAATCCAATAAGTTTGTACTCACTAAGAATGGCACTTTTGTAGGGAGAGGCTTCGTCTGTGAGGGCCTCTTCAAAGTGAATGCCATGTATGTAATACATCCAAGTAATAAAGTTGAACCTTCTTCTTATTTTCTTGAGTCTTCTAATTTATGGTATCATAGATTAGGACACGTTAACTACAAGTCTATCCAAAGGCTGGTAAAGTTGGAGTTGTTGCCGTCTGTCGACGTAAACCCTCAACATAAGTGTGAGGTGTGTGTAGAGGCAAAACTCACCAAGCATCCTTTTCGATCCGTCGAAAGGAATACCGCTCCTCTAGAACTTATTCACACAAATATATGTGATTTGAAGTTCGCACAAACTAGAGGGGGGAACAAGTACTTGGTGACATTCATTGATGATAGCACAAGGTATTGTTACCTTTACTTGTTGAAAAGTAAGGATGAAGCCTTTGAAGCGTTCCGATGTTACAAAGCAGAAGTTGAGAAATAACTAAGCCTGCGGATTAAATCCATTCGTAGCGATAGAGAGGGAGAATACGTAGCGCCATTTGAGGAATATTGTGCCCAAGAAGGCATTGTTCATCAAACAACGGCTTCATACTCACCTCAATCGAACGGTATGGCGGAACGTAAGAACAACACATTGAAGGAAATGATGAATGTCTTTCTCATCAATTCCGGTCTTCCCCAAAATATGTGGGGAGAAGCCGTCCTTATCGCTAATACGATTCTTAACAGAGTCCCACATAAGGGTAAGGACAAAACTCCATATGAATCATGGAAGGGAAAGAAACTCGCCTACAAATATTTTAAGGTATGGGATTGTTTGGAAAAGTTTGAAGTACCCAAGCCAAAGCAGGTCAAGATTGGGCCTAAGACTGTAGATTGCATATTCATCGGATATGCAAATAACAGTAGTGCTTATCGCTTCTTTGTGCATAAGTCAGATATTTCAGATATCCATCAGGGTACAATCATGGAATCAAGGAATGCTCAATTCTTTGAAGGTACCTTTCTTAGAAAGGAAAAAGACATAACCTCTCGCAAACAAAGTTATGAACAAAGGCCCGAATCTAGATGGTTCAGATCTAGCAGATCTCGAGGTGGCTGAACATTCGGAATCTAGTATTCCAGATTCTCAGAACTTGGAGACTCCAGAGATGGATCTAAGGCGAAGTAAAAGGGCCAGGAAGGATAAATCGATGATGTTTTGAGAAAGTTTGAGATGTTAGACAGTTCATCGATAAAGTCACCAATGGATACAAATCAAAAGCTTGTTAAAAATCTTGGTGCACCCGTATACCAGGAGCGATATGCATAGGTGATCGATAGTTTGATGTATATTACAAACTGCACCCGACCTGATATTGCTTATGCAGTCAATAAGTTGGCTAGGTTTACCCGTAATCCGAGTGATGATCACTGGAAGGCGTTGAATCGGGTATTACAATACCTGAAATATACGTTAACTTTCGGGTTACATTATTCGAGATATCCAGCTGTACTAGAGGGGTACAGTGATGCAAACTGGATATCTGATATATAGAGAACACCAAGTCCACCAGTGGGTATGTATTTATAATTGGTGGTGGGGCTGTGTCTTGGAAATCCTCTAAGCAAACTTGCATCGCCCGATCCACAATGGAATCGGAGTTTATCGCTTTAGACAAAGCAGGAGAAGAAGCTGAGTGACTTCATGACTTCTTAGAGGATGTTCCGTGTTGGAACAAACTCGTACCTTCGGTAATGATTCACTGCGACAGCCAGTCAGCTCTAGGAAGGGCACGGAATGTTATGTACAATGATAAGTCTCGTCATATTCGACGGAGGAATAAAACCGTTAGGCAGTTGATCACCACGGGTATAATATCCATTGATTACATTAAGTCAAAGGATAATATAGCAGACTCGTTGACAAAGGGCTTACCCAAGGAACAGATGGTCTGCCTGTCTAGGGGAATGTGCTTAAAACCCAAAGTATAAGGACCAATACGATGGTAACCCAACCTTACTAACTGGAGATCCCAGTAATTTGGTTCAATGGAAAAACTAAGCTGTAAAGGTTCTGTTGATCGCTTCAATGGAAGCACGAGCACTTCGGATAGTGATTTCTGTAAAGAAACACCAAATCCAAAGTCGTTTCCGCGATAGACGTTAAGTGTTATCTGCAGTATGGGTAAAGGTTAAGTTTTCAAAACCTTTAATGATCCTCAACAGTTGAGGTTAGGTTTAGGGAAACTTTTAATGGTTCCTAACACTTGTGAAGTGGGGTATAACAGGATACCTTATAGGAGACCACCTATTTAAGTGCGAGGACGGGCAGCCTCAAATGAACGCACTTAAGAATCCAAGAAGTTGTCCATGGCCACAACGGACAAAACATTATGAAGAAGAGAGTAAGTGAATTTGTTGTGTTGGTACTATTGACTTGGCTTACACTAAACACTGACGGTTCAAGACATCACGTTCACCGCGTAGTAAGTAAGTCCGATGGTATTTAACTATGGAAGGTTCAAAGCTGAAGCTACCTCTCCTTATGCAACATCGGTCCGCTGAAATGTTGTTGGAAATGAAAAGGCACTATGTGAGTGCGCCAAAATCTCTTTCAAGAGGGGATTGTTGGAAATTTGCCTTTGGCGGGAGTTGCGTCCGACCAACTTTAACGGCTTAAACACTAGTGTTCCACCTGTTGGAGAATCCGGTTCTTCACACGTGCATAATCTACTAAGTAAGTAGATAACCGTAGGGCTAAGGATCGTCAAATTTCGTTGAGAAATGAAAGAGATATTGATCCACAAAGTGATGTGTTTGAAGCATGGAAAAGTGTGATATTGAGATCAATTCTCCCTCATCGGTGGGGGAAGAAAGATTTGTTTTGTTATAAGTCTCAAGGTTGGCTTGGGGTTTGGGACCCCAAGGGGTATCCCATGTGTTTAAAGGAGGGAGGACCTAGATGTGCTTCGGTTCGAGGAAAGCCCACACGCGCGTCGCCGCCCGCCCGTCCTGTCCGGGTCCTAGGTGGGCTATAGGTTGTGCTTCTTCTGATATTATATTTTTGGACCAGAATTGTTTCATATATACAGTTTGGTCCCTGAAGTTTCAAGAAAGTCAAATTCGGCAGAGAACTTTGCTATATGTACAGTTTGGTCCGTGAAGTTTCAAGAAAGTCAGATTCGGCAGAGAACTTTGTGGTTTCTGGATTGTCAACCAGCACTCAATTCAGCCATTTATTTTGGCTGAATTAATCTTCCTAAATGTCAATCCGTTGCACATCAATTCACCATTTATTTTGGTGAATTACTACCTCTATAATTGTCATTACTTGGCCAGTAACAAGGCAATTATGTGGGCAGTTGGTAAGCCTCTCTGTTAGATGATATTAATCTCCCTTGAGGAGTCTTTCATTAATATCAAGGTATATATAGAGTACAATATTCATCCCTTATACAATAGGAATCCTAAGCCTATACAAAAGAGGAATCCTAGTCTTACCATAATTATATTTACACATATATGGAAATAATCTAATTATGGGTAGGGAATATATTGTTTCCTATATTTACACGTTTACACACCCCCTCAGTCGGAGCGGGAGGAGGCCGGACACTGAGACTGGATCTGAAGTCAAGAAATAACTGTCTGGGAAGTCCTTTGGTAAATATGTTCAGATACCGATAGGATGATGGAACATGTAACACTCTGACATGGCCTAACGCAACTTTCTCACGAACGAAGTGTAGGTCTATCTCAATATGCTTGGTTCGCTGATGTTGAACCGGATTATGAGAAAGATAGATGGCAGAGATGTTATCACAATACACAATAGATGTCTGACGCAAAGGACACTGAAGTTCTAACAATAAATTTCTGAGCCAACAAATCTCAGCTACTACATTTGCAACGCCTCTGTACTCAGCCTCGGCACTGGAGCGAGAAAGGGTAGCATGTCGCTTGGCAGACCAAGAAATCAGATTATCCCCTAAGAAAATACAAAAGCCGGAGGTGGAGCGTCGCGTGTCCGGACACCCTGCCCAATCTGCATCTGTATATGAAAGCAACATGTCTGGTGCAGAGAGGTATAGGTGCAAACCATAATCAAGAGTGCCCTTAATGTATCGAATGATACGCTTAAGAGCAGTGAAATGAGACTCCCTGGGGCATGCATGAATAAGCACACCTGCTGAACATCATAAGCTATGTCTGGCTTGGTGAATGTGAGATACTGAAGTGCACCTGCAAGGCTCCTATACAGAGTAGAATCAGAGACTGGAGCACCATCCATAGCACTGAGCTTAGATTTGGAATCAACTGGAGTAGGCACTTCTTTGCAGTTCGCCATCTTAGCCCTGTACACAATTTCTTCTTCATACTTATGCTGACACAAGAACATATAATTGGCAGACCTGGTCACTGACATCCCCAAAAAGTAACTCAGCTTCCCCAAATCAGTCATTGCAAATTCGAACTTGAGCAAGACAATAATCTCATTTTTCAATCCGTCGGAGGAGGCAGTAAGAACAATATCATCCACGTAAAGTAATAAGTAAGCAGTGCTACTACCTCGATGAAAAATGAAAAGTGATGTATCACTCTTGCTGCATACAAACCCAATCTGCAAGATATACCTGGCAAATCGATTATACCACGCACGGGGGGCCTGCTTCAGGCCATATAGTGACTTACGGAGATGGCACACATAGTGAGGAACTGCTGGATGGGTGAACCCTGGTGGCTGATGCATGTAGACTGTCTCTCTCATATCCACATGTAAGAATGCATTCTTCACATCAAGCTGATGGATCGGCCAGTGTTTGCCCATGGCAATGCTCAAAACTGTGTGGATGGTAGCCGGTTTGACAACCGGGCTGAAGGTCTCACCACAATCAATGCCCTCCTGCTGATTTGTGCCATTATCCACAAGACGGGCCTTATACCTCTCAAGATCCCCATTGTCTCTGAACTTGTGACGAAATAGCCACATACAACAAATGACATTCACCCCATCAGGTCTAGGTACTATATCCCACGTGTGTTGTTTAGTTAAAGCATTGAATTCCTCATACATAGCCGCATTCCAATTAGAGTCTTGTTTGGTCAATTTTGGGTTATTTGGAAGTGGAGAGATGGTTTGGGCAGACAAGTTGAAATGGACTTTGGGTTTGAAGATTCCATGCTTTGAACGAGTTTCCATTGGATGGGTAGGGACAGTGGATGGCGGAGTGGTATCTGAGACGGGGGGTAAAGTCGGATAAGGAGAAGGTGGGGGCGAAGCCGTCGGAGGCGTCGCGGCTCCTGGATCGAGAGTCGCGGCGCTAGAAGGTTGACAGGCTTCTCTGAAGTTTGGGCGTCGCGGCTCTGACGACGGAACAGAGGATGTGAGTTGTTCGATTATGAGGGGAGAGATGGTAGACTCGTCAAAAAATGAGTAGTCCTATTTTTGGAATTTTTGAAGATTCGAAAACGGGAATGTGGTCTCGTCGAATATGATGTGACGAGATATGTGGATCTGACGAGTCGATAAGTCATAGCATAGATATCCCCTATGGTTCGGCGGGAATCCTAGAAAGACACATGGAGTGGACCTAGGAGCGAGCTTGTGAGGGGGGTGGAGCTAAGGTTGGGATAGCACAGACAACCAAAAATCCGCAGATGATCATAAGAGGGGATTCTATGGTAAAGGATTTCGGTAGGGGTCATATTGTGAAGAGTGCTAGTAGGGAGAATATTTAGAGTGTATTCTGACATTTTAGCAGCATAGACCCAGAAGGGTGGAGGGAGGGAGGCATGAATCAATAGGGTGCGAATCATATTGTTAATGGTGCGGATGATTCTTTCAGCTTTACCATTTTGTGGTGAGGTGTGAGGGCAGGAGAAGCGAAAGACCATGCCATTAGTGGTACAAAAGCGGTGAAACATAGAGTTGTTGAATTCACGATCATTATCGCACTGAAATGATTTTATGCCTTTTCCAAATTGTGTTTGAATGAACTTGCGAAACTCAAAAAATTTGACAAACACTTCCGATTTAAATTTAAGAGGGTGTAACCAAACGTAGTGTGAAAATTCATCAAGCAACACAAGATAGTAATTATGACCGAGAGAACTAGAGATAGGAGATGTCTATAAATCGGCATGTATGATATCAAAAGGAGCAAATGTAACACTAGTAGATGATTTAAACGGAAGACGAATATGTTTGCCTAAAGAGCAAGAAACATAATTTTGGGCAAGTTTCCCATTACAAGCAATGAAATTGTTGCCTCTAAGAAAATTAATAACTGGGACTCCTGGATGACCAAGCCTATTATGCCAAGTTAAAGAAGAAACAGCCGCTAGAGTG
Organism: Anisodus acutangulus; assembly: GCA_029783415.1. Lineage (NCBI taxonomy): Eukaryota > Viridiplantae > Streptophyta > Magnoliopsida > Solanales > Solanaceae > Anisodus > Anisodus acutangulus. The sequence goes on from CM056511.1 coordinate 9,644,770, forward strand.
ACGGGAGAGCAAGATCTGGCAGTGGAGGTGAAAGTGAATGGATAGAGATCCCCCGTGCTATTGCATCTCGTAAGAGGTGTCCCCGTATGAAGGTCCTTCACAGTAAAACCAAAAGGGTCAAAATCCACAGAGACAGAATTATTACGAGTAAATTGGCGGACAGATATGAGGTTCTTAATCATGTGTGGGGCATATAGGGTGTTTTTTAGGGAGAAGGGTAGATGAGGAGGTTGTGTGTATGAGGTACCATAACCCTTAACTGGAATGCGTTGTCCACTACCAACTGTAATATATTGAGGATGTTTTAAACTAAACAGTTTAGGAATAGTACCTGCAGACTGGGTGATGTGAGATGTGGCGCCTGAGTCCATGTACCAAGTATTGTCAGGCTGTTGCCTAGAGGGTGTCAACGCTCGACCCAACTCGGTGGGTGTCATTCGGAGGAGGATGGCGACCTCGACCTTGCATGAAGTGGGCTCTTTGTGGGGCCGAGCGGGCCTAACAAACTGGGGTAAGAATACGGATTGTATGGCTGCTGGTACTGGAATGGACTTGGCGCCGCGACTCTGAACTGGGTGTCGCGGCTCTGTACTGGGGCACCGCGGCGCTGTAGACGAACTGCTGAGGAGCCGCGGACCAGTTATTTTGCGATCTCTATTACTGTTGCTGCTGTTGGTTCTGTTGACCGCGACCCTTGCCACGACCACAGCCTCCTCTACCGCCGCGGCCTTTTCCACCCTTGCCGCCGCGGCCCTGCCGCTGTTGGGAGTTGTCTGGTGGCGTCTGATCTTGGGGTTGCGTGTCGACAGCTAACACCTGCTAGGCGTGCTCATCCTGCTTAGCACGACGGGTTTCTTCGAGCAACAATTATGAGCGAGCTTTGTTAAAACTCAGTAGCGGATCTGCCTGTTGAATTATGGTGGCCAAAGTATCATATTCGCCCTTAGTAAGGCCAGAAATCATTTGTAGCACCATTTTATCGTCAGTGACAGGCGTGCCGATGTTGGAGAGTTGATCCGCTAGAAGTTTAAGCTGCTTGCAGTACTCAGAGACATTGGAGAAGTTTTCAAGACGTGTTTTGTTGAACTGTTCTTCCAAATACACGGCACGAGTGTGCTTGTTGTCCTGAAAAATTTCCTCCAAACGATTCCACAAGTCAAGGGCTGTGGAGTTAGATTTCATGATAGTAAGGAGCAAATCCTGAGAGATACTACCATATATCCATTGTTTGACGCCGGCGTCGAGACGATGCCATATAGAATCATCAACCTTCGTAGGGCGCGGAATAGTGTCATCAATATGGTCAAGCACGTTATAGAGACATGCATGATTGCGAAAAAGTTCAACCCAGGGAGAATACTGATTGTTTTCTTGATCAAGAATAATGAGAATATGGTTCTTGATGTTGAAAACAGTAAGGGCGGGGTGAAACGGGAGTGATGACTTTGTGGTGGGATTTGTGGAGGTAGAGGCGTCAGAAAGTGTGGAAGAATCAGGGATATCCATTTAGAGAAGAGAAGAAAGGAAGAAGAAAATCTGGGAGGGCCGCGGCGTAGGAGAGGCAGCCGGCGGCTGTGGAAGAGAAAGGTTTTTAGGGTTTTGTTTATTTGGCTCTTGATACCATGTTAGATGATATTAATCTCCCTTGGGGAGTCTTTCATTAATATCAAGGTATATATAGAGTACAATATTCATCCCTTATACAATAGGAATCCTAAGCCTATACAAAAGAGGAATCATAGTCTTACCATAATTATATTTACACAATATATGGAAATATTCTAATTATGGGTAGGGAATATATTATTTCCTATATTTACACGTTTACACTCTCCTTCAACTATATAAAGGACCCTTTGTCACCATTGTTGAGCCACACACAACACAAAAACAGAAACGAAAATCAGTTCTTCCTACTACCTTCCAGCATCATTTCATTACTCAAAATTCTTCACGATAGCACTTAAGTTTCCTTTGCTCATTTGTTCATTTGCTATTTTATCTTGGGAGACAATTGTCCAGGATGTAGAAAGGATACATACGGGGCAATATTGTCTTAAAGACAGAGTGCAAACACTCGACTCAGTATACCAAAAACTGTTCCAGTTTATTGTTCAACTTCATTGTAATTCCAGTTTATTGTTCAATTGTAATTTCAGTTTGTTATAATACTTAGCAGTTACTTATTTTCGTTTCCTGCATCTTTGTAACAAACAGAAGTTGCCTCCTCTCAATTGTTCAATAGCAGTACTATTTTCAAACATCCACTGTTATCTCTTCAAAGCAAATTATTAACTAATTGTTCAATTGCAAGTTGTTGGTTATGTTGTTGCTTAATTTATCACCTGTATATTGATTCTACAGTTACTTTGTACACTGCAGGGCGAAAAGCAAATATAGTACTGGATATATGATGGGATAATGGAAGATAATTGTGTTATGGGTTAGTGTTGAGGCCAACTATCAAGATGAAATATTTGTACTTTTTAATTATGCATTGGATATTTGAGTGCATCATTGATTTTGATATTTTATATACACCGAAAAGGGCTTCTTTTCAAAGTGTATCTCAATCAAACAGTGGTAAAGTTCAGTTTAAGATGGTGTAAATTTCACTGCGATAGCTTGTAAATTATTTCTTACAATATTCAAGTTTAGCAAATAGAGCTGATTGTATACCCTTCATGTCTCCGTCATGTTGCCAGCACGGGCCATTCTCCCCTAGTTTTAATAGAATTAATACATACACATGCAAAAAGTTAGTGTCACATTTTCTTTTTTTGGTACTTACTTTTTATAGGATGGTATTTTATATGATATAAAGCCTTTAAGTTTACAATAAATATCTAATAGTAAAATTATTATTATACTTGTAATAATTAATTCAAGTTAATAAGTTGTTAGTCACGTATTTACGATACATTACCTTAAATTTTATCGTAAGAAATTTTATTTAGTAATATGAAAATCTAAGCAGTTTAATTCTAAGTTCTAAATTATATCTACTGTTAAAAAGAAGAAAATCATTCTTTTTTTTTACAAACTTCAATATTTGTAATTAAACAAATGTAGAATTCTAAATTCACTAATAAAGAAATTTAGGGCTTCAAAATTTTGAAAACCTAAAGCAAAGGCTTTATTAACCTCTCCTTGAGCCACCCCGATCATTTGAGAGATCTGAAATTTGATAGCAGCGCTTGTTGTTATTAAGGCATTCTTGAAATATAAGTTGTAGAAATAACGCACTAGAGTAATTTTAAATTTTTTGGATAAAAAGGTCATCAAACTATGCTTATTCTTTAGCGGGGATATATGAAAAGTTTCCCAGTTAATCTTAATTGCCATTTAAACATGCCTTGTAGGATACTACTTAAGCTGATGGTTAATTACACTAAACATCCATGTAACATGGTCCAGTTTCAGATACACCATATAAAAGCAAACACTTATGCCCGTTTCAGATACATAAGTGTAATATGATTGATCAGTTTCGGATACACCATATAAAAGCAAACACTTATAAATCCCTATACTGTATATTTGAAATTGAGTATATTAAAATATAATTATTAAAAGATAAATGAGAATTATAAATAAAAGCTTTTCTAATGTAATTTGAAGATAATTTTTAAGTGGAAGAATAAACAAATAAACTAAAAAAAATGATGTATTCACATATAATAAAATATTATAATTAATAAAAAAATCCAATAATTAACATGTTTAAACTGTCGGAAACTTATTACTAATAGTCGGTGTAAGTAATTTGTGTTCATTTTTTATTTATAAGTATTGAATTACTTGTTTCAAAAAATGTTTATTCTCTATTTTAATCAAATCTCTTTGTGATTAAAGATATCCAACAAAAATACTTATCTTCTTGATTAATTCATTAAAATACATAAACTCTTCTAATTTACCTTTTAATAATTATATTTTAATATACTTAGTTTTGAATTTACCTCAATTATAGGATTTCTATAATATAGGGGATATAAGTGTTACTTTCAAAATATAGCCGATGTATTCAAAATTATATCATATTACATGGGTTTTTGTGTCATTAACCCTTAAGTTATTAACATAAAACCCAAATATATCAACTTAAATAAATAAAACCCACAACCCACACCCAATTGTCATTATCACTATGATTATCTGAATTTTTTTAGCTATTAGCAAAATATTATTTTAGAAAATATATATTATAATATAACATGAAAGATTACAAAAAAAAACTTGACTGTTATAGTAAAATATTGTTATAGATGATTCAATTGTGTTTACATATAAGAGCATGCCATAAGGAAAGGAGCCATTTTGACGGGATAATGTCCACTTTTGCGATCCATCGCGTGATTGGACAAGACGGATTTTCTTTCCTTTTTGTCTTTTCCCTTTATTCCTCATCTTTTTCGACTTCTTGTTGCAAGACAACATGTCATCAATCCGATAAAATTTACCAGTATCGTATGTTTACTTTAAACTAATAAATGCATGATATATGTTTTGTTGGGACATTTTACTCTTGTACTTTATAAAGCAGTACGGGAAGTATGTAACTATTACAAGTATTCGAAAGGATAAACAAAGATTCAATAATTCAACTAGAAATCTGAAATTACAATTGTTGCACAAGAAAAACTGGAAACTGTTTTTGCTGAGTCGAGTGTGGCACTCTGTCCTTAAGACAATATTGCCCCGTATGTATCATTTATACGTCCTGGACAATTTGTCTCCCAAGATAAAACAACAATGGAACACTTGAGCAAAGGAAACTCAAGTGCTACCATGAAGAATATTGAGTAACGAAATGATGCTTGGAAGTTGTAGGAAAAAGAGTTTTCTGCTTGTGTAAGCTTCTGTATTTTCGTGTATATGTAAGTTTTAGTGTTAGTGTGTGCGCAATAATGGTGTAAGGGGGTGTTTATATAGGTGAGGGAGGGACTGAAAACTGTCTCCATAACAGCCAAATAATGGTAATTATGGAGGTAGTAAAGTCACCAACATAAATGGTGAAAGATCAACGGATTGGCCATTTATAGGAGGAGTAATTCAGCCAAAATAAATGGCTGAATTGAGTGCTTGACGTTTCTGCTTTGACTGTCCAAATTCTGACTTTCTGGAAACTTCAGAGACCAAACTGTACATCTTGAAACTTCAGGGACCAAACTGTACATCTAAAAGAATTCTGGTCCAAACTGTACATCAGAAGACCCACAGCCCACAGCCCACTGCCCGAGAACCCAAGAACCCAGAACCCGAAACCCGGAACCAGAACCTGACCGGACGGGATGGGCGGGCTGCGGCGGCGCGCGTGTGGTCTTTCCTCGAACCGAAGCACATCTAGGTCCTCCCTCCTTTAAACACATGGGATACCCCTTGGGGTCTCAAACCCCAAACCAATTTCAAGTCTTATATACACAACAATTCTTTCTTCCTCTACCGATGAGGGAGAATTGAACACAATACCACACTTTTCCATGCTTCAAACACCTCACTTCGTGAACCAATATCTCTTTCATTTCTCAATGAATTTTGACGATTATTGGCCCTACGGTTATCTACGTACTTAGTAGATCATGCATGTGTGAAGAACCGGATTCTCCAACATACGTAACACTAGTGTTTAAGCCGTTAAAGTTGGTCGGTCGCAACTCCCGCCAAAGGCTAATTTCCAACAATCCCCTCTTGAAAGAGATTTTGGCGCACTCACATGGTGCCTTTTCATTTCCAGCAACATTTCAGCGGACCGATGTTGCATAAGGAGAGGTAGCTTCAGCTTTGAACCTTCCATAGTTAAATACCATCGGACTTACTTACTGCGCGGTGAACGTGATGTCTTGAACCGTCAGTGTTTAGTGTAAGCCAAGTCAATAGTACCAACACAACAAATTCACTTACTCTCTTCTTCGTAATGTTTTGTCCGTTTTGGCCATAGACAACGTCTTGGATTCTTAAGTGCGTTCATTTGAGACGGCCCGTCCTCGCACTTAAATAGGTGGTCTCCTACAAGGTATCCTGTTATACCCCACTTCACAAGTGTTAGGAACCATTAAAGGTTTCCTAAAGACCTAACCTCAACTTGTTTAGGATCATTACAGGTTTTGAAAACTTAACCTTTACCCATACTGCAGATAGCACTTAACGTCTATCACGGGAACGACTTTGGATTTGGTGTTTCTTTTCAGAAATCACTATCCAAAGTGCTCATGCTTTCACTGAAGCGATCAACTGAACCTTTACAACTTAGTTTTCCCACTGAACCAAATTACTGGGATCTCCAGTTAGTAAGGTTGGGTTACCACTGTATTGGTCCGTATATTTTGGGTTTTAAGCCCATTCCCCTAGACAGGTAGAACACTTGATCTCCGGGTAGTCCCTTAGTTAGTAAATAAGGAAGTGACACCCGTGATGATCAACTGCCATACGGTCTTATATCTCCGACAGATCCTGACAGATATGTCCAGACGCCGTCATCCGTGTCCTTCCTGAAGCCGACCGGCTAGCCACAGTATATAACTGCTGAAGACACGGGTTTCTCCCAATATGGGACGTCCTCTAATGAGTCGTGAAGTTACTCAACTTCTTTCATGCTTTGTATAAAGCGATAAACTCTGATACCATCATGAATCGGTCGATGCAAGTTTACTTAGAGGATTTTCCAAGACCCACCATACACATTTACTTGTGGCTTTGGTGTCTCCAGATCTGATGTCCGGTTTGCATCACTGTGTTCTCCCAGAACCGCTGGACATCCAGAATACTATAATCTGAAGATAAGCGAATAATTCAGATATCGTCATATCCGACTTAACGCCTTCTATTGATCATGTCTTCAGATCATCAATGAACCTTAATTCAACTGATCTGTTTGTAGGACGATACCAGGTCGGTTGTAGTGTGTACAATACATTGAACTACACATGACCTGTGCATATCGCTCATTGTCTATGGGTGCACCATGATTCCAATCAGTTCTATGATTCATATCCATTGGTGGCTTCAACGAGACTGTCAACTATCGACCAGTCCGTTAGATGTCTTAAAAATCCAATTCCTAAGATGTCATCTGTGATAACCATATCTTTCATATCGAGACTTTGTTTCAATACGACTTTTACTTTCAGACGGTTGATTCTCCAACTGTTGGCTTTCTAACTTCAGTGTCAATATTTCTGTGGTCAGATTCATTGTTCCTGTTTTATCTGAAACTTTCAGGACCAAAATGTAAACATTTCAGAGACCAAAATGAAAGTTCAGGAAGAAGCCCAACAGTCCAGCAACCAACTCTGATTCTCTTCTTTCAACTCTCCCGTTGGGAAGGCTGTTTCAACATCCATGCCACGCAAGACTGCAATGGCCCTAGATGTTAAGCTACTCACAGGGGAGCACATTTTATAACCCAAAGGTTCTTTTTCCGGAGGAAGATCAACCATTACACAACTATGGTTCTATATGATGGAATATATTTCTCTCTTTAGCTTCTTTCCAAAGCAGCGCTTTTGGAGATAACAATTACTTGTTAATTGTCCATGGTTCATTTTTAACCATACAAGCTAGAAGGACTGGAACAAGTCTTTGTCCCCTTATTTGCTCCGTCTTGGTTCAACATCTAGAATCCCTGAGTTCTGCAGATCTGGAATATTACGTTCCGGATAGCCAGCAACTTTCGAGTCCTGTAGATACGGAACGTCTAGTTTCGGACAGTCAGGCCCTCGCAGGTTCTTGTTAACCTTGAGCAATTACTCATTTTTCCTATTTCAAGGAAAGTTATCTTCAATGAATTCAGCATTCTTTGACTCCAAGAGGCGATAAGCACTACTTTTATTTACAGATCTAGTGGATATGCAATCTACATCTTTAGGTACGAAACTACCTCACATCACAATATTTGTATGTGAGATCCTTTCCATGTCTCACACGGAGGGTTATCCGTATCCTTATGCGGAGTTCTGTTGAGAATCACATTAGCGGTAAGGATCGCCTTGCCCACATAAGTTGGGCGTACGGGTTTGCGCTTGGCTAACACCGTTGGACTGAGGTGAGTAATGAACAGTCGTTTAATGAACGATGCTTCACATTCTCCCCCTCTATCGCTATGAATTTCGCAATCCATAGGCTTAGTTGATTTCCAACTTCTGCTTTGTAGCGCTTGTCCGCTTCAACAACTTCATCTTTGATGTTCAACAAACAAAGGATTTCATACGTTGTACCATCATCAATGAAGATCACAACGTACTTGTCTCCCCCCTCTATTTTGTATAAACTTCAAATCACCCAAGGAGGTATGACTAAGTTCTAGAGGAGCGGTGCTTCTTTCGCTATTCCCTTGACGGAATTTGGAAAGGTGATTTTGCCTCTTCGTCTACCTCACATTCATTTTGAGGATTTATGTCGAAAGAAGGCAACAATCTCAACTTCGCTAGCTTTTGAATGACTTGCTATTTAACGTGTCTTAATCTATGATGGCATAGATGCACGGATTACAAATATATCATTCATTCGGCTACAGACATATTGTACCATTCTTAGTTATTACAGACCTGTTGGAGTAGTCTCAAATCAGCTTGACCAACAACGTCCCTTAAACCAAGTTAGGAACATGTATCACCTCATCTTAGAGTGATCCCATTCCCTGAAGTCCTATTGAGGACAACCGCTTCAACCCCTTCTACTTTAGAGGTGGCGTTGCTTCACATGAACAACCTCTTGCTCGTGGTTAGGGCGTAACCGGATCATATGTGATCTGGATACTCTGGCCCACTGCAGTTGCTTTGCAGACTGAGTGTCCAATTTCTTTTCTGCCTTTCTTTAGGCCTTCAGATCATTTTCGCACTGAAACTCGCCCACCTTGCTAGGTGTCCATTACGCTTTCCTATGAAATGAATTCGCCCCACTCAGCCGCCGAGGCTTTATATGACTGAGTGTCCAATATCATCATATCAAAGAAATTTTGGCCCACTCCAGTCACCCGGAGACTTTGTATGACTGAGTGTCCAATATCATCCAATCAAAGGAATTTTGGCCCACTCCAGTCGCCCGGAGGCTTTGTATGACTGAGTGTCCAATATCATCCTATGAAGGATCTTCTGCCAAATAATATGACAGGCTCATCGTCATTAACTTTTAGACTTCTTCCGTTATGATTGGTGCCCAGATAATTATTGGCGCTTACTTAAGAGTGGTAACAGTTTTCGCACAGTCAGTGGATCTTTCTCCCTCGTATGTGCGAACATACTTTACACACTTTTAATAATTTACACTTAAAAGAACGGATCTTTTTAAGTCGTTTACAAACTCCAATCTTTAAACGGAAAAAAAGAGGAGATTAATCTTCTGATTTGTTAAAGCGTAAGGAATATAAATTATTTTCATATTCCTCCTTACTTTAATCCATTTTTAATCAGACCTCATTTAATCTTAATTCTTGACAAGTAAGAAAAAATATTTATCCTAATTTCGGACTCTGGCTCACTTCAGTCACTTCATCAGACTGAGTGTTCATTTCCTTCTCACCATTATTCGGATCTTTTGTCTAGGACAGATATAGGTCTTTTGCTGCATGATAGAATAACATCTTCAGTCTTCTCCTCTTGTCCCAGTTGACATCCTCAGGCTCTCGAGAGCGCTTGTTCCCACCAGGCTTGGTGCTGGTGACACCATGAACACGTTCATCATCATCACTCTCTTCTACCAGAAAACCATTGCCATAACCAGATTTGGTCACACAACTTTTGACCGACATCTTTCGAACACTAATAGTAATACTATACAATATTGTCTTAAGTTGTTGGGAGATTTTACTCTTGTACTTTATAAAGCAGTACGGGAAGTATATAACTATTACAAATATTCAAAAGGATAAACAAAGATTCAATAATTCAACTAGAAATTTGAAATTACAATTGTTGCACAAGAAAAACTGGAAACTGTTTTTGCTGAGTCAAGTGTGGCACTCTGTCCTTAAGACAATATTGCCCCGTATATATCCTTTATACGTCCTGGACAATTTGTCTCCCAAGATAAAACAGCAATGGAATACTTGAGCAAAGGAAACTCAAGTGCTACCGTGAAGAATATTGAGTAACGAAATGATGCTTGGAAGTTATAGGAAGAAGAGTTTTCTGCTTGTGTAAGCTTCTGTATTTTTCCAAAAAGATAATATCAGAAGACCCACAACCCGAGAGCCCGGAACTCGGAACTCGGAACCTGATCGGACGGGCGGGCGGCGGCGGTGCGCGTGTGGTCTTTCCTCGAACCGAAGCACATCTAGGTCCTCCCTCCTTTAAACACATGGGATACCCCTTGGGGTCCCAAACCCCAAAATAATTTCGAGTCTTATATACACAATAATTCTTTCTTCCTCTACCGATGAGGGAGAATTGAACACAATACCACACTTTTCCATGCTTCATACACCTCACTTCGTGAACCAATATCTCTTTCATTTCTCAATGAAATTTGACGATTCTTGGCCCTACGGTTATCTACGTACTTAGTAGATCATGCATGTGTGAAGAACCGGATTCTCCAACATACGTAACACTAGTGTTTAAGCCGTTAAAGTTGGTCGGTCGCAACTCCCGCCAAAGGCTAATTTCCAACATGTTTTTACATCAACTTTCTTAAGTAACCACGGTCCATTAATATATATATATATATATATATATATATATATATTCACTAATTCAATATAGTGACAAACTCAATAGTGCGTTTGCGAGTTCGGAAGAACTCAATATTTTATAATTAAATCATTCATATGACAAATTTAGTAAATTTATATATCCATTTTTAGAATTCCACTCACTCATCAAGTCGATCAGAACCAATAATATTTAAATTCTGAATATGCCGCAGCATGTCAACAACCCTTATTCTAATCCCAGCCAACAGTATTGCTTGTAGCAATCTGGACGTTACTTGAATGGATTTTGTCAATCAGTAAGTTCACATTAATCTCTATAAATTTTGTGGAGGAGCCAGAATTCAAATAATGAAATTTTATAAAAAATAATCTCTGCCACAGGGATTCAAAAACTTATATATATAAAAAAAAAATTATTCTATCCCTATTTACATTATAAAAAATTCCAATGAATCCCTTTGCACTTTTCTGCCGTCACTATCTATAGTGGCATTGACATAGTAGAAGTGGAATGAATACTCACATGAAGTGTCAAAATGCACAGCGCAGCTAAAACAATGGCGTCATTAGGAAAGAAAAGTTGCATTACTATTCCGCACGCTTCCATAAACTTGTTTGCATATGACACGCAAGAAACAAGCAACCTTTAGATAAATCTATGACAGTATGACATTTGGGGTGAGTTTGGTAGGCTGAAAAATGTCTTTTTGAAGAAAAAAATGTGTTCTTACTAGGGCTGTCCAAGGGGTCGGGTTCGGGCCGGGTCCCGACGGGACGGGACCGGAGGGGCTGGAAAAGGGTCGGGACCGGTGGGCTGGGACTGGCGGGACAGGCCGATGTCCCATCCCGTCCCACATTTTGTGTTATAAACACTTAAATAATTGAACAAGATAGTGTAATAAAAACATCTCAATGTTGTTTTGTGTCTCTTATATTATTTAATAGAAATATCATTTTTTGTAACTTTGTGGTGTTGTTCAAAAGCTGCAAATCACATAGTAAATTTGCAATTAAAAAAATTACATAGTTAAAAATATCTTTTCTAGTTTCTTCACAATGTCTTGTGGTTCTTCGGTTGGAATTGGAAGTTGTTGGTCAAATTGGTCGACGTCACTTCCAGGTCTCTCAGACAAGATTTCATTGTAGTTTTCATTGTCTTCTTCGTTGATCTCTGGTTGACCGCACCTTCTACGCTCCGCTCGTATCCAATCTCTGAATAGAATTGTAATCTCCAAGTTGTCTCCCGCTAATGAGTGTCAGTGCTCTCCGATTTGAAATCTTCCGGCAGAAAAAGCGCTTTCAGACGATGTTGATGACGCTTAAATAATCAACACATCTCGGGTCATCTTTGCTAGTATCGAAAATGTCTTCTCATTTTCCCTCCAGTATTTAAGCAAGTCTCCACGTCCTTCTTCATTGAGAACTGCTTGGTACGGTATAACAACCTGCAAAACAAAAACATCAAACTCGCTAACTTGATTAACAGTGGAACCACTAAACATTCTATTTCTAAGGCTTTCAATACTAGCCGCAGAAACATCATATCTTTTATAAGGTTGTATTGAAGAAGAAGAAGATGGTATAGAAATCGGTTGGTTGCTAGCACTTTCTTGTTGGTAATGCATATATACTTTTTTGCATTCGTCGTGTTTATTAGACAAAACTTCTTCTTTTATTGGTTCCTTAGGTGGTTGTTCATTTGGTTTTTTTTTTGGAGGTGGAAGTACTGCTATACAATCATAAATCCTTTCAATAAGTGTTTTACAGCCGTCTATTTTAATATTCAGATTTAATACAGCACCAATAATATAAATAGTGGGAATAGAATTTTTTTTTATTTGATAAAACTTTTTTTGATTGGTGCCTTATAAGATAATTTTTCCATATATTCACTAAGTAACAAAAATATTAGAGCTATATAAAATAATATAGTTGAAATAGTAGGATAATATATACCAGAAAATTCTTTAGTTGCTTGAAAAACTTTCTCTAAAAATCGAATAAGTTCCAAATTTTTTCTCAATCACTATCTACAAGCATATCAGTTGAATTTCGATTATGGGAATTAAAAAATAAAGTTATAGATCTTCTATAATTGTAAGCATCAAGTAGTTGTTCATATAGAGAATTTCACCTAGTCGCTACTTCTTCAAGAATTTTTCTAAAAGGTAATCCACAATCGTGACAAGTTTTTTATATTCTTTTTTTCTTTGTATTTTATTACTTCTAAAAATAAAGTTTATAGCAAATTGTACTTTATTAAGAATGTCTTCAAAAAGTGATAGACCGTCTTTTAAAACTAAGTTATAAATATGGCACGCATATTTTATATGAAAATGATTAGGAAAAGATGGAGTTAATAGATCTTTTAAAAGTCTCACAACATAATTATTAGAAGAAGCATTATCTAACGTAACAGTCATAATTTTGTCAGTTATACCATAATAATCGCAAACTTTATGAATATTTTGTGCAATAAAAGTTCCAGTGTGCCTATCATCAATATATCTATATGCTAAAATACATTTTTGCATAGACAATTATGATCTATCCAATGACATGTTACAGTTAAATAATCATTGCCGTTAATACTACGGCCTATATCGGAAGTGATAGATACTTTGTCAGGAAAATGATATAATGCATAACGTAAATGTTGTTGATATTCATGTGCAAATTTAAAAACAGCTCTCCAAACAGTTGATCTAGGAAAACCATTAAAAGAAGGATTATACATATCTCTTACGTAATGAATAAAACTAGGAGATGAAGGAAATGCAAAAGGCAAACCCTCCACCATAACTTATTTTGCTATTGATTCCCTATCTATGTGTTTATCGTATTTAGGACATACAATTTCCCCCGTCGTCGGATTAATTTGACCATGTACTTGATCCGGGACACTATGTGAACCTTGTCCCGAATTAGAGCGCATTGGCGCACCCGACTTTGTATTCTCGTATTCATCCCACTTAGCTTTGTGAAAGCCTTGTACATGTCTTAATAAACCTCTCGTCCCACCCTGACCTTTTCCGATTTTAAATTGACAAATAATTTTTCAAATTTTACATCTAACTACTTGATTATCTTTGTCCCTATCAAAAAATAACCATGCAGGTGATTTTAATGGCCGTTATATGGGGCATCGTCTCATACGAGGGGGAATAAGAGGTGTTGCATTTGCAGTTTCAGGCTGAGACTTAGTTTGAGCCTGAGGTTGAGTTGAACTAGTGCGTGTGTCATCTAGATTATCGTCTAAATTAAAGTCTGGTTCAGTTGTAGAATATATCTTATCATCTAATGGTATATCATTAAAAATCAATTTCATCTATATGAGTGTAATCAATCAAATCATCCTGACTAGGAATAGGATGACTAGAAGAAACATCATTGCCATTGTTACCCCTACTAGAAGAAGTACATTTACTCTTACCATTACCCTTAATCATTCGTCTAATTCCTTCCATTTTAATTATGAAAATAAATAATTAAAAATAATGAAATTAAGTGCGATAATTAAAATAAAGTAACAATAATAATTTAAAGAAGGGACGAAGGTACCAAACGTCGACGTGTAATTAGGTTGAAAATTGAAAATTTGCTCGATGGATGATCCTCAAGCTAGTTGCCAACTTCAGTCCCAATTTTTGAACTTTGATACAATTATACAAATGAGCAAATAAAATAAATATTTAGTAGATTTGTAGAGAGATAGATTGAGAGATTGTAGGAAGATTTGGGAGAAAAATGAAGAGAAAATGAGGTATTTATAGTTGTAAAATTAGGTTAAAGTATAAATATACTAACCTAGGGGTTAAAAATAAATATGAAGGAGGTAGGGGATTTATGGGGTAGGGGGCCAAAAATGGCCATCGGAACCATTGCACAACGATCAAAAACTAAATTTGGTCGTTGTTGCAACGATTAGTTTTGCAAAGGGGGAGGGAGTGATCGGGATCGGGACAGGGTTGGGGCAGGGTCGGTTTCAAATCCCGACACCGTAATCATAATTACACTTGAAAAAGGATCTCTATCGACTTAGAGCGCAATCGCATTCCAATTCAAGGTTATGGCACTACTCATACACCTAACCCCCGCCCTCTCTTTTTCCCTCAAAAACATCCTCTATGCTCCTAACATCATCAAAAATTTAATCTCTATTAGGAAATTTCCTAGTGACAATTCCGTATCTATTAAGTTTGACCCTTTTGGTTTTTCTGTGAAAGACCTACATACGGGGACACCTCTTACGAGATGCAATAATGTCGGGGACCTCTGTCATTTCTCATCCAATTCTGCTGCACTTTTCACTCCACATACCTCTCTAACTGCATTTTCTCCATCAACCTAGCATAGTAGACTTGGGCACCCGGGAGCACCAGTTTTTAGTTTTCCTAGAAATAGAAATTTCATTCGATGTAATAATGGGAAATTGACCCAAAATTGTCAGTTTTGTACTTTAGGAAAGCATGTTCGACTTCCATTTAAATCATCTTTAAGTGTTATATTTTCTTTTTTGATATTATTCAGGCGGATTTATGGACATCCCCCATTACTAGCAACATGAGTCACAAATACTATTTGATATTTTTGGATGATTTCTCTCACTTTCTTTGGGTTTATCCCCTAAAATATAAGTCACCAAGTTTACTCAATTTTCCTAGAATTTCAAGCTTATGTTAAAACCCAATTTGAAAAGACCATTAAAATATTTTAATATGATAACGATCGTGAGTTTAACAATTCCTTCTTTCATAAGTTTTGTATGACCAATGACACGGTGTTTCGATTCTCGTGCCCCCCCCCCATACCTTACCTCAAAATGATAAAGCCGAAACATGATTCTTACCATGCTCTTTCATGCATCTATTCCCCCTACCTTTTGGGTCTATGCACTTCACATAGTCACATATCTCCTTAATATATTACCTACCCGAACAATTCAAAATAAAATCCCCATCGAAATTTTATTCCGTCGGATTCCTTCTAATGATCACCTTCAGATTTTTTGGTGTCTATGCTATCCTAATCTCACCTCCACGACACCTCACAAATTTGGACCTAGGACTACTTTGTGCATCTTATTAGGTTTCCCATCGAATTATAGGGGGTACTTATGCTATGATTTGTCCACAAATAAAGTCTCTGTCTCTCATCATGTCACGTTTGAGGAGAACGTCTTTTCCTTTGCCTCCGTCCAAAAATTCCAAGTCACCGACTATAGATTCCTTGACGATTTGGACACCTCCCCTCTCGTTTGAAACGCACTCCATCCCATCACGCCACTGCCCCTACCTTGCCCCAGCCGACTGCCTCACCCACCCCATCAGTCCTGTCTCTGGCCCAACATAGTAGCCCCGTGACGGAAAATCCCGTGATAGAAAACTCCTAATGGAAAATCTCGTCACGGAAAATCCCGTGCCCCCACTGCCCCAAACCCAGCCCCCAGTTCCAGAGACTACCGTCAACCAATGCAGTACACTGCCCTCACTACCTGTGACCCCACCTCCCCGAGCCCAGTCCTAAGTTCCACCACTGACCCACCGCATGGAAACCCGTGCTCAGCATGAGAGTTTCAAACCAAAATTCCACTTTAACCTATCCACTCAAACCATCTCACCCGTACCTAAAAACCCAAAACTAGCCAAGCTTGACCCGAATTAGAATGCGGCTATGCGTGAGAAATTTAATGTGCTCACTACACAACGCACTTGTGATCTTGTCCCTAGGCCAGAGAGGGTGAATGTGATTCGTTGCATGTGGCTATATCGTCACAAATTCAGAGATAATGGTTAACTTAAACGCCATAAGGCGAGACTTGTGGCTAATGGCATGGGCCAACATGAGGGAGTTGATTGTGGTGAGACATTCAGTCTGGTGGTTAAACTAGCAACCATTCGCATTGTTTTGAGCATAGATATGGGAAAGAACTGGTTGATTCATCAACTTGATGTGAAAAATGCGTTCTTACATTGGGTTTGAAATAAATCGTATATATACATCAACAACATGACTTTGTGCATCCAGAGGCTCCTCAATATGTATGTCGTCTCTAAAAGTCACTATATGGTTTGAAATAGGCCCCACGGGCTTGGTATGAGCGTTTTGCCACTTACATCATGCAGATAAGGTTCGTGTGCAAGTAAAAGTGATAACTCAATTTTTATTTTTCATCGAGGTAATGACACTGCATACATTTTACTCTATGTGGATGATATTGTTCTGATTGTCTCATCTGATGTGTTGAAACACGAGATCATTACCTTGCTCAAATCCGAATTTTCTATGCCCAACTTGGGTAAGTTGAGTTATTTTTTGGTGATTTCAGTGACCAGATCAAAAAATGCAATGTTCATGTGTCAGCGTAAGTATGCCGAAGAAATTATTTACAGGGTTAAAATGGCAAACTGCAAGTTCATGCCGACCCCAATCGACTCGAAGTCAAAACTTAGTGCCCATGATGTGGATTCAGTGCTCGATCCTTCTCTATATAGGAGTCTTGCTGGTGTACTTCAGTACATTACTTTCATTAGGACGATATTGCATATGCCGTTCAGCGTGTGTGTTTGTTCTTATATGCTCTCGGAGAGCCCCCGCTTTACCGCTCTTAAACGTATCATTCGGTTCGTTAAGGGTACTCTTGACTATGGTTTACATCTTTATCCATCTGCACCGACCATGCTACTATCGTATAAGGACGCTGATTGGGGCGGTTGTCCAGACACACATCAATCTACTTCCGGCTACTATGTATTCTTGGGTGATAACTTCGGCTCGTGGTCTACCAAATGGTAGGCCACACTTTCCTGTTTGAGTGCAAAAGTAGAATATAGAGGCATTGTGAACGTTGTTGTCGAGATCTGTTGGCTCAGAAATTTTCTTGTAGAGCTTCATTGTTCCTTAAGTAAAGCATCTCTTGTCTAATGTGATAACATATCTGTTGTTTACTTGTCTCATAACTTAGTTCAGCATCAGCAGACCAAACATATTGATATGGATATTCATTTCGTTCGAGAGAAGGTTTCTTGGGTCATGTTCGGGTGTTACATGTTCCTTCTTCCTATCAGTACGCAGATACATTTACTAAGAAACTTCCTTGGTAGTTGTTCCTTGACTTCAGATCCAGCTTGAGCATTCGGCCTCCCCCCGCTTTGACTGAGGGTGTGTGATAGAGATCCTACTCCAAGTGTAATTATGATGCAAGTGTAATTATGTAAAGTAGAGATCCTTTTCCAATTATGTTTTGTATTTTTGTAAACACCTATATATTACATTAATGAGAAGCCTCCAACCAAGGAGAATTACACAATTCTACACTTACGTTATCTTCTGGTGATTAGTAACTAAACAAAAGAAAATTGTCCAAAAAGTATTTATATGTAATCATGAAAAACACCATATAAGTGGGATGGGGCGGGTAGCAGGGGTGAATTAGAGGTGGAGCCAAAAAATTTAATTGATTAGTTCTGAATCACAATTCTTTTATTTACTAAGTTTTGTATATAGATTATTTGTTCAGATTAAATATATATGATTTGAGCTAAAGTCACCTGGTTCTGTCAAAACCATATCTACTACACTGATTCCGCCTTAGGGTGGGGTGGTTGATCAAAGTGTAGGGATTGAAGACGTTAGGGCTGCGGAGGAGATAATTAATTTGAAATGACAGTTGTGGATCTTGTTTTCTATATTCCCAGTGTCGGCTGAATGGTAAAGCAGCCAAAGCAATGGCTTTATGCCCCTAAATTTTTGGGGGCCATTTTCACTAATAATATGTTTATTAATTTTTTTTAGTCGAAAAATAATTACTCCATCTGTCCTGATATATGTGATGCTTTTTGTTTCTCGAGCATGAACTTTGACTAATATTTTAAGATATATTTTCACCAAATTGATATGAGAAAGTTGTAACTTATTAGTATTTTTCATGTAGTTCTCAAATATATAAATTTTGATTTAAAAATATTGAGTTAGTCGAATTCAATTTAACTTTAAAGTTTACTCAAATTAACTCCTGAAAAGCGAGAAGTAACAAATAGATTGGATGGAGAGAGTAGTACTTAAAAGAAAAATAGTATAATTTTAACTAAAAAGGGAAGAAAAACTTATATTTAAATTTATATTTGTTACTAATGTTGATTGCACCGGTTAGAAAAATAGAATTCATAACAAAAATATAGGACAATTCGCACGATTACCCCTATTTTAGGGTGGTCTTTAATTTTTTCTCCTCAAATTGGTGGTCGTTCATTTTTTCCCTTCACCGAAAAAAATGATTGAAAATACCCTTGAGGTTGTGGGTTCGAATCACAGCAGTGTAAAAAAAAATTGTAAGACAAGATTTCACTAGAAAATATGCATATTCAGCCAAAGTTATACATAAATTATATCTCAAGGGGCATAGTTTCTATGTAATTACGCCTCTGAAAATACCTCCGAGGTTGTGGGTTTGAATCCCTGCAGAGTCAAAAAGAAAAAATTGTAAGGCATGATTTCATAGAAATCTTGTCATATGAAATCATACCTATTTGGCCAAAGTTGTATCGAGATTATGTCTTAAGGGGCATAGTTACATAGAAATTATGCCTGAAGACAAAGTTTCATTGAAAAATTAAGATTATGCATTGTTCGGCTAGTTACATAAAAACTATGCCCCAAAGTATTAGCATATCCAAATTTTTCATTAAGAATGTTCGAAAAATAAAAATATAGCGTTCGAGATTTGAACTTGAAACCTCAAAGAAAATACAAAATTAGTACATAATACTTTAACAAAAAGAAAACAAAAAAGAAAAAAGCCAACAGTAAAACAAAGAGAGAGAAATGTCAAATTGAGTGTGGGACCCACATGGTCATGATGCAGAATTGCAGATTTTGCAAAGCCAGCGCTTGGCAATTGGCATTCAAAATAGAAGTGGAACCAGATTATCAACAAGTTTATATCCGCGCGTACAATTGATAAAGCTATTGAGTACAACACTTTAAGGCATACAAATCCTGAAGTTCCAAAATTACCCTCCTAAGAAGCAGACATGTTAACGAAGACACAGACTGCCACTTCTTATATAGGAGAATATAGTATATAACTATATAGTGCCCCCAGGGGCACAGGCGAGTTGGTAAGTAGCAAGGTGATTGTGGTACAACCACTCCGACGTCGTGGGTTCGAATCCGTGTGGTGACAATCTTTGCTGAAATATTACAAGGGTTGTTGCTGGATTCGTGTCCCGTTGGTTCTCTCCCTTGCAGGGCTGCCACTCGCGCATATCCCTCGATTTACATTCCACCTGGCCAAGAGGTCTCTGATACAGGTGGGGGTTTCACCTTCGGGACTTTCCCCTTCACAAAGTATATAACTATATAGTAACCAAAGTCTTGCTGAAGCACGCCTGCAAATTTTACTAATAAGTTAATTACAACATGGGCAAGAGTTGTAACTTTTGGATATAACCTGGTAATTGTGACTTGTGAGGAAACAAAGAGGAAAACTTCTCGTTTTTCTCTCCATCAATGTCATGTTATGTCACGCATTTTGATTGTCAAAGAGTTTAACAAATAAAGACAAGACTTTACAATAAATATATAAGATTTAAGCTAAAATTATTGAATTTTATCAAATTCATAGCTAAAGATTGGTTGCCCCCTATTTGTGTAGCGATAAAAAAAATTAACTTATAATCTTATACATATCATAATATATATATATAATATATCTCAATAAGAACTTGTCATTAAAAATATAATAAGAAGTTTAAGTTAAATTATTTTTAAATTTACAAGTATTTTTTATAACAAACTAAAAAAGAAGTAGAACCACATAATCTGAAAATGGAGAGAGTATTAAATATTGCCAAACTTATAATCGAATATGACTATCAAGATGTAGGCAGATTTAACCTAGCTTAATTAGCAAGAAAACCTTGATGTAACGTGTTATGCTTTGAAATATATATTTTTCCACTTCTAGTTCCAAAGGTGTGCATAATTAAAAAAAAATTACTTGTTCATTGAATCAAGATAGATTTATTATTTTCTTTCAATATATTACACTTATTATTAAGCAACTACATAAAGTACTAGTAGTCAAACTTAGATCTTCAAAGCATAATTAATGAGGTTAATTTAGTTTTATTAACCCTAATAAATATTTTCTTAAGGAGAGTGTCAAGTACTCAACACGAACCAAGTGAAAAGGAACTGAGGGAGTATTAATTTATTTAGTAACTCTTTACATCCAACATTCTACATGACATATTTAAAACCACAACAAATGACATTTTAATACATTATACACACTTTTAGTTTAAGATCACAAGATTGAAAAGTCTTCTTTATTTTTAAAAAATCTGTGTCGAGTCAAACTAAGACATAAATTGAAATAGATGGAGTACAATCAAACCTCGAATTTCATGACTTCTATTGTGAGGTGTTGTTATACATGTGTAACGACATTTGACGTTTAGATTTCATTTAATTGTTATTAGCGAATATTCTCAGAATATTCGTCGTATATTTTGTAATTATGATAAATGTATATTTAAGGTAACTTATGATTCTGATTGTATTAGGAATCAACCTTTGTAAGGTAAGTTAGGATTCATACCATATTAGGAATCAACCTTGTACAGCTATATATATTGTGAATAATGAAATAAATTCCTAAGGGAAATTATTCTATCTTTCATGGTATCAAGAGCCTAAAACCTAAATCCTCATTCCCGGCCGAAATCCGATTTTTTTTTCTGCTTTCACGAAAAAAAAAAAATCTGGTTTCTTCCTCCATATTTCGGCCAAACCAGAAAATTCCCTTCCCTCGACAGGCGGCAACCATGTCTTCCCCCACAAATTTCGTTTCAACCACTGGCACACTTGAAAACCCCTCTCAACGTTCAGTAACTTCTTTTCATCCGGCATTCACCGTTAACAACATCAAGAATTTTATCCCTATAATTCTTGACCAAGAAGACTGTCAATATTCCATGTGGATGGAACTATTCTGCATTCATGCATGTGCATACAACGTGCTCGATCACATTGACGAATCTGTTCCTCATCCCACCGATGTTACAGACTCAATATGGCGTCGTCTTGACGCCATCGTCAAACAATGGATCTACGGCACCATCTCCAAAGATCTGTTATGCACTATCATGAAAACAGGTGCTACGGCACGTGAACTTTGAGTCCGGCTAGAAGAAATCTTTCAGCACAATAAAAATATTCGGGCTGTGTATTTGGAAGAGCAATTCAACAATACCCGCCTTGAGAATTTTAACAACATGTCCGAATATTGTAAGCAACTGAAACTCATAACCGATCAACTATCCAACGTCTGGACTTCTATTTCAGAAACCAAGATGGTGCTTCAACTTGTTGCGGGTTTACCGAAATGTGAATATGACACACTCGCAATAATGATTCAACAAGCCGACCCTCTCCCAAGTTTCAACAAGGCACGTTCACAACTATTGTTGGAAGAAACTAGACGTGCTAAACAAGAGGAACATAATCAAAAGGCGTTAGCGGATTGGCGGATGGCGACACTGCGCCAAAGAAGAACCAAATAGCTCCAACAAAGAAGAAGAAGAAAGAACAGAGCGGCGGAGTTCGTGGCGGTAGAGGTCGCAACAATAAAGGCAAGGGTCGCGGAAAGGGCCAACGCAATGGATCGACAACACCACCATCGACAAAGAAGAAGATGGTCTAACCAAAGAAGAAGCAGCGTGGCCCAACCAGCCAGAACCGGGCCTCGCCAGATGCCCGCACTGACCGCAGGGCCTGGGCCCAGCAAATTTGGTCGATCGGGTCTGTTGGCCCTCGCCTCAGCCACCAGTGCAGCCCACCAAAGAAGAGCCCACTGACATACCAAAGAAGAAGAAATTTATCAAAAGAAGAAGAAGACTGCAGTTTCAGCCAAATGCCCCTCGACCGATTGGGGCTGCATACACCATCGTGAACATTCAACAGCCCGATGACAATTGGTACATGGACACCGGAGCCACATCTCACCTCTCCTGGTCGTCAGGTAACCTATCTCAACTACGTCGGTTAAAGTGTCCTCAATTTATTACTGTCGGCAATGGTCATCGCATTCCAATTGAAGGTTACGGTAACACACACACCAAATATCCACACCCACCTTTCTCCCTAAATCACGTCCTATACACACCTAACATCATTAAAAACTTAATCTTCGTTAGAAAATTCACTAGCAATAATTCTGTGTCTGTCGAATTTGACCCTTTTGGTTTTTCTGTGAAGGAACTCAATACGGGGAAAATTCTTACACGCTGCAATAGTGTGGGAGACCTCTACCCATTCACTCAATCTTCCGCTGTCAGACCGCAAGCACCTCTATCCCTTGCGGCAATCTCTCCCTCAACTTGGCACAACCGACTCGGACACCCCGGAGACCCAGTTTTTACTTTTCTTAGGACTTCTAAGCGTATTCAATGTAATAATGGGAAAATTGCCCAACACTGTCTTTCTTGTCCACTAGGCAAACATACTCGTCTTCCCTTTATGTCATCAAACAGTGTTACTTTTTCTCCTTTTGATATTGTTCATGCTGATTTATGGACATCTCCGATTGCTAGCACTTTGGGTCATAAATTCTATCTAGTATTCTTGGATGATTTTTCACATTTTGTCTGGATTTACCTTTGAAATTCAAATCAAGTTTTTGCAATATTCCTCGAGTTTGAAAACTTCATTAAGACACAATTTGAAAAACCTATTAAATCATTCCAATGTGATAATGGACGTGAATTTAATAACTCGGCATTTCACAATTTCTCGTTCTAAACAAGGCATGGTTTTCCGCTTTTCTTGTCCCTATACTTCTTCCCAAAACGAAAAGGTGAAAGAATTATACGCACCATCAATAACATGATCCGCACACTTCGCTGTTGCATGCACGCCTACCACCACCTTTTGGGTCTATCTTTGTCAAAATGGTAGAATCCCTTCTAAATATTTTACCAACTAGCACACTCCAAAACAAAACCCCTACAGAATCTTATACCGTAGGCGGCCATCATATGATCACCTACGTATTTTTGGATGCTTATGCTACCCCAACATAGCCTCCATCGCACCCCACAAACTTGTCCCTCGCACTCTTCCATGTGTCTTCCTTGGTCTATCTCCTAATCATCGGGGCTACTTGTGCTATGACATTGCTACTCGCAAGATCATCGTCTCCCGTCACGTTACCTTTAACGAGACAACCTTTCCTTTTTCAAATCTCTGGAAATTTCAGACCACCGATTACATCTTTCTCGATGAACCGAGTTTGTCTCCGGTCATCCAAAATCTGTACCAAAGCAGCTCATCGTTCCGATGCCATCGCCGCTTCCAAAGAAGTGTCATATGACCCTCCCAAAGCAATGCTACCACCCACCCAGATCCCACACCACCCATGCCGCACCTGTTGAGTCTAATGCACCACTCACATCGCCTCCACCCAAAGAATCCAAAGAACCTGTTGAGTCTCCTCGCTTCGCAAAGAACACCGCCGCCAACCGGGCCCCGCAGCCTCACCGCCTACCCAAAGAACCAGTCCCGACCTCCCACTGCAGCCCCCTCACCGCATGGAGACTCATGCACAACACGGGATCTTCAAACCCAAGGTTCACTTCAATCTCTCTACACAAACCTTATCACCCATTCCAAAGAATCCAAAACTAGCTAAACTGGACCCCAATTGGAATGCGGCCATGTGCGAAGAGTTTAACGCTTTAACCAAGCAGAACACTTAGGATTTGGTACCTAGATCAGCTGATTTGAATGTTATCTGGTGTATGTGGCTATTTCGTCACAAGTTCAGAGACAGTGGTGACTTAGAGAGGTATAAGGCAAGACTAGTTGCAAATGGCACTAATCAGCAGGAGGGTATTGATTGTGGTGAGACATTCAGTCCGGTTGTTAAACCGGCCACTATTCGGACTATTCTCAGTATTGCTATGGGCTTGCATTGGCCGATTCATCAGCTTGATATCAAGAATGCGTTTCTTCATGGGGATTTGAAAGAGACTGTGTACATGCATCAGCCTCCTGGTTTTGTTCATCCGGCAGCTCCACAGTTTGTGTGTCGTCTCAAGAAGTCATTGTATGGATTGAAACAGGCCCCCCGCGCTTGGTATGATCGGTTTGCGAGGTATCTTCTGCAAATTGGTTTTGTATGTAGCAGGTGTGATACCTCTCTCTTCACTTTTCACCGAGGTAGCAGCACTGCATATTTGCTATTATATGTCGACGATATTGTTCTTACTGCCTCATCTGACGGGTTGAAGAATGAAATCATTGCTCTACTCAAAACTGAATTTGCTATGACTGACTTGGGGAAGCTAAGTTATTTTTTGGGTATATCGGTGACTAGATCTACTGCCAATATGTTCCTGTGTCAGCGAAAGTATGCAGAAGAGATAGTGTACAGGGCCAAGATGGCAAATTGTAAAATTATGCCAACTCCGGTGGACTCAAAATCCAAGCTTAGTGCCAATGACGGTGCGCCAGTTTCTGATCCCACTCTATATCGGAGTCTAGCAGGTGCTCTTCAGTATCTTACATTCACTAGGCCTGATATTGCATATGCCGTTCAACAGGTGTGTCTGTTCATGCACGACCCCCGAGAATCCCATTTCGCCGCCCTCAAACGTATTATCATATATGTTAAGGGCACACTTGACTTTGGATTACATCTATACCCCTCTGCCCCAACCAAATTGCTAGCCTACACGGATGCAGATTGGGCAGGATGCCCCGACACACGTCGCTCCACCTCTAGGTACTGTGTATTTCTTGTGAATAATCTTATCTCATGGTCCGCCAAGCGGCAGGCCACGCTGTCCCGTTCGAGTGCTGAAGCAGAATATCGCGGAGTTGCTAATGTCGTCGTTGAGATCTGTTGGCTCCGAAATCTTCTTTTGGAGCTCCAGTGTCCATTACGCAAGGCGTCTATAGTTTATTGTGACAACATATCTGCTATCTATATGTCTCATAATCCAGTCCAACATCAGCGAACTAAGCATATTGAGATGGATATCCACTTTGTGCGAGAAAAGGTTGCTCGTGGTCAGGTCAAAATTTTACATGTGCCTTCCTCGTATCGGTATGAGATATTTTCACAAAGGGACTACCGCGATGACTCTTCACCGACTTCCGATCCAAATTTTTAGCATTCGGCCTCCTCCCGCTCCGTCTGAGGGGGAGTATTAGCGAATATTCTCAGAATATTCGTCGTATATTTTGTAATTATGATAAATGTATATTTAAGGTAACTTAGGATTCTGATTGTATTAGGAATTAACCTTTGTAAGGTAAGTTAGGATTCGTACCATATTAGGAATCAACCTTGTACAGCTATATATATTGTGAATAATGAAAGAAATTCCTAAGGGAAATTATTCTATCTTTCAGTTGTTATAAACAAAAGTACGAAAAAAATTATTTTCCTATTTTATATGTTATAAATGAAAATAAAATACTTGTTAAATTTAAAATCTCAATTGATTTTCATATTTTATTAATTAAGAATTGAAAAGACTAATACATTACTAAGAAATTCATAACTAGTTATACCATACTAAAAAAGAATTAAAATCTAAGAAATATATGCATTTAAAATTAATCAATTTTTAAAAATTTCAAGATATTGTGTACCAAGGAGGATGTATTTGTTAACCAAAAATAAATAAATAAAAGAGTGAATGTCAAAAAGGTAAACACCGCTAGCGTTTCATTGTGAAGTTATGACTATAATTGATGGACATTCTTTAAATACAATTTTTTTCCATTAGATATCCACGCTTGAAATTTACTATGGGCATTACATTAGTGATGATTATTATAAATATTTTAATATTTTACTTTTATACCTAATATATTTTTTACAAAATATTACTATTATATAATATTTTAGTATGACCGTTATAGAGAGATAATTTTTACAAAGAGTGTGTACTGCTATTATATGTAGAATATTATTATAGAAAGTAAAATATAACATGAAAAATCGATTTTGCAAAAAAATTAGATCGTTACAGTGAAATGGTATTATACGGAATGATTGTTATAGGAGGTTTGACCGTAAAAGAAATCCATTTCTTAACCCGCAATAGGCAACATTAGGTTGGCTTCTACTTACTAAAATGTAGTCATGCCTTTCTATGTTACTGAAAACGTGCTCGCATGCACACGCAAATGACTTTTTCTGTCTTTTGGTGTGTCAAAAGATATCTGTTTTTGTAGTTTAAAAAGAAGGCTTCAATTGAATGCCAGCATCGGTATTTCTTGTCTTACCAAATAAACCTAAGCTCCCTCATCCTATTGCTTTGATGCCCTTTTCTTGCCTCCTCATGTTGATGTTTGTCAAACAAGAATTGTTACATCTTATTCAAATTTTCATTCAGACATACTTCAAGAAAACCACCTCGTACGAGCACATGAAAAATGGAATATGTCGAATCAATAGGCAATATTCAAGCCACTATGTCAATGGATAGACCTCTAAAGATGCTCAAATTAAGCCCATCACCACAACACAAAAACCTTATAAGAGCACCCTTTTTCAATCCATTCTATGATCCAATACAATCGAACAGATCCAGTGGAGATGGGGTGGGGCCTACAACTCAGAGGATTAGTGCACGTGGCCACGAACCAGGGTTTCATTATACTCCTCATAATTCAAGATTTCGTTTTCCTTTTGCTCTTGATGATCCTCCATCAACAAGTGATTGTCACCTTCATTGGCAATCACTTGTTGATGATCAAAATATAATTTCTTTTGCACCTCAAAATTGCTTTAATTTTGACTATGACCCGCACCATCATGCAAAAATACAGTGTCAAAGCACTTACAATGGAACATCAACGACGATGATGAATGTTTATGGTGCTGTCTCCTCCTCTGCTCCTAAACGGTACAGGGGAGTCAGACAGCGCCACTGGGGGAAATGGGTAGCGGAGATTCGCCTTCCTCGCAAAAGAACTAGACTCTGGTTAGGCACGTTTAACACTGCTGAGGAAGCTGCTTTTGCTTATGATGTCGAGGCCTTTAGGCACAGAGGAACAGATGCGCGGCTTAATTTCCCGCATCTCTTCCTCGGAGACGGGGTCCACGGGGACCTGTCTGGTAATAGCATAGACGAGACTAATTCAGCAGCTTCAAGTACTACATCATTCTCGAAAAATCGTTCTACAATCCAACACAATAAACGGCACATCAGACCCGTGGGACAGAGTACCTCTGTTTTAGACGACGAATCAAGGATGTTTGATTTGAGTGGTTTTCATGAATCAACGCCAAAATATACTACTAATATACTACAAGAAAATAGTGATTGTCAGGATTTTACTGATGTGATCCAATTGAAAGAAAGCCTATTTGATAGTATATCAGATAAAAAGTGGGATAGCATGGCTGATCTGTGGGAAAATGTACTTCAATCTGGTTCTTCTGCATTTGAGAATTACAACATCTGCACTAATGATAATTTGCAGCAGCAGCAGCAGAATGATTTCACCATATATAATCAAGGCTTCGGGGACGATTTTTTGCATCGAATCTAAGATTTAAACTTTATATATAGATTCAACCTTTAAAATTCCTAGCGCTGAACTAACTCTATTTTTTAGTTATGGATTTAGAATCTCTTGTTATTTTTATATTTCGACTTCTACATATAAATATCTATGTCTTGTGACAAAAATATTGGTTTCGATTGAATCCATAGTTCAACTATTGTATCTGCCTCTCCATATTATAAGATCACACTTATTCTAAATTCACCTACTCTAAATTTTAAATTCGTTTCTGACTACTTTCCTAACTCCTTGAGAACAACCCGTCGCACACTTTTCTTCTTAGTAAGTACAAAAAAGAACGTCAATATTTTATATTTAGAAACAATTTAACTTTAATATTCACATTTATAGCCACACAAATGTCTAAAGCTTGTTCTAGACCATAAGTTTTGAAGGTCATTTTTTTACTTATACTCCATACCCATTTAAATAGTGACACATAAATTGGGACGGATATAACAGGTTATATATAGTCTCGTGTCTCCCTACTATAATTACAACAACTAATGTACGATATAAGAACTGCAAATAAAAACGATGTCACAATTTCTACTGCATTATAATGTTGCTAGGAATTTAAGAAATCAGGATGAATTATGAAACACCGTATTTCGCACAATATACAATGTTGCTTGACTATCACAATACATTTTCACCGATGATTTATGTTCAACACCCAAATTATGTAAAATTCTCTTTAACCATTTCAACTCACAGACTATCATTGTCATTGACCAATATTCTGTCTCTGCTGATGAGCGAGAGACAATGTGTTGTTTCTTAATTTTCCATGATACGGGTGAATTCCCCGAGGGATATAAACCAACTGAAAAGTGATTTTCGAGTCAATGGACATCCAGCCCAATCCGAATCACACCATTCGTACAACTGGAGATCACAATCTTTTCTCATCACAATGCCTTGTCATGGGTTCTTCTTCAAGTACCACACCACACGCAGAGATGCGTTCCAAGGTGCTTTATTTGATTTCTCCATGAATTCGGATAGAAAATGCACGCAATACGACAATTCATGTCTCGTGAAACTGAGATATATTAGTCTACCGAACAAACGCTAGTATGGTTCCGGATCTCCTAAAGTAGCTCCTTTGGCCAACACCAAATCGTGATTCTGTTCCATATGAGTATTGATTGGTTTAGCTCCCAGTAAATCGGACTCAGAAATTATATCTAAGGCATATTTTCGTTGACAGAGAAACAACCCAGTTGGTCCACGTGCAACTTCAACTCCCAGAAAGTACTTCAGAGGGCCCAAATCCTTCATGTAAAAACATGTGCGGATGTAGTTTTTGAATCGTTCAATGGCACTATGATTGTTTCCGGAGATAATCAAGTCATCCACATAGACTAAGACGTTAAGTTGCATACCTCCCCGGTGCATAGTGAATAGAGAATAATCAGAGTACGACTATTTAAACCCATATTCATCAAAGCACTTGACAATTTCGCAAACCAACCCTTGGAGCTTGCTTCAAACCATACAAAGATTTCTGAAGCCGACATACTTGCCCCGGATTAGAAACACAAAATTCCCGTGGCAATTTCATATAAACTTCCTCTGTAAGCTCATCATGTAAGAAAGTATTATGCACATCCATCTGATGCAACTCTCAATTTGTCGCAGCCACAAAAGCTAGGAAGGTCCGAACAGTTACTACCTTAGCAACTGGAGAAAAAGTTTTGTTATATTCAATTCCTTCCTCTTGTTTATTTTCAAAGATGACCAAATGAGCGTTATATCACTCGATTGTGCCATTAGAGTTGTACTTAATTTTGTACACCCATCTACATCCGAGTGTTTTCTTATCTGGTGACAAAGTTTCTAGTATCCATATTCCATTATCCTCGAATGCTTGGATCTCTTGTCGCATGACTACTTTCTAATGTTCCTTTTTCATTGCCTCCGAAAAGGGTTTTGGTTTGATTCCGTTTGTAATTGCTGCAAGGAACCTTTGGTGCTGCAGGAAAAAATTATCACAGGATATATAGCTATATAAAAGATAAGGTGCACCGGAGGATTGCTGAGGATCGGGCGGGTGAGCTAGTGGACTTTGTTTCCTGAAAGGTTTAGTGGCGTAACACGTAGCCGGATTGATTCATGCTTTGACTTTTACCTTGACCCAGTCGTTCGTCTAGGTGCATTTTGTTGGTACGGATACCTTGCGGCTGTACTTCCTCCATGTTATCTCTATCTAGACTGGCTTTTGTCCGGTCTAAATCCTGTTGATCCGTAGGTTCGATATTCAGTGTTTGTACTCCATCCATCTGAGTTTCATTTTTACCTATATTATCAGTCTTGTCTTCTTCAAAGTTGTGTTGGTTTATTCCTCCCTCCGTTTCATCCACATTAACATAACTTTGTTCTGGAGATTCTCCTTCGTTTTGGTATTGATGTCGGTTAAGTTGCCCTGTCCTACAGTGAAGGGGAACTTATACCAAAGCAGGCATCCTTTTTGTTCTTTTAGTCTCATAGAAATCCACATATCTTTAAGTCATACAATCTCCAACCATTCTTTCCGTATGGGTATTCCAAGAAGACACGCATACGACTCCGACTCTCAATAATGAACCTTTTTCATCGGCTGAGCCTCCACCCATTTAGTGAAGTAATCGGTAGCCACAATAATGAAATTGTGGGTGAATCTTGCCGATGAGGTCCATAGCCCATCATCTGAAGGGCCACGATTTTACGACTGGGTGCAGCAACTCGGCTGGTACCCGTTGGATTGGTCCATGTCTCTAACATTCTTCGCATCATTTTGCATACTGGAAGCAGTCAGCTGTGATGGTAGGCCAATAATAGCTGTGGCAGTAGATCAACCACTTCATCGCTGGCCCCGCTCTGTGTGATCCACATACTCCTTCATGGACCTCTCCCATGACCCTCAAGGCCTCTGCTTTGGCAATGCACTTGAGTAGTACTCCATTCACGCTCATTTTATAGAGGTCATCGTCAATGAGCACATATTTCAAGGCTCTTCTTTTGACCTTGAGGTCTTTGCAACTAGAGGGGTCTTTTAGGTAGTCAATTAGTAACTGCCTCCATGAGTCGATTTGATCAAAGGCTAACACTTCGGCTGGCAGTTCGTCATACTATAAAGTGAGTAGAGTCTTTCTAAAGTCGGAAGCTTCTTGCGCTAAGTCGTTAGCCTCAACATTCATGTCTCTGGGAAAATGACTTAATGTAGATAATGTGAACCTACTAAATAACCTGCTAGCCGTTTCGTAACGGGCCAACAAATTCGGATCCTAGAAGTCATATTCCACGGCCAACTGCTTGATAACCAACTGAGAGTCTCCATGAATCTTGATGTATTTTTCTTTCATAGAGACTAGGAGTTAACATAATTATTCTAATTCAAAATTTTAGATAGTTAATATAATTTCCCGATAAAGGATTAGTTAGTTAGTATAATTTTTTTATAAAGGATTACCTAATTAATATTACATGTTAATGAATAATTTAAACATTGTTAATACAGATACGACACCTCCATGGATCCCAAACTTCATCCGGAGCCCATCGATACATCAGTACTTTATTTACAGGATAATCATATGTCCGAGCTATTATGAACTGGCGAGATATGTATGAGTTCGTTGTTACATCCCCGTAAGGTGGAACATGCGTAGGAGCTTTTAGCGAGTCGGCCCTCACATTTCTGCTCTATATCAGACGGTATCTATCGTTGCGTCGCTGCAAGTCGGGTACAATATGATCGGGCTCTTGTGATGGTCATGGTTGAGCGATAGCGATTGGAGACCCACACCTTTCATCTCCGCACTAGTGAGGCCACTATCACGCTTCAGGATGTGGAGGTCATGTATGGATTATGGGTAGATGGACTCCTATTCCACACTGAGAATCCTCATTAGGAGTCGACATTAGGGCAGGAGTTGACTAGACTCACTGGATACACGCTTCAGTTGGGTGATATCCATGGATAGAGTCGGATGTCGATGTCTTCCTTCTGTGCTCACTTGCGCCTCATAGATATGCAACATCCTATTCCAGATAACACACATCAGGTGGATGTCAATCGTCGTGCCCGTCTATATTTACTCATCATATTCGAGGGTAGCATATTCCCTAACACATCAGGTTCTCATGTGAGCTTAAAGTATTTGTTATTTCTGAACGATTTGGACCAGTTGGGATGTTACAGCTGGGGCGATGCTGTTCTGGCTTACTTGTGTCGATCACTATGTCGAGCGTCTATGGGCGATATGAGTGATGTCGGTGGATTTCACGTACTCCTCCAGGTAAGATATTTAAGTGTGTGTAATTTTATTATAAATATAGCTTTTTAAAACGATGACTAATAAAATATTTTAATGACCCTTTCAGTTATGGATGTGGGATAGGATGATGCCTTTTTAGCCCGTAGCCGCGCACCCTCAGTCTGACTTCATTGCTGATGGCATTCGCTACGCACGAAGATGGACATGAGGCATATCCCGAGATGTGGATACACACCACAGTATTCTTCCGTTCAAGGATCAGCTTGATCATATGACGGAGGACATGGTAAAATTATTTTATTTTACATTATTATCTTTTATTTTTACTATTTTTGTCT
This sequence comes from Anisodus acutangulus, assembly GCA_029783415.1. Lineage (NCBI taxonomy): Eukaryota > Viridiplantae > Streptophyta > Magnoliopsida > Solanales > Solanaceae > Anisodus > Anisodus acutangulus. The sequence goes on from CM056511.1 coordinate 9,677,610, forward strand.
TTATTGTTCACTAATTTTGGGTAATTTGTTTTTCAGTCTTTTATATGGAGGCCATATGTTCGGTTTTTGGATCAGTTGCCAGTATTTTGCAGGGCTAGTGAATCTGTGTGAATGTCGCGATGTTCGTTAATACAATTGGAGATCGTTATGGATCACGCGCCCCACCGTTTCTTACGATAGTTTCGGCATGTACAGAATATACCTAAACCGATTGTTTGGGAGCATAACCATTATACACGGGACGAGCGTTCGACTGCCACTGATACATATCAGGCCTTTATGCATACCCAAATCGATCGTTGGGCTCAGAGGCTGGAGACTACAGTAGTGGTTAGACATACAACTCTGATCGATGTTTACATAGAGTGATACCGATAGATCACAAACATCTTGATAGGAAACCCCGAGAGATGTGATCCAGATGGCCGAGGATATGCAACACTTATGGTACATTATGAGGTGTTGGTAAGTTTACCGCACTTAAACTTAATTAATTGTCTGAATTATTACGTTACAGATTTATTTAATTATTAATATTTGCAAACAAATGCAACTATGGACAATACAGACGGTGCGTCGGTTAGGAGTACAACATATGCCTATCCCCGAGTGCACGAGATTTGCTACCCAGATCGTTCAGGTAGCCAAATCGGGTATCCAACAATCACAGAAGGTCAGACGTATGCATGAGCATGTTCCAAAGGTCCTGTATGAGGCAGCAGATGGTCGTGGTCGTGATCGTGATCGTGAAGGCGGTGGTGATATAGATAGTGGTGGCAGAGGAGGTTGAGCCAGATGGGATGGTGGTCGAGGGGAGGTGACCGAGATAATGGTAGTCGAGGGGCTGGTGACCGAGATAATGGTAGTCGAGGGGCTGGTGACCGAAGGGATCGTGGCCGAGGGGATCATGGCTGAGGTGGTGAGGGTAGATGCCTCCATCTAGTAGATGAGCCTAACGAGCATGCTCCTGTTCTCGCTCCAGCATAGCAGTATCATTGACTTTAGATGTCTCGTCAGCTTCAGGCCGCCCGTCGACTTCTTATCGATCGTCGACACCTCTATATACGCCGGTACAACTATTTTTAGATCACATACATTGGGATTCATATGATGCATCATTCTTTGCGCAGCCGCCAGTTCGTGATCCACATGGTGAGCGGCCAGTTCGTGATCTACATGGTGGCAAAGAGCTGGAGTACGACTTCTCATTCATAGACTTTGAAATTTTTCAAATGCCAGAGGTAAGTGTTTAAAATACTTATTTTAATAAATTAAAATACTTATACTGATTATTTCATAATTTTTCATATCTTAGAATTCATCTCCGGCTACGGCTCAAGCCATTCAGGATCCCATTTATGAAACTGTTTCGGATCCTACACCAGACCCCTTTCAGGAGCCCGCTCAGGATCCCTCTCAGGAGCCCGTCGACACACATATTTGATTTTTTACCAAAAGATAATGTATTAAATCTAAATTAAAATTAATACTAATTGTTATATATTATTTCAGGTTCATCCTTCTGCAACCCGTCTCCTGACTGTACTGATGAGATTTTGACCGTACATAGTAGTTCACGCAATCCCAAGAAGAAGCACATTATGCTCAAGGGTGCAAAGACGGGAAGAGAAAATGATCATGACATAGAGCATCCTATTATTAAGAGGAGAAAGGGGGAGGAGATGATGGTGAGGGTGGTGGGAATCGCTTTAGGCCTAGGGTTACTCTTAAGCCTACCGTATGTGGGAGTCATTAGATATTGTGTATATATAATTAAGTTGTACAGTTTAAGTTAATATTATATTTTTGCGTATTATTTTTAATGATAATTAATTATCTTAGTCTTTATTATCGTTTATTAATAACTCGTGCGACGTCCTAAATTAATTATGAAAAAAATCTCGACATATTCGAAATAAAGTAATGTCTTGACTAAACAATAAAACTCTTAATTAAAAACCTTAAACCTAATGATAACAAGTTTTCAAATAAAACTTACTTCGGGCACTTTACAACCCCTAAAACGACGATCTGAGTGTTTAGGTATCCTTGATGTATTGAGCCTACATTATTGTTCACAAAAAAAAATATCAGGTTCTATATAAATATTGACATTCCAGAATCTTGAGACATGACTAATCTTTGATCGAAGTATGAAAAAACGTAAATTTCAAATCTTTGAAATTATACAAAATGTTGGATAAAATTGATATATCCTATTGCGCAGGAATTTCTTACACAAAAAGAGTTAAATGTCCCGTTACATTTAATTCTTTTTGTGCAGAAAATCCCGCTCAAAAGATATTAATGTAACTTTTTTTTTTTTTTTGGATATTTTAGTTCAATAACTCACGTTTTGGTTCATTTAAGTTAGGAACTACTTTTTATCCACTGTCCCCATAGACTCTCCATGATGAAAGCCCATGCGTGATGTAAGTGGATTGCTCTGAATAAAGAGCCAAATATCTCTTATCATTTTGGACAAATTTTATTAGAAATATCAAAAGGAAATCTAAAAATTGAAATCTGATTGGTGGCTACAATTGACACAGCTCATACTTTGTCTAAAAAAATTATCTTATCAAAGGACACTCTATTTTGTTTTGTCTCAAATGACAGTAACACCCCATAATTTCTCACAGTATATATAAGTGCCCAAACACTTGTTACTCTCACACTACTAGTAGTACTACCAGTCCAAGAATCATTTCTTAAATCTTTAGCTAACAATTTAGAGAAAATACAATTTCTTATATTCATGGCTCTCCAAGCTGTTGCACTAGTTCCTTTTGCATTCTCTATTCCCAAGGAGGTTTGTATTCATTTTTACTTTCTTCGTCGGATTTCCAAAGGCAAACACGGATTTTATTTTGATTTACATTTTTTTATATATTTTTAAAATATTTTAAATTATTAATATTGTGAGTTATAATACTTTTACGTAATTTTTAAATTAAATATGTAACATTTATTTTTTTTAAATTTAAAATTTTATGTCTGAATTCACGTTTAAAATTAAAAAATTTGATTCTTGAATTCAAATTGTGCCACATATTGAAACGGTGAGAGTACTTCTTAAGTCAACTACTAAATCTGAACTTCAACTAATTATTTCTTTTCCTCATTTCTGTTATGTTGCAGGTGAAAGTTAGTGCAACTTTGAAGGATTCTAGTCTCTTTGGAATTTCTCTCTCAGACCATGTTAAATCTGATTTTGGCTCTTCACTCAAAATCAAGGTACCTAGATGTATATTTTCAAAAAGAAAAAAAGTTAGAACTGTTTTATGAAATAGGTTCCAATGTATCTAAATCGGAAGCTTCCAAATTGACTCATTTTTCACGTATATGGTCACTTAACTTTATCTATTACTGTAACACTAAAGTCACAATTTCTTTTAATCACATTACAGTAACTCAACTTTACATACTATAATAATAAATTTAGTGACCACACGTGAAATTCTATAGATAGGTTCAAAGTAAAGGAATTTCACAATAATACTCTTTTGTCAAGTCATTATAACACAAAAGTCACAGAACTCTTTTTTTGGCACGTTACAATAGCTGAAGTTTACATACCACAACTCCTAATTTAGTGATCACACGATGAAATTAACATGTTTCGTTTTCATTACAGAGTCAAAGAAAGTTGTCCCTCGGAGCTGTTAGGGCCGAAACAATGGTTGCATCTCCAGGTGTTACCTATTCTCCCGTGACAGGAAAGAAAACATTACGAAAAGGGTGTGTAGTAATCACTGGAGCCTCATCAGGATTAGGACTAGCCACAGCAAAAGCTCTAGCTGAAACAGGAAAATGGCATGTAATTATGGCATGTAGAGACTTCCTTAAAGCTGAAAGAGCAGCAAAATCAGCAGGCATGCCTAAGGAGAACTACACCATAATGCACTTAGACCTTGCGTCCCTCAACAGTGTCCGCCAATTTGTCGATAACTTCCGGAGATCCGGGAATCCTCTTGATGTGTTGGTTTGCAATGCAGCTGTTTATCAGCCTACTGCCAAAGAGCCCTCATTCACAGCTGATGGATTTGAGATTAGTGTTGGGACTAACCACCTTGGTCACTTCCTTCTTTCAAGATTGTTACTTGAGGACTTGAAGCAGTCTGATTACCCTTCAAAGAGACTCATCATTGTTGGTTCCATTACAGGTAATTAAAACTACCAATGGCAGATCCGACTATGGTTTCACAGGTTTCATAAAACCCATTCACTACCGGAAATAAAAACAGAAACTGGAATTATGAACTTCGTCACTAATCCGTCATTGAATTTCTCGTAGTTAATAGAATTTATTGATAATTCGTCACAAAATGGAAGGGCTTTTTTCATTTTTGACCCGTTGGCTGAAACTAATCACAGGCGCTAGCCGAATATACCAAACATATATGTTGATTATGTATATTATATGTATACAACATGTATGTTATGTATATATATCCTTAATATACATCCCATACATATGCGCTATTTTGTAAATTAGATCACCGAAAGGCATTGGACTGTAATTATCTCTAAATCGAATTAGCGACTAATTTTATTATTTAGCTACATAATGTTTCCGTCACTGATTCCTATTTTTAGTAGTGATTGTTTTGCTTATTAATTCTGTTTTTACGTGCAAAAAAATAAGTATACACAGAGTTGGTATGGATTTCAGAACTCATTCTCTCAAGTCAGAACCAACATAGTCTAATTTCTGGATGGAGACCAACTAGTTTGTTAAGTCAATTTGATTGAGAATACGAGTTTACTACTCTTTTCAGTTGGAGACTAACCTTGTTACTGAAATCAAATCACTTGTCAGGGAACACAAACACTTTGGCAGGAAATGTACCTCCAAAAGCCAACCTTGGGGACTTGAGGGGTTTGGCGAGGGGGCTCGATGGGCTTAACAGCTCCGCCATGATTGACGGTGGCGACTTTGATGGCGCCAAAGCGTACAAAGACAGCAAAGTTTGCAATATGCTCACTATGCAGGAATTCCACAGGCGATACCACGAGGAAACTGGCATAACATTTGCCTCTTTATACCCTGGCTGCATAGCAACAACAGGGCTATTCAGGGAGCATATCCCCTTGTTTAGGCTCCTTTTCCCTCCATTCCAGAAGTTTATTACCAAGGGATTCGTCTCCGAGACTGAATCTGGAAAGCGACTTGCGCAGGTAATAATCACTGAACTTTGACCACTATAGCAGTAAACTTATTAAACTATTTTTTGTCACACTAAGGAGTAGTGTGGTTGCTGGTTAGACATGTATTAGTTATGCAAAGTTTAGTTATTTCATCTTCTATCCTGCATAAAATACTATATAAGATCCTTCATAACTCATACATGTATTAGTTATGCGGATTCTAAATTGCACACCAAACAACGTATTTGGTGTGTTGAATTTTTAAAAAGAAAAAGAGTTAGGAAATATGGTAAAAGTTATGCATGACTTAATACATGAATAAATCACCCCCTAACCAGCGACCAAACGACCCCTAAAGTAACTGAACTGTATATGTGCATCACCAGTAGTATAGTTCTTGTAATAAAGCCGACAGCCTAAACTTAACAAGAAAAAAAAGATTTAACATAAGATGTTTGTTTCTTTTGTACAGGTTGTGAGTGATCCAAGTCTTACAAAATCAGGTGTGTATTGGAGCTGGAACAAGAATTCTTCTTCTTTTGAGAATCAATTGTCAGAAGAAGCAAGTGATGTAGAGAAAGCCCGTAAAGTCTGGGAAGTCAGTGAGAAACTCGTCGGTTTGGCTTAGTTTTTGCGGACTGACCTTAACCTTCAACAACAAGGCAAACAAGAAACGGGAGTTGATGAGATAGAATTTGAATCGAGATTCTGTTTAGTTGTAGAAAAAGTTGTTCACTTTGTAAAATTTTGAGTTAGGAATAAGTATCACTCACCCTGTTTTCTTCTGCACGAAAAGTTCTAGCAATTTATTTCCAGTATGAAAGTGATGGCCATATGCATTTTGATTCCTTATTTTCCTTCATTTGTATCTCAATTTGCAATCACTGCGATAAAACATGAAGTAGCAACCGACAACTTTTGATGTTAAACAAAAAATCCGTCGCTAATCCTATTTGACAGATTAGATTTAATGACGGATTAGTGACGATTTATCAAAAAATTCTGTTGACTATGGGTTATTGAATGACAAACTAGCAACAAAATTTGGAGTTAATTCCTCCTATTTTTGTTAATGGATCATATCACTCTATCTTTGCCAAGTTAATTGATCATGAGACAGCAAGTTGGATTATCCCTTGTTTTGTTAGTATCAGGCTAATATATCCGGCCAAGGATGAAATTTTAGATGTCATACGCATTTCCAAGATACTTTTTCCAACTCCAAAACAGAGTTTCAAGGGTTAAGATAATTTTTGGTCATACATTGCAAAGACATTTGATAAATTAGTTTCTTGTTGTTCTTGAATACAGTAGGGATACTTGATAGTATCTCCAGAATCCGAAAAGCAGGTTAATCCCGTGCATGTTTTTGTCAAGTTTTTTTTTCTTTCAATATGATAGTTCTCCTCCGTTTCAATATAAATGTCTTACTTTACTTTTTGATCTGTCCCAAAAAAAATCTCTTTCTAACAATTCAAATATTCTTCATGACAAGTTTAAAACCACAAGATTCAAAGGACATTTTAATACATAACACACATCTTTAATTTAGGATCACAAGATTCAAAAGTCTCATTTTATTTCTTAAACTTTGTGTTAAGTCAAATTAAAATAATTAAAAAACTTACGAGGGAGTATTTGGTAGGCCCTTGGACATAAAAAAATATGAGATAACATGAAAAAAAGTTAAATCTTGTGAGAAAACACTTCCATTTTAAAAACTGATCAAAACCACTTTTCAAACTTGAAACTCAATCTTTAATTTTTTTCAAAAGTTCAATCCAATGTAACCAAACTACAACAAAAAAAAATGAAAAAACGAAAAAACAAATTCATGGACAAAATGGCTCTTAATGTGCTATGATTCCAGCACCAGACATTTCATCAAGTCCTATGGTTCCTGAGTGTCCAAGTTTTATTCCCCCCCTGTGCACTATATATAACAAATTTGATATCACAAGGAGCCAAAATAATATACTTCGCACTTACAGGTCTAAAAATCGTGAAGTTTCGTGGTCACTTTGAAGGGGGGAAAATCAGATCATACAAAGCGTTCACTCTCGAGATTCATATTGCTCGATAAATATCTTTAGCCCCGTCGTTTGAAGAGCTAAGGTCGATTGCACAGACAGAAAGTTCACAAAGCTGAATCATTGTTGATGCTTCATTTATTTTTCAAGTTATACACAAGTAGAAGAAAAGTACATGGAAGAAACCAAGCTAAAACAAACTAAGGGGAACCAAAATAGAAGAAACACAAAGAAATATCAAAATGGTGGAGAATTGATTTAATGAGAAGTATTCCAATCAGACCAATTAGCTTCACTACCAACTCTGGGAATGCTGTTAACTCTGGAATACATGTCCACTTTGAAGTTAGCTCCACACATTACCCCTTCACTATCTATCCTTGGCATGGCTCTCATCTTGTTCATTGGGTGCTCAAAATTCATTAGTCCTTTCTCACTATGGAACATACAACCTGTCCATTTCATTCCCAAAATAATTAAGAGGTATTCAATTAAACCAAATAGATGTATCAACTAATCAACAGAATTCAAGAACTGCCTTGTTAAACAACATAAATATCATAATGTAAAAAAGAAATGTAAGGTGGCGAAATTCATAAAGGATTTTTTTTTCAAGTGAACATGTCAGTTGTCACAAGCTTACTCCTGTTTTTTTGATTTTGGATAGTATTTTTGAAATTAAAAGATATTTTTGGCCGGTAATAATAATTACTATCAATTCGGCAATAGTCTTACTTCATGCAGTTTCTGCTTTCTTGTTGGCTTGGCGGTGCTTTCCTTCCTCTATGGAGAGAAGACCCCCAGACACAACACTTACTACGGAGACGAAGAATTAAATTTATCATTATATTTATTTCTTTTTCTATTTCTTCTTTCAAGTGTAGGATAACCTTAAGGGGCTGGTTTTTTTCTACCAATATGGGCTCTTACTTCACCATCCCCGATTGATCTACAAGGTTCATAACTATTCTTTTTGTTATATGAGGCTTACCTGGCTAACATTTAGATCTGGCTCAATCATTTTCCCCCTTCGACATCCAACCCCACTACGCCAAAATATTTCATTTATTAAGTGCAAGTACAATTTTTCTTTTTGAAAATAAGTATATATACACTAAGCCGCTAGGATAACACAAGTTAAACATTAGTAATTCTTGAAAGCTTGATTAGGACAATTAAGTTGATACTGCTGACACAAAATCTTGTGTACGCCACTGCTTAGACTAAAAAACGTGAAATTCCTTGTAAATGTTACCTGTTGGAAAGGGTGCAAATGACTTTGCACATCCAGCTTTAATGACCTCTAAATCATCAGAAATCACCACAGATCCATCAGCAGAAATACCCCAAAATAACTTCACCCCACCATCTGAACCCTGCAATTTTACAAAATAGAAGCAAAATTAAAACTTTTCTTTCAACTCTAGAAAACGCAACTGGTTACACAAATTAGAGAAAATGACAAAAATGATCCCTTATGTTTGTGGTAGATTCAAATCAGCCTATAAAGTACGCTTCAACAATTTTGTCCTTTAAATTTGCCAAAGTGAGCATAGAAAAATAAAACAGCCCAGTACACAAAACTACACGGGATTCGGGGAAAGACCACCCGCTAAGGGGTGTGATGTAGACCGCCCAGGGTGTGATGTAGACCGCCCAATCTAATACAAGTATTAGTGACTGCTTCCTGTTAAAAGTCATCATCAAGTTAATATCATCAAGTTAATATCCAAAACAATGGATAATCAATCTAGAATGTTCAAGTAGTTCTAGAGAGTTAAAAAAGAACTTTAGGATGAAAGTTCTAGAATGGAGTCTAGAAAGAATAATTCTAGAAATAAATAGAAGAGTGATTCTAGAAAAATGTAGCGAAGAATATTCTAGAATAAAGTAGTAATTAAGTATCCTAACTAGATACTTCTATCACCACCTATAAATAGAAGTTGTCTATTTGAGTTGTAATCAAGTGAGTAAGAAGTTCTCAAGAACTGAGAGCAAGTCTCAAGTGTGCATCCAAAAAGTGTTACTTTTTAACAAGTGGAATCAAGAAAAGTGTGTGTAAATACTTAAATAAGCTTAAGGTGAGTGTCAAGTGTTGTAAAAATAAAATAGTAAGAACTTGATATATATTGTGGTCAAGTTATAGTGATCTAAGTCTTGGTGTAATTATTTTTACAATAATAAAATAATTATGTTTTTCACGTGTTGTGTTGTCTAACACTTCCACGGTTTGAAAAGTGAGCACTTTTTGTCTCCATTCAATATTCACCAAAATAAACCTGTCCCCGAATATAAGAGACCATGTTTGTCATTTTCTCCACAAATTAATAGAACTAGCAAGTAATAAAATACATACCAAGGCGACAAATACAGTTCCAGTCTTACTGTCATAGATAACAAAAGCATAGCTTCCTTCAAAATCCTTAATAACTTGGTCAGCAGGATAAGGTCCCCTGTCTCTCAGTGTCCTATAGGCTTCTATCACTAGCATGGCTTCATTTGTACCTTTTGATGATAGCCCATATTGTTTTATTTGTGCACATAAGTTGTTCAAGCTCCCCAAGAACAAGCAGTAAATATCATCATAGCCACAAAACAACCTACAATAACAACAATTGTGCCTCAATTTCAAGAAACTGATAAAATTAGTGTCACATGACCAGGAGGTCATGAATTCAAGCCGTGGAAATAGCTTCTTGCAGAAATGTGGAGTAAGACTGCGTACAATAGACCCTTGTAATTCGGTTCTTTTTCGGACTTCGCGCCTAACGGAAACTTAGTGCACGAACTGCTTTTGTTTTGTGCCTCAATTTCAAGAAAGTTAGGGATCATTTTTCACTGTTGTTGGTCCATTTAAACTTATCTCAGTTAAATATTATAAAAATAAAGATAACACTGAAACTATAAATTAAAATCACTCTAATTAATCATATTTTCAACTAGAATTTATGAAAATAACCTAAAAGGAGTTCGGTGCACGAAACTGTTCATGGAGGATCTAAAAAAGGATGGGTGATCCGAGGCAGAGCCAAAATTTGAAGCTTGTGGATTCAAAACTCCCATTTTTTAAGTTTCCGAGTTCTAAATTAATAAATTGTGCATATTCAACGAATTTTTAAATAAAAATATAAGATTTAAACTAAAATTATTGTTATTAAAATTTAAAGCTTATGGATTCGGACTCTCTTTTTAAGATTATTGAATTCTAAATTAATAATTTATACATATTCAAATTCATTGTAAATAAAAATATAAGATCTGAACTAAAATTATCGTGTTCAAATTTAAAGTTTATAAATTTCAGTACTCCCGAATTCTAAATTAATAATAATTTATATATATTCAATAATTCTTTTTAAAAAATATATAAAATTTGAACTAAAATGATTGCGCGGAACACGTAAGCGAAGCGTTAGCTCCACCCGTGACTTATACAACATTACATTTGTATGAATCTTATTAGAAAATCAAAACAAAAAAAGAAGGAATACTTTTAGAGTGCAATAATTTACCTTTGTGTATGATGAAACAAGGAATTGCAGTGAGGACGAACAAAAGCAAGAGCAGCAGCATCTCCAAAGCAAACAGATGAGGTGTCTGAAGGGTGAGCAGATAGGAATTTTTCAAGTGTTTCTTCAGGAAGTAAAGACCTTCTAGATGCAGGGCTATTTAGCTCATCAGGTGGATGAGCAAATGCCTTGTGAAATATCGCCAACATTTTTTTTCTTCCAAAATTCTTTGGTTAGTGCAAATATTTAGTTGTTGAAGATGTGAAATGGGAATGAGATAGTTCCCTATTGTTGTGTTGTATATATATACATATATATATATATGGAACTTTTTAGCTCGTGTTTTGATAGTTACCGGAGGCTAAAGATGAAGTTGTCAATTTTATCTTGTAGTGGTTGGAATAGACATGGTGTTGAGAGGGATGGATAAGGTTTCTCGTATTCCCATGTGATGTCTTTATCCCTATTTTTTTTTTAGGAAAGGAATCAAATATTAGTTAATTTTGTTCTTCATTAATAAAAGTAGTTAAATGTATTTTTACCGTTATAAATTGAGTTTAAATATACCCCTATTATTAATAAAATATTTAAAAATATCTTTTTTTAAAACATGTATTCTGAAAATTTAATTTTTTAATTAAAAAATTTGTAAAGTATTTTTTAGAAAAAATAAAGTGTCCTAAAAATATTTTAAAAAAATTGGATTAATTCTAAAAAAATATCTGCAAAAAAATGATTTAAAAAATATTTTCCACATTTTTTAATCAAAAAGTTCATTTTTTCAGAATATATTTTTTTTAAAACAAGTTTTATAAAATAAAAAAAATTATATTATTAATAAAAGCCTTTTTCAGATTTATTTTAATTAAAAAATTAAATTTTAAGATTATTTAAAAAAATTATCACGTAGGCACCACATAAAATAAATTAAATATCAATATAATATATTAAAAATAAAGTGTATTAGTGTGTATTTTCCTATATAATATGTGTATAATTTTGGTGACATGTAGTAAATAAATGTGTAAAAATGACATGTAGCATATTTAAAATAAATCTGGAAAATGACTTTTATTACAAATATAAAACAAATTGATTTTATAAAACTCATTTTTTAAAAATATATATATATTCTGGAAAATTGGACTTTTTGTACTGAAAAATATTATTTTTTAAAATCAGTTTTTTTCAAATTTAATTTTTCAGAATATATTTTTTAAAAGGGATATTTTTTAATACTTTCCTAACGGTAGGGGTATATTTCACCCCAATTTGTAACGGAAGAGGTATATTTGGCCTTAACTTGTAACAGAAGGGGTATATTTGATTACTTTCGCTAACGGGGGATAAAATTAACTAAAAAACTAAAGTAGAGGAATATATTTGACCCTTTTCCCTTTTTTATATACATACAAATAAAAGAATATTTACATTATCAGATTACTTAAAAATAAGTATATCTAATTATTAATAACAAATAATTAAAAAATGAAAAAGGATAAAGAATAATATCCCTCACATAATAGAAGAAATAGTTTAAATTTGATACATTTAATTTATTGGATCATTAATTGCATTTAATGTTAAATTTCAGGATAAAATACATTTCTTTTACCTATTGGACTGTAGTTGTCCTTAACATTAATTTTTCAATTAAAAATGTCTCACTTTAACAAAATTATAAAATTCCATTAATGCGGCTTTAACAAATGGGTGACACCGATTTATTGATTTACATGACTAATAAAAAAAAACTCGACATATTCTGTTTAACGCAAAACTAAATGAATTTGGTGACGGAATGAATTCAAAAGACAATAATGTCTAATTCGTTTGAAACTGTACTTTTATTAAAATCGTGCAAACAAGCTTGAATCAATTTCAGATCTAGTTTTAATCTAGCTTCTTCATCCTTTCACATCGGTAGATACTTAGAATCAAGCCCCAATAATTCTGAACAAAAAAGGTGGATGAGTCATGTTATTTATGAGTTGGATCTGATATCACATGGCCCGATAAATTAGTAATATTTATTTAATTAAAATCACATATATTATCTCATAATTTGATAATTATAGACATTTTAATCGAAAAGGACATTAAGATTAAATAAGTGAAACTAGAGGAAATTTATATCATTTTCAATAAGTTAGGAACATTTTTCCCTATTTTATTTAATAAATAAGACATAAATGTATTATAATAATTACAAAATAATTATATTTAATAAGAATAGTATTAACTGGTACTACTTTAAAACTATTTTAAGTAAAAAATTAAGTTTCTTTGACAATACAAAAGGTTTGTTACTTTATCAATAAAAATAGATTAAATTCTTATACTCTCCGTTTCAATTTAAGTATCTTACTTTTTTTTAATTTGTATTAAAAAAGTGACTCTTTTTATATTTAGTAATTTTTCTAATTCCGCAAGTTCAAGACCATGAAATTTAAAAAGACTGCACACATTTTTAATTTAAAACTATAAAATTTTAAAATTTTCTTTTATTTTTTAAATTTCGTATCAAATTAAATTAAGACATTTAAATTAAAACGAAGAAAGTGTAAGAATAATGTATAAAAATCTACATGATTAATATAATATATATTAAGTAAAGATCCTTATCCGTTGTTTAGTACTTTAGTTCCTTTTGTTCTTCGTTCCTCCAAATATTTTATTTCTAATTATAGTTTTGTGAAGCTTTGTGGCGGCGACTGCGAGGGCGGTCAGCCAAATTGTTTTTTCCAATAAAAAGAAAGAAACTCAGCTCTAATCCGATAAGGACCACTAGATATGGGCCAACAAGTTTTCGCAAATCTGTGGGTGATTATCACAATTATCTAATCATTTGCAAAACATAATACTCGCTCCGTTCACTTTTATTATCATATTATGTTTTCAAGAGTTAATTTAATTAATTTAATTAATTTAAAATTAAATTTAGTTAATTTAATATTTTTAAATTAAAATTTAAATGTTAAAAAATTACATAAAAATATTATAAGTTATAATTCCTCTTATATTAATATGATAAAAAAATATTTTAAAATATTAATCAAAATTTATATAAATGACAAGAATAAATGAACGGACGAAGTAGCAAGCTTACAACTTGTATAGGGCAAAATCCGTATATTACAGTTGTATGAATTATAATGCGACATGTGGCAATTGATGCTGAGTCAAGTCCAAGTCAGTTTGGGACATTTCCGGTAGCACTCAAATGGTATCGAGAGTGACACAAGCAAGGCCGGTACCGGTAATAAGGAAAGCTAAGAGTCGTTTGCGTCGTAATGGATGACCATTACTAAAGTCGGTTATACGACTCCCAATAGCCTTTTAATGACATTTACTAAAAGATTAATTCCAATTATTATAACAATCATTTTCCTGTATTTATGAGGGCATATTTCGTGGGCTGTGTACCCATATAACTCATGTATAAACAGAACACTTCATTCCATTGTTACCATCAGATAAATGCTACTACAAAATATTTATTGCTATTCTCTTGATTTATGTGTTTTCATACAAGTTAACAACATTTTGCCCAGAAGTCGTCTTAAGGCTCAGGCTAAGCTTACTTTATCTTGTCCCGTTGTTATTCATTTTTAGTATAATTCATCTAAGATTCCTTTCTAACGTGTCACTTGAGATCCACGTGTCCTTGACCACATAGACAAATTCAAATGTAATGTTTTACGGGTCAACAGTTTGGCGCCCACCATGGGGCCTCGACAATTGTCGTGTCACAAGTGACCCATCTACTAATCTAATTTTTTCTTTAAGTCTTATTCTTTGTTCAGATCAGACAGATGACGGGAATAGACAACGTTAGGGACAACACAAACAATCTTGGGCCGGATGATATTCCTTTAGGAACCACGAGACCCGGTGCCTACTGACGAAGTCACTTCCTGAGACGGACAGACTCAACATAATGATGTTCCCATTGATGAAACACCCGAAGAAGCCATACATAATCTTTGGGCGCAAAATACTGAAATGAACGAAGAGTTGGAGCGTCCGAAGCGATTTCAAGTTCAAAAATATGGGCAGTACTCCAACATGAGGACCGATTCCTCTACCAAAATACACACCGAGAAACTGGTGATGGTCTGGGCAGAACTGGTGATGATCAAGGCAAATCTGCAGATAACGGATCAGAGAGAGAAGTCCATGAAAATTCGTTTCAGGAAAAGGTCCTGAAATTCATGAATGACATGCTAAGCAAAGTTGATACCAATGCAGAGAAGGCAGAAAAAACTGCCCAGGAGTTCCGGCGCCAGTTCAGTCAATATATTGGGGGCTCCTTCTGTGGTTGACGGCCCGTATGCAAATAAGTATATTCAATTGGTGTATAAGCTAGAGGCCGCATTCGAATTGATCCCCGAAAGATTTAAAATGCCTTTTGTGGCCAGGTATGATGGAACTACTGACCCACATGAGCATATCATGGCTTATACTACAGCCGTGAAATGAAATGATCTAAGAGAACATGAAATAGAATTGGTTCTGATCAAGAAGATCGCCGAAACACTCGCTAAGGGAGCTCTGATATGGTATTCACAACTCCATGAGCATTTTATTGGTTCTTTCGCCCAGCTCACTGACATGTTCATAAAAGCTCATACAGGAGTTCAGAAGGTGAAAACGCGTAAGATGGATATCTTATGCATTGCACAACGAGAAACAGAACTCCTTAGATATTTCATTACCCGATTCCAGAAGGAACGAATGCTGCTACCTGTAGTCCCGGATGAATGAGTTGTAGAGGCCTTCACGAAGGGTTTGAATCCTTCAAGTTCGGATGCTTCATGAAAGCTCAAGAAACATCTCTTGAAATTCTAGGCTAAAATATGGGAAGATGTGCACAACCGGTATGAGTCCAAGATTCGCATTGAGGACGATATGCTTGGAACTAAAGCCGGGAATTTCTCAAAAAAACCGTTATCAACCTTATCCTCCCACTGAAAAGCAAAGAGGTGGACAAGGTCTGCTCTTTTGATAAATCAAATAATAAAGGAGGCTCTGGGCAAAATAATCAAGAATTGATGAATTTCGAGAAAAATAATTCATCTAAGGGTACCGGGTAACTGAAATTATCCGAGTACAATTTCAATATTGATGAAAAACATATGGTGGCGGTGTTAAGAACTCACCTGGCATCTCTACCACTGAAATCACTGCAGTCTGATTCGAGTAAAAGAGATCAGTTTGTCTGGTGTGATTTCCATGACACTCATGGGCATAAAACTGCAGATTGCAGACATCTACGAGAAGAGGTGGCAGGAATGCTAAGCAGGAGTCATCTCCGAGAATATTTAAGCGAGAGAGCTTGAAAAAACTATGAACAGGGACCACCCGCAGAAGGTAAGCCTAATCCGACTGCTCCACCCCATGTAAAAAACATGATATATGGTGGATCAATGATTGCCGCCACATCTTTCACGGTGGCTAAAAAGATTAAAATTTCTGTGATCCGGGAAAAGAGGTTCCGGGAGATACATGATGAACATACCATGACGTTCATTGAAGAAGACGCTACCGGTGTAATCTTTCCTCACAATGATGCACTACTGATCATGGTGTCTATCGACTGCTTTCAGGTAATTGATCTCGGAAGCTCAACTAACATAATTAGGCTAAAGGTTGTAGAAGAAATGAATATAGCGGACAAGATAGTTCTGACTTCCAGAACTACGTTCCCTCTTAAAAATGTATTGCATAAGCCCGAACTCTTCGGGCGCTTGGCTAAATGGGCAGTAGATTTAAGTGAATTTGACATTGAATTTAGACTCCAGACTGCGATAAAGTCACAAGTCCTAACAGACTTTATGGCCAATTTCAATTCGAGAGTTACCCTACAAGCGGAAAAGGAGGCTATCTTGGTCTCGGGGACTGCCCCCAAAATCTGGACACTCCACACTAATGGTTCCTCTAACGTCAATAGGATCGGTATGAGGGTAGTATTGCGAACTCCCACCGGTGAAATTTTAAGGCAAGCAATACATAACGCTCCATTGACTAATAACGAAACAGAGTATGAGGATTTGGTTGTAGGTTTGGAGCTGGCCCGAGGTTTAGGCTCACAAATTATTGAAGTCAAGTGCGACTCACTGTTGGTAGTGAACCAAATCCGCTGAGTGTTCGAAGCCAAAGAGGAGCGCATGTCAAGATACCTAAAAAGGCTTTAAAGCTGTTATCTCATTTTCAAGAATGGACAGTGGTACATATACCCCGGGAATAGAACCTAGAGGCAGATGCACTCACAAACTTAGGTTCCAGCACGGAAGCCAAGGGTTCCAAAACTGAATCGGTTGTTCAGCTGTTGCATTCGGCGCTGGATCCCATTGGGTACGATGAGGTAAATTCAACCAGCCTAACTTAGGACTGGAGAAATGAGTTCTTGGACTACCTCATGAACATAAAGCTCCCGGAGAACCCGAAAGCATCCAGAGCTCTAAGGACCAAAGCTGCCCGTTATTGCGTCGTAGATGAGAAACTTTATCGTAGGTGTTTTTATGGTCCCCTAGCCCAGTTCGTAGGCCCCGATGAAGCTAACTACGTAATAAGGAAAGTCCATTAAGGAATTTTTGGTGATAATCATTTCACTAGTCATATTCCTTCAACAATCTCTAAATTGAACCAACTCAGAAGTTTAGATCTTTCATCTAATTCCCTTGGAGGCAAAATTCTAGATGTTTTCTCTAACCTCCAAGAGCTAGGGGATTTAGATCTTTCTATAAACAACTTCACTGGTCCATTCCCCTCTTCAATTCTAAGCTTGAGAAATCTTCAAAGCTTAGACTTGTCGAGTAATTCCCTATCTGGTCCACTGCCTAGTAATGCTAGCATGCTTCAAACTCAGTGGTTGATTAGATTTAGTGGACTAGCTGATGAGCTCAAAACAAACCCAACATTAGAGAGGTTAGATTTAAGTCATAATCAACTCAATGGTCATTTTCCTCAATCACTTGCGAATCTCATTAACCTAACCGACCTTGACCTTTCATCAAATAATATCGCCGATGATGCTGGAATAGAAGTCCTTGTGACCATGCAAAGACTTCATTCAATTGATCTTTCGTACAATCCTCTATCATGGAGGACCAATATCAATGTTAGCAAAATCACATTTCCTAACCTAATCCAATTTTTCTTATCATCTTGTGAACTGAAGGACATTCCACACTTCTTGAGAAATTTAAAGACACTTCAGGTCTTGGATATTTCTAACAATAAGATTAGTGGTCCAATCCCAAACTGGTTTAGTGGCATGAGGTGGAACTCATTGTGGTACTTAAACCTTTCACATAATTCATTAACAGGACACCTACACCATTTCCATTACTATAATCTAGAGTCTCTTGATATTAGATTTAACTTCCTTCAGGGTCCACTTCCTTCATCCATTTGTAACATGAGTTGGCTTGAATTTCTTGATTTATCACACAACTAATTCAACGACTCGGTTCCACATTGCTTGAGCAATATGTCTGTGCTACACTGGGAGTCTTCCACCGTTATGTGTGCAAGGAATTTCATTGAGCATCATTGTCTTGAATGGTAATCGATTTGAAGGAGTTGTCCCTGCGTCGTTGCTCAACTGTGTCGGTTTAGAAGTTCTTGATATGGGGAACAACGCTATAAATGACACATTTCCAGCTTGGCTAGGAGATCTTGAAGTGCTGCAAGTCCTTATATTAAAGTCGAACAAGTTCCATGGACCTATAAGTACTAGGCAGAAGTTTTGCTTTCCAAAGTTGCAGATTTTCGATGTCTCTCATAATGAGTTCAGTGGTTCACTGCCTGCAATAGTATTTCAAAACTTCAGAGCAATGATAAAAAGTGGCACAGACAAAGGTGACATCAGATATATGAAAAGATTATTAGACTCATCTTATGTAATGTACGAGGATTCAATGAGGTTGGTAATCAAAGGCCAGGATATTGAGCTAGAAAGAATCACCACAATTATGACAACCATATATCTCTCAAGCAACCATTTTGAAGGTGGGATTCCGAAAACACTAAACGATCTTGGCTCACTTTGGCTGCACATTTTATCCCGTAACAATCTCAAAGGTAATATCCCAATGGAACTGGGGCAATTGAATATGCTTGAAGTGTTAGATCTCTCTTGGAATCGGCTCACTGGAAAGATACCAAGAAAATTGACAAGACTAACATTTTTGGCAGTCTTAAACCTCTCTCAGAATCTTCTTGTCGGTCCGATTCCTCAAGGTTCACAATTCAACACATTTTCAAATGACTCGTATGGTGGCAATCTTGATTTATGTGGTCCTCCTTTATCAAAGCAATGTGGAACAAGTGATCCATTGCATGTTCCTCAACCATTGGAGTCCTAAGAAGAAGACGAGTCATATTTTGCAAGTGGATTTACCTGGGAATCATTGGTCATAGGCTACAGTTGTGGACTAGTTGTCGGATCTGTCATGTGGAACCTCAATGTTTAAAGCTCGTAAGCTAAAATGGTTTGTGGAATTTCTGGAAGGCATTTTTCCCAAGAAAATGAGAAGACCAAAGAAGAGAACTCAGAGACGACAGACTTAATTGAAGATTGAAAGAGCAATTTGTCCTTGTATAATAAGTAATGTTGGTATTATCCCATGAATATTAGTATGCTTTAGTTTTTATTTTATTTTGTGTTCGAAGTGAAGTTTTCTGTTTCCACTTTTCTTTTTTTAATTTTCCGTTTGTTGTTCGTATATGTCTGATATCAACTTAATTGTATGTTTTTACTTTAGCATTAATGGTTGTTCAAAGCTTGGCAGGCAAGCTACCTTGATCCATCTTCGGCTTCGATTCGTTACGCTCAGAAGCTAACTTAAGTTATTTTGTTTCTTTCCAACTGATCCTGAGTAAGTAGCAGACTGATCCACCTAAACGCATAG
Organism: Anisodus acutangulus; assembly: GCA_029783415.1. NCBI lineage: Eukaryota > Viridiplantae > Streptophyta > Magnoliopsida > Solanales > Solanaceae > Anisodus > Anisodus acutangulus. The sequence continues at coordinate 9,697,218 of CM056511.1, forward strand.
ATTTGTGTGTTAACCTACTTACCTAGACACGAAAGAAATTCTCAAATACTTAGAAGCAAATATGGGGAAGGCGAAGTTAAAAATTCTGATATTTGAGAACAAGTTAGAGCAGAAGATTCAATGTAGTTGATTCTGTTCATGCCACAATTCCTCATCTTGGTTATCAGTAATTTTGACATGTTTGAAAGATTCAATGCAGAGCTGCTATCTAAATGTTGACTGAACTCAGAAGTGATCCACACAACCACTTATTAGTACAAACAGGAAAAAGCACCTCCCTCTAAATTTGCCTGCATAGAAACAAAATTGATTGTTGTCAAAAAATGTAGCTATAGAGTGACAGAAAGGAGATGATAATTTCTGAGATAACATCACTTGCTTGCTCTGACAGTAAAGGGAAATGGTTTCGATATGTTAACAGCTACATGTTTTGCATAGGCACATTAGAGTTTTCATCCTAAACAGTTGATAATGTTTGTTTTTCAAGTGAACATAAAAAGGTGGAATTCTCAGTTTCAAATAATGTTTCATAAATTGACATCACAAATTTTACCTATTCTTGACAGATGATCCTCTATAGAAATATTGCAGCGTTCAATAGGAAACAGGCTCATTAACGTTGCTTCTAGGATCATTTCCAAGATCTTTTCTCCTTGTCAATTCTGAATGTCTAAAACAGTATGACAAATTCATTAACTAATTTTTCTTTTTTCTACTGGTAAGATACTTTTTATTTTCTGAGGAACAGACCCCTCTTTGTGTGTGTGTAAACCTTTCCTGTTGAATATCAACTTCTATTGTTCCATTGTCTGTTTGAATTATTCTACAACTGGAACGTACCTTTTGTTAATTTCCCCTTATAACTAAACATGTGTTGGGATTAGAAATATCAAGGGAAAAGTGTAGACATTGCTAGGATATGAGGAGGAAATTGTTTATTAGCATAGATCAACTAGCTGTAAAGAACTGATCCTTGAAAGTATAACTTTGGCCCCATTTAGTTTTTTAAACCCTTTTTTCTACGGTAACTAGCTGGTAATTTGAAGGTATCTCCCTCATTAATTTAATGCGAAAAATCTTGTGGATGACTACAGAATATACCTAAAGCTGGAAAACAGCAGAAGAGACTAACTAATCACTATCTCGGAAATTGGTTACAAGTTACGGCTCAGAAAATTGCTCTGCAGTGTGTGTTACGCATGGTGCAATCTTCAACGTAATTAATATTGACTAAGGGTAAGGCCGCGTACAACAGACCCTTGTGGTCCGGCCCTTCCCCTGACTCCGCGCATAGTGGGAGCTTAGTACACCGGACTGCTCTTTTTTTTCAATCTCTCCGGTGGTGAAATTAGATGTTGATGACATAACTCAGGAGTTCAACTAACTAACTACTTTTATGTGTCAGTTTTGCAATTCATGTATGACGATATTTTCCCTCTATGTATACAGGAAAATTGACTTAAAGGTCAGTCTTCTGAAGACTTTGTCGACACCTCTTAACGGCAATATCCTGCATGTGATATAATAAGGTCTCAATGCGGATGAGTACATTAGTACTTCTTGCACCTTCTACTTATTAAATTCTCCGGTCCGCCTTTTATGGCCCTTCACCTAATTTGCAGCATCCTTAACAAAACCATGTATTAACTTAACATCTTGACTCTCTATGATTGTAGATTCCATGGAAAAGTTAAACTGAGAATTTATTGCATTCGTCCCACTTGGTTCTTGATTAATAAAGTGCCTCCTCTTGACATATTGACTCATGAGTACCTCCAAGTCGAATAAAAACATTCATAATATTACTTCTGAAATACAATCAATCTACAGGAACGAGTTAATAACACTTTGTTGGTTCTTGGTTTTACTGTTTGATCGTGTATAGTTTAGGGAATATTTTAGTCTCCTAGTTTAGGTAATGTTGTGGTGTAATTAGTATTGTACACTTACCATAATATTTGTATTATCATAATTGTATTGTTAGTGTCCAAGTAGAATAAGGTTTTAGGAGTAGAATAGGAATATGATTCTCCTATTATGGAAATATGTAAATTGTATGTATACTCTTTCAATTAATGAAAATAATCAAGGAATTATTTCTTTCATTTTTCTTTTTCCGGAACTTTCCTTTTTCCTGGAGTGCGTGTTACTCATGAAAGTCTCTTAAACGAAAAATGTAGGAAGGAGGAGTTTAGAATTTTTATTTATAGTTTTAGAGAAAGAGAAAAAGAAACAAAGTAGAAATGAAAAACTTTTACCACATTTGTTCAAGTCAAGAAAATTTGTGAAGTGAGAAGTCCTCATTTACTTTTGAGTAGCATTTGAAGTGATCTGAACAAGAAACGTACGTACTGTAGCGTTTAATTTCATGTACAATTTGTATGTGAGGAAGTTTTGAAAGTCCCAACTACCAAATGGCCATAGTTTTAACTATCAGCTTGGAAGTTTGTACAAGGATGAAGTAAGCCAGGAAGGAAACTAACTATATATAGATGTGGATTATGATAACTGGATTTGTAAGAACATTCTGTTATTTGCTGAAAACAAACAAAAGAAAATGGGACGTCTATTTTTCTTTCTAGTCAAAGCTTTTCTTCTTCCCTTATGCATCATCTTTGCTCTCTCAATGAAGCTTCTGCCTTGCTTCGGTTCAAGCAAACCTTTGAAATCTCCTCCTCCGACTACTCTAGTTTGTGGTGTTTTTCTTCTTTACCAAAAAACAATATCTTGGAATGAGAGTACGGATTGCTGCACTTGGGATGGAGTCACTTGAAACATGTTAACAGGGTACGTTATCGGCTTTGACCTTAGTTGTAGTTCGCTTCATGGAAGTATTCATCCCAACGCCTTATCTTCCTATTTATAAGCCACAGCCTACTTCGACGTTTCCTATTTCCCTTTCTTCCTTTCTTTTTTCCTTTCAATTCCTTTAATTGTTCTTTTAGGAACTGTATCTCTTCTCTGAGTTCTAATAGTTCTTGTTTTACTTCTTTTAGTTCTTCCTTTGTTTCTTTTAGTTCTTTCTTTGTTTCTTTTAGCTTTACTTTAGTTTCCTTTAGAAGGGTTTGCGTATTCTTATATTTTCCTTTATATTTTCTATATTTGTCATACCATTCTGCATTTTCACTTGATTTTAAATTTAGATTTTCTAACTTTAATTCACTAATCTGCTGTTCTTGTTTATCTAATCTTAGATTTAGGTATTCATAAGTTGTTTTTTCTACTTCTTTTACGAGTATCTTTTCTTCTTTTGGTTTTTCTTCCTTTACAGGCTTTGATCTTATAGGTTCGTATTTATATCTTTCTTTTTCTATAATATCTTTACCATGAGTCTTTAAAAATGTAATCGCACTAGGTTCCATTAGAATTTTCCTTCTTTATTTAACTTTGTTGATCCGTCTAAAGTTTCTGTTACCTCTTTTGATAATCTAGGCTTCATTTTACTAATATCTACCATGATTGATACCTTACTTCTTCTCCAAGCATCTATTGGTACTATCTCTGGTTTATGAGTAGTCGTTTTAGCGATTGTATTTTGTTTACTCGTGCTGGCTTCATTATCAGTTTCTACTTGTTTTCCTTTACTTTTCTCTTCTAATAACATATTCAGTTTTTCTAGTATTAATTTAAACGTTGGTATTTCGGATACATTCCATAAGTTAGTCAATTCTTCTCTAATCAATTGTTGTGTTTTATTCTGGTTTTCTCTTATCTCATCCATTAGTAGTAAAACGCTTTTTTCTTTTAATATAATTTCTTCCCATAATGGTTCTATTTTATCACTTGGGTTAGTCAGGATTGTTTATTCGTTTCTTCCATCCGTTACCCATGTCTATCCATATTTTACTAAACTTTTCGCATTGTTTTTCTAATTGTTCTATGTCTTTTTCTAATTTCATTTCTTTTGCGTTGTACTCTAGGTATTTTAATTGGCTGTATATTTCTCTTGATAAGACCGTCTTTATAGTTTTTAATTTTTGTTTTTTCTTTATTATTTTGAGCTGTATATTCATAGTTTATTTATAAATCTGGTTTTTCCTTGGTCAGTTATCTCTATTCCATTATTGTTTATCTTATAAGTAATCATAGTTAAAAAATCACTTCCTAATAATAATTCATTCAAGCTCTCATATTCTATTACTCCTATATTGATCTTATATTCTAGGTCTTGAATCTTGAATCTTAAATTTATACTCTTAGTTATTATTATTTCTCTTTCATTTTCTGGGTAATTATAAGTTTGTGGTTTTATTATACTACACTCATTTTCGTTTATCTTACTTATATGTATAAAGCTTTTAATTGCTCCAGTATTTATTTATGCTATTCCGTCCATAATTATCATGTTTTTAAATATTATAACTTTGATTTTTAATCTATTACAGTCTATATTTATTAGGTCAATAGTTCTAGGTTCTATTCTGGGTAAACTATTTAATATTTCTCTGGTTATACTCAGTCTTGATCCTTCTATCTTTGGAACTAACCTTCTTGAAGGTGTTAGTGTTCTAGTTTTAAAATCCATGAATATTTCTTCTGGTATTGTTATCTTAGAGTTTTCCTTATGCTCAATTTGCTCAAGTAGTTCTTTATACATCTTTGGTACTATTATATTCATTTCATGTTGTTTCCTTAGATGGTGGTTTCCTGTTAAGGCGTATATCATTTTAGTCTCTATACTTATTACTTTACTTTCTGGTGGCATGTTTATTCCATCTAATTTATAGTATAATGTTAAAGCTAAATCCTTATGTTCATCTTTTAATGATACACTAAAGTCTGGCTGTATAGTAAATTTTAACTTCTGATATATTAAATTTCCTTTAATCACTAATATTAATGTGTCTTGCAAATTTCCTAGTATTCTGTCATCTAATACGTAGATCTGTATTGGTGTGTCAATATTCTTTTGAAAGTATGCTTTTATCGTAAACTCTACTCCTCCAAAGTAAATATTTCTGTACTTCTTTGCTTCTTTGGTCGATAACTTTCCTAATTCTCTTTTTATTACTTCATCGCTTATCAAATTAATCTTTGTTCTTCCATTCGTACTGGTAGTATCTATTATATTCTCATGTTTATGGACAATATATCTTATCTCCTTATTTCTTTCAAACCATTTTGTTTTAAATATCTTTTTCACTGATACTTCATCTCTTTCTTCTTGGATCTTTTGATATGTATCTGGTCTAAAACTTAATGTTTGACTAGTTCCTCTTTCATAAGTATTCATTTGATAATAAAGATCTTTAGGTTATAATTTACTCTCTTTATCCATATTTTAGTAAATCGATGTATCTATATTGTTCTTGTATAATATCCTTTAAATCCTTAATTTCATTTTCATTGCTAATTTCTTTTGCTAAGTTCTACTCTCTTATTTTTTTGATTTCTTCTTCTTTCTGCCTAATTCTTTCTTCTCTTAGGGCTGATAAATTTCTTTAAAATATTATCTTTTCTTCCTGCTTGTTCATTGTTATATGTTGTTCTAGTAATTGTTTTTCCTGTTCTTCAATAATTTTTATTCCTATTCTACAACTTATAATATGTTGGTTTATGTCCCTATTATATGTATGCGGTTTTTCTGCTATTCTTTCTAACTGTACCTTTTGTTCTTGTTGTTGTACTAATCTTGTTTCATCCATAGTGTTCTATTTCCATTCTTAAATTTGATTTTATATTTTCTATAAATTCATTCATCTCCTGTATCTGAGTATTTAATTCTACTAACCTTTCATATGCTCGCATATTTTCACTAACTACTCGATCTATCACTTCTAGTTGTTCATCAATATATCCTAATTCTGGCACATTTATGTCAGCTTGTCTTTTTTCTATTATCCATTTGTCTTGGGATTCAATTATTATCTTATTCTCACTTCGAATATCTAATAATGATTTTTTAATCCTTCTAGACCTCCATAAAATCTGATTTAACATTCTAACTTGTTTGAACGATGGATGTGTTTTCATTTTTTAAACACTTGTTATAATTACAAGCTCTGATACCAATTTCTTAACGGGTTGTACGGAGGATCTTTTCATCATCTATATACCCTTAAAGGCTAGAACATGGACGGTAATCAGTTTAATCAAACTTTTTCCAGAGTTAATCAAATAATAATCATGTAATAATCTGGGTGATAATCTTAAGTTCAATTTCATTTTTTAATAAATAGTCTATAATCTCCTATCAGCATTCCAAACATCATAAGGTCAATCAATATTAATCGTCTAAACATCATAATAGTAATCTAATATCAACCTTCAAGCATCATATCAATAAGGTAATATACTTATCAAAATCATAATTAGAAACACATAGTCAGAACACATACCTTTAATCCGATATTCAGATCACCGAAGTAGTCTCACCCTCATTTGGCCTGTATTTCCCCTTTGCCTTCCTGCCGCGGGTACTCTGTCGCCTGGGAGCCTGGGAGTCAGTTACGGGTATCCTCTGATTATCCTCAAAAGATGTTGTGTTCTTACTCGTATGGTTCTAATCATAAGTTATCAAAGTATGATACTCTTATCCTTATGATACTAGCTGGTGGATATTAAACTAATCTTATGTTGTTCTTAGATAATAGTTGATCTAATCTTATTCTGTTCTTGGATGATATTTGATTATAGACTGAAGGGTGCTTTAGCTGAACATTGAGAGAATTGTGTAAAGGTTTTGTATTTCTGAATTTTTCGAATGATCCTTCGTCTTTACAAGAGGCTCCTTATATAGATAACCTCGGCTATTCACTATTTATTGCTTTTTTAAAGTAAATAGTATTACTTTTCAAAAAGTCGTAAAGTAAACAGTAATCAATAGTACTAGACAAAATACTTTTCAAAAAAGTCATAAAAGCCACAGTGCCTTGTCTGCTACTTTCCGTAAAGTTGTTTTGTCATTATACGGCTATTCTTCTGTGCTGTTTATTCTGTCATTTTCAGTTGGCTATTCTTGTCGGGTTGCTTTCCTGTTTGATATTTTCCAGCTCTCCGGTTATTCTTCTGAAAATCATCATCCTTGTAATAGTGACTTGATAATCATTTGGGCCGTAAGGCCATATTCTGTTTGGGCACTAAGGCCTCTTTTGTTTTGGGCTTTACCGTAGTTTAAACTACGTTAGGCCATAATCCTTTGGGTCAATTTGGACCTCTTTTCTGGGTTACCAGTTTGATAATCAGTTTTGGGCCATAAGGCCATAATCTTTTTGGATTCTTAGGACCTCTTTTCTTGGGTTACAAGTAGTAAACTACATGCTCCCTTTCATAATAATCTTTTTGGGCTTTACCGTAGTATAAAAGACTACGTTGGGCCATAATCTGTTTTTGGGCCATAAGCCTCTTTTGGGTTTCAAATAGATAAATATAAATGATACATTTAATAATCTTTTGGGCTGTTAAGCCATAATCATTTTGGGCTATGAAGCCATAATCCTTTTAGGCCATAAGGCCTTTTGCAAGGGTTTACATTATACCTACAAAAATAATCAGTTTTCCCTCCTTATTCAAAAGGATCAGGATTTTATTCAAAATTATTTTTCCCTCATTATTCAAAAGGATCAGGACTCTGTTCTTTTTTTAATACTCACAGTGGACGTTGATGCCGTCTCTGTTCTAATCACTGGGCGTTTCTTTTGTTCAGTCATAATCTTGTAATGGCGTATTGTTTCCTCAGCATGGGTATGCTTGAGATTGGTAATCTTATCCAATAAAAGGGTTAACTCTGTAGTCTCATTTACTTCGATGTCATTATCGTAGTAAAGTGTCATAATCTCTTCAACATCTCCTCCTTTAGAGGATCCTATTACATTTGTTTTCCTGTTCCTTAGCATATCCTCTATTCTTGATTTTAGTGTCATTAAACCAAATACTCTTTTAGTACTCATCCAATCTTGGAATTTCTCCAATGTACAGGGTATTTTCATGTTTAAGTTCTTGTCTTCTCCGTTGATGACGTTGTTTCTTCCTGTCTTAAAGATTTGACATATAACAATGGGCTTACCTTTCAAATCTGTAGACGCATCTAAAATCTGTATTCCATAAATCCCCCTGCCAAAGGATTACATCATCAATTTTGTTGATCTTGTAATAATCTGTGGTAATCTTGTTAGGTTGTCATCTTTTCATCTGTAATGATCTTGTCGATGAATCCATATGTAAATAATCTTTCCACAATGTTAGGGTTTGCTCGTTCACTGCAGATAAACCTGGGATATTTACTCAGTTTTGCACTGCGTACAATATCAGGGTTAGTCTTATAATCATAAAATTTATTAACTTTTTCATAAGCGTTAATTACTTCAGGTCTGAACTTCAGATTGTCTGCCATAGATACCGTTGACGAAGTTGTAGGTATTGCTGATGGCATATTTGCAAGTTTAGACGAGAATGGTACAAAGGTTTTTTGCTGTAGTGATGTTATTGTAATCGGTGTTTTTTGTGAGGTTTCCTTTTTCAAGGCTTTGAATTTAGTGAAGTCTTTGATGGCTTCTGCTAATTTTCCGATGGTTTGAGTGTTTTCTTGTAATCTGGTAATCAGTATTTCATTTGTCCTGATAATTTCTTGCATAGCCTTGGCTATGTATTCTTCAAAGTCTTCGCTGCTAATTGACATTATATCTGCTAAGAAAATCAGCTAAAACATTTTTAGTTCCAGATATATTCTTAACAATAAAATCATAACAACAGAAGAACGATTGCCATTTTCTTCTTTTATTCAATTCTGGTAAAGGATCTATTCTGTTTGTAATAAACGCCTTCACCTGAGTATTATCAATTCTAACAATGAATTTTACTGGTAGTAAATGATAATGAAATCTTTTTATTCCAAATTTTACTGCCAATAATTCCTTTTCATTTATATGATAATTCTTTTCATTTGGTTTCCATGTTCCTCTACCGTATCCACAAATTAACATTTTTTCTTTATCTACATCTTCTTTATAATATGCTATCAGGATTGCTCCCCATCCTATATCACTAGCATCTGTAAAGAGTTCCAGTTGATCTTGGTCTGTAGGTACTCTGTGTTTTGGTAATGATTTTACCTTTTCTTTAATCTTGTTAATCGCCTCGGTATGTTCTTTCTTCCAATCGAAGGTTACATCCTTTTTAATCAAATTTTGCAGTGGCTTTCTCAGATATGGTAAATCTTTTATATGGTCTGCTTCATAATTTATTACTCCAAGAAATTGCTGCACTTCTCTTTTATTCTCTAATTTTTCTTTAAATTTTTTAATCTTTGTTACCACATGTTCTTGCAATTGTATCCCTTCACTATCCACAATATAGCCTAGGAATTCAATAGTATTCTTGAATATTTTTGATTTCTTTTCTGATAGAAGTATTCCATGTAGGTTTACCGTTTCAATGAATTATTCCACATGTTTAATATGATCTTCTAAGTTGCTGTTGTAAACTAATATATCATCCACATATATGATACAGAAGTCTGCAAGCTTTCTAAACACTTGATCCATTCTTCTCTAAAAGATTTGTGGTGCATTTTTTAATCCCATTGGTAGTACATTCCATTCGTAGTGTCCTTGCGGGGCACTGAATGCTGTTAATGCTCTAGATTCATTAGTCAGTTTAATCTGCCAAAATCCGCTTTTACAGTCGAATTTGCTAAACCATTTTTTGTTTCCTAATCTGTTAATAAGGTTTCTTTTATAAGGTAAAAAGTATCCATAAAAAATAGTCTTTTTATTTAAGTCTCTATAATCAATTACTAATCTAGCCTTTCCTCGCTTCTGTTCATTATGTTTTCTTACTAAGAAAGCCGGACTGCTATGTGGACTTTTACTCTCTCTTATTACTTTCATTTCTAGTAATTTCTTAATTTGGATTTCAAACTCTTTTTGATCCGTTGGGCTATATCTTATTGGTTTTGTTCTGACTAAATCGCTTGGATTTATCAGTTTTATCTCTCCATATATTTTTTCCTTTTCCCATAGTTGCATCGGGTTTTCTCCGAAGTTTCCTTTTAACATACCTAAGCATTTTTCTTTTAATAACTCTAAATTATTATTTCTTTCCATCTTGATTGTACATAATCTTATGGTATTAACTGGTAATATCCTTTTTAATATTATCCACTTATTACATGGTGATTGTAAACTAAAAGTATTCTTGTTAATCACTTGAGTTTTAAAGTAATCTAAGAAGTTATTTCCTAATAAAACTTGTTATTTCATGTTGTCTAGTTGGTATACTATTGGTAGTCTGAAAATAGTTTTTCCTAGTACAATTCTCATATTTTCTGCTATCATATCTAATTCTTTAGATTGTTCATTAAATCCTGATACCTTAGCTCTATGTATTCTTGATCTTTTCCATCTGTGTGATTCTAATACATCTTTTCTAGCTAAGCATATATCTGCTCCACTATCTATGAATATTTTTTGCTTTATCATTTTATTTGGCTTATATTCTATATGAGCTTCTATGTGAATTGCTACCATTTAGTCAGGTTCATTTAATCTTCTGTTGAGTTCTACATCTTGTTCGTATTCTTGTATTTCCAGTCTCTCTGTCTCATTTCTTATAGCTTCTTCTACAAGTCTTTCTAACTCTCTTTGCTTCCAGTTTATTATGTTTATCTCTTCTCTTATTTTTCCGAGTCTCTTGGTAATCTTATTGTATCTATCATTGTAATATAGGCTTCCTGTTTCATTAACTGCTGAAGTCATAACTAGTTTACGTCGAGTATATTCCTCGTATTGTATCCAATAGTCTCTTTCTCTAATCAATACTTTTTTCTGTCTTTCTAGTGTATTCATTTTATTCAAAACTGTCTTCACTATCTGAATCTTGGTTGATATAACTTACTTTTTCTGCTTCTGATTCTTCATCTGTTTCGCTAACATAAAAATCTTCGTAATCATACCACTTATTATTGTCTTCTTTAATCTACTGTAAGCTCATTATAAATTGTTCTATATTTATATATTTTACTCCTGTTTTCTTTAACTTTGGGCACTTATTTGCATAGTGTCATTTTTCGTTGCAATCCCAGCATTTGCATTTCTTAACCTTTTCTTCTTTAGCTTTAGACTTGTCTGCTTCTATGGGGTTTACATTTCTTCGTCTTCTAAATTTTCTTTTATATCTGAATTTATTTCTTGTATCTTGATTATTTCTATACCTTTTAAATCTCTTTTTCTTATAGGATTTATAATAAGGTCTTTTCTTATACTTTTTATATTTTTTATCTCTGTGATCTCTCTCATACTTATCTTTGTATTTTCTATGTTTTTTATGCTTTCTATACTTCTTTTCCTTTCTATTATCATCACATCCAAATATTAATCTTCGTTCAGTAAATCCACATATCTCTCTTAATCCTATTTTCTTATCTTTCTTAATCTTCTGCTGTAATCTGTATTCTTCGCATTTTCTCATTAAGTATGCTCTAAGTACTCTTATTCTTTCTCCCAAAGTATTTTCTTTTGGTTCTAACTGGATATATTCTTTAGATATTTCAATATTATATGGTACTGGTAAATGGTCATAATATAGTTGTTGATAAATTACTCCTTCTTCTGGTAGAAATCTAGCTTCGTAAAAGAACTTACTAAAGCTAATCGTATATTCTGGTAGTTTGTTTATCTTACAACATTTCATATTATTTAAGTTCATTATTATCTCAGTTTTTCTTTCAGCTAGTACATTTTCCCTAGCTACTAACCATTTTTCACCTAAGAATTCTCTTTTTAACAGTAAATCAAATATCATTAACATTGATTTCCAATCTGTCGCATGGCTTAATACTTCTCCTCTCAGCTGATATGCAATTGATTCTATCCAGTATGCTGCTTTTCCGATTAGGGTTTTTGATATTAGATCATACATGTAATCTAGGTTTTCTGTCTGCGTGCTATTCATTAATGCAATATACATTCCTAAGTTCCAATCTGTTATTCTTCTTCCTACTTCTTGTTCATCGTAAACATTATCTAAATCTAGAAAATATCCGTTATAATTTACTCCTTGGGTCATTGATCCTACGAATTCCTTAAATTCAGCTTGCTGTCCTAAAGGTATATGATCAGGTAATCTTGTATTTCTCCTGGTTATTACTTCCAAATTAGGGTCTATTAAATCTTCCTCCGAATAATCATCTGCATCTTCATTGATTATATTTTCTGATTCAATTTCGGTTTCTATCTGTCCATTGTAATCATCTTCTATATCACTGTCTGGTTCATCTTCTATTATAGCATTTACTCTTTTCATTTTTTGTAAAGCTTCTATTATTTGGCTATATTCTTTTACTATTTCTGTGTTCTCAGAGTTTTCTTCTTCTATGAATTCTACTACTTGTAGTTCATGGTCAGTTTGTTCATTCCTGTCTTCATCAGTACTATTACTTCTTGAAGTATTTTCATCACTTAATTTTATCCTTCGTACTTTCTTTTTTCCTTTCAATTCCTTTAATTGTTCTTTTAGGAACTGTATCTGACTTCATCATCATCTTTAGTCACTTAACCTTGCTGGCAATAACTTCAGTTCTTCTTCAATTCCAAATGGCATTGGCCGTTTGAGTAATTTGAGGCATCTCGACCTTTCTAAGGCTCACTTTGATGGTAAAGTCCCAATAAATATTTCATACCTTTCCAAGTTGGTTTCACTTGATCTTTCTTATTCAGGGCTTGATTTCAATCAGAAGACATTTGAAACATGTTGGGTCCCGGGGAGCTATGGAACAGTAAATGAAATGAAAATAAACTAAATCAACTTTGAATGTCAATTCTGTTTCCGAGTGTCAGGACTAATGTTGTCTGACAACAGTAACAACACAGTAGTAAAACAGAAAACCTTTGAATAGTAAAAAGCAGCGAAAATATAAATAACACAAAGGTTTAAAATTTTCATAAGTTATATGTTGATATAACTTATGATGGTCAATGACCAAAAGTATTGTATATATTATATACAATTGAATAAATTCATTCTTTTACAATTTTACAAAGTACAACAAAAAGGAATTAAAAATGGTGAAGTCGCAGATAACTTCTGCCTGAAAAATCTACCTAAATAGACATAGACAAATTAATTACAATTGTTTCAATACATAACATATCTAGAATCTAAGCAGCAAGTGTAATGTTGGACAGAATGTTGTCGACACGCTCAGGCAACACTTGTGATCCAGTTTTCTGGGCTTAATTCCCGAGAGCTCTCTTGGTATTTTTTATTTCTGATTCTGGATATAGATTCACTCTTGTAGCCTCTCTATTTATAGTAGAGAGTCTTCCTTGAAAAGCTCATCGATTGGTTGTGGAGGTTGAGGGAAAGGTGGGCAGCTGGTAGGGTTTGTTGGAGAAGATCATAGAGCAAAATCCTCTAACTTCTTGGACTTGTTCCTCAAACATAGCAATGGCTTTGACTTTTTCTTCCCACGTTTTTCATCAGCTCCTAATTACCTTGCCAAGTTACTTTTACTTCGTAGTAATATTTCCACGAATATTGTTTCATTCCGTGAAGTAAGGCAAAAATGTTTTTCATAAAATATTGGTCCGAATGTTGTGACATTTGTTCCAACATTTCTTAAATTCAAATTAGTACTTAAAACAATATGTTGGGTAGAATGTCACAACACCAAACCCAACATTAACATTCTCCCCCTTTTTGCCTTTCTTCACAAAACCCATTTATGACCTGTGCAAATGACTTAAGGCAACATCTATGATTATAGTTATGTTCCCCCTTAAGATGTGATGTCATACAATCAAAACATACGTATACCAAGACGTAAGATTAAACACAATATTAGCACATTCATTGATATACAGATCATCCAATATACAAAAAAAAATATCCAAATGTCAACATTAAACAAATGTCTAAACAATCAATCATCCAGTTAACACTTCAGCCAATTAAAATAGTCAAATACGAACATTGTTCAGCAAAGACAACTCAGTCAAAGAGTAAATCAATCTGATAGCAGATCAACAGCAAATCAGCCTGCTCCCCCTAGCATATCATGCATCAGTAGTAGCTTCCAGTCGCTTTCTACTTTTGCTTGACAAATTCTGCTTCAATTCATAGCCTTAACCTCTTCAACAACACTTTTCACCCAACATCCTCTTCTCTCTGTATAGCAGCAGCAACAACTTCTTCAGCAGCATCAACAATGCCTTTAGAACTTTCAGCCTTTTGCTCCCCCTGCACAGTAGAATCATCTCCCCCTTTTTGGGAAGAAAGCAACAGTAAGAATTGGTCCCTGGACTGAACTAATGCATCCCTAGCAGCATCAATCTGTGAAATCTGTTGGTTGATTTTGGCAATTTGACCAACTAACCATTCAGTTGTCAGAGGTGACTGTCTAGAACTAGTGTTGCCCTGAATGTGTGTAGCATTTCTGACAATATTCTCATTGTCAGCTTCCTTTTTCAATTGAAGGTCAATGACTATTTCTTTGTTTTTCAGAATTTCCTTGTTAACTGAATATACATCAGGAGCTTTCCCTAAAATGTCATCTCTTCTAGGCTGAAAGCCTTAATTAATTAGAATTTGGAAGATCAGAGACGGAAAGGGAAAGATTAAAGTTGACCCTTTCTCTGCCAAATTGGATATTTGATAGAAAATCATACTTCCTAAATCAACTTTTAATCTTTTATCATTTTTGAACAACAGTAATGTTTGATCAGTTGTTACAATTGACTCATTTAGTGAAGTGAGTCAATTGTGAATGTCAATCTTATGGAGGGTGGAGAATAAGATAGTTAACTTTGAAGCAGGGCATCGAGGGATCCATTTCTTCATTATACCTCTAGTGAGGTATTCAATTATCTCATCCCTATTCTCTGTTGCTCTTTCTGTAGTGCTACTTCTTTCTTCAGGCTCAAATCTCAAACATTGATTAATAATTAAGGGTGTAAACTGATAAATTATGTTATAGAGGTATACATTCCCAAATTTCTTTGAGGAGGCATCTTCTATAGTAGAATTCAATTTCGCATAAAACAACCTAATTACTTCATCAATAAATGGTTCTTTTTCAGTTACAGATTTGAGTAGCTTTCTATCATTGAGGAACTCAACTAAACCATATTCTGAACACGAGGCTACATCTAACACTTTTTCAGCCCTGATAACTCTATTCTTAAACCAATCCCATTTATCAAATTTAGCTTTGGAATAGAACTTTTCTGAAAAAAACATTTACCTCAACATCAGAGTCAGATTCAGTTTTCCTGGAAGAGAATGGTTTTGGAAGTTTGTTGAATTGTTGCTTGAGATGTTGTGGCATTGTCGGCAACATTTTGAGCAGCACCTGATTTAGCATGACTGGGAATTCCTCTGGGACAAAATCTTGTCAGTAGGGTATAATCAGGAATTTTCTCGTCTTGAGACATATTCTGAGGAACAGAGATAGTAGGTTCTTCTTTAGTTTCTTCAGAGAACAACTCAAAGTCCATATCTTCAGTGTCACTACTTGAGCAAGTAGGTACGATAGTTTCAAAACTAGACTTCTTGGTGATAGGTTCCTGTTGGATAGTTCTTTCGAACACTCTACTCGATCTACAAGTAGGGAAGGAGGAGGAACTGGGTCTTTTACCTAGGGTCGAATAATCTGATGTAACATCTACATCTATGGGATTATTGTCATTCCCAGGGTAACTTATATCAAGAGGTTCCTCATCACCTCTAAGAACTATGGCAGTACACCTGTTTTCAGGCAGGTGTGAAGAAGAAGGTATGCCTAGTTGTTGAGTAGGACTGGTACTAATAAGAGTGTTGGTCGACATAGGTGTTGACATTGGGGAGGTTTCCATAGGTGAGTTTTGAGAGGATTTTGAGGGTTTAGGGTTTTTGCAAGACGATGGGGTTTGAAGAGATGAAAGTTCCATATGTTAGGTAGGGGTTTTACCGAGGTTGTGATGTGATTTTTCTTTTTCTTTTTTATTTTTAGTTTTATGAAAAATTTAGAATGGTAGAAAACAAATTTAGTGAATATTTATACTCTTGGCAAGCCTTTTAAAATACTAAGAAGCCCTTAATTTTAGATGTTTGATATTTATTCAAACTTACACCTAAAATTTTGGGATAAAACAATAAACATCTTATTTGGAATTTAATTTTATCCTTTTAAAGTTTGAATTCCAATCAAAACATGGAATAAAAATAGGGAGGAAAAATATGATTTTCTTGAAATCAGTTAAGATCCATATCCCAACAGATATCATGTTCTTCTGAAAAATGTCAGCAGCAATGTTGGTAACATTTTGGACGACACAAGTATTTTGATCCTACTAGAATTTTTCTTTTTGGCAACAAATCAAGACATGTTTTATACGTATTTTATGTTGACCACTGGACCAATGTAACATTTTCTCATTGTGTCCTTGATCTAATCCTAAAATACATACAAAAGTTTTCATGTCAAAAATAGGAATATTTGTTTAGTATTCTTAAGATTCTTTTGAAGCACTTGATACTCTTATAAAATAGGAACGGTATCATTTCAAGGGCTTTGCCCATTTTTCATAGTTGCCAAATATTTGTAAAGACTTTGTCTTATTTGATACTCCTTTTTTATGGTATGTAATATCATCGCAGAGAACGGCATCACATTCAAAATACATTCTTAGTGATGGATCATGCTTGTGTGATAAAAAGTTATGCACCATACAACAACATTAATCAATCAGTGATATATCATAGGTAAATGTCACCCGAAATGTTAGAGAACGTTTCAGCCGACATTCACCAAAAATGCCTTTTTAGAGATTACAAAGACCAAGAGATTTCTTCAAACAGAAAAATCTCTCATGGTCCAAAGCTTTTGTAAAAATGTCAACTAGTTGATGAAGAGTGTCAACATGTTCAATTTGAACTAGCTGTTTCTCGACTAAATCTCTTAAAAAGTCATGTCTAATATCAATATGTTTTATACGTGAGTGCTGAACTGGAATTTTGGAAATATTTATAGCACTCAAATTATAACAGTACAAAACTAAGATGTTACTAGTAAAACCATAGTCGTCTAACATGTGTCGTAGCCATATTAATTGTGAGCAACAACTTTCAGCTGCTACATATTCAAATTCAGCAGTTGAAAGTGAGACACAGTTTTGTTTAGGACTATACCAAGAAATAAGATTATTTCCAAAATAAAAATATCCTCCACTTGTACTCTTTCTATCATCCACATCACCAGCCCAATCCGAGTCACTATACCCTATTAAATTAGGATTGGTGTATTTGGAATACCAAATTCCCAACTCACATGTGCCGGCAACATATTTAATGATACATTTTATGATATTTAAGTGGGAAATTTTGGGACAAGCTTGGAATCGAACACAAATACAAACACTAAACATAATATTTGGGCTACTAGCAGTAAGATATAGAAGGCTACCTATCATAGATCGATACAAGGTTGAGTCAACATTTTCACCAACATTATCCTTACATATCTTCTGTGATGATCTCATTGAAGTTTTCATATGTTTAGCATTTTCTAACCCAAATCTCTTTATTAGATTCTTGGCATATTTGCTCCGGGAGATGAAGATTCCATCTTCACTTTGCTTAATCTGCAAGCCTAAGAGAAAAGTTAGTTCCCCAATCATGCTCATTTCAAAAATTGATGACATAGATTCAACAAATGACTTTAGATAAGACTGTGAGGTCGAACCAAAGACTATGTCATCTACATAGATTTGAGCAATAATAATATCTACATTGTGACATTTAATGAATAAAGTGTGATCAGCTTCACCACGGTTAAAACCAAATTCAAGGAGAAAGTTAGTTAGATGACCATACCATGCACAAGGGGCTTGTTTCAACCCATACAAAGCATTTTTGAGCTTGTATACATAGTGTGGATAGTAAGGATCTTCAAATCATTTTGGTTGTTCAACATAAACTTTCTTATCTAGATAACCATTTAAGAATGTACCTTTTACATCCATTTGGTGTAAAGTAATTTTTAGAAAGCAAGCAAGCAATCGCAAGTAGAAGTCTAATTGATTCAA
This sequence comes from Anisodus acutangulus, assembly GCA_029783415.1. Classification (NCBI taxonomy): domain Eukaryota; kingdom Viridiplantae; phylum Streptophyta; class Magnoliopsida; order Solanales; family Solanaceae; genus Anisodus; species Anisodus acutangulus. The sequence goes on from CM056511.1 coordinate 9,715,217, forward strand.
TTATAGCCACATGTGCAAAGGTTTCGTCATAATCGATTCATTCAACCTAAGTATAGCCTTGTGCAACTAGACGGGCTTTGTTTCTAAGAATGATTCCCGATTCGTCTGATTTATTTTTAAAAACCCTCTTAGTTCCAATTACATTTGTATTACTTGGACGTGGAACTAAGTCCCAGACTTCATTTCGAGAGAATTGTTCAAGCTCTTCTTGCATTGCTTGAATCCAAAAATCATCTTTAAGTGCTTCTAAAATATTTTTTGGTTCTAAAGTAGTTATAAAACAAGAAAGACTAACCTTTTGGTATATGGTAGACATACACACATACCTTACCATGTCTATGTAATTGAGTGGTTCTTTCCCTCTTGTTCTAATTCCCTCAAAAACTCCCCCTATCCCCTGACCTGTTGGATGATTCTTCATAATCCTTGATGAGGGGTCCCTTCGAACTTGATCTAGCAATTCAGCATTTGACTCCTTATCCACACCCTCTGTGGTCTCTGGTTTAGGTTCAGATGTTGCTTCAGGTGTGGCAACATTTGGGGATTTTTTAGAAGAATTAGCCATTTCTTACAATGTTCTATTCTTCCTTTCTGCTATCCCATTCCGTTGAGGAGTTTTGGGAGCAAAAAACTAATGGAAAATTCCCTTCTTCTCACAAAATTTTGTGAAAGAGCTATTTTAAAATTCTTTTCCATGGTCGGATCTAATAAAAAAAATAGGAGAATAGAACAAGTTCCTAATTCTAGAGTGCAAAATTTTAAACATGTCAAAAGTTTATGATTTTTCTTTCAAGAAATATATCCATGAATATCTAAAAAAATCATCTACTATCACGTATGAATACCTCATGCCTCCTAAACTGTCTACCTCAATTGGACCCATAAGATCCATGTGCAATAATTGAAAGCAATGAGATGTACCTGAATGTTGTCCATCATTTTGAACAACATTATGAAAAAAACAGGTCTACTTATCTTTTAGACAATCTTCACAGACAGTTTTACCTTTATGGCTAAGATTGGGTAAGCCTCCAACCGCTTCATATGAGACCAATTTTTACAAATTGCGGTAGTTGACATGCCTCAATTTTTGATGTCATATTGTTGTGTCATCGATCTTGGCATTATTGCAAGTTTCTTGTCTTGCAACAAGATATCAATTATCACTTGTTCTAGTACCTGTCATGACACATTCATTAGCTTCATTCGTAACTTCACAGGCATTCTTATTAAACTTTGCCTCAAGATTGTCATCACATAGTTGACTTATACTGATCAGATTTGCCATTAAACCCTCAACATGTAAGACATTTCTTAGGGTTGGAAATCCAGGAACATTCAAGATCATTTTTTCAATTATTTTGCTTTTACTGCCACCTCCAAAAGTCACGTTCCCTCCATTGAATGACTCATAGTCCCTTAAAAAATCCTTTGTACTTGTCATGTGGCGAGAACATCCACTATCAAGGTACCAAGAACCTACAATGTTAGTTCTTAATGCAGTTATGACAACATTACAAGCAATATCCTTTTTAGGAACCCATACTCTCTTAAAATATTTCCTACTTTGTGGTTCAGAAATGTTGCCTTTATTGTTATCATGTATTTTAGACAACTTTTTGGGCAATAATTTGCTCACTGAATTTCGAAGTTTGAAACATTATAGTCTTAAGTGTCCAGGAGATTTACAGTAATGACATACAAACTTCATTTTCCTTGACCTATATGAGAAACTATTCTTTATCCCTTTTTCTTTTACAAAGCTTATTTTCTCATTTTTATCAAGGATACTTGAGCTTATTGTTTTAAGAGAGTTTTCATATCCAATACCTGCATGTGAATGTTTACTAAGGTTGAGTATCTCATTTAATTTCGAAGTTCCGGTGTTGAGCTTACGGAAGGTTGCTTCAGCTAGATCCAATTTTGCACTTATCTTACCAAATTCAATGTCCTTTTTGGTAAGTGCAACCTCTAGTCGGGTTATTGTGCCTTTTAAATCTGCATTCTCACGAGTTAAAGATTTTACTTTTGTGTCAAGTTGCTTGGATTCTAAGATTAAGTCTTTACAAAGATTTTGTAATTCCTTAATCATATCATCTTTAGAGTCAACTTGATCCTCACAATCAGTCTCACTAATAAAACCACTAAAGAAATTTACATCATAATAGTTAAAGAATTCATACCTCTCGGATATTGCTGGGAATGTGGATGTCGTTGCTGATGTTGACGCAAATGTTGTGACATTTGGGACAACACTATTGATGACATTTTCATCGTCCGACAGAGACTGTTCAAGAACAGTATCTAGCATTGCTTGTGATTCGACTTCTTGATCTCATTCCTCTTCTCCTTCGTCGTCACTAAGAGAAACCCATAAATTCTTACCAAATTTTCTCAAGGTAAATACATTCATTAGCATAATGACCCTAGCCTGAGCATGTATGACATTGCACAGATTTAAGTTGTTTAGGATCAAATTTGGTACGATCAGAGTTGGTTCTCTTTAGTTAATTTCCTCTTTGTACTATCGGAAGAGATTTAATGAACTTTTGATTGAAGCCTTGGTTCTGGTGCTCTTTGGATTTGAACTTATTTCGATCATTGTTGAACTTCCTCACCATCGAATTGAATTTTCATGTGAGGAGAGTAACATTTGCACCATCACCAACTTCTTTAAGGTTCTCATCCTCTTCTTTGATTTGATTCTCCAAGGATTGGACTTGAGGTGCTACATTATTGTTCTTGTACAATTTCCTTTGATTCTCAATGTTCATCTCATAGGTTTTGATAATGCTCATTAAGGTATGAAGGTCATTGTAGAAAGATTGTGAGCTTTTTCAATCGCACAAATCTCTATATTGAACTTTTCAGAAAGTGAACGGGGGGTGCCTTTTCCACAAGTTGAGTGTTGGTTAAAGGAGCACCAAGCACTTGACATTCATGAGAGATGTCAATCATCTTTTCAAAATAGGATTTGGCATCCTCCGATTCTTCCATCCTTAAACGTTCATATCTACTCATGAGCATGTGTAGCTTTGTCTGACGAACACTTGAGCTACATTCACAATCAGTTTGTAAAGTATTCCAAGCGTCTTTAGCTGTAGAGCAGTTTTTTATGAGTTTGAACATATAAAAATTAACCCATCCAAAAATTGCATTTAAGACCTTTTCGTTAAAGCTAACATTATTGGTTTCTTCCGCCATCCATTTGGATTCAGGTTTAACAAGAATATCACCTTCCTCATCTGGCGGTAACATTTGAACAACATACCCATTGGTTATAGATCTTCATGCCCTAACATCAATTGATTTGATATGAGAACGTATGTGAATCTTCCAATAGCCATAGTTTGAACCATCTAAAATAGAAAGTCTACCAATAGTTGGATTTGCCGGATCCATATCTTTTAAATAACAAGACCAAACACTTATTGTGTTAAGTGTTGGTTCTGATATTACTTGTTGCATCCCGGGGAGCTATGGAACAATAAATGAAATGCGAATAAACTGAATCAACTTTGAATTCCAATTATGTTTCCGAATGTCAGGACTAATGTTGTTTGACAACAGTAACAACACAGTAGTAAAACAGAAAACCTTTGAAGAGTAAAAAGCAGCGAAAATATAAAGAACACAAAAGTTTTAAATTTTCATAAGTTATATGTTAATATAATGTATGATGGTCAGTGACCAAAAGTATTGTATATATTATATACAATTGAATAAATTCCTACTTTTACAATTTTACAAAGTACAACAAAAAGGAATTAAAAATAGTGAAGTCGCATATGACTTCTGCTTGAAAAATCTACCTAAATAGCCATAGAAAACTTCTCATTACAATTGCTTCAATACATAACACATCTAGAATCTAAGCAACAATTGTAATGTTGGACAGAATGTTGTCGACATGCTCAGACAACACATGTGATCCAGTTTTCTAGGCTTAATTCCCGAGAGCTCTCTTGGTATTTTTGATTTCTGATTCTGGATATAGATTCACTCTTGTAGCCTCTCTATTTATAGTAGAAAGTCTTCCTTGAAAAACTCATCGATTGGTTGTGGAGGTTGAGGGAAAGGTGGGCAGCTGGTAAGGTTTGTTAGAGAAGATCATGGAGCAAAATCCTCTAACTTCTTTGACTTGTTCCTCAAGCATAGCAACGGCTTTGACTTGTTCTTCCTACGTTTTTCATTAGCTCCTAATTACCTTGCCAAGTCAGTTTTACTTCATAGTAATATTTCCACTAATATTGCTTCATTTCGTGAAGTAAGGCAAAATTGTTTTTCATAAAATGTTAGTCCGAATGTTGTGACATTTGTTCCAACATTTCTTAAATTCAAATTAGTACTTAAAACGATGTGTTGGGTAGAATTTCACAACACCAAACCCAACATTAACAAAATACTTCCTCAAAACATCACAAATCTAGAGGTAGTTTCTCTCTCTGGTGTCAACATCTCATCTCTGATACCTATGAATGTGTCTTCCTCCTTAAGATACGTAGATCATACAAATACCAATTTGCAAGGTGTTCTTAGAGAGAGTTTTTTTCTTCTGCCATACTTGGAAAGGCTCAACTTGGGTTCGAATGATCTTCTCAAATGAGTTTTACCAAGGATCCACCCGAGCAGCACTTTGTTGGAGTTGGATATTGCACGCACAGGAATATATGGTGAGCTGCCTGATTCAAGTGCCATGCTGACGTCGTTGAATCGCTTGAACCTCCAAGCATGTCACTTCTCTAGTTTCATTCACGATTCCATTGGCAACCTAACACAATTAGGGAGCTGAATTTTGCTAATAATAATTTAACCGGCCATATTCCTGATGTTTTCTCTGACCTCCAAGAGCTATTTAACTTGTATCTTTCTACTAACAACTTCATTTCTCCGTTTCCCTCTTCAATTTTAAGCTTGACAAGTCTTGAAAATATAGACTTGTCCAATAACAGTCTATCTGGTCCACTACCTTGCAATGTGGGCATACTTCAAAAGCTATTTAGACTGGATTTGTCTAGCAACTCACTGAATGGTACAATACCATCTTGGGTGTTTATCCTCCCTAACTTTGAGTTAGAACTAGATTATAATCGATTCGGTGGACTAGCTGATGAGCCCAAAACAAACCAAGCACTAGAACTTTTGGGTTTAAGTCATAATCAACTATGTGGTCCTGTTCTTCGTGTTGGAAATGAAACACTCTCACAAATAACTTTTATGCAATCTCACACAACTCACTCTTATAAGACTTTGCTTCTTCACTCACTTAGAAGCTCTTAATTTTTCTTGATACCTAAACTAAAATGGGGAGGGGTATTTATACTACTTAATAACAATCCTACACCACACAAATAAACTAATAAAAAATTACAATAACTATACACCTCATTCTTCTCCATTATTCTCCATCCTTCTAATAATATTTTGAATTACCAAATGATTCACATGCATAATTACCACACCCTAGAAGATTCTAGGTAGAAGGCTTGTAGTTTTGGACCTTGATTATGGACTTGGACTCCAATTTGATTGGGTTTGGGCTCCCATAATGGATCAAGTTTATGATCCAACACCCCCCTTAAACTTGATCTTGTGACTCCTAGTAAGTTCCTTAATCTTATGAAGTCTTCGCTTGTTAGTGGCTTGGTAAAAATATCGGCAACTTGATCTTGTGACTTCACATATTCAACTTGCACATGATTTCTTGCAACACACTCTCTTATATAGTGGTAGCGAATATCGATCTGCTTGTTTCGATCATGGAATACTGGATTCTTTGCTAAGACAATGACTGACTTTTTGTCGACACAAACCTTGGTAGGCTCTTCTTGTATCAAGCCTATCTCATTCAATAGATTTCTAAGCCAAATTGCATGACAAACGCATGAGGTAGCGGCAACATATTCCATTTCACAAGTGGACAATGTGACAATTGATTGTTTCTTTGACATCCACGTGAAAGCAGTATCTCCCATGAAAAATACGAATTCAGTAGTGCTCCTTCGATTATCTATGTCTCCACCCCAATCACTATCGCTATATCCAACAAGCTTGTAATCATTAGAGACTGAATAGAACAAGCCAAACTCAATTGTACCTTTCACATAGCGAAGAATTCTCTTTGCAGCTTTAAAATGGGTGGTTGTTGGAGATTCCATATAGAGACTAACCAATCCAACTGCGTGAAGAATATCGGGCCTCGTGCAAGTTAGATATCGAAGACTTCCCACCAAACCTTTGAAGAATGTTGGATCTACACTTTCGCCTTGTTCATGTTTGGACATCTTGATTCTATATTCCATCGGTGTGCTTATCGACTTACAGTTCTCCATCTTGAACTTCTTCAGGATCTCCTTTGCATAGCTTTCCTGTGAAATAAAAATTCCATCATTTTGTTGCTTAACTTCAATGCCAAGATAGTACGCCATGAGCCTCATGTCTGTCATCTCGAATTCTTTCATCATTACTTCCTTAAATTCATTGAACATGCTTGGGTTGCTTCCGGTGAAGATCAAATCATCTACGTAGAGACACATGATCAAAATATCTTTATCTTTGATATTGATATATATAGTGTGCTCGTAGGGACATTTGTTGAAGCCATTTTCTTGGAAATACTTATCGATTCGGATATTCCATGCCCTTGGTGCTTGTTTTAGCCCGTAAAGAGCCTTCTTCAACTACAACACCGTGTCTTCGTGGCCTTTGACTTCGTAGCCTGATGGTTGCTGAATGTAGACTTCCTCTTCAAGAACTCTATTTAGGAAGGCATACTTTACATACATCTGTTGTATCTCCCATTTGTTTTGAGCTACCAAAGAAGTGATTAGTTTGATAGTCTCCAATCGAGCAACAGGAGCAAATACCTCATCATAGTCAATTCCAGCCTTTTGACTATAGCCTTTAGCAACTAGCCTCGCCTTGTGCCTTTCAATCTCTCCTTTAGCATTTTGTTTGTTTCGTACTCCTATTTGACACCTATCGCCTTATGTCCCTTAGGAAGTAAGGTAAGTTCCCATGTGTCATTCTTCTCGATAGCCTTGATTTCTTCGTCTATCGCATCTCTCCAGTTCTTTTCTCGTACTGCTTCTTGAAAGCTCACTGGTTCACAATCGACAAATAGACAAAATAATGTAAGATTATCTTGTTGTTCAGTTACCTCATAGAGATCTCTAAGGCTTCTTGTACATTGCACAACTCTTTTACTTTGACTCCCACTTGACGATGACGAATGTGATGAGTCTCTTTGAGTGGTTGATGTTGGTGAAGTAGGTGGAGTTGCAAGCTCTTGTTGAGGTTCACCTAGTTTCTCCCTCATTATCTGCTCATCTTCTTCAAACTGAGGAAAGAAATTAAAGTCATCTGCATGAGAGTTAAAATCCCATTCTCCTTCTTCGTTGAATACTATATCTCAACTAATCACAATCTTCTTATTATTTGGATTGTACAACTTGTAGCCCTTCTAATTAAAATCATAGCCGATGAATATAAAGCTCTAGCTTTTATCATCAAGTTTCGTTCTTCTCTCGTCTGATACATGAACATGGCTATACTTCTGAAGGTTCTCAGGTGGGAAATGTCAGGCTTTCTTCCACTCCATGCCTCTCGTGGTGTCTTCCCCCCTACACTTCTTATTGGAGACCGATTTGACAAGTAGACTGCACACGCTACTGCTTCGGCCCAAAACTCCTTAGGAAGTTTCTTGCTTTTGAGCATGCTTCGTGCCATGTCGAGTATTGTTCTGTTCTGTTCTTTCTTTCTGCCACGCTATTTTGCTGGGGGGATCTAGGAACTGTCATTGGTCTACAAATTCCATTTGCTTCACAGAATTCTTGAAACTCCTTGGAAGTAAATTCTCCACCTCGGTTGGATCTCATGTCTTTGATATTTCTACTATTTTCTCTCTCCACTGTAGCTTTGAACTTCTTGAAAACTTTGAAAACTTCTGACTTCTGTTTTAAGAAATATACCCAGGTTTTTCTTGAAAAATCATCAATAAAGAGAAGAAAATAGTTATTGTTACCGAGAGATCTAGGCTTGATCGGACCACACACGTTAGTATGGATGAGCTCGAGTGGTTTCTTGGCTCTTGACTCTGACTTCTTTGGAAATCTTTTCCTGAATTGCTTCCCGACTAGACACCCTTCACAAAGCTGGTTAGGATGGTTGATGCGAGATAGTCCCTTCACTATCTCCTTCCTAGATAGCATCTCTAGACCTCCAAAATTGGATGCCCAAATCGAATATGCCAAAGCCATGATGCATCTCTGTGACAAACTTTCAGGCACTTTGCAACATCATTTTGTATGTTGATCAGGAACATTCTATTCTTTGACATTGACACGTCAGCAATGAAGTTATTTTTATCATCTTTTATAGAAAGATTATAATCCTTCATATGAATATCATAACCTTTCTCTAACAGTTGTCATAAACTCAAGATGTTACTTTTCATATTGGGCACATAGTAGACATGGAAATAAAGTGATGTCTACCATCTTTCAAACGGATAAGGATGTTACCTCTCCCTTTCACTACAATTGTGGAATTATTTCCAAATGAAACATTTCCGCTTACTGACTCGTCTAGCTCCACGAACATGTCTTTCTTTCCACATATGTGATTGCTTGCACCACTGTCAAGGTACCAGGAATTTGCTTGGCCACCATCAGTTTCCTTTCGTGATAGAAGAAGAATTTTTTTGCTATGTGTCTTCTCATCCATGCAGTTAGCCTTCTCCTCAATTTTGTTGTTGGGAGTGCTATATTCTGAAGTATAATGCCCAAACTTCTGACAATTATAGCATTGAACTTGAGATTTGTCATACCTTGAGTTCAGATTGATTCTTTCACGACCTCGTGTTGAGCTTTCTCCTTTCTCATAGTTGTTGTAATTCTAACCTCATCCACGACCTCGACTTCCACCTCGTCCATGGTCTCTACCTCAGCCTCGGCCTCGGCCACGTTGGTTTCTATCATTGCCTTGGCTTTCATGCATATCCTTGAGTTGCAGCTTGAGGAGTTGCTCAGTAAACCCTTGCTTCTTCTTATGCTTCTCTTCGTATGGTTGCAATGATCCTTGGAGTTCTCTTCGTATGCTTGCAATGATCCTTGGAGTTGCTCGATCGTCATTTCTTCCAAGTCTTTAGTTTCTTCAATAGTCACAACGATGTGCTCAAATTTGGGATCCAATGAACGGAGTATCTTCTCTATTATTCAAACATCTTTTAACTTTTCACCATTTCTTTTTAATTGATTAGAAACAGCTACTACTCTTGAGAAATAATCTGAAATAGACTCAGATACTTTCATGTGTAAGGATTCGAATTCACTTCTTAATATTTGGAGACGGACCTTCTTCACTTGCTCAGATCCTTTGTAAGAGGTTTGTAGCTTCTCCCACACTTCTTTGGCAGAGCTTTCACTCGAATTTTTTTCAAAGCCATCATCATCTAATGCTTGGTAGATGAGGTAGAGAGCCTTTTTGTCTCTCTTTCTTGAATCCTTCAAAGTTATCTTTTGATTTGGTGTAAGAGCAGCAACATCTGCAAGCTCGTTATAGCTTCTCTCTATGATGTTCCACACATCTTGTGATCCAAGAAGTGTATTCATTTTGATACTCCAATTGTCGTAGTTGTTGTTGTTGAGTGTCGGGACTTGGAATGGTGCCATAACATTTGTCATATCTCAAATATAATGAGAATTTTAAAAATCTGATTGCGCGGATGAATCCGGAACGCTGAAAGACCTTGGGAGGGACCTGATCAAATTTTCAATTTTCGGTCAACGGTCAAAGTCAACGATCAAAGACTTTGATGGCTCAGTCAACTCGGCTTGGATGGCTCGGTTAAGCGGCTTGGTCAACAGGCTTACAACTTGGTCAACTCGGCTCCAACTCGGCTCAACTCGGTGAGTCAAATCAATTTTCTGCAGAACTCTTCCGGATGCGCGTGGTAGCGCGTCTGAACTCCGATGGGGGAGATTTTGGCTGCGGCGGATTCTTATCGTCGAGACCTTCGATTTGATATGCAATAGTGTATACTTTCCGACTGGCTCTGATACCACTTTGTTGGAAATGAAACACTCTCACAAATAACTTTTATTCAAACTCAAACAAATATTACAAGAGCATTCTCACTCAACAACAAGATATTACAACTCACTCTTATAAGACTTTGCTTCTTCACTCACTTAGAAGCTCTTAATTTTTTTTGATACCTAAACTAAAATGGAAAGGGGTATTTATACTACTTAAGAACAATCCTACACCACATAAATAAACTAATAAAAAATTACAATAACCATACACCTCATTCTTATCCATTCTTCTAACAATATTTTAAATTACCAAATGATTCACATGCATAATTACCACACTCTAGAAGATTCTAGGTAGAAGGCTTGTAGTTTTGGACATTGATTATGGACTTGGACTCTAATTTGATTGGGTTTGGGTTTGGGCTCCCATAATGGATCAAGTTTATGATCCAACACTTCGATTACTAGCAAAACTCACTAACCTACACTACCTTGACCTTTCATCAAATAACATCACTGGCGATGCGGGAATAAATATCACTTTTCGTAACCTATCAACTTTGCACTTATCATCTTACGGACTGAAGGATTTTCCAGACTTCTTGAGAAGTTCTGAAATGCTTGAGTTCTTGGATCTTTCTAACAATAAGATTCACTGTCAAATCCCTAATTGGGTTAGCAGTATAAGGTGGAACTTATTGTGGTACCTAAACCTATCACAAAATTCATTAACAGGTCACCTACAACAATTTCATTACTATAAACTAGAGTATCTTGATCTTAAATTTAACTTCCTTGAGGGTCCACTACCTTCTTCTATATGTAACTTGAGCATACTCGGATTACTGGATTTATCACACAGTTGCTTCAATGAATCAGTTCCACATAGCTTGGGAAGCATGACTGAGCTATTTGTTCTCGACTTGAGAAAGAATAATATCAGTGGGACTCTTCCGCCATTATGTGCTCAGAGCACTTCATTGACGACCATTGTCTTGAACGGTAATCACTTTGAAGGAACTTTACCTATATCGTTGTACAATTGTCGTCAATTGGAAGTCTTTGATGTGGGAAATAATGCTATATATGACACATTTCCAGCTCGGCTAGGAACTCTTCAAGCGCTGCAGGTCCTTATATTAAAGTCCAATGTGTTCCATGGATCTATAAGTACTTGTCAGACAAAGTTTTGCTTTCCCAGGTTGCGGATTTTTTATCTTTCTCGTAACAAATTCAGTGGCTCACTGTTTGCAAAGGTTTTTGAAAACTTCAAAGCAATGACCAGATTAGATGGTGTAGATGAAGGAAAGATCAAATATATGAGTCCAATTTTAGGAGATTCTCTTATTTATGAGGATTCTGTGGTTGGTGATCAAAGGCCATGATACTCCGCTAGAAAAAATCGCCACCATTTTGACAGCCATAGATCTCTCAGACAACCATTTTGAAGGTGTGATTCCTAAAGCAATAAAAGATCTTTGCTCACTTTGGGTACTCAATTTATCCCATAAGTGCTAGATTTCTCCAGGAATCGGCTCACTGGAAAGATTCCACGGGAACTGACAAAACTAAAATTCCTGGCAGTCTTAAACCTCTCTCAAAATCATCTCGTTGGACCAATTCCTGATGGTCCACAATTCAACACATTTTCAAATGACTCGTATGGAAGCAACCTTGATTTATGTGGTTCTCCTTTATCAAAACATTGTGGACGAGTGATCCATCACATGTTCCTCAGCCATTGGAGTCCGAAGAAGAAGACGAGTCATATTTTGTGAGTGGATTTACCTGGGAATCAGTAGTCATAGGCTACAGTTGTGGACTAGTTGTCCGAACTGTTGTGTGGAGCCTCATGTTTAAAGCTCGTAAGCCAAAATAGTTTGTGGAATTTCTGGAAGGCATTTTTCCCAAGAAAATGAGAAGGCCAAAGAAGAGAAGGCCGAGACGGACTTAAATGAAGATTGAGAGGTTCAATTTGTCCTTGTACAGTAACTAATGTTGAAATTATCCCATGAATGTGTTTTTGTTTGTTTAAGTGAACTATTTTGTGTGTGTTTTCCTCTTTGTAATTTTCTGTTCGTTGTTTGTATATGTTTGATATCAACTTAATTGTATGTTTTAGTTTAGCATTAATGGTTGTTCAAGTTAAGTTTCTATCTGTTTCTGTTGCTTTCCAACTGATCTTGAGTGAGTAGCAGCTTGCTTGATGAAAACAATTACAACAAAATGTTTAGAAGCTAGATATTGCAGTTTTTCCGGGAACATGCATGCATGACCAAAACTTTCAACAAGAAAATCAGTAAGCATGAAGAGTTGGTTCATGATTGAAACCAGTTGATAAGAAAGGTGGTATTCATGAATACTACTGTACAAGAGTACTCAAAACAGCAAATAATGAACTAAGGGCGAAAGAAAAAGACTATGTGCTTAGATCTTTGTTTTAAACATTGTTTTGTAGAAACGACATTTATCGCATTCCAGCTTCAGCTACTATTTTTTAGACCAACGTGCATGACTAACAGTATCAACAAACAAATTCAGTAATATTAGCGAATATTCTCCGAATATTCACAATATATTTTGTAATTATGATAGATGTATATTTAAGGTAACTTAGGATTCTTATTATATTATGAATCAACCATTTAAGATAAGTTAGAATTTTTATTTTATTAGGAATCAACCTCTGTACAACTATATATATTGTGATTAATGAAAGGAATCTCTAAGGAAAATTATTTTAATCTTACATGGTATCAGAGTCAAACCCTAATCCCTACTCTTCTCTTTTCTTCCTCTCGGCCGACGCCACCCTAAATCCTTTTTTTCCCTCTCGGCCGACGGCAATAATTTGCCACCATGTCTCGCCCTACTTCCCCCACCAATTCCGGTTCTTCCACTGGCACACTTGACAACCCCATCAACGTTCATCGTCTTCTTTTTATCTGGCATTCGCCGTTACCAACATTAAGAATTTTATCCCTATAATTTTTGACCAAGAAGACTGTCAATATTCCATGTGGATAAAACTGTTCTATATTCATGCATGTGCGTACAATGTGCTCGACCATATTGATGATTTTGTTCCTTGTCCAACCGATGTTGCAGACTCGACCTGGCGTCGCCTTGACCACCGATTACACCTTTCTCGATGAACCGAGTCTGTCCCTGGATATCCAATCCTTGTACCACCGGCAGCCCACTGTTCCGACAGAGCCTGCGCCAACAGCTCCGTCCCAGCCACTGTCTGGCATCGTCTCCGACCAGACACCTCCCACCTCTCGGTCGAACACCCCACTGCTCGACCTGACTATGTCTCCTGCCCCTCCAGTACCGCTACTACCTCCAGAACCCGAAAGCCCACAACCACAAAATCCAAACCACCCACTGCTGCCTACCCACCATATGGAGACTCGTGCACAACACGGGATTTTCAAACCCAAGGTCCATTTTAACCTCTCAACACAAACCATATCACCCATTCCAAAAAAATCCAAAACTAGTCAAACTGGACCCTAATTGGAATGCGGCCATGTGCGAGGAATTTAATGCTTTAACCAAGTAGAACACTTGGGATTTGGTACCTAGATCGGAAGGTGTCAATGTTATCCGGTGCATGTGGCTATTTCGTCACAAGTACAGAGACAGTGGTGACTTGGAGCGGTATAAGGCAAGACTGGTTGCTAATGGCACTAATCAGCAGGAGGGAATTGATTGTGGTGAAACATTCAGTCCGGTTGTTAAACCGGCTACTATTCGGACTGTTCTCAATATTGCTATGGGCATGCATTGGCCAATTCATCAGCTTGATGTTAAGAATGCGTTTCTTCATGGGGATTTGAAAGAAACTGTGTACATGCATCGGCCCCCTGGTTTTGTTCATCCGGCAGTTTCGCAGTTTGTATGTCATCTTAGGAAGTCATTGTATGGCTTGAAACAGGCACCCCACGCTTGGTATGATCGTTTTGTCAGGTATCTTATGCAAATCGGATTTACATGTAGCAAGTGTGATAACTCTTTCTTCACTTTTCATCGAGGTAGCAACGCTACTTATTTGCTATTATATGTGGATGACATTGTTCTTACTACCTCCTCTGACGGTTTGAAGAATGAAATCATTGCTCTACTCAAAAATGAATTTGTTATGACTGACTTGGGCAAGCTAAGTTATTTCTTGGGTATATCCGTGACCAGATCTGCAGCTACTATGTTTTTGTGTCAGCGCAAATATGCGGAGGAGATAGTGTATAGGGCTAAAATGGCAAATTGTAAAATTATGCCAACTCCGGTTGACTCGAAATCCAAGCTCAGTGCCAATGAGGGCGCGCCAGTTTCTGATCCCACTCTCTATCGGAGTCTTGTCGGTGTCCTTCAGTATCTTACATTCACTAGGCCCGATATTGCATATGTCGTTCAGCAGGTGTGTCTGTTTATGCACGACCCTCGAGAGTCCCATTTTGCGGCCCTCAAACGTATTATCTGATACGTTAAATGCACACTGGACTTTGGACTACATCTCTATCCCTCTGCCCCAACCAAGTTACTCTCCTACACGGATGCAGATTGGGCAGGATTTCCGGATACATGTCGCTCCACCTCAGGCTACTGTGTCTTTCTTGGGGATAATCTTATTTCATGGTTCGCCAAGCGGCAGGCCACGCTATCCCGTTCGAGTGCTGAAGCAGAGTATCGCGGAGTTGCTAATGTCGTTGCTGAGATCTGTTGGCTCCGAAATCTTCTTTTGGAGCTTCAGTGTCCACTGCGAAAGGCGTCTATAGTCTACTGTGACAACATATCTGCCATCTATATGTCTCACAATCCAGTCCAACATCAGCGGACCAAGCATATCGAGATGGATATTCACTTTGTGCGTGAGAAGGTTGCCCTTGGTCAGGTCAAAATATTACACGTGCCTTCCTCCTATCAGTATGCAGATATTTTTGCAAAAGGACTACCGAGACAACTCTTCACCGACTTCCGATCCAGCCTTAGAGTTCGGCCTCCTCCCGCTCCGACTGAGGGGGAGTATTATCGAATATTCTCCGAATATTCACAGTATACTTTGTAATTATGATAGATGTGTATTTAAGGTAACTTAGGATTCTTATTGTATTAAGAATCAATCATTTAAGGTAAGTTAGGATTCTTATTTTATTAGGAATCAATCTTTGTACAACTATATATATTGTGATTAATGAAAGGAATCCTTAAAGTAAATTATTTCAATCTTACAAATAAGTACGGAGAGAACTAAAACAGCAAATAAAGTCTCTCTAGCTCATGTGGAAACAAGATTTGGTTTCAAACATCAATCTAATACAGTAAAAGTTGGCAATTTCCACAGGAACTCCATCTGTTCTAGTGTTTTTAATGAAGACTAATGAAAGGCGTATCATTAATTTCTTTGAAGCTTTCAAGCATTGGCCATTACGACGTTCTTGCTTGTGCTTCGGTTTCTTTACATTTTCTGCTTCTGCTTTTGTTTCTGTTTAAGACAGTTTTAGATCAAATCTCAATATAACACTTCTGTTGATTAATTTATACTATCGGATCAGGTAATAAACTTCCAAATTGTGACTCCCGAACTCCCTCCAAATTAATTACTCCGTCCCAAAAAAATTGACACTTTTCGTTTTTCGAGAGTCGAACTTCCTATTTTTGACAGTACGTTATAACATAGAATCTTTAACTTTTTTGAAATAAAATTTACATATTTGAAAACTAATAAAAAAAATTATAAATCCAAAATTTGACAAAACCATTACCTCTTTGATTAACATGAATCTCTACCAAGTAAATGAGTTCTCAGGTGCTTTTTCCTGGTTTGCCCTTCGATCATTACAAGATTAAGAAAACGCACAATTATCATCTTGAGTTTCTTGAGTTGTGTTCTAATAGTTAGTAACCACAGGAAGAACGCGGGGAGCATGCATGTTGTGCATCGTTTTTTTGTCTACCCTCTGGTGAGTAACAGAGAGTTTGAAGTAGAGTGCTTAAACTTATTTGCTCCTAAAACTAAAAATACATCAGGCCATACTTTTAAATTTTCTATTTTTGGCAAGTATTATTTGTAAAAATCTTTAATTTATATTGTCATATAGGTTGAAGTTTATTTCTAATACTTTCCATCTTTGAATGAGAACCCTACAGAAAGGTGGAAAAAAGTAGCAAAAGGAAAAGAACAAATGATGCACAGAAAAAATTATTTAGGAAAGATAATAGTGTAAAGCTAAAATTATGGGTTGTAAAAATATTTTGGGAGCAAAAATATGGAAGGAATTAATTATTTTAAGCATGGTTAAGGTTTTGCTTTAATTAAATAAATCTTAGTCATTAATTTTAAACTATGACATGTATCTCTAATCCAAGCAAGAACTTGAGAATAATGGGGGGGGGGGGGAATGGAGAGGAGTCAGATCCAAATGTACCAAATCATCATAAATGAGCTTAGAATTTTTGTTTCGAATCCTAAAATTGTGCACTTTCCATTGTTCATATTCAGGAGGCCTCTGACTTTGCTGGAAAGATCTTCAAAGTTTAAAAAGATGTTGGTTTGATGCATATGGTGGCTGTGAAAAGCAAAATTATCTGCCACCATGTCGGCTTCTCTATAACAATGATAAATGTTTTAGACCTTGCCCCTCATCAAATTTCTAATACGGGAATTATGCTATTAATATGCATCAATCCAAATAGCATAAAAGGTGGCTCTGATACCTATCAGACTTTAACAAAGTCTAATATATACATCTTAACTTTTATGATTGTATAAATTTCATTGAAAATTTGCACTAAAAATTTATAGCATTCGTCCAACTTGTCATATCATGTCTTTATTGTCATGATTTTTTTTCCTCACTTAACTTAGTCAATCAATAGTATCTCATTTTGATCTGATAGTTAAAGTCTATTATATTGCTTGACTAAGTCATTCATGGAACACAAGTTTGATATGATTATACAATATATTTAGTACTTTGTTAGACGTTACTACTCATCCATGGACCACAAGTTTTGTAGTTGTGATGTAACTCATTTTCTCTTTATTTTTATGCAATATACAAGAGTCCAGTACTACTGACTTGCTCTAAAAGGGATAACTTTCATGTGTCATTTTTAAAATATTCCAATTAATAATAACAATATTTTACATGTGTGTAAACAGGAAAATAATCGACTCAAAGGTCAATTTGCTGAAGGCTAGGTCAACGTTTCCTTATAAAGAATATTGGATATGTATGTGTCTGGACCTCGAGGAAGTTGACAACTTGATGACTAACTCTTTTCTTCTATAATTTTTATTTGAACACTAAAAGAAAGAGAAAATTAGATCATTATTAGATTTATAGTAGAAAAAGAGAAGAAGACTCATAATTTCGGTAAAAAATAATTATTTTTGTTGTGTGCCAACTCTTATATTTTTTTTTGTCTTACATTGAATTGAGTTATCAATAGAAAGTAAAATTTCAATCAAATAAATTTTTATGGTACTATATAAAAATGTATGATCTGACTATTACTACAAAATTGTAATAGAAGGCACATAATTGACTTTGACCGTAGTATATTGGTCAGCCGAGTCCATATTGCGTTAAATGAGATATATTTCTTTACTCTATCAAAGCTTATGCAATTGTGGAATTCGATTCCGCCCTAAAGCTAGCTCTATCCGTACTTCTTATGTCCTATTACAACTCTTAATCAAAGTTGCACGGGACAATTGTTATAAGGTCAAGTATCCTAGAGTCTTTCTATAAATTGACTTGAGACTTTGAGTCATTGTCCACAAATTAATTAGTTCTAATCGGGCAAAGTACCACATTTTCTTAGACG
The DNA here is from genome assembly GCA_029783415.1 of Anisodus acutangulus. Taxonomy (NCBI): domain Eukaryota; kingdom Viridiplantae; phylum Streptophyta; class Magnoliopsida; order Solanales; family Solanaceae; genus Anisodus; species Anisodus acutangulus. The sequence goes on from CM056511.1 coordinate 9,733,087, forward strand.
GGTCATTTTATTTTTCATTCAATACCCAACTATCCTATGAGATTAACCATGAGTTTTTACTTGTTCTGGAAATGTGACTCAAATCTCAACCTTTGTATCATGTTCTTGAACTTTGTAGATGAAGACATCTAGTCATAAACTACCAACGTTGTTTTCCTAGAAATAAATAAGTAAGACTTTTTCTTACATACTCTTTAAGTATATGGAGAAGGAAATGGAGTCACATCACACGTCTTTATTGTTTATTTATTTTTCTCACTTGACTTAGTCAAGTAATAATTCATTTCCGTAAACAACTCCATAAAAGTATAATTAGCCCCATTTAAGTTTTTAACCCCTTTCTCTACGTAAGTTAGTCTTCTCTCGTCTCAAATTCTTATTCCACGATCATCATTTTTAATACCTTTTAACTGAACATGAAATTTAAGAAAGAAAGAAATATCTTTAAAACTTATGATCTAAAACAAGCAAATTTTGATTTCTTTATTATAAAATTATAATATTAATTATTTAATCATATTTTGTTCGCAGATCACGGACAAATTCGTGACTTCAATATACCAAACTTGGTCCATACATTTCAATCGAAATTTCATTGCTTGCCTTATTCACGAGACTTCTTATTCATGTACCCTAGAGTATATTCACTTAGTCGCCAATGCAACTCATGTCTAGAGATAAATGAACCTCGAGTGAGGGCAACAGCTTTGCCCCTAACCCTCCTGGTAGTCAAAAGAAGGTGTCTCAATTCAGCCCATGTAAAAGACACATATTTTCTTGGATTATAAATTGGATCAATTAGTTGAGGAGGACATTCAATTGTTGCACTACTTGTTGGACTCATGAAATAGGCTATTGATAGTCTCTGCTTCTCCTTATTCACCACTGCCCTGTGTATTACACTCTTTAACCTTCAATTTGTCCAAGCCTGAAAGAAATACAAGGATTTGATAATTACTCAAACATATAGAAATATGTGTGTGGTATGACGTAAGTCATTTTTATAATTTCTTGAATTATTTTCGAAAATGTATTCTGAGGTTTGGTTAGTAAGTCATTTCTTCAGAAAATAACATATACTACCCTTCTCAAGTTTTCTGTGATATTGTTACTATTTGGAGAGTCAAACTAAAGGAATTTCTTTTTACCGTAAATTTTTCATAAGCCTTTTAAATATTTTGAATTGTGAATTGCAGTATTTTTGATGTAGTTTCTAAATATATAATTTTATTTCAAAAAAATTGAAGATTTTATGTTCGAATGCCGATCGAAAATTAGATAATTTGATCCTGGATCATCTTACCTAAAGTAGAATTGAGGGAGTATTAAAGATTAATAATAATATCAGTAAATCATATATACTAGTATTTTAAATGAATTTGTGAGTATTAAAGATTAATAGTAATGTCTAAATGTTAGTTGCAGTAAGAGATACGAAATTAAAAGTTAAAATAACTATAACTATAGTGATAATGATTTTTGTACATGAGTGAGGATTGTTATTTTCCCCCTTTTAATACAACATATTTTCCTTAAACATGGTATAATACAAAATAAAAATAAAAACATTTTTTATGAAAAATAATTTCCGTCATACTAAATATGCCTAAATTAAGATAGTGCATCCTGATCATATAAGAATAATTTCTTCTTTTAATTTTTATCAGTTTAAGTAGTAAGCACTGTCAGATCTCTCATTTTAAGGAGACATACTTATAGATATCTTTTGAATAACCCTATAATATAAAAAACTATTTATACGGATGACGTACAAAACTTAAACTATCCGTATATTCGTTGTGTGTGGGTGAATGTGAGAGAGAGAATATGACCTCAAGGGTGTCACCAATATTGATAACAAATGAATTTGGAAGTGGCCTAACTCCAACCCATTGCTTATCATCCTTGAGGACTTGTAGGCCACTAACTTGATCTTGATGTAATATTGTCATTGTTTGTGGGTCTGAATGGATCCCAATTCCTACAATCTTCTCTGGTAGAGGACAAGGAGGATATCTACTTACCCTAAAATAAGTTGATTCCTTTTCTTCAAAATTCTTGCTGAAAAAAGCATGTTCAAGGCCTAAGCCATGTGCCAACATCTCAAATATAACCATTCCTAGCTTGTCCATTTCTTTCATGTACTCTATCATTGCATTGCTGCTTTGTCATAGTCAAAAGTCAGTATTTTTGGCAGAAAAATATAGAGTGCATGCATCCAATCAAGGGCGGAGTCACCATTAAAGCTACAGGTTCAACAAAATTCAATATCTATGATTAAATCTTATATATATATTAAAAATATTATTTAATATGTTCTCCAAAACCAATAAAAAAATTATGGTTCAAAAATCACAAAGTAAAAATTTTGGATCCGACTTTAATCTAATATAGAAATGTTGAGCCAATTATTAGCTCGAGGGCAACAGATAGGATTCTATTAGAACTATAATAATTAACTAAATGTTTTTGCAAGGACTTGGATTTAGTTTATCATGCTGGCCTAGGGGAAGAGCGTTTAGTTAAGATTTTGTCATACCGTGGTCAACCACTGTTAGAAGATATAATTGGGTAAATAAAATATTTCTATATCTAACAACTTAAACATAGATGGAATTTAACTCGGTATTAATTAGTATTAATGTGTACATATCTTACCGTAATTAGAATATATTTCATATATTGTATAATAATTAGTGACGTATAATTATGATAGATATAAGATCCTTATTGTATTAGGGTTCCCCATTGTACACTATATATATTTATATTAATGAGAAAGAATCTCCAAGGAAGATTAATACAATCTTACATAGTATTAGAGCCCAAAACCTAAACCCTACTCTCTCTTTTCCCTATCTTTCCCGACGGCTCACTGCCTGAGAAACAGCCTTTTCTTTCTTTTCCCTCTCTTTTCCGGCTCACTACCCGAGGAACAGCAACAACTTTTTGTTGTCCCTCTGCGCAGATCACTGCCCGAGACCCCCATTGTGTGCTATCTTTTTTCCCTTCCCAAGAAAATCACCACAATTTGATTTGTTTTCCTCAGATAGAAAACGTAATACTTAGAGACTATCAACAACTTTGTTTTTCTTTTTTCTTTTTTCCCGACAACAAACAGTGTTTTTCGTCCAACGTGTCATAAGCACAAATCCCTTTTCTTCTGGCATCGTTCCTTAATCCGAAAATAAAAGTTTAATCCACTATAATGACTTCTCCCACACCGTCTAATTCTGGAGATCAATTTTGGGCACAATTTCATGGAGCCTACCAGTCCGCTTCAGGCCTCTCTCAATCCAATTTGGATCCGGCTTTCGTAACATTGACTCCACGACAGCCCGATAATGCAAGGTATATGGATGCAGGCGTCACATCTCACCTCAACAACAATTCTTGTAATCTCCCTCAACTGAGAAGTTTAAATACTCCACAATCTATTATGGTTGGAAGCAGTCATATCATTCCAAATCAAGGGGTTTGCCACACACTAAACCCACCACCGCATCCCCACTATGCCCTAAACATCATCAAAAATATAATCTTCGTTAGAAAATTTGCCACCGATAATTTTATCTCAATTAACTTTGATTTGTTTGGATTTTCTGTAACGGATCTCCGTACCGGAAAACTTCTTACGAGATGCAATAGTGAAGGGGACCTATATCCCTTCCTACCCACATCCTTCTAGTGTCACTCCTCCCACCGTTCTAACAACCATATCTCTCTCAACGTGGCATAGTAGACTTGGTCATCCGGGTTCTCACGTTTTTTTCTCTCTTCGAAATCGAAATTTAATCCAATGTAAAAAATGAAACCTTTCTCATAGTTTCTCCTCATGTCAGTTAGAAAAACACATTAGACTACCATTTACGACTTATATGAGTACCACTTTCTCTCCATTTGATGTTATTCACGCTGATTTATGGACCTCTTTCATAACTAGCAACTTAGGCCATAAATATTATTTAGTATTTTTGGATGATTTCTCCCACTTTCTTTGGGTCTATCCACTAAAACTCAAATCTCAAGTGTTCTCCAAATTTGTAGAGTTTCATACACTGCTCAAAACGCAATTTGAAAAAGACATAAAATTGTTTCAATGTGATAATGGTCGTGAGTTTAATAATTCCTTATTTCATAAATTATGTGCGGCTAACGGCATGGTTTTTCGTTTCTCGTTTCTCGTGCTCATATACCTCCCCTCAAAATGGTAAAGCCGAAAGAATTCTCTGAACCATTAATAATATGATTCGTACCCTCCTTTTTCATGCGTCTCTCCCACCTACTTTTTGGGTATATGCACTAAAAATGGTAGAATACATTCTCAACATTTTACCTACCCGTGCGATTCAAAATAGGACACCTACCGAAATTCTCTACCGTCGGATCCCTACCTATGACCATCTTAGAATTTTCGGTTGTCTGTATTACCCTAATCTGACATCCACGACCCCTCAAAAATTGGCACCCAGATCTACTTCGTGTGGATTCCTAGGTTTCTCGTCAAACCATAGGGGCTATTTGTGCTATGAACTATCCACCGACAAAATCATCATTTCTCGTCACGTCACATTTGTTGAGTATGTTTTCCCGTTTGACAACATTAAAAAATTCCAAGTCACTGATTACCAATTCCTCAAAGATTCGGACACATCCCCGCTTGTGCAACAAGCATTTCGTCAAACTGCCACTATTTCGGCAGGTGCCGACCATATTCAGTCACCGTCTGCCACCAACTCCATTGGTCAGCCACCGTCTGCCACTAACCCCACTTGTATGATACCATTTGCAACTACCGGCAGCCCCTAAACACTGTCACAACCACCACCGACTGCCATTCCCACCGTCGGCAGTCGGTCGGCTGCCCCACATCCACCGGTTCTCCCATCTCACACTTGCTGGCCGTCTCTACTAGTAAATCCAATGTCGCCACCACCACCTCACCCTACAAACACCATCTCACCGTCTACTCCGGCTAACACACAGAGTTCCCACCGGCACAATCAACCACTGCCAACAGTGTCACCGTCTCACCGCCATTCCAATATCCCAGCCCATCCAGTTCACGAAACCCAGACCGACACACCCACACCACCACAACTGCAACCCATCCCCAACCCACCACTGACTTCATACCCCAAAACTCCTAACCCACACCGCGTCGATCTGCCGAGATCAATGCCACCACTACAACCATCGTCCAGTCCAGAAACCACACAACTGCAACTCACATCTGTCGTCAAACCCAGTTCACCGTCACACCACGCCCCACCACTCAGTTTCCCAAACCAGACTCCACCCTTAAATACCGACAGTACCCCTTCCCCAACCCACCATATGGAAACTCATATTCAACACGGGATTTTCAAACCCAAAGTCCAGTTTAACTTGTCCACCCAAACTATTTCACTTATTCCCAAAATCCCAAAATTAGCCAAACTAGACCTAAATTAGAATGCGGTCATGTGTGAGGAATTTAATGCTTTGACGAAATATCACATTTGAGATTTGGTTCCTAGACCGGAGGGGGTGAATGTGATCCATTACTTGTGGCTTTTTCATCACAAATATAGAGACAATGGTGCCCTAGAGAGGTATAAGGCAAGACTTGTGGCTAATGGCACTAATCAGCAAGTGGGTGTTGATTGTGGTGAGATATTCAGTCCAGTTTTTAAATCGGACACCATTCGCACAATTCTGAGCATTGTTATATGGTAAGCATTGATCGATTTATCAGCTAGATGTGAAAAATGCATTTCTACATGGGGATTTAGAAGAGACTGTTTACATGCACCAGCCGCTTGACTTTGTCCATCCCGCAGCCCCCCAGTATGTATGTCGCCTCCGTAAATCACTCTATGGTTTGAAACAGGCCCCTAGAGCGTGGTATGATTGCTTTACATAGTATATTTTGTAGATTGGGTTTGTATGTAGCAAGTGTGATAATTCTCTCTTTGTTTTTCATCTAGGTAATAACATCACTTACTTGTTGTTATATGTGGATGACGTTGTGCTTACTGCCTCATCTGATTTGTTGAAAAATGAGATTATTACATTGCTCAAAACTGAATTTGTTATGATTGACCTGGGGAAGTTGAGCTATTTTTTAGGGATATTAGTGACTAGATCTGCAGATTCGATGTTTTTGTGTTAGCGCGAATATGCAGAGGATATATTATACATGGCTAAAATGGAAAATTGCAAGATAATATCCACTTCAGTTGACTCTAAATCAAAGCTTAGTGATGTTGATGGTAACCTTGTGTCCGGTCCCACACTTTTCAGGAGTCTTGCAAGTGCACTACAGTATCTCACATTCACCAGACCTAATATTTCTTATGTTGTCCATCAGGTATGCTTATTTATGCATGCCCCCATGGAGCCTCATTCTACTGCCCTTGAGCGTATCATTCGATATGTTAAGGGCACACTTGATTATGGATTGCACTTATACCCTTCAGCACTGACCAGATTGTTATCATATACAGATGCTGATTGGGCAGACTATCCAGACACGTGACACTCCACCTCCGGCTACTGTGTGTTCTTAAGGGATAATCTCATTTCTTGGGCTTCCAAGAGGCAGGCCACCCTATCCCTTTCTAGTGCAAAAGCAGAATACCGAGGTGTGGTTAATGTTGTTGTTGAGATTTGTTGGCCTCAAAACCTTCTTTTAGAGCTACAATGTCCCTTGCGTGAGGCGTATTTGGTTTACTATGATAACATATCTGCCATATATTTATCTGATAACCCGATTCAACATCAGCGAACCAAGCACATTGATATGGATATACACTTTGTTCGTGAGAAGGTTGCCCTTATTCAAGTTAAGGTGTTATATGTGCCTTCTTCATATCAGTATGCGGATATAATCACAAAAGTCCTTCCTAGATAGTTGTTCCTCGACTTCAGATCCAGTCTTAGCGGCTGGCCTCCTCCCGCTCCGACTGAAACGGTGTATTAACGTGTACATACCTTACCATAATTAGAATATATTTCATATATTGTGTAATAATTAGTGATGTATAATTATAGTAGATATAGGATCCTTATTGTATTAGAGTTCCCCATTGTACACTATATATATATATATATATATTTGTATTAATAAGAAAGACTCCCCAAGAGAGATTAATACAATCTTCCAATTAGAACAGGCTGAGATCTAATTGGGTTAAATTCTTTTAGTAATCCTTGATCTAAAATAATGTTTATGTGCTTAGCCCATCAAAAATGAAACACGTGAAAGATGTATTGAAAGTATAAATGGATTTTTATACTGTATAACCATCCTGATATACTCGTGATATACACGGTGTATATCACGGGTCGAGTGCTCAAAATCAAGCTGTTAAACCCGTGATATACATGGTGTATACATACCATGTATATCACGGTTTAATGGTCTTGTTTAGGTAAATATTTTGTTGTAGTTACATTACAATTGTACACTTACCATAATTGTATAATTATTGTACAATTAGAATAAGATTTTAGGAGTAGAATAGGAATGTAAATTGTATATATACTCTTTCATTAATGAAAATAATCAAGGGATTATTTCTTTCATGGTATCATAAGTCTAGGTTTTCAACCACTTCGTACGAAAATAACCTTCTGTTGCCTCAGTTTCTGTGCACTTCTTCCTCCTCTCTTCCCAAATTTTATTCCTAATCCCTAATTCCCCTATTGTTCTTTCATTATGTCTACGTCAAAGAACATGTTTCATCATGTCCTTACTGTTTCCAACATCAAGAACCAAATCCTTATTGTTCTTGAGATGGAAAACGTCCAATATGTGACGTGGGTGGAATTTTTCAAGATTTATGCACGTTTGCATCATGTTCTTCATCATATCATTCCCTCAGCCGCAGGAATGAGCTTGCCCCAGAATTTGACCCGATATTATGGACTACTCTTGATGCTACTGTTCTGTAATGGATTTATTCCACTATCTCTACGAACCTCTTGCAAATAATTCTTGAACCCGATGCTACGGCGATGGAAACTTGGAATAGGCTGCGTGACATATTCTAAGATAACAAAAAATCTCGTGTTGTTAGTCTTGAGCAGGAATTTTCTCATGTTAACATAGAGGATTTTCCAAACGTCTCAGCCTATTGCAAAAGGCTGAAAGAGTTGGCGGACCAACTCCGCAACGTTGGTGCACCCGTTAGAAATAATAGTCTTGTCCTCCAGATGGTTGCTGGCCTATCTGAGGCTTATAGTGGCGTTGGAACTCTCCTTCGTCAAAGTGATCCTCTCCCGCAGTTCTATCAAGCCCGGTCTATGCTTACCTTGAAGAAGTCGGCTTAGCTAAAAAGATGGCTACTAGTGCAAATCCAATCATCATGATGACCACGTCCAATGCTACTCTGTCATTCTCCGAACATTCAGGTCAAAATCGCAACAATAGTGGCGGCAAAAATGGAAAAAATGGAAAAATAATCGAAAAATAATGGCGGAAACCGAGGTGGATATAACGGAGGTGGGCCTCGGGGCAATGGGCTGCAAACCCACTGGCCACAGCCCTGGGGTCCGTGTCTCTGGAACTGGGCCGGCAGTTCTTGGCCCACTGCCCTCTATTACTCGCCTTTCTCTTTCTTGGGAAACTAGGCCCAATATCCCAACCGGCCCAGTTTCTCAGCCCAGCAGTTCGGTCCCTGACATGTTTCTGGGTCAGGGTCGCAAGCCGGTGTGCTTGGGCCTTGGCCTCCATAAGCCCACCATGCAGCGGGCCCACTCCTACCGACATTGAAGCCGCGATGCACATACTTGGATTAAATCCCCCGGACACAAATTGGTACATAGACACCGGCACCACTACTCATATGACGTCCAACCAAGGTACTCTCTCGTCTTATTCCAATTTGAGCAACAATCGTGGCATAATAGTTGGTAATGGCAATTCATTCCAATTCGTGGTTACGGTCATAAAATTTTATTTCTCCCCCCCCCCCCCCTCCCCCATCCACCTCTTGTCTTGAAAAATTCCCTTCATGCCCCTAACTTAATTAAAAATTTGGTGTATGTCCGTAAATTCACCACTGATAATTGGGTTTCTGTTGATTTTGATGCTTTTGGGTTTTCTGTGAAGGCTTTCAAGACGGAGATTCCTCTCATGAGATGTGATAGTAGGGAAGATCTTTATCCTATCACGCCCACATCCGGTCTCTCGAGTCAAGCCTTGTCATCTAGTTTTGTAGCTCTCGTTCCTTCCTTATGGCATGCACGTTTGGGTCACCTGGGTCGTCTATTGTTTCTTCCTTACATAAAAATAATTTTATTTCTTGTTAGGGTACGCGTAGTACTCCAATTTGTCAGTCTTGTCCTCTAGGAAAACTTGTTAGATTACCATTTGTAGACTCTACTTCTCGTACTTTAATATCATTTGATATTATTCATAGCGATTTATGGACATCTCATGTTCTGAGTTCTTTGGGCCATCGTTATTATGTTCTATTTTTGAATGATTATTCTAATTTTTTGTGGACTTTTCCGTTAGCAAAAAAATCTCTAGTGTTTTCCACATTTTAAAAATTTAGAGCATTCATCCGTACCCGGTTCGAATGGAAAATAAAAATTATTCAATGTGATAATGGTAAAGAATATGATAATGGGTTGTTTCGGGATTTTTGTGGTACTAATGGAAAAAAATTGTTTCTCTTGTCCTCATACGTCCTCACAAAATGGGAAAGCTAAACGAAAAATTCGTAACATTAATAATATTGTCCGAACTTTATTAGTCCATGCTTCCGTGCCCCCTTCCTTTTGGCATCATGCTCTACAAATGGCTACATATCTTCTTAACATACTTTTTAGCGAAGGTTTGGCATATTCACCCCCTCTTCAAATCTTATATAATAAGACTCCTTCGTATTCACATCTTAGGGTCTTTGTATGCTTGTGTTATCCACTATTTTCATCCACCGCAAATAACAAACTTCAGGCCCGTTCTACTCATTGTGTGTTTTTGGGTTATCCGTCTAATCATCGTGGTTACAAATATTTTGATTTATTCTCTAATGAAATCATCATTAGTTGTCATGTTATTTTTTATGAAACCCAATTTATGTTTGGTCATGCGAGTAGTCCCGTGCCTAGTTCGTATAATTTTTTGGACGATGCCATCTCTCCGTATATTATCCACCATTTTTCGGTCTCATTCGACACCCATAATCCGCCAGCGGGCCCACTGCCCGCTGGACCTCCTGCCACTGCTTCGGGTCCTCTTCCCACTTCTTCCGTCTCGGGTCCAGAAATAGGGCCAAAAATTCAGCCCAGTTCTGCCCCTACTACTGTTCTCGGTCCAAATCCCAGCCACATTTCCAGTTTTGGGCCAGTATGCCCACTTCCTGCTAGCCAGTCCGTCACATGTCCCGATATTTCCCAAAATCCACTCAATTCTCCCCTGAGTCACAGACCGGTCACTCGTAGTCAATGGAGTATTTTTAAACCAAAAAGACATTTTAATTTAAATTCTAATGTTCTTAAATCCCCTCTACCCCGTAACCCAGTATCCGCATTAAATGACCTGAATTGGAAATTGGTTATGACCGACGAATATGATGCTCTTATTGCAAATAAGATGTGGGAGTTGGTACCCCATCCTTCTAGTGTTAATATTATTCTATCTATGTGAATTTTTACTCATAAGGATAATTCTGGCGGTTCTTTTGCGAGGCATAAGGCTCATCTTGTAGGTGATGGTAAGACTCAGCAGGTTGGCGTGGATTATGGTGAGACATTTAGTCCGGTGGTCAAACCGGATACCATTCGCACTATTCTCAGTCTGGATCTTTCGAAAACTTGGCCCATCTATCAGTTAGATGTGAAGAATGATTTCTTGCATGGTAATCTTAAGGAGACCGTTTACATACATCAGTCCTTGGGTTTTTGAGACCCCAAATATCATCATCATGTTTGTTTATTGAAGAAGTCCTTGTATGAGCTTAAGCAAGCCCCACGGGCTTGATATAAGAGGTTTGCAGACTATGTTTCATCTATTGGGTTTTTCCATAGCAGGTCTGATAATTCATTGTTCATATATCGTCATGGTACTTCCTGGCTTATATATTATTATATGTGGATGATATTATCTTGACTACCGCTTCTGATGCTTTGCGAAAGTCTATCATGACAATGCTCAGTTTTGAGTTTGCTATGAAAGAATTGGGGTCCTTGAGTTACTTTTTGGGGATTTCTGTCACTCGTCATGCTGGTGGGTTATTCTTATCACAATGGAAGTATGCAGCTCAGATCATTGAGTGAGCTGGTATGTCCTCATGCAAGTCTACTTCCACTCCAGTTGATACTAAACCCAAGCTAGGTGTTGCGGCTAGCTCACCGTATGAGGATCCGACCCACTATCGCAGTCTTGCAGGGGCTCTTCAGTATCTTACTTTCACGAGACCAGATATTACGCATGGCATATAGCAGGTGTGTTTGTTTATGCATGATCTCAGGATTGAGCACATGAATGCGCTAAAATACATTATTCGATACATCCAGGGAACACATGGACTCTACTAGACATAGCTTGTAGACTCCCTAGGACAAACCAGCTCTGATACCAAATTTGTCACGACCCAAACCGGAGGGCTGCGACGGGCACCGGGACCCTACCCGCCGGGCACCCCAGATACATTCTACCATTAATTATGTCTAAACACGTACTGAGCCGTGGTAGACAATATGTGGTTTCAACCCAAAAGCCCTAATTTACACATTTATATACCGGGGCCAACAAGGCCATATACGACAACTAACCACAAGACACTTAACTACAAGCCTCTCCAGAGAAGAACATACCACGACCAAATCGCGACTTCAAAACCAATAGAGTGTTGTGGACACCAGCTGAACCAACAACCTACTAGTGTGAACCGTCACCCTCTCAATATAAACCTGCGGGCATAAAATGCAGCGTCCCCCGACAAAAGGGATGTCAGTACGACTGATGTACTGAGTATGTCAGGCATAAGAAATAACATAGCAAAGACATATCATAGTCTGAAATGGAAACAACTGATTATCAGTAAATGCCTCAGAGGGTCCTAATACACATGCCTAAATGTTATGCACAATGCAGTATACATATACATCAGCCTTTTCGGGCATCTTCCTTACCATAACAGCCTCTGCGGGCATCATACCATATAATGGTTAATGAATGTATGCACAATGCAAGTGCGGTATACTAATGTCCACACAGGAATCCTACCCATAACCGCCTCTGTGGGCATCAGGTTATATCGCCACACAAGGGCATCACATCATATTGGCCTCTTCGGGTTCTTTTTGTGATAGTCTGTACCAGCTGCAGGTGGTGTGCGTATATAATATTTTTTTCCCTCTTTCCAATTCCCATACATATATATAATATTTACCATATAGTAGTATGCATAGCACAAGTGGTCTAGGATAACATATGAATGCGATACAAATGAAATGCATGAATAATAATAAAACATCCGGAGTAACATAATATCCTTTACGCCTTTGGTTAATATTGGGGACATCAACATATTTTCCAGTATGCCTTGTCAAGGTCTTAGAAACATGCTTATATATTCTTTCAACATAGGAGTCGATGACTTGATCATCCTTAACTACTAAGAGTAGACTAATTTATGTAGCAATACGATAGTTATGTTTCACACATATAATTATGCCAAAAAGAATGAAAGAGCCTTGCATACCTTGTTGTAGAAATTATATAAGTTTCGCGGGTCCTTGTAAGCTCTATGAACGATTATCTACATCACACGGATGATTTAAATCATAATCGACTCAAAATATTAGAAACAGATTCTTAGAGACATTCTAGCGAATACCTTGAACGCGTAGAACCTATATTCCTTCTATATCGAAATCTATACATGTAGCGAAACACACAACCCTCTTAGTCCTTCTTTTTACTGCTACAATCTCCAAAACAGTACAATGATTTCACATGCATGCCCAGTAACTTACAATTACAGCAGTCCCGACAACACCCAACCCAAACTTAGCATTTTCGACAATCGTCCTAGAACTAGTGGCAAGAATCAAATTCTGAAATTGTTCAAACTTTAAGAACAAAGAAGGTTACCTCTTTTAAGCGTAGTGACGAGCGTCGTCGGAAAATCTTTCACCCCAAACAGCTTCCGATAACTAGAAACAGAACCCAAAATTGATTCGCGCCAGAATCCTTTCGCACTCAAGGTTCTTATTTAGCTTCTGAGTTTCTAGGCTTGTTTAAGGCTTCGGTTCTACTGGAATTAAAGCCCAGAATACCTTGAATTTCTCCTTTTTTTGTCTATGCGAAAGCTTACGAAAATCCCCAAATTCGACTGAGAATTTCAAAGAGTTATCGCTGAGAATTTTTTTACCCCTTCTGATTAAAGTGTAGAGGCCTCTTCTTTAAGAAAAGGTTATCACAAGAGAAATGGAAAGAGATGAAGTTTTTTTTTTTAGAATAGAGAAGAGAATGAAGGTATGGAGCTTTACATAGCTTCCATCGGTCGACTGCCTTGGGCTTAGTCATTCCACAGTGACTTATAAGCGTACATGTGATGTTTCACTAAGTGTTGTCCTCCTTTTTAATTAATTAATCTCACAATTAATTAATTATACACACAATTAAATTCTCGATCCCAATTCACTTAACTCCCGATGACTTATAAAATCCTCTTATACCTAATGTCATAATTCCTGTAATATAATACTAGTCTATAATCTCTTCGGGGATACACAATTATTATTAATCCCCGTCGTCACACTTATTAAATCCAAAAAAAATTCTGGATCATGTCCTTTTATAAACTAATTTTCTTATTAGCCTACGAAGTACAACATAAACTTCCCGGAGCCTGGTCCACTTGCCTACGTTTATGTGTTTAACCGTTACCCGAAAATACGGGATGTTACATATATCCTTCATCAACGTCTACACTTGTCTCGTATACATATGATGATTGGGGTGGTTGTCCGGATACTAGACGTTCCACATCCGGCTATTGTATGTTTCTTGGTAATAACTTGGTCTCATGGTCTGCCAAGCGCCAGTCTACATTATCACGCTCTAGTACAGAGGCCGAGTATCGAGGGGTGGACAATGTGGTCTCTAAATCATGTTGGTTACATAATCTTCTTTTAGAGCTTCATTGCCCTATTCAGAAAGTTACATTGGTTTATTGTGATAATATTAGTGTCGTCTACCTTTCTGGTAATCCGGTTCAACACCAGCGCACTAAACACATCGAGATGGATATTCACTTTGTTCGCGAAAAGGTAGCTCGTGGACAAGTACGCGTCTGTCATGTCCCTTCCAGGTATCAAATTGCAGACATCTTTACTAAGGGTCTTCCCTCGGTCCTTTTTGAAGATTTTAGGGATAGTCTTAGCATACGACGACCGCCCGCTATGACTGCGGGGCTGTGATAAATACCTGTGATATACACAGAATATACACTGTATTTATCACGGGCCGAATGCTCAAAATCAAGCTATTAAACCCGTGATATACACGGTGTATACATACTGTGTATATCACGGTTTAGTGGTCTTGTTTACGTAAATGTTTTGTTGTAGTTAAATTAGAATTGTACACTTACCATAATTGTATAATTATTGTACATGTAGAATAATATTTTAGGAGTAGAATAGGAATATGATTTTTCTATTATGAAAATTGTAAATTGTATATATACTCTTTCGTTAATAAAAATAATCAAGGGATTATTTCTTTCACATCCTGACAAATGTGTAACTTTCCCAAATATAATTATATCAGTAAAATAAATAAAAGTCTACTTTATCAAACATCTTAATCTTCTAAATGAAACGGTCCCATAATCCAGTATCAAGTACGTACCATGCGGGATAAATAAAGTTGACATGAAATAAAATCACACTATACATGTAACCCAACATGCCTTTTCATGTACAAGCGTCGTGCAGTAACGCTAAGCAGACCAAATGCTACACCCAAAATGACAAAATATAAGCTTTGTATGTACACATAACATACCTAAATTTGTATTATTGATCACCATAGACCTTTTTTGCGAATTCCACAACCATTTCCGGCGATTGAAGCAGCTGCAAAACTTCAGCCCAAGGCAAATTTTGCCCATACTCAGGATTTGAGGCATAATACCCCAATGGCAAACTTGATGTCTTGCCACCTTTGAGCTTTTGTTCCATTGGAAGATCAAAAAGCTCGTGCAATCGAGTAGTATAATCCTCAACAATCTCATTAGGCACCCCATGATCCACAAGCTTAAAGAATCCCCACTTTTCACTTGCTTTCACCACTACTTGGCAAAGATTGTCATAAAGTTGTTGATCATCATCGTTGCGTATACGATTGTTAAGACTAATCACCGGAATATCATCTTTAACGTCTCCAAAATCGTCGTGTTTTAGTGTAGGCTATTCTTCCTCGGACCATATGAAGTTCTTGACTTGCATTTTGTTGTTGCCATTCATTGAAAGTGTCTCAACATGCACTTCTTCAATTCTAGGTGTCATTTAGTTGAGGCTATAGAGAATATATTTTGCGAGTTAAAAGTGTTTTGTGGCTCTGAATATACAATTCCTTTTGGTGTGCAACTACTTATATATATGTATACAGAAAATGGAATCTTGCATTGTTTGAGTCCTCGAGACTTTGTTATGTTGTGTGGAACATTATCTGTGGTGCATTGTTGCCACCAATGGACCGAACGAAAGATATCTCTAGGATTCTTCGTCACTAAGGCATCCTCTAACATGACCACGTTTTATTTTCTTCATTAATAAAACGTGTAGGGGTAAGGCTACGTACATCTTATCCTTCTCAGACTTCACTTGTGGATTACACTGAGTTTGTTGTTGTAATAATACGTGTAAATGTTATGTTTAAGCCATGCACTTCTACGATTCTAATAAACAACGATTCAAGAGGGTTGAATTGAATTGTATCAAATAGCGGCAGAGTCATTTTCAGCAAGAGATAGCAAAATATAAAGAAGTAAACACGCGAAGAAGTAAAGGAGATTCAATATATAAAATATATACATAAAAGTAACTTTTACCTATTTACACAATGTAATTTTTCACGAAAGGAGTGTCAATTGACACCCCTTAGAGAAGGGGTACTGGCTCCGCCACTTGTACCAAATTTTCGCGAACTCCTAAAATTTGCCTAACTTTCGTCTTGCACGAACCTGTTTTGTATATGTGTTTCTTGTTAAACCAACTAGAAATTGTAAAGCTCTAAAGAATAAGAAACATATGATTTTTACGTGAAAAATCACTCAACTCAAAGAGTGTAAAAACCACGATTTACTTAGTAGAATTTAACTTCAAGGATTTACAACACTTACAACCCAAGATTAATCCTAAGTCTTGCCCCAATAATCATTCGATGATTGCATCCCCTTCAAATCTACTCTGACTTGAAGCAAATTGTATTCTAAAAAGCAAAAAAAATATAACCTATAACAGCTTCTAGGTAAGCAATAATGGTTACAACTCAATAGTCTACTATAAGTGAACTGAATCTGGACTTGACGAAATACAACAATAGAAAGGACCATCTCTCCAGCCTAGTCGGTGACACACTTGAAAGATAGTGTTGAACTCTCAAAACAAAGAACAAAATCATGTTTGGCTATATGCACATTTTCCCCTTGAAAATGTCGGGTTATATTTGAATTAATCAAACGGATTGAATCAACAATCAGTGGAGACTAATTATTTTTACAGTTGGGAAAAAACATGGTGATGCCACCTGCCCAAAAAGACGTCAATTCATATACATATGCTGGAATTAGTTGAAAAATGTCTAGAAAATATAATTATTTTGAAAAGGCTAAAAAATTACTTTTAAAATTCTTGATTACCGATGTCAATAGTTTCACCCGGTTGGCCATTTGTATCATTTTCCCTTAAAAGTTTACTTGGATCAAAACTGATTAAACAAGTAATAATCTAACCCATCAAATTCAATTTTGAAAAGGTTTAACAGGTAACTTTTCATAGGTCAAATTTACACACTCAGTATACATTTCTTGTTCGAAAACTTGCAAGAGTCCTAATTATTTAAACCAATACCCCAACCCCTCATAAATATTCATGAAAAGAGAAGCTATGACCTCCTACTATAAGATGATGATTAATTAGTGTTAAATTCTTTTTCTATCAGAATAAGTAAAAGAAATGAAAGGATTCCGTTTGTCCCGTTCGACTATTTGACTATTGACTTTAAAAATGAGTCGAAAACTGTTTATCTTTCTCCTCGTCTCTTACTATAACAATTTAAATGAGTCGAAAACTGTTTATCTTTCTCCTCTTGTCTCTTAATATAACAATTTAATGAACCCACATTTTTTCTCACCATATTACAGCAATGTCCCCGAAGAAAACTTCCCCGCCCCATTTCCTTTGAGTCCTAGGGATGGCAATTGGGGGGCAGGTGCAGGTACCCCTCCCCCGTCAGAAAATTTTATACCCGCCTAGGAAATTTTCAACATCCATACCCGCCTAGGCAGGTATATTCCTAAATCAACACCCGCTCCACCACCCAAGTGGATATCCGTCATCCGCCAATACCCGCTTGCCATTTTTTATAATCAATTCATTTGTGATCAATTAGTAATCAACACGATCCCAAAAATTTGAGTCAAGAATCAATACTGTCACGGTCTCATTTTCTTTGAGAGAGGGAGGAGAATTCTAGATTTTTTTTACTTGTCGTGACTTATGGGCTGAAGGCACGACTTATGGGCTGCTAATATTTTGGGCTTGGGACGGGTATAAGGCGGGCGGATGCAGGGCGGGGCAGACAGGTATGACTGCAAATCCACCACCTACCCGCCTACCCGTGACGAATACATTAGGGGTACCCAAAATCATCCCAGCCCGCCCATTTGACACCCCTAGTACTACCATGTTGATGCAATTTACATGAAAGGAATGCTATTGTTGGTGCTAAGACTCCTTGGGGAGAAGCCAACCAACAGAATTTGCACAAGAAAACGGAAAGCATGAGCTGAGGTACCGGTAAGGGGGAATCGACATCATGTCCTAATGCAAGGTAAATTTGACATTAGGGATTAACAGCATTATGGTGGAGCAGTGTAAACAGATGGAGTGCAGATAATATTACACAACAATACATCGAACCAGATTATAACTCATCTAGCCTTCCAGTAAGATAGAAGCGCAGACTTGCAGATGAATCTTCAATCATATTTGCTCAGAGAAGTGCAATGAGTAAAATATGTAGCCTAAGGTAGTCCGTTAGCCTAGACCAAAATTTTGCAGGACCTCGTCTACATAGGGAGATCGGGGTCCAAACGTCTTTGAATAGAAGCTGCAGCCTATCGGGACATCAGAAAATAAGATCAATGACTGGAAAAAGAAAATAGCATAGAATCTAGAGTATCATGAAATGTCAGGATCGTTCTCACCTCAAAGTTCCCAAGTTTGTATTGATAAGCCATCTCTTCTCTTAATTGAGCTTGTTCTTTCATTGCTTGGGCCTTAGAGATTCAAATTTACAAGAAGAAAAAAAGGAGTTTGTTACATTATGTACTTCTCATCTGTTATATATGAAGGACAAAGGTAGTAGAATATATACCATTCCACTCTGCATCTCACGCTTCAATGCTTCCACCTGTTCTTCCTTGTGCTTCTCACGTTCTCGCATCAATTCTTGCCTAAGATAACATAATAGGTAACAACTCAAGAACCAGCCTATAACAATTTAGTGCAAAGATGAAATCTCCTCTATTTTTTCTCCTTTCAGTGACAAACTGTGCTATATAATTGTCTTCAGAAAAAAATACTTTGTATGTTTAACTATATGGTACTTGCTATCCTGGGATCATATAGCTTCCTGGATGATAGAATTATATTTATACCACCATCTTTTAGCATTATAATGTGGTTTCGTTTCTGAAAGATTAAACTAGGGCAAAGCTATAATCTATACCACCACAGCAGGATAGTAACTCCGTTCAAAGATTTTCAAAGAGAGCTAGACCACATTAGAAATTTGGAAGTTCCTGACTTCAAAGTTATTTCCTTTTAACAAGAAATCCGATGTTTTCAGCTTCGAAACTCGAAATTCAGTGGATAATAGGTGTGTCCCTCTATCCTTCTCCACTTAAATACCGAACTTGGTGCCCTAACGACATTTGAGTTCTTGACATGCCTTTAATTAACCTTCATACTTGTCAACCAAAATACTATTTTTTTTTTACAATGAAATAGCGACTGTCTCTCTGGCCAGTAAATAGCATGAATCAAAATAAAATGAAGTAGGACTTCCAAAATCAGTAAATAAACAAACTAACAACAGCAACACGGAAGTTCATAACAATGAATGTGAAGCAGCACATAACTAACTTACCTGCGTATTTCTTCATCATTGAAGACAGTACGTTCATTGTCCATGACCTTCTTGACACCTCTTTTGATTTCCTTTTCCAGTTTACGTTTGTGATAGGCGTCAAGGTTATAATATCTGCAAAAAAAAAAGTTCTGTTAGATTATTATAAACATTGCAATTGCTACCACACTCAAATATCAAGCACATGTATATCTGTGTGTGTAAACACATAACATCCTGTAAGGAACTAGTAGCCTCACACCAAAACATCTCAACTCAATATATTTATTATCTATATAGAAAGGAACACACACACACACCACCCACCCAAAACCTCAACAGAAAAAGAAGAAAAAAGAAGTTGGATTGAAATAGTGCAGTAGCCTTACTTTTTAGAAGGGAAGGTTGCGGTGTTATGATCCTCCATGAATCTGCGCAATAGCTGACTGTCAAAAAGTGGAAGTTTCTTGCATATATTGTTAAAAAAAGGAGGTAGAGAAAAGAGATCAAGTGCTAATAAAAACTAGCTTTTCCCTTCTCCATGTACGTACTGCTTGAATAATTGCTTCTCTTCCCAGTTTGGCAGGCTTTCCAGATTCACCTATAATTGACACAAGCAATGAAAACTTCCACAACTAGATTTAATAGCTTACACAGAATTGTCTAGAAAGAGAATGTCGATAAGTATTATGCAATGGTAGCTTTTTAATGAGGACCTTTGAAAATGCACTATAGTGCACTAAAAGGAAAATGCTTGACCTTCCAAAAATTATTTATCAAAACAATTGACATATCGTGCAACAAGTCCTGCCTGGATGATGAACATGTATAAGCTTAAAGAGCCACTATGTACCTGCTTTATTTCTGCTAACCATGCGGTAAACTCTGGCCGTTTGTTCCTACAATAAAGAAATATAGATAAAGTTGAAATTTATAGAACAATCTAATTATTCAGACTGTACACTAGAGTGAAGAGTAAATCATTTCCTGCAAACTTTTAAAATAAAATCATAACTCACGAGAAGGTGACGAGAAGGCACAGTAGTTTGTTCAAGCATCAATGTATTATCACCATAATGATGCATGAATTTAGAAATTTCCACCCTCTTTTATATCAATAAAAGGTACATCTGCACTGATGATGAGGAGGATGGTCCCGTCAAAATATGAAAAAAGGTATCTCTTTATCTACAGCAATATGACTGGCTTCTTTCTGGACAATATAGGAGTCAACAGCATGTATTCTCACCACTCCAAGCCAGGGGCGGAGCTAGTAAGGGCCCAGGGGGTTCATCCGTAATGAACCCCTTCGGCGGAAAAATTACACTGTTTATACATGGTAATTTTTATGTATATATAGTAGATGTTGAACCTCTTTGGCTTCTTCGTATGTTTACTTTTTTATATTTTGAACCCCCTTAACGAAAATCCTACTCCAAGCGATGCATCCTCTTAAGAAACAACATATTAAATTCCATGTAAGACGTAGTAGCCAAACATATGGCTAATTTTTTTTTAATAATGTTGATGTTCGTGCTACCTCCCACCAGCACACGTCAAAGGTAACTCTGGCAACCAAGGATTAGGCAAATGAAAAGAAATCAACAAGTACATTTTATCTCCGTTAGGATTTGAACCTTGACCTCCAAGGTTTGCACCCATTGCATTGACCAGTAGGTCACACCCTTGGGTGCAACCTATGGCTAATCCATAAGAAAAATTTGTGCATCTTTGCATCTTAAAAAGGCAAAGTTCCATAACTATCAATCTTGTTCCACTAATATGTAACTCCTTTTCACCAGCTTATTTGAGCAAGCCCCTTGAGCCTTTTCAAGTCGCTGACATTTTAAGCATGAGGCCATAAATTAATCAATCAACTATACCTTATAGTCAAACTAGTTGAGGTTAGCTAAATACGTATTGAAGTCAATTATGTGAATCATCTATCCGTTCTTTCTTTTTTTGATAATGCAGGTGTTCGTGCCAACTTGTGCACATTGACTTCCACCGAGTACATGTTACCTCTTCATCTACCCATTCCACTTTATTCGATGTTATTCATTCCATAACTAACTAATTTGTCTTTAAGGTAAATTAAGAGTTCTCTAAAACTAACAGTTCTAAATCTCACACTTATTCCTATCTAGACCTAAAGCTCAAAGGTAATCAGACTTGGCAAACTTCATACTTTCAAGAAATCCATCCACCTCACTCTAAGCTTGAACAAAGGATTAGTTTTGGGCATATAATTCTTTCTTTGAAGAAGAGGAGGGTTGCTCACGACCGACCAAGGATTAGGTGGGGAGGCCTGACGGAGACCAAAGCCCAAGAGATAAGAGAATACACTAGGTATGTTGTTGTTGTTTAATTCTTTCTTTAATAAAATGACCATATTCACTTTAAGGACAATGACAAAAGCAAATTAATCGTCAGTCTAATTAATAGTCACTCTACTCGTGTTTAAGAATCAGCTTGCTTACAATCAAGTACGTAAAATGAGTTTGAGATAATAAGTGATTGTCTAGTATTCGGCTATCAGAAAATATTATCCAAAGAAAACATTTTCACCAAAAGAAAAGTCATTTCCGTTACTAGTATACTTCAAATCACTACTCCAACCAACATTTAAGCATTAATCAATTCATAATACTCAAAAAGTTTAACTGAAACACTATCCAATCTTCTAACATCATTGTCAATCTTCAATAAACTTTGTTTTCCTAAAAACACTTTTCACTCACAAACCAAACATTAGAAAACATTTTCCAGCAAATATTATCTAAAAGATGACTTATTTTGTGGAAAGCATTTTCCAAATGGAACACAATTAAAAGATAATTACAAGTAACTCTTTACAAATTGATTTAACACTAGTATGCTCTCATGAAGTAAAACTTAGGGGCCGTTTGGTTAGACTTATGCATGTATAAGAAATGTAGGGATTAGTTACGCAAAAATTAGTTATGCATGGTTTAATTATTCCATTTTCTACTCAACATAAAATAATATACATGACTTGACTCATAACTTATACATGTCTATATATGTGGAATTTTAAAACAAAACAACTAAAAAGCTACCAAACATGGTATTAAATAGCTAGTTTTACCCCCTGTTTGGATTGTTGTTTCCCGTGGTTCATTATTGTATTGTTTTCATTGATATCATATTTGATTCCATTGTTCTTAAAACTATATTGTATGGTGTTGTAAACCCGTTGTAACTAGGCCTATCCAGTTGGCCGGGTCGGCCTGATCCCGACCCAGCCCGCTACCTGGCCCGCCACGTCCCAATCCCCCTAAAAAAAAGTTTTGTCGGTGTCGGGGTTCAAACTTGGTACGGAGCCTAGGTTCAGCCCGCCCCGCCAGCCCCCTTCCCATTTGCAAAAATAGTCATTGCAACAACGACCAAATTTCAATGTTGGTCGTTGTGCAACGACTATAACGGCCATTTTTTGCCTCCTACCCCATAAACCCTCCTACCCCCTTAATATTTATTTTTAACCCTAAGTTAATATAGGGACCAAGAAAATCAATATCCAGATGTAAAATTTGTAAAAATGTTTATAAATTTAAAACTGAAAAAAGTCAAGGTGGGACGGGAGAGTTATTGAGACATGTACAAGGCGAGCACACGGGTAGGTGGAATGAATACCAGGCTAAAAAATCAGGTGTGCCAATGCCATCGGAGTTGGGACAAGGTTCACATAGTGTCCCCGACCTAGTACAGAGTCAAACTAACCCGACGACAGGGGGAATTTTTTATCCTAAATATGAAAAAAACAAAGATAGGGAAAATATGGATAAATTAGTTGCGGTGGAGGTTTTGCCTTTTTCATTTCAAATAGGAGAGCACATACATTCATTGGCGGGAGACGCATTGGAGATTGCAGTTCTTTTCAGAGATTGAATTCGAGCGGAGCGTAGAAGGTGCGGTCAACCGGAGATCAACGAGGAAGAAGACAATAACTACAATGAAATCTTATCCGAGGGAACCGAAAGCGACGTCGAACAATTTGACCGACAAATTCCAATTCCAATCGAAGATCCTCAAGACAGTGTGAGGAAATTAGAAAAAGTATAGTTAACTATGTAATTTTTTTTGTTGCAATTCTACTATGTGATTTGCAACTTTTGAATAACACCACAAAGTTGCAATTTTGAAATTATATTAACAAAAAATTATATTTCTATTAAATAATATAAGAGGCACAAAAACAGTCTTAGTATGTTTTTATTATACTATCTTGTTCAATTATTGAAGTGTTTATATATATTATTTTTAAAAATTAAGTGGAATAAAAACGTTCAAAACACGATCCCGACCCGACCCATCCCCCCAAATCTCGGCCCCTCTACCGGCGGGATGTGGGGCGGGATGGGATGGGACCTCTTCCCGTAGCGCCTATCCCGGCCCACCGGAACCCGTCCCTACCCTACCCCATCCCGCTGGGTCCGATCCAAACCCGACCCACCCCGGCCCGCCCCGTTGGACAGCCTAGTTGTAACTACGTTGTTCTGTAACCATGAAAAAGCTCAATTTTTGTAACCACGGATTTGGTGGGTTTTGCGTGGTTACTTAAGAAAATGTTATTGAAAGAAACAATCCCTTGATTATTTTCATTAATGAAAGAGAATATATACAAATTTACAATTCTCATAATAGGAAAATCCTATTCCTATTCTAGTAGTACAAGAATCCTATAATTATGATAAGAATACAATACTAATTATTACAATTATAGTACACTAATTAATAAGGCTAAACCGTGATATACACTTATTTATGGAAGTGTATATCACGAGAATATATACACTTACTATCACACCCTCACAGTCATAGCGGGCGGTCTTCGTACGCTGAGAATGTCCCTAAAATCTTCAAAGAGTATTGACGGAAGACCTTTGGTAAAAATGTCTGCAATTTGATACATGGAAGAGACATGGCAGACGCGTACTTGTACACGAGCTACCTTTTCGCGAACAAAGTGAATGTCCATCTCGATGTGTTTAGTGCACTGGTGCTGAACCGAATTATCAGAAAGGTAGATAGCACTAACATTATCACAATAAACCAAGGTAGCTTTCTGAATAGGACAATGAAGCTCTAAAAGAAGATTACGTAACCAACAGGATTCAAAGACCACATTGGCTACCCCTCGATACTCAGCCTCTGCACTAGAGCGTGATAAAGTCGACTGACGCTTTGCAGACCATGAGACCAAGTTATTACCAAGAAACATGCAATAGCCAGTCGTCAAACGTCTGGTGTTTGGACAGTCACCCCAATCAGCATCTGTATACGAGACGAGTGTAGACGTCAACGAAAGATATATATGTAAGCCATAGTCAAGTGTCCCCTGGATGTGCCGAATAATGCGTTTGAGTGCATTCATGTGCTCAATCCTGAGATCATGCATAAACAAACACACCTGCTGTACGGCATACGTAATATCTGGTCTCGTGAACGTAAGATACTGAAGGGCCCCTGCAAGACTGCGATAGCGGATTGGATCCTCATAAGGGTTAGCCAACCGCAGCACCCAACTTGGGTTTAGTATCAACCGGAGTGGAAGTGGACTTACAGGATGACATCCCAACCCTCTCAATGATCTCAGCTGCATACTTACTCTAGGATAAGAACAACTCACCTGCATGACGAGAGACAGCAATCCCCAAAAAGTAACTCAAGGGCCCCAAGTCTTTCATAGCAAACTCAGAATGAGCATTGTCATGATAGACTGGCGTAATGCATCAGAAGAGGCAGTCAAGATAATATCTACATACAATAGTATATAAGCCAAGGAAGAACCACGACGATATATGAACAATGAATTATCAGACCTGCTGTAAGAGAACCCAATAGTCGAAATATAGTCTGCAAACCTCTTATACCAAGCCCGTGGAGACTGCTTAAGCCCATATAAGGACTTCTTCAACAAACAGACATGATGAGGATATTTGGGATCCCTAAACCCCAAGGGCTGATGCATATAAACCGTCTCCTTAAGATCACCATGTATGAAAGCATTTTTCACATCTAACTGATGAATGGGTCATGCTTTCGAAAGAGTCAAGCTGAGCACAGTGCGAATGGTAGCCGTCTTGACCACCGGGCTAAACGTCTCACCACAATCCACACCAACCTGCTGAGTCTTACCATCACCTACAAGACGAGCCTTATGCCTCGCAAAAGAACTAGCAGAATTGTCCTTATGAGCAAAAATCCACATACACCGAATAATATTAACACCATATGGACGAGGCACCAACTCCCACGTCTTATTATCAATAAGAGCATTATATTCGTCGGTCATAGAAATTTCCAATTCGGGTCATTTAAAGCAAACACAGGATTGCGGGGTAAAGGTGATTTAAGAACATTAGAATTTAAATTAAAATGTCGTTTTGGTTTAACAATACCCCGTTGACTACGAGTGACCGGTCTATGACTCGAGGAAAAAATAGGTGGATTTTGGGAAATTTCTGGATACGGGACGGACGCCACAAGCAATCCCGTAATCGAAATCAAACAAAGGTTTTGTCGAGATTGGCCTAGTTTCCCTATTGGGCTGGGTAACTAGACCAATTACGAAAACTGGGGCAGAAACCAGTCCAGTTACTGCACTGGAAACAGTGTGCATCGACGACGCAGTGGGACCAGCGGGCAGTGGGCCGTTGGTGGATTTTGGGTGAGGGACAAGTCCGAAAAATGATGGATAATATAGGGGGAGACGGTGTCGTCCAAAAATTTATACGAACTAGGAACAAGACTACTCACGTTAGCATATGAAAATTGAGTTTCATCAAAAATAACATGGCGACTAATGATGATTTTATTAGACGATAAATCAAAACATTTGTAACCACGATGATTAGACGGATAACCCAAAAACACACAAAGGGTAGAACGGGCCTGAAGTTTATGAATTATAGTGGACGAACAACGGATAACATAAGCACCCAAAGACCCTAAGATGTGAATACGAAGGAGTTTTATTATATAAATTTGAAGAGGGAACGAATATGCCAAACCTTTGGTAGGAAGAATGTTAATAAGATATGTGGCCATTTGTAGAGCATAATGCCAAAAAGAGGGGGTACAGAAGCATGAACCAATAAAGTGCAGATAATGTTATTAATGGTACGAATTTTGCGTTTGGCTTTCCCATTTTGTGATGATGTATGAGGACAAGAAAAATAAAAATTAATCCCATTATTAGCACAAAACTCCCGAAATACCCCATTATCATAATCTTTGTCATTATCACATTGAATATTTTTTATTTCCCGTTCGAATTGGTTCTGATGAATGCTCTAAATTTTAGAAAAGTGAAAAAAACTTGAGATTTTTTCGCTATAGGAAAAGTTCATAAAAATTAGAATAGTCATCTAGAAAAAGAACATAATAACGATGACTCAAAGAACTGAGAATAGGAGATGTCCATAAATCACTATGAATAATATCAAATGGCATTAAAGTATGAGAATTAGAGTATACAAACGGCAATCTAATAAGTTTTCCTAACGAACAAGATTGACAATTCGGAGTACTACGTGTACCCTTACAAGAAATAAAATTATTTTTATCTAAGGAAGACAAAATAGATGCCCCCGGATGACCTAGACGAGCATGCCACAAGGAAGGAGCAAGGGCTGCAAAAGTTGATGGCAATGCCGGACTCGAGAAACCGGAACTTGGCGTGATAGTATAAAGATATCCCCTACTATCACACCTCATGAAATGACTCCCCGTCTTGAAATCCTTCACAGAAAATCCAAATGGATCAAACTCAACAAAAACGGAATTATCAGTGGTGAATTTACGGACAGACGCCAAATTTTTAATCAATTTAGGGGCATGAAGGGTATTTTTCAAGATAGGGGGTGGATGGGGGGAGACAATTTTATGACCATAACCACAAATTGGAATAGAATTATCACTACCAACAATTATGTCACGAGGGTTGCTCAAATTGGAATAAGACGAGAGAGTACCTTGATCAGATGTCATGTGGGTAGTGGCTCCGGTGTCCATGTACCAATTTGGGTCTGGCAGATTAATTCCAAGAGTGTGCATGGCGACTTCAATGTCGGTCGGGGTGGGGCCCGCTGCATGATGGGCTTGTGGAGGCCGGGGCCCAAGTACACCTCCGTGCTGCCCCAGCCCAATGCTGCTTCGGGAACCACTGGCCCAGTTGGTATTGGGCTGATAGGGCTGCTGGAAAGCCCAATGGAGCTGACGACGAAACTGGGTCGTTGGGCCACTACCTACTATTCCAAGCCCAAAGCCAAGGGGCCCAAGGTTGGGACCAGTGGGTCGGTGGCCCACTATTTCATGGATGGGGCCACCGCCACTGTTTCGGCCACCGTTACCACTGCTGGAACTGCCGCGTTTGCCCCCGCAATTTTTGCCATTATTTCTCCGAGTATTCTTGCCGCCATCGTGAGCACGGTTTTGGCCCGAATTATCAACAAAACCCGGAGAATTTGTAGAGGACGTCATCATGACTACGGGACTAGCCCCGGTAGCCGCCTTTTTGGTCAAGCCGGCTTCTTCAAACGTAAGCATAGAACGAGTCTGATAAAATTGCGGAAGGAAGCTACTCTAACGAAGAAATGTGTCAACACCACTATAGGCCTAGGACAGGCCTGCAACCATTTGTAGGACCAAACGATCATTCGAAACGGGCGCGCGAACGTTGCAGAGTTGGTCCGCCAATTCCTCAACATTTTGCAATAAGCTGAAACGTTTGGGAAATCTTCCATGTTGACATGGAAAAATTCCTGCTCGAGGGTAACAGCTCTAAAATTTTGATTATCTTGAAATATATCACGTAGTCTATCTCAAGTAGTCTTCTCCGTAGCGTCAGACTCAATAATCGTTTGCAAAACGTCAATAGAAATAGTGGAGTAAATCCACGGAAGAACAATAGCATCAAGGGTTGCCCATAACTTAGGATCATCCTCGGGTTTGAGAACCTTCGTATTTGTTGGAGCCACGGGTATAATATGATGGAGGACTTGATGCGAGCGTGCGTGAACTTTGAACAGTTCTGCCCATGTCGCGTATTGGACGTTTTCTATTTCAAGAATGACAGGGATATGATTCTTGATGTTAGAAACAGTGAGGGCAGGGTGAAACGTGTTCTTAGTCATAATAGCAAAGCAAGACGTGATGTAGGAATTTGGAAGAAAAAATTGGAAAGAGGAAAGGCAACGGCGGGCACAAAACCGAGAAGAAGGGCTCGGATTTTGCTGCGTGTAGGCCGAGAATAGGAGAGAAAAAAATAAGACCTAGACTTCTGATACCATGGAAGAAATTATCTCTTGATTATTTTCATTAATGAAAGAGAATATAGACGAATTTACAATTCCCATAATAGGAAAATCATATTCCTATTCTAATAACAAAACTCTATTCTGGTAGTACAAGAATCCAATAATTATGGTAAGAATACAATACGAATTATTACAATTATGGTATACTAATTAATAAGGCTAAACCGTGATATAAACTTATTTATGAAAGTGTATATCACGGGAATATATACACTTACTATCCGTTATTAAACCACAGCAAACGATACAGACTATCCAAACATTATTTTCATTAATACAGTACAATATAATATAATACTATACAATACGATACATTATGAAATCATGGGTAACGACCATCCAAACAGAGTGTTATTAGTATATGAATAACTCGCTTCCTAACCCGCAACCAAACGACCCCTTAAATTAAAAGATAATGTAGCCAAGGAAAGAAGAAAAGTAGTAGGTTACCACATATCAGTTTCTTTGATAATTCCATATTTACCCCAAGAGTTTGTAACAGCACCAGTTTTGCCCTTGTCTTTCTTTTTCTTCTTTCTGTCCTTCTCCTTCTTCCTCCTTTTCTTCTCCTTCTCTTTCCTCATCTTTCGTTTCTCCTCTCTCCTCTTCCTACGCCTCCTCTCCGAGCCCGAATCCGAATCCGAATCCGAAAATTCCAGACTACTACCCGACTCCGTCTCCGAATCCGAGTCGTCATAATCATCTCGTGATCTTCTCCGAGAACTTCGACTTCTCTTGTGTTTTCTCACTTCTCGTTCGGATTCGGATTCATCCTTCCGTTTGGATTTTGATTTGTGTTGTCGCTTAGATGGAGCTCCGTTTTCCTCTTCTGAAGCTTTTGTCATTGTAGGGGTTTAGGTTCCAAAGCAAAGTGTGTGAGCGAAATATGAGTGCTTGGGCTATTGTTTAAAAAACTAGTAAAGGAATTGGTCACTTAGGACCCCTTAAGTTTAGGGATTGATTTATTTGTGTTTCCATTTTCATAAAGTTAAACTTAACAGAACTTCTTATAAATCTGTTAGTTTTGAGGTTACGAGCTTGTTTGGTCAAGTGGCAAAAAACTGTTTATTTTAAGAAGTGTTTTTCAAAAAAGTATTTTTGGTAAGAAGCAGTTTGTATTTGACTTATTTATTTAAAAGGTGTTTTTGACTGCTTTTAATAAGCAGATTGTGCTTTGCTAATCTTCTTTAAAAATGCTTTTGAGTCTCAAATTATGAAAAATAACAAATATCAATGAACGTTTACAATCAAGATTATTCTTGGATACAATTTCTATATGTTACCTTCTTCTTCCTTTGTATAATCCTTATCTTTAAAAGTTCCATATGTTCAATCTTTATCATCTACAGTTTTAAACTAAAAAATACGCAAATTTTTTAAAATTTATATAACTTTTACATTAATATTTATGCTACGGCTACTTGGTCAAATTATAATTAAGGAGCCTAGAGAAATCATGTTGTGTTTTATTTTAGGTGACTTTAAAGTAATTAAATATTAAACTGTAAAAAAAAATATTTCTTCTCAACCGCAGAAAAATTGTCTTTGATTTTACTTAAAAGCAATTTCACTAATTGGCAAATATCTCAAATATTCAAAAAAATATGCCTTTTCTCCAAAAAAAAAAAAAAATTTGGCCTCAAAACGGCTATGCCAAACAAGCTCTAAGTGGATCATATCCATTACGGTGCATATATCAAGGACAAAAAAAATCAACCTCAATACATTAGGGACCATTTTGATCATTTTCTCTTCTTATATGACACTGAACCAGTAAGATCCTTTATATTCATAAAACAGGATTCTTTTGGTCCAAGATAATGGAATCTTGACGGATTTAATCAAAGTTAGCAAATTGGTCCTATAGGAGTATGATACAATTGCATATTTTTAGCCTATTTGGCAAACTTAAATTTTGCTTATTTGAAAATTGTTTTTTTGTGCAAAGTAATTTTGAAGAGTGCAATTTATTTTTGGCCAATCAATTTGAAAAGTACTTTTACTAATATTAGAGAAATAATTTATACGTAATCAAGGTTCCATAAGTGCTTTGGAGGAAATTGTTTTTTAATTTTTGAAAAATAATTTTGCTACTAAAAGCACTTATTTTTTCCCTAAAAACTTGATGAAATACCCCAATTTTCTAAAACAAACACTTCTTTGAAGAAAAAATATAACCGTTTTTGACTTTTCAAAAGTTTGGCGAAACAAATTATCAATCACACCAATGGATTTTGAATATCAAAAGAATAAACCAATGAAGAAAGAGGAAGTGTGTTAAAACTTAGCCTATGTCACCCATTGATGACCTTAAGAGCTTTGAGAATAACAGTGATAAGGGAGAGAAGAAGAGACGAATTAAGCAACAGAGGAAATGAGATATTTTGGGAGAAATCTATTCTCTTTCAATTGAATGAATCATCACAGTTACAAGATACATATATATATGAGAATCTTCTTAACTCATCTCATCAACCGACATGAAAAGCTACATCATAGTGAGACTTCTTATGAGCACTCATGAATTGACGTAGGCATTGAACTGCATATGAAATGTCAGGTCTGGTTATGGTGAGGTATAGAAACTTTCCAACCAATCTCTGATAACTCCCTATGTCCTCTAATATAGGATCATGTACAACCTTCTTAGCATCTGTGGAATTGTCTACATCACTCTTGGTGTATTCATCATATTCTATACTTGTAAACTTAGCATTTTGTTCCATAGGTGTAGTCTTACGTTTTGAACTAGCCAATCCTGCTCCTGAAATCATTTCCAATGCATATTTTTTTTGGGACATCAAGATACCTTCTTTTGACCTGGCAAATTCTATGCCTAAGAAATATCTGAGTTCACCCAAGTCTTTCATTCTGAACTTCTTATGAAAGTTGCTTTAGCATTTTGAATTTCCTTAAGATCATCACCCGTCACAAGTAAATCATCTACATAGACCAATATCAAAACAAACTTTCCATTAACAGCCTTATTGAACGAAGAATAGTCATGTTTGCTTTGAGTGAAATCAGTGCTTAACAAGGCTTGTGTCAGTTTTAAATTCCATTGTCTAGATGCTTGTTTAAGATCATAGAGGGATTTGAGTAGTCTACATACTTTAGTCTCCCCATGACTACCAAATTCCTGAGGTGGAGTCATGTAAACATCCTCATCAAGGTCTCCATTTAAAAAGGCATTATGAACATCTATTTGGAAAACAGGCCAATTTTAAGTGAGGCAGTAGCAACAACTGTTCTGACAGTAGTAAGCTAAACTACAGAAGAAAAAGTATCATGGAAGTCCAATCCCTTTTGTTTAGTATAGTCCTTGGCTATTTATCTATCTTTAAACCTTTCTACAATTCCATCAGCATGATACTTGATTTTATATACCCATTTACAACCTATAGGTGACTTACCTGCAGGCAAATCCACTACCTCCCAAGTATGATTTTGTTCTAAAGCATCAATCTCAAGTTTCATATCTTGTATCCATCTCTTATCTTTGAAAGCTTGTGTGAAAGAGGTAGGCGCAGCATCAGTGAAAAAGTTAACAAGAAAGGACTAGAAGTGATATGGAAGGTGACAATTGGAGACTGAATGATTAATAAGACAAATAGTGGTAGAAGGGAGTGGGGGATGCTCATAGTCAGTGAGCCAAATAACATGTTTAATGGTTCTGCTTGATCTTCTGGATGGCACAACAAAAGGAATAACAGGAGGTGGATGATGATCAACAAATGTATGATCAGTGGAATGTGTGGCGCAGTAGAAGAATTATCAGAAGTAGGGTATATTTACACCATTTTATAACGTCAGAGGTGTATATCTACCATTTTTTAATGAGGGGTATATTTGCTCTAAATGGCAAAATTAAGGGGTATATTTGCACCTTTGCCTTCTTTTATTAAGGTGTATGGTATATATATATTTCTTTCACATGACATTTTCAGCTAAATGAACAAAATTTGTTATGCATCTATTAGTTCGGTATAAATACTGAGTGCGGGTAAGGTTTTTTCCCAATTAGCTAGGTCTAGGTATGGGCTTCTAAGTTGAAGCAAATGGTGTGCCTCCACACGGTAAATGGTTCTAAAATATGTTTTAGTTGCCATCACAAATGGATATGATGATCATTTTGCTTGCCATTGCCAAACATTTGTTGTCCACTATTCAACACAAGCTTCACAAACATAGTGAGTCCAAAATAGGACTTGGATGGATTATGTCTTTATCATGACTAAACAAGTTGACCAAGGAATCAAGCCTTGAATGACAAGTGGGGTTCAAAGTAGGGGTGGCCAGTGGGCCGAGTACGGGGCAGGGGCGGGGCGGGTCCCGGCGGGACTGGGGATTGGGTCGGGTTCAAGGTTGTGGCGTGACCGACGGGTCGGGATTGCTGGGACAGGTCGTTGTCCCGTCCCGTCCCGTCCCTCATCCTGCTAAAAAGGGGATCGGTATTGTCGGGTCGGGATCGGGGTTTTTTTTGGCACTTCATTTAAAAAATAATATATATAAACACTTCAATAATTGAACAAGATAGTGTAATAAAAGCATCCCAAGGCTGTTTGTGTCTCTTATATTATTTAATAGAAATATTATTTTTTTGTAATACAATTTCATAATTGAAAAAAAAATCACATATTTATAAACACATTTTCTAATTTCTCCACATTGACTTGTGGTTCTTCGGTTGGAATTGGAATTTGTTGGTCAAATTGGTCGACGTCGCTTCCACCTCCATCGGACAAGATTTTGTTATAGTTTTTGTCGTCTTCTTCGTTGATCTCTGGTTGACCACACCTTCTACGCCCATATCCAATCTCTGAATAAAACTGCAATCTCCAAGCTGTCTCCCGCTAATGAGTGTATATGCTCTCCTATTTGAAATTTTTTGACAGAAAAAGCGCTTTCAGACGCTGTTGATGACGCTGGAATGTTCAACACATCTCGGGGCATCTTTGATAGTGTCGGAAATATCTTCTCATTTTCCCTTCAGTATTTAAGCAAGTCTTCACGTCCTTCTTCATTGAGAACTGTTTGGTATGGTAAAACACCCTGTAAAATAAAAATATCAAACTCGCTAACTTGATTAGCAGTGATACCACTAAACATTCTATTTCTAAGGCTTTCAATACTAGCCGCAGAAACATCATGTGTTTTATAAAGTTGTACTGAAGAAGAAGAAGATGGTATAGAAGTCGGTGGGTTGCTAGCACTTTCTTGTTGGTAATGCGTATATACTTTTTTACATTTATCGTGTATGCTAGACAAAACTTTTTCTTTAGTTGGTTCCTTAGGTGGTTGTTCATTTGTTTTTTTGGAGTTGGAGGTAGAAATACTGTTATACAATCATAAATAGTTTCAATAAGTACTTTACAACCGTCTATTTTAATAGTCTGATTTAATACAACACCAATAATATAAATAGTGGGAATAGAAAAAAAAATTAATAGGTGCCTTATAGTATGGTTTTTTCATATATTCATTAAGTAACAAAAATATTAGAGCTATATAAAATAACATAATTGAAATAGTAGGATAATATATACCAGAAAATTCTTTAGTTGCTTGAAAAAAATTCTCTAAAAATCCAGTAAGTTCTGAAAAAAATTTTCCAATCATTATCTATAAGCATATCAGTTGGATTTCGATTATTAGTGTTAAAAAATAAAGTTATAGGTCTTCAATAATCGTAAGCAACAAGTAGTTGTTCATATAGAGAATTCCACATAGTCGCTACTTCTTTAGAAATTTTTCTAAAAGGTAATCCACAATCGTGACAAGTTTTTTTAAATTCTTTTTTTTCTTTCTATTCTATTACTTTTAAAAATTAAGTATAGAAAATTGTACTTTATTAAGAATGTCTTCAAAAAGTTATAGACCATCTTTTACAACTAAGTTATAAATATGGCACGCACATTTTATATGAAAATGATTATGAAAATATGGAGTTAATAGATTTTTTAAAAGCCTCATAGTATAGTTATTAGAAGAAGCATTATCTAACGTAACAATCATTATTTTGTCAGTTATACCATAATAATCGCAAACTTGATGAATATTTTCTGCAATAAAATTTTCAGTGTGCCTATCATCAATATATCTATACGCAAAAATACGTTTTTGCATAGACCAATTATGAGCTATCCATTGACATGTTACAGTTAAATAATCATGACCGTTAGTACTACGGCCTATATCAGAAGTGATAGATACTTTGCCAGAAAAATGATATAATGCATAACGTAAATATTGTTGATATTTATGTGCGAATTTAAAAACGTCTCTCCTAACAGTTGATCTAGAAAACCCGTTAAAAGCAAGATTATACATATCTCTTATGTAATGAATAAAACCAGGAGATGAAGGAAATGGAAAAGGCAAACCCTCCACCGCAACTAATTTTGCTATTGCTTCCACTAGTGGCCGTGTCATCTAGATTATCTTCTAAATTAAAATCTGGTTCAGTTGCAGAATATATCTCATCATCTAATGGTATATCATTAAAAAATCTAGTTTCATTTATATGAGTGTAATCAATCAAATCATCCTGTCTAGGAATAGGATGACTAGAAGAAGTACTCCTGCCCTTGTTACCCCTACTAGAAGAAGCACCCTTACCATTACCCTTAAGCATACCTCTTAATCCTTCCATTTTAATTATACAAATATATAATTAAAGATAATGAAATTAAGTGCGATAATTAAAATAAAGTAACAATAATAATTTACAGGAAAGAAGGTACCAAACGCCGACGTAACGTCGACTTGTAATCGAGGTTGAAAATTGAAACTTTGTTCGATAGATGATCCTCAAGCTAGTTTTCAACTTTAGTCCCAATTTTTGAACTTTGATACAATTATACAAATGAGCAAATAAAATAAAATATTTAGTAGGCAATGTAATTGTAGACTTGTAGAGATATAGCTTGAGTTGAGAGATTAGAGAGATTGTAGGAAGATTTGTGAGATAAAATGAGGTATTTATAGTTGGAAAATTGGATTAAATTATAAATATAGTAACTTAAAGGTTAAAAATAATTATTAAGGGGTAGGGGGTTTATGAGATGGGGTGGCCAAAAATGGTCGTTGCACAACAACCAAAATATAAATTGGCCGTTGTGCAACAGTCATTTTTGCAAAGGGAGGGTCGGGGACGGGGTCGGGGCGGGGCGGGACAGGCCTGGGCGGGATGAACCCAGACCCCGTCCCGATTTCGAGTCCCGACACTATTTGTTTTTTGGGGATTGAGGCGGGGTTGGGTCCGGACCGGGCCGACCCGGCCCACTGAAAGGTCCCGACCCGACCCACTGAACAACCTTAGTTCAAAGTAATATTCACTTTGGTAATTAGAAGATAATTGCCTTGTGGAAAATGCAAGTTACTTCTCCGAACCTTTTTGCTTGATTAAACACATATAACTTTGAATATAAATCACGGATGTCGAGGCTGAAATGACTAATAGTAAACCAACTAAACACTAGCCCATTTTATAGATGAATTTGAACAAGCATTCTATTGCAGTAATCAATGTTCCATTGAATAAGAGAATAAGATTCGGACCTATAATCTTCAGGTCATGAGCTTAACAAGTTACACCAATTCCCCTATCTAACATCTAAACCCTTGGCGCATTTCACGCATGCTAAGACTGAAGGGATCAACTACTGCAGGTGTCATGGGCCAAAATGTTCATTAGGACATTGAGCATGTATCATTTGTGTTGCCACTTTCTGAAGAACAACATTGTTTTGCCAATAGAGGCATAAAGAGAAGGAAAATGAAGCAACCTTTTGCATGGTGTATAAAGCTATTTCTGTTAAATCTCTTACTAGTCTATATCTTTTCTACTATGAACTAAGGGTGCCCAACGGGCCGGGACGAGTCGGATTTGGCGGGATCGGATCGGGGCGGGACGGGGGAGGGGCGGGATTGGGACATGCGGGATTCGCCGAAGTCCAGTCCCGATCCCGGTTCCGTTGGAATCGAGTTAGGGCGGGATCGGGTCGGGGCGGGATCGGGTCGTGGTGGGATTTTTTTCACTTAATTTAATAAATAACATATATAAACAACTCAATAATTGAACAAGATTGTGTAATAAAAACATCCGAAGACTATTTTTGTGCCTCTTATATTATTTAATAGACATGATTTTTTTGTAATACAAATACAATTGTCAAAATTGCAACTTTGTGGTGTTGTTCAAAAGTTGCAAATTACATAGTAAAATTGCAATTAAAAAATTTTATTTTGAAAAAAACCTGTTCTAGTTTCTTGATAATTTCCTGTGGTTCTTCGGTTGGAATTGGTATTTGTTGGTCAAATTGCTCCACGTCGCTTCCACCACCTTCGGATAAGATTTCGTTGTAGTTTGTGTCTTCTTCTTCGTTGATCTCCGGTTGACCGTACCTTCTTCACTCCGCTCGTATCCAATCTCTGAATAATACTGCAATCTCCAAGCTGTCTCTGCCTAATGAGTGTTTATGCTCTCCTATTTGATATCTGCCGGCAGAAAAAGCGCTTTCAGACGCCGTTGATGACGCTTGAATGTTCAAAACATCTCGAGCCATCATTGAAAGTGTCGGAAAGGTCTTCTCATTCCCCATCCAGTATTTCAGCAAGTCTTCACGTCCTTCTTCATTGAGAACCACTTGGTACAGTACAAAACCCTGCAAAAAAAATATCAAACTCCCTAATTTGGTTAGTAGCGTTACAGCCGCACATTCTATTTTTTAGACTTTCAATATTAGCCGCAGAAACAACATGTCTTTTGTGAGGTTGTGTTGAAGAAGAAGAAGATGGTATGGAAGCCGGTAGGTTGCTAGCACTTTCTTGTTGGTAAAACCTATATATTTTTTTGCTTTCTTCTTCTACGCTAGACAACACTTCTTCTTTAGTTTGTTCTATATGTGGTGGGTGATTTGGATTTTTGGGACTTGGAGGTGGTAGTACTGCTATACAATCATAAATAGTTTCAATAAGTGATTTAGTACTGTCTATTTTAATAGTTGGATTTAATACAGTACCAATAACATAAATAGTGGGAATAGGAATAAAATATTTTTTTATTTTGATAAACATTTTTTTAATAAATGCCTTATAAGCTGGTTTATTCATATATTCATTAAGCAGTAAAAATATTAGAGCTATATAAAATAATATAGTTGAAATAGTAGGATAATATATACTGAAAATTTCTTTTAAGTTCGAAATTTTTTCTCTTTTAATACAATAAGTTCGAAATTTTTTCCTCAATCGCTATCTACAACCATATCAACTGGATTTTGATTATGAGAGTTAAAAATAAAGTTATAGGTTTTCTATAGTCATAAGCAACAAGTAGTTGCTTATATAAAGAATTCCACCTAGTGGGTATTTCTTCTGAAATTTTTGTATAAGGTAGTTGACAATCGTGACAAGTTTTTTTTATATTCTTTTTTTCGTTGTATTCTATTATTTTTAAAAATAAATTTTATAGCAAATTGTATTTGACTAAGAATGTCTTCAAAAAGTGATAGACCGTCCTTTACAACTAAGTTACATATATGGCACGTACATTTTATATGAAAATGATCTGAAAAAGATGGAGTTAAACTATTTTTTAAAATTGTAATAGCGTAATTGTTAGAAGAAGCGTTATCTAATGTAATAGTCATAATTTTATCAGTTATTCCGTAATAATCGCACACTTGATAAATATTTTCTGCAATAAAAGTACCAGTGTGCCTATCATCTATATATCTATACACTAAGATATGTTTTTGCATAGACCATTTATAATCTATCAAATGACAGGTTACCATTAAATAATCATGACAATTAGTACTACGGCCTATATTAGAAGTGATAGCCACTTTGTCATTAAAATGATATAATGAATAACGTAAATAATGTTGATAATCATGTGCGAATTTAAATATATCTCTCTTAACAGTTGATCTAGGAAAACCGTTAAAAACAGAATTATACATATCTTTAATGTAATGAATAAAACAGGGAGATGAAGGAAATGAAAAAGGCAAACCCTCCACAGCAACTAATTTTGCTATTGCTTCCCTATCTCTATGTTTATTGTAATTAAGGCCTACAATTCCCCCCGTCGTGGGGTTAATTTGACCCTATACTTGGTCCAGGATAGTATGTGAACCTTGTCCCGATAGAGCGGACATTTGCGCACCCGGTTTTGAAGCCTCGTATTGGGCATACCTAGCTGGATGAGCCCTTGCTACGTGTCTCATTAAACCTCCCGTCCCACCATGACCTTTTCCAGTTTTAAATTTTAAAACATCTTTACAAATTTTACATCTAGCTACTTGATTCTCTACGTCCCTATAAAAAATGTCCATGCATCTGATTTTAATGGTCGTTTTGTTGGACCTCGTCTCATACTAGGGGAAATATGAGGCATTTCAATTGAAGGTGCACTAGTGGGTGTGTTGTCATCTGCATTAGTGGGTGTATCATCTAGATCATCATCTAAATTAAAGTTTTCTTGAGTTTCAGAAAATAGATTCTCGTCTAAATCTAATGGTATTGTAGAAAAATGTTCAGTATCAACAAAATCATCATGTGTAGGAACATGATTCTGTCTAGAAATAGGATGACTGGAAGAAGTACTCTTACCCTTGTTGCCCCTACTAGAAGAAGTCTGACCCTTACCCGTAAGCATACGTTTAAATCATTCCATTATAATTATACTAATAAATAATTAAAGTAAATAAAATTAAGTGCGCTAAATAAAATAAATAGACAATAATAATTTAATGAATGAACGAATGTACCAAACGCCGACGTAACGTCGACGTGTAATCGATAGGTTAAAAATTGAAACTTTGCTCGATGGAAGATCCTCGAGCTGGTTGCCAACTTCACTCCCAAATGAATAAATAAAATTCAATATTTAGTAGACAAAGTAGACTTGTAGAGAGATAGATTGAGAGATTGTAGAAAGATTTGTGAGAAAGATGAAGAGAAAATGAGGTATTTTTAGTTGGAAAATTGGGTTAAAGTGTAAATATAATAACTTATGAGTTAAAAATAAATATTAAGGGGGTTGGGGGAGGTCAAAAATGGTCGTTGCACAATGGTTAAAATGTAAAATGGTTGTTGGTGCAACGGAATTTGTGCAAAGAGGGGGTTTAGGGCGGGACTGGGGCGGGACGGGACGGGTCGGGACGAGACCATGTCCCGTCCCGGTTAGAGTCCTGATACCGCAATTTTTTTTTAAATGTAGGGGTCGGGGCGGGATGGGGGCGGGGCCGACCCGGCCCACTGGCCAGCCTTACTATGAACTAATACCTGACTGTTGTAAGCACAGGCACATATTTCTACAAATGTATATGATGAAGAGAAAACATTATATTGACCCTCAAAACAAGAGAAGGCACAAGATGAAGCAGCAGAAAAGAAAGATGGACAATCTGTTAAGAAACTTGTCCTCCTGCATTTCTTCCCTTGGGGGAAGTATTGCAAAGCTACCAATGGCTTGGGGGAAGTATTGCCAGTGATGTTGAAATGTGGGACGATGTATGTGAGAAGTTGGAGATAGTGGATTACATGGTGTGGTTGTTCCAATCGCTTGAGGCCTATGAGGTATGTCCACATCAGCTTGAGACTTCTTGGATTCAGACTCCGGCGATGATAACCCACGACCATAGAGTGGGACCAGCGAGGAGTTTGAGATGCGAGCTTTACAGACTGGACATTTAGATTTTTCTACTGGTCCAGAGCTATCAACCTGGA
Organism: Anisodus acutangulus; assembly: GCA_029783415.1. NCBI lineage: Eukaryota > Viridiplantae > Streptophyta > Magnoliopsida > Solanales > Solanaceae > Anisodus > Anisodus acutangulus. Next base: position 9,773,530 of record CM056511.1, read on the forward strand.
GCCACTTGTAAATGCAGGGCCCCGCAGAGAGAGACTACAGGATCATGTGCTGAGTCAAGGCAAATGTTGCAATCGAAACATGAAGCTACATTTTCAGAGGTTTCTGTTGGAAAAGGAACTGACTTTTTCTTCTCTACAGAAACATCGTCATCAGGCCCAACACGGGCAATGGCCATGAAATCTGTTAAAGGTGAAATTCATAAATAAATCAGTCTCCTCACAATCACAAAATGGACCATAGAGATGAAACATCTGTGTAAGAGCAAAACTACATGAAATGCACAAATTGTACTAACAAACTTTTGATGAATGATAGTTAGTGTGGTCTTCCGTAATTGATCATTAATCCAGTTGTAGTGCAGAATTAAAAAGACAATCAGGAAAGCATCTCATTGTTTTCTCCTTTTTCCTTTCTGTTTGAGCTTCAAATAGAGGAGTAAGAGTATAAAAGCATCCAGCATGGATTGGATACAAAACCATGTCTAATTTAAACACTCTCAATCGAGCACTAAAACAATGCACTACAAAGTTTCGTTTCTTTTAGCTCGAGTCTGTCCTCGAAACCAATCAGTGAAAAATTCACTTAGCCGTTCAATTTAGAAAAGAAAACTCTCAAACCTAGATCATTTATTTGGATAAAAACTCTCAAATCCCTCCAATTGGAAACTGCATATGTATGGAAAAAAAATACAACAACAACAACATACCTAATTGTTGGAAATATATTGGTGAATGGGAAATGATTGGAAAGAAAAGCGGGAGTTCCCTCTTCCTTTATAAAATAAGCATTTGTCCCACATCGGTAGTGGAAAGAAAAGTTCTTCTACTTATAAGTAGAATTACTCCTTCTTGTCAGTAAAAGGGTTGAGGGGGCAAGGACCCCTCGCGCCGTCGTCGTCGCTCGCTCGGCTCGGCTTCGGATGATCTGATTGATTGATAATCTTTTTGGACCAAATTTTCTTTAATTTTTAATTATTTAATTAATTATTATTTAATTAAATTAATTAACTTATCCAATCCTACCCGTTAGTGACCTCGACCACGACATCGCCGATCCGCTGTGTCCCACCAATGACCGATTTTTTTTTCCATATTTAAATTTCCCACCAATTTTCAGTGGCTGTTCAGAAAGGTTGCAAACCTTCAGAAACAGTACTTCCATGGCTATAAATTCGTTTGATTCCTCAGAATTTTACTTACGAATTTTCTAAACAATACAAACTTCTTCTTCTTCTGCACAAATAAATTCTGTGTGATATACTGCCGTTGAGTGGTTCGCCGCTACCTGAATTTGGAGTACTACTATTCTTTTAAGATAATCGTTCTATCCTGGGAGGGGATATTCCATCAACCTCAAGTACTGTGAGGGGAATAATTTTCTTAAGGACACACTTTGAACTAAGTGGGCTCGATTATATTCTGAAAAATTATTCTTATTTTTCAACACTGATTCTGTTTATTTTCAGTATTTATTATTTACTGGTTTTTTTTTGGAATACAGATTAATAACAATCTTAAGGAAATTATACTTTTAGATTAATCTGTATTCTGTTTTGGAAACTAAAACCTGTGTGGTTTTCTACTCCGTATGAAATTTCATATTCTGACTTGAAGACATAAAAATTTCATTGGAATATTAAAGTTCATACTTGTACAACGATTTGAAGAACATAAAAACTTCATCGTTGTCAGATTCAGTTTGGAGATTAAAACTTGTGTAGTTTTCTACTCCATATGAATATTAGTATTCGACTCAAGATATAAAAACTTCGTTGGAATACTAAAGTTCCATAATATACTGCGATTTGAAGAAATAAAATCTTCATCGTTTAAGTCTGTGATTGAATTGTTATTCTGGTTTTATTAACTAAAACAGTTTGTCAATTTGACAGTGACAAACGAATAATGCCAAGTGAGGCTGGAACTACCTCTGTGAATACTGCACTAGTTACTCCTACAACCCGCATCTGTGCACCGGGCCGAGAAACCTGCCAAGTTCACCGGTGCCAACTTTAAAGGATGGCAGCAAAGAATGTTCTTTTGGCTTACCACCCTTGGTATGCAACAGTTCACCAATGAGGACCCTCCCGTGCCTGCTGCCGACATGCCTGACAACCAACAATTCATGGTTACTGAGGCTTGGAAACAGGCTGATTTTTTTGTGCAAAGGCTACATTTTGAGTGCCTTAGAAGATGACTTGTACAACGTCTACAGTGCAGTAGAGACCTCCAAAGAACTATCGAGTGCACTTGAAAAGAAGTACAAAACTGAAGATGCTTGCTTGAAGAAGTTTGTGGTTGCCAAATTCCTAGACTACAAAATGGTGGATGGAAAAACCGTTGGAACCCAAGTTCAAGAGCTTCAACTTATCTTCCATGACCTTATTGCTGAAGGTATGGTAGTAAATGAAGCGTTCCAAGTGGCTGCAATGATTGAGAAGTTGCCGCCCTCATGGAAAGATTTCAAGAATTATCTTAAGCACAAAAGAAAGGAAATGAAGTTGGAAGATATTGTGATTCGTCTCAAGATCGAGGAAGATAACAAAACCGCTGAGAAGAGGTACCGTAAGACTTCACCAATTGAAGGGGCAAACATCGTTGAAGATGCTGCTCTGAAAAAGAACAAGAAAAGGAAGAGGCCTTCTGGAAAGGAGAAGGATTCCAACAAGAAAAAGTTCAAGGGCAACTGCTTTAATTGTGGGAAAGCTGGCCACAAAGCCCTAGATTATCGTCTCCCGAAAAAGGACAAGCCAATATGGTGGAAAAGAATGATGATATGGATGATCTGTGTGCAATGCTATCGGAGTGCAACTTGGTTGAAACCCCAAATGAGTGGTGGCTTGATTCTGGTGCCACTCGACATGTTTGCGCTACAAAAGAAGCATTTACAACCTATGCTCCCGTTGGACCCGAAGAGGTACTGTTTATGGGAAATACTGCAACAGCCAAGGTTGAAGGATATGGGAAGATACTTCTGAAGATGACTTAAGCAAGGTCCCGACTCTCAACAATGTTATGCACGTTCCAACAATTTAAGAATTTAGTTTCAAATGGACTACTCGTCAAAAACGGGTTTAAGTGCGTGTTGGTTAGTGAGAAAATTGTAATAAGTAAGAATGAATTGTTCATAGGAAAGGGCTACCTCACCGAGGGCCTTTTCAAACTCAATGTAATGGTTGTTGACAGTATTAATAAAAATTCAGCTTCGTCTTACTTATTGGAGTCAAATGATTTATGGCATGTTCGTTTAGGACATGTCAACTACAAAACCTTGCGCAAATTGATTAATTTAGGAGTATTGCCTAAATTTGAGTGTAATAAATCTAAATGTGAAATCTGTGTTGAATCTAAGTTTGTTAAACATCCATATAAGTCTATTGATAGGAATTCAAATCCTTTAGACTTAATTCACACAGGTATATGTGATATGAAGTCAATACCATCTCGCGGTGGGAAAAAGTATTTTATAACTTTTATTGACGATTGCACTTGATATTGTTATGTGTATTTGCTTAATAGTAAGGATGAAGCAATTGATGCATTTAAGCAATACAAAAACGAAGTGGAAAATCAATTGAATAAAGAGATAAAAATGATTAGAAGTGATAGGGGTGGAGAGTACGAATCTCCTTTTGCAGAGATATGTTTAGAATATGAAATTATTCATCAAACTACTGCCTCTTACACACCACAATCAAATGGAATTGCGGAAAGGAAAAACTGAACATTAAAGAAAATGATGAATACCTTACTAATAAGTTCCGGTTTACCGCAAAGCTTGTGGGGGGAAGCTATCCTTACAGCTAACCGAATACTCAACAGGGTGCCCCACATCAAAAAACAATCTATTCCATATGAACTATGGAAAGGAAGAAAACCCAACTTGAAATATTTCAAAGTGTGGGGGTGTTTAGCAAAGGTCCAAGTTCCTTTGACTAAAAGGGTAAAAATCGGACCAAGAACTGTGGATTGTGTTTTTATTGGTTATGCTACAAACAGCAAAGCTTGTCAGTTTTTGGTTCACAAATCGGACAATCCCGAAATTCATGTTAATACGGTAATTGAATCAGATAATGCTGAATTCTTTGAAAATATTTATCCGTATAAAACTGAATGTGAGTCGTCAAGTGAAAGTTCTAAACGACCGCGGGAAGAACCAAAGGAAAATACACCAAGTAAAGCGGATGCAAGGCGTAGCAAACGTCAAAAGACATCTACTTCCTTTGGACCAGATTTTGTGACATTCTTGCTTGAAAATGAGCCTTAAACATTTAAAGCAGCGATGTCTTCTTCTGATTCAGCATTTTGGAAAGAGGCAGTCAATAGTGAGATTGAATCAATTTTGAACAACCATACATGGAAATTGGTTGATCTTCCTCCTGGAAATAAACCTTTAGGATCAAAATGGATTTTTAAAAGGAAAATGAAAGCTGATGGCACTATTGACAAATATAAGGCAAGACTTGTGGTCAAAGGTTATAGACAAAAAGAAGGTCTTGATTACTTTGACACATACTCGCCAGTAAGAATAATAACATCTATTCTGGTGTTAGTAGCACTTCATGTCAGATATGGTCTTGAAATCCATCAAATGGATGTCAAGACAACTTTCTTAAATGGAGAATTGGAGGAAGAAATTTACATGGAACAACCTGAGGGCTTTGTGGTTCCTGGTAAAGAAAGGAAAGTGTGCAAACTTGTTAAGTCACTTTATGGACTTAAACAAGCACCCAAACAATGGCATGCGAAATTTGACCAAACAATGTTGGCAAATGGATTTAAGATTAATGAGTGTGACAAATGTGTTTACATTAAAAATACTCCAAATCATGAAGTCATTGTTTGTTTATATGTTGATGACATGTTGATAATGAGTAGAGATATTACCGATGTAAATGCTACGAAGCCTATGCTGGCTAGCAAATTTGATATGAAAGACTTAGAAGTTGCTGATTTGATCTTAGGCATCAGAATTCATAAAACTCCACAAGGTCTTGCATTATCGCAGTCTCATTATATTGAAAGAGTACTTGACAAGTTTAAGTATTTAAATTTCAATGTTGTAAAGACTCCAATTGATGTAAGTTTTGCACTTCAAAAGAATAAAGGTGAAAGTGACTCACAATTGGACTATGCACGAGTTTTGGAAAGTTTGATGTATATTATGAATTGTACACGACCAGATATAGCATGTGCTATAAGCAAGCTGAGTCGATTCACGAGTAATCCCAATCAAATTCATTGGATGGCAATGAAACGAGTCTTGGGGTATTTAAAACACACCCAAGACTATGTTTTGCATTATAACAAATATCCCGCCATGATCGAAGGATATAGTGATGCAAATTGGATCACCGGATCATCTGAAGTTAAATCCATGAGTGGTTATGTTTTCACAATTAGGGGTGGATCAGTGTCTTGAAAATCATCAAAACAGACATGCATCGCCCGCTCTACAATGGAATCTGAATTTATAGCTTTAGACAAGGTCGGTGAAGAAGCTGAATGGCTCCAGCATTTCTTAGAAGATATTCCATTCTGGCCCAAACCTTTGGCTCCTATATGTATACATTGTGATACCAAGCAAAGAATAGGTAGGGCAGGGAGCGTAATGTACAACGGAAAATCTCATCACATACTACGAAGACACAATACCGTTAGACAACTCCTCTCTAGTGGCGTTATCACGATTGACTATGTAAAGTCAAGAGATAACGTGGCAGATCCGCTTACAAAAGGCTTATCTAGAGAGGGAGTTAGTAGATCATCAATGGGAATGGGGTTAAGGCCGAGGACAAGTCATCATGGCGGTAACTCTACCTAGCACACTGGAGATCCCAAGAGCTAGGTTCAAGGAGATCAAACAAAGTTGTGACTGACGGTTCAACGTTGTCAAATAACTCAACCCATTCTCGGATGAAGACAATGTTCAGAAATAAGGATAAAACCTTATGGCTTGTTAATGAGTTAATAAATCATTAAGGTTCTTTAATGATTATCTAAATTTGGCAGTGTATGACCACATAATGTGGCTATAGGACCACATGCTTAGAAATCACCTATGTGAGTGTTAAGTGTAAGCCGCTTTAAAGGGGAATGACAGTGAAGGCCCATTCTCTACGCACTCATGAAACCAGGATGTGTTCATGGCTTAAACGAACACAACCGTGAGAACCATAAACGGTTGAGGGTTGATTATGTGACTTATGTTGTCTAGGTATACAAAAAAGTTCGATGGTTCAAAGATATCAAATCTACCGATTGATCGAGTATATCCGATATAAGTTTACTACGGAAAGTTCAAAGGGAAACCTACTTATCCAGATGCAGTCAATTCTCGCTTGTATATCACACTTGTCCGCGCTTTTATATTATAGCCATTCCCCATTCATGTGGGGGATTGTTGGGTATTGATATTGGTGAATGGGAAATGATTGGAAAGAAAAGTGGGAGTTGTCCCACATCGGTAGTAGAAAGAAAAGTGGGAGTTCCCTCTTGCTTTATAAAATAAACATTTGTCCCACATCGGTAGTGGAAAGAAAAGTTCTTCTACTTATAAGTAGAATTACTCCTTCTTGTCAGTAAAAGGGTTGAGGGGGCAAGGACCCCTCGCGCCGTCGTCATCGCTAGCTCGGCTCGACTTCGGCTTCGGCTTCGGATTTGGATTTGGATTTGGATTTGGATTTGGTCAAATGATCTGATTGATTGATAATCTTTTTGGACCAAATTTTCTTTAATTTTTAATTTTTTAATTAATTATTATTTAATTAAATTAATTAACTTATCCAATCCTACCCGTTAGTGACCCTGACCCGCGACTGACGGTCCGCTGCGGTTCAACCCGCGACCGGTTTCTTTTCCATATTTAAATTTCCCACCAGTTTTTGATGGTCGTTCGTAAAGGTTGCAAACCTTCGTAAACAAGATTTCCATAGTTATAAATTCGTTTGATTCCTCAGAATTGTACTTACGAATATTCTGAACAATACAACCTTCATCTTATTCTTCTCGCACAAATAAATTACGTGTGATATACTGCCGTTGAGTGGTTCATTGCTACACGAATTTGGAGTACTACTATTACGGTAAGATAATCGTTCTATCCTGGGAGGGGATATTCCATCAACCTCGAGTACTGTGAGGGGAATAATTTTCTTAAGGACACACTTTGAACTAAGTGGGCTCGATTATATTCTGAAAAATTATTCTTATTTTTCAACACTGATTCTATTTATTTTCAGTGTTTATTATTTACTGATTTTTTTTTTGGAATACAGATTAATAACACTAATGAAATCCCACAACGTGGGGTCTGGAAAGTATAAAGTGTACGCAGACACTACCTCCACCTTGGTAGGTAGAGCGACTGTTTTCGGGAGACCCTCGGCTCAAGACAAAGCATAATCACAAGCAAAGCAAGTAAAACAAAGCTAAGTAAGAGAAACAGTCAGACTCAGACAAAAAATTAAAGCAGTATGGACATGCTGATAACAAAATCGAATATGTCATGGTACCGCATTCTAACAAAAGGAAGCAGTAGTTAACACAGCTAAATAAGATAAACAAAGTACACTAAAAAACACATAGCAGCAGAAATGAAACTATAGGGGACTATAAAGCAATATTTTAATAATTACATGTGCTAGATACAATGCTGAATGCAGAAGCAAGAATTTATTATGGCTACACATTGCTCTCTAGCACGTCATACTTGTGAAAATTGAATGCATTGAACTAATATTAGTCGCAATAAATTGAACAAAAGACTATAGAAAGACTATCTAATATATGACTATATGTACACAGTTCTTTTAGCAATCAAGGGTAGTGAATAAGTGATGCCCTCCAACCCTAATTAGCAGAACTATGCCAAAAGTTCATATTAAAGTGAGATAATTAATTATCTCATCGTTTGTATGTCTATTAGAATTTGAAAGTTACTATGATTAGACGTCATCTTAATAATTCAAAAGAACACAATTTTGTTTCTTTGTGATACTTTTAGATATTAATCACCATAGAGTGTATTTTCGTTCCTCCTCTTAAAAAAAGTTTCTTTCAAAATAAAACTCTCGTTAAAAATTCATCATATTTTTTGTTGTATTTGAAAGTAAAATCTTCATCAGATAGCCTCCTTGCACCAATTCGAACTAAATTTTATTCAAAATGTAAGTATAGATTAACATATGCATTCATATCAACAATCAAATACAATAAGTTTAAAATAGCACCATCTAATAATAGAGAATAAAATGTTACCATAATTGATATCTCCCGTGACGTGAACTCAAGTATCTCATCTACTTTTGAGTTTCATAATTACTTTTAAAATCAAGCAGATAAATCACAAAAAATTTCCTCTCCAAAATAAGGAAAAAAAGAGAAGAGTTTTCATATATGATAGAGTAGGTAATTATCCTTGCACCAATTCAAACTAAATTTTATTCAGAAGTAAGCATTCATATCAACAACCGAATACAATAAGCTTAAGATAACATCATATAATAATAGAGAATAAAAAGTTACCATAATTGATATCTCCCAGTGACGTGAACTCAAATATCTCATCTACTGTCACTTTGACATTCTTTTTGTTGTTTGCGATTCATCTTTACTCTTAAATTCAAGCAGACAAACCACAAAAAAATTCCTCACCAAATCTGAAAAAAAAAAGTGAAGAGTTTTAATATATGATAGAGCTGGTAATTATCAGATAGTCCTTGCACCAATTCAAACTAAATTTTATAAAAAAAATAAGCATTCGTATCGACAATCAAATACAATAAGCTAAAAATAGCACCATATAACAATAGAGAATAAAAAGGTACCACAATTGATATCTCCCATTGACGTGAACTCAAATATCTCATCAGCGAGAGTGGAACTGTGTTCTCCCAAAAAAATCCCTCCATACACGTAGGGCCAAGCGGTGTATACTACTCCGTAGGGCCAGGCCGGATGTGGGGTTTTCTGGGATATGGGGCCGTAATGCGGTGGGACCAGTCACTTTAAAAAGTTTACCCTACCACAGATAAACCTTCTTGGTTGACCCGGTCACACATGGCTTGCCAAGTGTGGTTAATCGACTGACGTGGTTTGCAGGCTATTGCGTCAGTCCAGGGTTTACCCTGTGCGCACTCGAGAGAGTAGCGGCTGCGGGTTCCTTCGTCAACCAAAAAAAAAAAAAAGTATCTCATCTACCGTTACTTTGCCATTCCTTTTGTTATCCGTGTTTCATATTTACTATTAAAATCAAGCAAACAAACCATAAAAGTATTCATCTTCAAATTTGAATTTTTTTTGAAGAGTTTTCATATATGATAGAGCTGATAATTACTCATGGTGTATATATGATGCCGATTGTTTACATGGAGTTAAAGAAACATAATACATAGACCAACCAATAATGATGAAAACGAAGAAGGTCTTTCTTTGTATTTTTGGTATACAAGGTCATCGTTTGGGTAAAATTAATGTAAAGAGTCCTAGTTCCCTTCTATTACTATTTTCCTTATTTGTAATTTAATTATTTAAAAGTAAAGTTCTTATAAAGAACTTACCTGTAATAGGTTTCAATAATTAGTATGGTATTGGAATCTCAAATTCAATTACGTATTTATGGGAATTTTATTATTAATTGATTTCAAACTCTTTAAAAAGTTCTGAATATTAGTGTTTGCGTCTAAGTAAAATTAATATAGAAAAGAAACCACACGTTGATAGACCTAAAACAAATTGTCCCTAAAATATGATACAAAGTATTACTTAAATATAATTGTAGTTTAAGAATGAGTTATTTACTACATTTTTTCTTTTACAAAATTGTTATGTTACATAATTCAAATAAAGAAGGATTTAATACATAAAATTTATTTAATTTTAAAGTCTTAAATATTAGGCAAATAGAGTCTTTTAATGAGGGCAAAAAGTCCAATCAACATTTCTAAGGACGTTCGTGTTTTTAATATATACTAGTCTCTAGGAACGTGCAGTTGAACGTTATTACCAATCAATTTCAATCATAGTAACAAATATTAGATAATATTATAATAATTATTCGTAATTGTATGACATGACACATCTTCAACTTATTGAGGACATGACACTTGATAAGAAAGTGTGGATGTCGAGGATTATAGTAGAAGAGTAGTATGTTTGTCTATTCTTTGATATGTATCACTATCTATTACGCTTTTGATTTGTATCTTGCTATTTTACTAATTTTTTTTTGTCTGCGTTGAATTCCTTCTCCTTTATTTTCCGTTTCTTTCCTTTCCTTTCCTTTCCTTTCCTTTCCTTTCTTTTCTTTATAAGATTAGAAAAGCAAGGATAAGCTAATTATGTGATCTCATAAAAAACTTTAAACAAATCTGTGCATAGCACATATGAACAATAATACAATAGCAACCTATCTTGCCAAAGAGATACAACTCCAACGTAAAAATTGAGAAACTCTATCAAACTTGTTGAGATAAAACTATAGCAGCCTAATTTCCTGTGCAAGATCAAACCCAAAACTCAATTATACCACATAATTTATATCATAATTAAGCAATAAACAAGCAAAATGTGAAGGAAAAAAGGGCTTAAGCATTAATGAGATCTCATGTACTATAAGGAAAAGAAAGTTAGCAGTGATCCAATTTTATCAGGTATTACTAAAGGAACACCACCGATTCATCTCTAACAAAGATATCCTGCCATGAAAATTAAACATTCAAAATTGTCAAAGTTAAAATCTGAAATTTGCAATGGGAGAGAACTAAATAAGGTCTAATTCTTGTTTCCCGTAAACAAAGTCAAATCCATAAGGAACTGCTAATTATTGGGTTGTTTCAGATATCACAATGCTTGTAGTATTAGAACTCTGTTGTGTTAAGAAATTAATCTTACCAAACGAAAAGAGAGGATCCCAATTTTACACCAATCATTATACCTTCAAAATTCTAATATAAGACAGTTTTGAATTACAAATATTACAATTTTGTCTAACATGGACGTAGAGAAATTATTTAGTTTAGAATTGTATAAAAGTCGTTCAATATTTGAAATCAATAAAAGTCGTTCAATATTTAAAATATATATATATATATATATATATATATATATATATATATATATATATATATATATATATATTAAATAGATTTTTATCCTAAACAAACTAAAAACATATATGGAAAGTTTCAAATATGATCCTCTAGTTTGCAAAATGTCAACTTTATCCTTTTTTACTGAGGGTTCCATTTTGAAATTCAATTTGCGCATATTAAAATCACAAATGATACTTGACAATTGATTGAACCTCCATTTTTTTTAAATGACTCCATTAGTAAAAAAGGAGAAAAAATAAACCATTTCGCAAACTAACGGGCAAGTGTGGGGAAATTGTCTGACAGCAAGGGTATGGTTAATCCTAGCTATTAAGCGGGGTGTTGGGGATGGGGGGTGGGGTGGGGGGTTTCATGTTTACACTATTTACGCATAGTACAGTGACAATTTTGGCCCATTGTCGTTATTATTATTATATTTTTATATATATATTTAACGTATTTCTTTTTTTTCTTTGGTATGATTAGGGGTGTTCAAATGAGATCGAAAAACCAATATGAACCGATAAATCAAGTCAAACTGACTTAGTAGTGAATCGAAAACCAGGTCGGCTTGATTTGGTGTTAACCCAATAAAAAATCGAACCAAGCCGAACCAATATATATTATCTATCTTCTTTATAATTTTGGCTCATTCCAAGTCCAATACTTATTCAAATAATTAGAAAGAAAGGTAAGTCCATTTGGTCACCCTAACCCATTTAAGTTTAAGTTAAAATAGATTTTCTTTCCTGAAGTTAAAATATAATTAAAGAAGACAAAAGTTAAATTCCTAATCTAAAAAGAAAATTATCAAATCATTCACTTCAGCGAACTAGCCTAGCTTTCTCCGCAAACACAAAGTTTGAAGTTTCAACCTAAGTTCCACATTGTTGCAATTTTTCAGTTGTTTCAGTGCATTTTCCCGATGTGTTTGTAGGAATAGAAAAAATAGAGAAATTGAGTGACTTTATTTTTATCCCAATAAAAATTATTGTATTCATGAACGCATAAATGAAGCAAAGAATTTAAATTTTTAATTATGATGCGAGACATTGGTAATCTGTGTATGCATAATACTTAGGGGTAGAAAAGTAGCAATTTGGCCACATAACACACATACATCTCTTAATTAACTTGAGTAACTCAAATTATCAATGATTTTTGGAATTCAAATAAGTATGACATTTCCTAACTTTTTGATGCGCATAATGAAAGTATTGCTTAATGCAATTTCATAATCGAGATTAGAGACCAATTATTACATAATATGTGTTGACACCCAATTTTGTCCCGTCTTTTTCCTATTTGTTCGCAATTTTAAATACTTTCAGATACCTCAAAAACAATTTATATATATATATATATATATATATATATATATATATACACATATATATATATATATATATCATATTATTGTCTTATTATTATTATTCACATTTACTATCATTTGCATTTTTATCATAATCATAAGTTTTATCCGAAAATTTCTATGTTATTTTATTCTCGCAAAATTGCATCGCATTTCCATTTTTTTTATTAAGCATAAAACATTTCGAAAATATTATATTTTATTATTATCACATCGTTATGTTATTTTAAATAATTCACATCTTTTACAAAACAAAAATAATATGTTTTAATATTAAACCCTTTTTATATTTTTAATCCATAACCCATTTTCATTTTCCCAACACAAAACAATTCTACCCAAACCAAATCCAGCCCAAAGCCCAATCGAAAAACCCAACCCATCTCCCCTTTATTTTCCTAAATCCCTAAACCAAACACAACCCTCCACAACCTTTCTTCCCATTTAAACCCAAAACCCACAAAACAAAAAAAAAACCCAACACCCTTTAACCAAAGCCCAAACCAATCCGAGCCCAAATTCCCCTAAAAACCCACACCAGTCGGCCTAACTCGGCCAGACCCGACCCCACTCCCTTACCCTTTTAAGCCCCCAAACCCAAAAATCAAAAATAAAAAAAACCTAACCCTACTCTCCCAAATCACCACGCTCTACCCCCACGCCGCCACCCTACCCCTACGCTGACACCACCCGGTCGCCACACCGCCGCTCGACACCACCAATCTACCCCTCACCTTTCTCGCAACACATGCCCCGAGAACACGCCTAAAAATCAGATTTTGTGTTCCCCTTTATTTTGAAATTTGAATTCGTTTAAAGGGGGTATGAGGGAGTATCTATAAAAACCCTTCCTTGCTCATCGATTTGGAAGAGGGGATTACGAGAATTTTCGTCGCTTTTAAGGTCCAAATTCGGAAAATCGAAATCTTTGTTTGTTCTTGTATGTGTTCTTCAATTTAAAGATTCGAAATTATTTTCTTTGTGTTGAAGAATCTGGATTTTAGCTATTTTTTCACTGCTTTTTCGGTCCAAATCGGGTCGGTCACCGCTGGTCGGGTCGGGTCATCCGGTCGGTTCGAACATCCGAAAATCAGAAAACAGAGTCTTATTTCCAAAATCAGAATTCAAAGAATCTACAACAAAAATCAGAATTCTAACGTTTCCGAGCGGATTCGACGATTCAAAACACGCCTCGGTTCGCTACGGAAAAGGTTAGACTCGTTCCAATTCTTCTATATTTCTTAAAGCTTATTTGATTGTGTTGTTTATGCTTGATTTAGTAAGATATTTTGCTAAGTAATGTAGTCTTGATTAATTAATATGATAATGAGACGATTTTGCTTATATAATTGTATTTATGTTGTTGGGACATTTCTGATTTGGAGTTGATACGTGATAGATGATATTGCCTCGATTTTTGGTTAACTAATTATTGTCATTAGCTTTAGTAAGGTATCTTGGGTTCATTGTTAAATGCAATACGGATAATGTAAGATTAATGTGTGTTTGGAAGAGCTATGGCTTGATTAAATATTCTTAGGACACTTAACGATTTGTTGATATTCAAAATTATTGTATGTTGTAGTTTGGTCGCATGCCTTTAAATTAAACAAATGAGCATACTTTAATTGATTCAAATGACGATATTTACATGTTACATTCTAGATTAATATGTGCAATTTTAAAAGGAATATATTATCCATGTTTAATATAATAGTATGTGCGTCTAGTTTAAGTTTATGAATGTTATGCTTCTTTAAGAATTAAGATTAGTCCAACGGAATTTATTATGTATGTATACATAATTTATACATTGGTCTTCCTTGCCTCTTTTATTTTTGTTTAAATTTAGAACCGGTTGTGTTATCATATAGTCTTTCTTCGGCTACTTTAATGTGCCAAAATCTGAAAAAATAATGTCTTAAGTATATGTAGAATAGAAGGCCATGAATATTCATTCCTATGTACATTTAATGTTGTATATTTCGTGTATGTATGTATTAGGAATATTCATGTGTTGATATTTTCGTTCCGTCTACTAATCCTTTTCCTTTTCTTTTATTTACATGAAATGCATCGGGAGTAACGAAGAGTCTCGTTATGAGACTCATCATGACTTCGTCCAAAATGAAGAACCACATTCACATTCCTTGCATTCTCCGGCCTCGGAATTTCTACGCAAATAGGGCGGGATGACATCATCATCCTCCCTAGTTTCCTCTTTTATTATTATTCTTCAATTTCGTTATTTCTATTCTTGGGCATGTAATAATTATTTTAATGCTTGTGTGATTGTTAGAATGCTTAGAATAATTAGGGCTCGGAATAGATGAATGAATAGGATAGTCTAACTGCCGTTAGTTTATTTCTTAGGATCGTTTGAAATTGGAAACCAACCGCTAGCTTTATTTGTTTAGGACCGTCTTGTGTGTTCCAAACTTAGCCTCTAGTTACTTTGTTCTATTTTTTAGGTTCGTTATGCATGCTTTAATATCTTTCAAAAAATAATTCGGCTATCTATTATTCATTTCCTTTAATCCCAAAAAAATAAGGTTTGCATTCTATCATATTTGCAACCTTGAAAGATTTTTTCATAAAAAATTGCTTCTTTTATTATTCAATTGCCAAATATGTATTTTTCTATAAAAAATATAACTTCGGGGCAATGATGAGGCTTAAACCTTTTTCCAAGATCAACATGTTTAGTAGGCGAGGTGACTAAAATAACCAACAAGTTATATATTCGCATTACGACGTGATTATAGTGATCTTTTCTATTTCACCGAGAGACCAACACGTTTAGTAGGCGAGGCAATCAAAATAACCACATTAGTCATATGTTTGCAGTCACGACGTGATTGGAATGGTCTTTTCAAAACTTGACTCTGAGCCCTCCGTGATCAAAACATTCACTCGCTTTGAATACGGATATGAAGTTATTTGTATTTAACTGTTTCTAACCGTTTGCTCTTGACACTTGAGGGATTAAAGTAAATAACGGTGAATTATTCCTCGGAGTTTATTTATTTTATTTCTTTCTTTAATTCAGCTTTTATCCCGCTTTATATCGTAATATTATTTATCGCACTTATGTAACTATTGAAATGCTTAGAATAGGCAAACTTATGATTAATTCATAGGGTAGTTTAAGATTTGAAATCCGTCACTAGCTTATTTATTTGTAGGCTCGGTTAAATTCAAACTTAGAAATCCTTCGCTAGTTTATTTATTTTAAGCTCGTCATGCATATTTAAAATTTTCAAAACAAACTTTGATCATTTTCTATTCATTTTATTAATTGTACAACTAAAAATGATTTTCAAAATTACTCCTTTGGCATTACAAATGAATTGCTTTTCTCCTTATTACTGTCACAAATATATACATGTACAAAAAATGCATCTCTTTTATTAATTATTTGCAAACATCTTTTAACTTCATGCTTCAAACACGCATTTTCCTAGCAATAATTAACCTGAGTTTGACCGGATAACCGCAAGTTAGCGGATCTTAAAGGATGCCTAACCCCTTCCCTTTAGGATAATAAAGAACCCTTACCTAGAATCTCGCTAGTTTCGCAGACCTTAAAATTGGAGTTTACATTGCAGCACATAGTTTAATATTTAGGTGTCCTAATTCACCGTAAAAAATAATTAGGTGGCGACTCCTCAATCCTTTACTCAGAATCACCAGTAACACGTCAGTGTTCGCTTTGACCCGAGCAGTCGAAAATGGGCGTCTGACATGGCGACTCCACAGGGATATTCTGGTTCTTAACCATAACAAGTTCAGGTTAATCATTATTGTGCTTTATATTGCTCCTTATTTGATCTATTATTTTAATTATTTTCTGTTGAAATTTTGTATGCATAACTGCTTTAATTACTATATTCTCTTACTGCTTTTCTTAAATTGGCATTTCGCTCATATTTCTTCCACTCTGGAAAATTGACACTATCACACATTACACGCGAGGTGTGTTTTGCGCACCCGCAAATTTCTTTCAAATTACCAAATTTTTAGGAGAGTTGGTATATGCGCGGAGCGTCCGGACCATCCGGTTGGCCGCGTAGCCTTCTCACTCGAGTAGTCCGCTCGGGAACCTTGAGTCTAGTCAGCCAAATCTTAGGAAATTTAAGATAGAGCTATACCACCCTTATTTTTAGTCATGCATGCATACACCTTAGGTGGGTCGATCCTTGGTATCGACTCCACAATTAAGAAATCCGCCAAAGATGTCTACGGGTCTCACAACCCAACGACCAATCATCATATTATGTGTGGCGTGATAAGGATAGACTAATCCAAGACTAATCATGACATGCTGAAATTGGAAAATGTACATTCATTTTGTCTCATTTCCGACAAAGCATTGCAGTTTAGCAGCTTGGATCAAATCATCGTAATCCCAAGATATCTGGCGTTTAGGCCCACCTCCGGCATAAGGGAGGCCCCATGCATATTAGGATGCGCATTTAATTGTCTTACAATCAGTTTGTTATTTTCTACTGCTTTCCACTATGTGTATATTATTTGAATCAATAATTACTCACCTTATACTAATTTGGTTTTCTTCATTTTTTTCAGGAGATTCATTTTGCCTTATTTATTTCCCCAAAAGTTGATTCGTGTTGACTAAAACTGGCGGAGCACCCCATCTGTTATTTCCCAATCATGCCTATCCAAATTGTATTAGTACTTAATGAAAAAATGCGATTTAAATTGAGGCATGAGTCACATATATGCATTAATGTGTTTTGCCTCCATCTTTTGAAAGCTTAAATGACAAATCCACATTTCTTTTGCTATTTAAAAAATTGTTTTGTTTACTAATTTTCTTTTCTCTTTCAGCATGCAAACTAATAAATCTGTCGATAATGTGAATGTGACATGTAATGAAACAAACAAACAAAATCCAAACAACGAACAGGACTTCGAAGAGTATGAGGAAGACTTGCAGCCAGAAGAGTTGACCGAAGAATTGGAACATTTTGAGAATAAGCCAAAGCCAAATTTAGATGAAACTGAGGCAGTAAATTTGGGAGATGCGGAATATGTGAAGGAAACAAGAATCAGCGTCCATCTGAGCACCGCACAAAGGAAAGAGCTAACGGATCTTTTGAGGCAATATATCGACGTATTTGCTTGGTCTTATGACGATATGCCAGGGCTAAGCACGGATATTGTTTCTCATAGATTGCCTATTGATCCATCATGCCCTCCAGTGAAACAAAAACCAAGGAAAATCAAGCCTGATTTGAGTTTAAAGGTCAAGGAAGAGGTGTCCAAGCAATTCGATGCAAAGGTCATTCGAGTCACAAGATACCCCACTTGGTTGGCCAACATTGTACCTGTGCCAAAGAAAGATGGAAAGATACGGGTGTGCGTGGATTATCGGGATCTCAACAAGGCAAGCCCGAAGGATGATTTCCCTCTCCCAAATATTCACATACTTATTGATAACTGTGCGAAGCATGAATTGCAGTCATTTGTTGATTGCTTTGCTGGTTATCACCAAATCTTGATGGATGAAGAGGACGCGGAAAAGACAGCATTCACCACGCCTTGGGGAGTATACTGTTATCGGGTGATGCCGTTCGGACTCAAAAATGCAGGTGCCACCTACATGAGGGCCATGACTACCATTTTCCATGATATGATCCACAAAGAAATAGAGGTCTACGTGGATGATGTTATTATCAAGTCGCGAAGGACTTCAGATCACATGACAGATTTAGAGAAGTTCTTCGACCGACTGAGGCGGTATAACCTGAAATTAAACCCTGCAAAGTGTGCATTTGGTGTCCTATTTGGGAAGGCTGCTAGGTTTCATCGTGAGTAGAAGAGGTATTGAATTTGACCCTCGAAAGTAAAAGCTATTCAAGACTTGCCTCCTCCAAAGAGTCGAAAAGACGTGATGAGTTTCCTTGGTCGCCTCAATTACATCAAAGGGTTCATAGCACAATCAGCGGTGATATGTGAGCCAATATTCAAGCTCATTGAAGAAAGACGCCGCTACCAAGTGGGCGTCGGATTGCCCGAAGCTTTTGATAGAATCAAAGAATATTTGTCTAACCCACCTATTTTGGTGCCTCGAACCGGAAGGCCGTTCTTTGTTATAATCGTCCGTGTTAGAAAATGCATTTGGATGCGTCTTTGGGACAACATGATGAAACAGGAAAGAAGGAGCAAGCTATATACTACCTAAGCAAGAAGTTCACACCTTACGAAGCTCGGTATACTTTGCTGGAACGCACTTGTTGTGCCTTGACATGAATTGCACAAAGGTTTAGACATTATCTGCCTGCATATACTACTTATCTCATCTCCAGAATGGACCCACTCAAATACATCTTTCAGAAGCCCATGCCCACTGGGAAGCTAGCAAAGTGGCAAATCTTGCTAAGTGAATTCGATATCATATATGTTACCCAAAAGGCTATCAAAGGACAAGCGCTAGCCGACCATCTTCTTTGAAAACCCGTAGACGAAGAATATATGCCCCTGGGACTTATTTTCGGACGAAGAGGTATTGTTTGTTGGGGAAGATATTTCAAGAATACCGGGTTGGAGAATGTTCTTCGACGAGCCGCAAACTTCAAAGGAGTTGGTATCTGAGCGCTTTGATTTCAGAATCAGGCCAACACTACCCAATCTCTGAAGCTCGATTTCCGTGCACCAACAATATGGCGGAATATGAAGCTTGTATACTCGGACTTAGAATGGCCGTTGATATGAACATTCAAGAATTATTGGTTATAGGTGATTCAGACTTATTGATTCACCAGGTGCAAGGCGAATGGGCCACCAAGAACGTTAAGATACTTCCTTACCGCATTGCGTGAAAGAATTATGCAAAGGTTCAGCGAAATAGAATTCAAGCATATCCCACGAACTCAAAATGAGTTCGCCGATGCTCTGGCAACTCTGTCCTCCATGATTCAACATCCGGACAAGAATTACATTGATCCCATCAAGGTGAACTTATCGGATCAGCCAGCCTATTGGTTCCATATAGATGAAGAGTTGGATGGGAAGCCCTGGTACCACGACATTAAGAGGTATCTCAAGCAAATTAATATCCGTAAAGCATAACCAGACCCAAAAGAAGACACTGAGGTTAGCAACCCATTTCTTCATAAACGGAGAAATCCTTTATCGGAGGACTCCAGATCTAGGTTTGTTAAGATGTGTCGATGCCCGAGAGGCGAGCAGTTTAGTTGAAGAGATACACGGAGGCACGTGCGGGCCTCATATGAATGGTTTCACTTTAGCAAAGAAGATTCTAAGAGCAGGGTACTTTTGGATGACCATGGAAACCGATTGCATTCACTTTGTGCAAAAATGCCATCAATGTCAAATTCATGGCGATTTAATTAGGGTACCTCCTAACAAACTCAATGTGACGAGCTCTCCTTGGCCATTCGCGACTTGGGGCATGGATGTCATTGGCCCTATTGAACTCTTTGCATCAAATGGACACCGATTCATTCTAGTGGCAATTGACTATTTCACAAAGTGGGTAGAAGCATCATCCCACAAGTCAGTGACAAAGAAAGTGGTAGTTGATTTTGTCCGCAATAACATCATTTGCCGATTTGGGATCCCTGAGTCGATTATAACAGACAATGGAGCCAATCTCAACAGTAATCTGATGAATGAGATATGCGAAAAGTTTAAGATCACTCACCGCAATTCCACTCCATACCGACCTCAGATGAACGGAGCAGTCGAAGCAGCCAACAAGAACATCAAAAGGATACTGCGAAAATTGATTGATAATTACAAGCACCGTACGAGCATTTGCCCTTTGCACTTTTGGGCTATCGCACTACAATCGGGACTTCTCTGGGGCAACACCGTATCTTTTGGTCTATGGAACGTGTCGTGTTACCAGTAAGTGGAAATACCATCTTTGAGAATTATCCAAGAAGCCGAGTTTGAGCCAAGCGAAATGGATACGTAATCGACGAACAATTGATGCTGATTGATGAAAAGCGATTGAACGCAGTCTGTCACGGACAACTTTATCAAAACAGAATGGCCAAAGCTTTCAACAGGAAAGTAAAACCAAGGACTTTCAAACCAGGGCAATTGGTGCTAAAACGCATATTCCCGCACCAAAATGAAGCTAAAGGAAAATTCGCACCTAACTGGCAAGGGCCTTATATGGTTCACCGGGTGTTGACTGGAGGAGCATTAATTCTAGCTGAAATGGACGGTGAAGTATGGCCAAAAGCTATCAACGCAGATGCGGTGAAAAGATACTACATTTAGGATTTTTCTATGTAATGCACTTCTTATGTTGTAAAAGTCGCGCTCCCTGGCGGGATACGCAAAGAACCCATGTCGGGTTCCGTTTCTAAGATTACAAATTTCCCCAAAAAACACATTTCTTTGTAACATGAACTACGTTATGACCTGATTCCCTCGGCGGGATACGTAGGCGACCACATCGGCTTCGGTCCCATCTTTAGAAATCCTTACAATCCCCTTTTGCTTGTAATGAACTACGTTATGACCTGATTTCCTCATGGGGATACGTAGGCGGCCTAAATCGGCTTCGGTCCCACCATTAGGAAATCTTTTTCCTTTTCTCACGTATGACAAAATGCATCCATCGATCACCCCGATTGGGCAAGGTGCAAGCAATCTACACAAGACTTCGGTGGTCCGCTCGAAGGATCATCATCCTCACATATCGAAAAGCGGGCATTTTTTGGGATCACTGCCAGAGGACGCCGATAACCATGGAAAAGCATCGACAAAATAAGTCTCCAGCCAGAAGAATTTTGGATAAGACGTTTGTTTTGTTTCACTGCGTGTCACTGCTCGACAGACATTTGTACATATGCATACTTTCTTACAAGCAAATTATTTTCAACAAACATTTTCATTAAAGTTCAACATATATTTTACTGATATGCATACTTGTTACAAACAAATTGTTTTCAACAAATGTTTTCAGTAATGGCTATCCAATACGGGGAACCAGAGAGGGGCCACAAGTCCGAATCAGCAGGACATACAAGTATCAAGGCCAAAGCTACAAAGTCAACGCGAATCAACTCCCCCTCCCCAAACTTATAAATTTATTTGAGTACAGGTTCTTCAGGTGGAAAGCAGCAGGGAAGCTGCAACATTTATGAGCAAATTCGCAAGGGGGCCTCCGCATCGCAACTCACTACAAGAATCACTTTCCTGTTGGGAGATTGTACAAAGACGTCATGCTAAACTACATATTCCCAACCGTGTTGTGTCCACGCAAAGAACGGTATTTCGACTTACAGGGTCGCATTCTCATCTACTCAACTTTTGCATCGCTTTTATTATGGCATAGCAGTTCGACCATAGGGTCACACTTTACATTACGTCAACACGACGACATAAATCAGGCGCCCACCTTCAAATGCGGGTATGTTTAAATCAGGCGCCCACCTTCTAATGCGGGTATGTTTTAAATCAGGCGCCCACCTTCAAATGCGGGTATGTTTAAATCAGGCGCCCACATTCTAATGCGGGTATGTTTTAAATCAGGCGCCCACCTTCTAATGCGGGTATATTTTAAATCAGGCGCCCACCTCCTAATGCGGGTATGTTTTAAATCAGGCGCCCACCTTCTAATGCGGGTATGTTTTAAATCAGGCGCCCACCTCCTAATGCGGGTATTGTTTTAAATCAGGCGCCCACCTTCAAATGCGGGTATTGTTTTAAATCAGGCGCCCACCTTCAAATGCGGGTATGTTTTAAATCAGGCGCCCACCTCCTAATGCGGGTATGTTTTAAATCAGGCGCCCACCTTCTAATGCGGGTATGTTTTAAATCAGGCGCCCACCTTCAAATGCGGGTATGTTTAAAATCAGGCGCCCACCTCCTAATGCGGGTATGTTTAAATCAGGCGCCCACCTTCTAATGCGGGTATGTTTTAAATCAGGCGCCCACCTTCTAATGCGGGTATATTTTAAATCAGGCGCCCACCTCCTAATGCGGGTATGTTTTAAATCAGGCGCCCACCTTCTAATGCGGGTATGTTTTAAATCAGGCGCCCACCTCCTAATGCGGGTATATTTTAAATCAGGCGCCCACCTTCAAATGCGGGTATTGTTTTAAATCAGGCGCCCACCTTCAAATGCGGGTATGTTTTAAATCAGGCGCCCACCTCCTAATCTGGTATGTTTTAAATCAGCGCCCACCTTCTAACGCGGTATGTTTTAAATCAGCGCCCACCTTCTAATCGCGGTATGTTTTAAATCAGCGCCCACCTTCAAATGCGGGTATGTTTAAAATCGCGCCCACCTCCTAATCTGGTATGTTTTAAATCAGGCGCCCACCTTCTAACGCGGTATGTTTTAAATCAGCGCCCACCTTCTAACGCGGTATGTTTTAAATCAGCGCCCACCTTCAAATCTGGGTATGTTTTAAATCAGCGCCCACCTTCTAACGCGGGTATGTTTTAAATCAGCGCCCACCTTCTAACGCGGGTATGTTTTAAATCAGCGCCCACCTTCTAATCTTGGTATGTTTTAAATCAGCGCCCACCTTCTAACGCGGGTATGTTTTAAATCAGCGCCCACCTTCTAACGCGGTATGTTTTAAATCAGCGCCCACCTTCTAACGCGGTATGTTTTAAACCAGCGCCCACCTTCTAATCTGGTATGTTTTAAATCAGCGCCCACCTTCTAACGCGGGTATGTTTTAAATCAGCGCCCACCTTCTAATGCGGGTATGTTTTAAATCAGGCGCCACCTTCTAACGGGTATGTTTTAAATCAGCGCCCACCTTCTAACGGGTATGTTTTAAATCAGCGCCCACCTTCTAACGCGGTATGTTTTAAGTTAAGCGCCCACCTTCTAATGCGGGTATGTTTTAAGTTAAGCGCCCACCTTCTAATGCGGGTATGTTTTAAATCAGGCGCCCACCTTCTAATGCGGGTATGTTTTAAATCAGGCGCCCACCTTCTAATGCGGGTATGTTTTAAATCAGGCGCCCACCTTCTAATGCGGGTATGTTTTAAATCAGGCGCCCACCTTCTAATGCGGGTATTTTATTTTAAATCAGGCGCCCACCTTCTAATGCGGGTATGTTTTAAATCAGGCGCCCACCTTCTAATGCGGGTATTTTATTATAAATCAGGCGCCCACCTTCTAATGCGGGTACATTATTTTAAAGTATGAACCGGCGCCCGCCAACGGCGTCATCTGCACAATATTAAGCAACGACATCATTTCAACTTACCAAAGTCATTTCTCACAATACATATCTTATGCAACAGTTATGCACTAACTTTTATCTTAGCTCTAATCCACGTGAATTTGAATCATGGAGCTTTCAAAGATAACGTGGAATTATATCTTACGGCGAACCGAGGCAATTTGGTCAACGACCTACTTCGAACGTCGATCCGCTCTTTCCCAATGTGTTGCCACACCTTCAACCAGTGTCATCATAATTCGACACTGGGCAATATTTCTTGGATCTGCACCAACTTTTTCAATACCTTCTCCCTCGAAATTCTGTTTCTACCATACATTCCTAATCTTCCGTCGAGTCCCAATGATCAGAACAAAATTGGCTACTCGGTCAACTTCTTTGTCCGAAAATTCTTTCATCGTTTCCGGCCAAAGAGGGGCATCTGTTGACACCCAATTTTGTCCCGTCTTTTTCCTATTTGTTCGCAATTTTAAATACTTTCAGATACCTCAAAAACAATTTATATATATATATATATATATATATATATATATATATATATACACATATATATATATATATATATCATATTATTGTCTTATTATTATTATTCACATTTACTATCATTTGCATTTTTATCATAATCATAAGTTTTATCCGAAAATTTCTATGTTATTTTATTCTCGCAAAATTGCATCGCATTTCCATTTTTTTTATTAAGCATAAAACATTTCGAAAATATTATATTTTATTATTATCACATCGTTATGTTATTTTAAATAATTCACATCTTTTACAAAACAAAAATAATATGTTTTAATATTAAACCCTTTTTATATTTTTAATCCATAACCCATTTTCATTTTTCCAACACAAAACAATTCTACCCAAACCAAATCCAAATTTCCCAAAGCCCAATCGAAAAACCCAACCCATCTCCCCTTTATTTTCCTAAATCCCTAAACCAAACACAACCCTCCACAACCTTTCTTCCCATTTAAACCCAAAACCCACAAAACAAAAAAACCCAACACCCTTTAACCAAAGCCCAAACCAATCCGAGCCCAAATTCCCCTAAAAAAAAAAAACCCACACCCGTCGGCCCAACTCGGCCAGCCCGATCCGACCCACTCCCCTTACCCTTTTAAGCCCCCAAAACCCAAAAAAATCAAAAAATCAAAAAAAACCTAACCCTACTCTCCCAAATCACCAGCCTCTACCCCCACGCCGCCACCCTACCCCTACGCTCGACACCACCCGCCACACCGCCGCCTCGACACCACCAATCTACCCCTCACCTTTCGCAACACATGCCCCGAGAACACGCCTAAAAATCGATTTTGTGTTCCCCTTTATTTTGAAATTTGAATTCGTTTAAAGGGGGTATGAGGGGAGTATCTATAAAACCCTTCCTTGCTCAACGATTTGGAAGAGGGGATTACGAGAATTTTCGTCGCTTTAAGGTCCAAATTCTGGAAAATCCGAAATCTTTGTTTGTTCTTGTATGTGTTCTTCAATTTAAAGATTCAAATTATTTTCTTTGTGTTGAAGAATCTGGATTTTAGCTATTTTTTCACCGCTTTTTCGGTCCAAATCGGGTCGGGTCACCGCTGGTCGGGTCGGGTCATCCGGTCGGTTCGAACATCCGAAAATCAGAAAAGCAGTCTTATTTCCAAAATCAGAATTCAAAGAATCTACAACAAAAAAATCAGAATTCTAACGTTTCCGAGCGGATTCGACGATTCAAAACACGCCTCGGTTCGCTACCCGGAAAAGGTTAGACTCGTTCCAATTCTTCTATATTTCTTAAAGCTTATTTGATTGTGTTGTTTATGCTTGATTTAGTAAGATATTTTGCTAAGTAATGTAGTCTTGATTAATTAATATGATAATGAGACGATTTTGCTTATATAATTGTATTTATGTTGTTGGGACATTTCTGATTTGGAGTTGATACGTGATAGATGATATTGCCTCGATTTTTGGTTAACTAATTATTGTCATTAGCTTTAGTAAGGTATCTTGGGTTCATTGTTAAATGCAATACGGATAATGTAAGATTAATGTGTGTTTGGAAGAGCTATGGCTTGATTAAATATTCTTAGGACACTTAACGATTTGTTGATATTCAAAATTATTGTATGTTGTAGTTTGGTCGCATGCCTTTAAATTAAACAAATGAGCATACTTTAATTGATTCAAATGACGATATTTACATGTTACATTCTAGATTAATATGTGCAATTTTAAAAGGAATATATTATCCATGTTTAATATAATAGTATGTGCGTCTAGTTTAAGTTTATGAATGTTATGCTTCTTTAAGAATTAAGATTAGTCCAACGGAATTTATTATGTATGTATACATAATTTATACATTGGTCTTCCTTGCCTCTTTTATTTTTGTTTAAATTTAGAACCGGTTGTGTTATCATATAGTCTTTCTTCGGCTACTTTAATGTGCCAAAATCTGAAAAAATAATGTCTTAAGTATATGTAGAATAGAAGGCCATGAATATTCATTCCTATGTACATTTAATGTTGTATATTTCGTGTATGTATGTATTAGGAATATTCATGTGTTGATATTTTCGTTCCGTCTACTAATCCTTTTCTTTTCTTTTATTTACATGAAATCCATCGGGAGTAATGAAGAGTCTCGTTATGAGACTCATCATGACTTCCTTCAAAATGAAGAACCACATTCACATTCCTTGCATTCTCCGGCCTCGGAATTTCTCATAAATAGGGCGGGATGACATCATCATCCTCCCTAGTTTCCTCTTTTATTATTATTCTTCAATTTCGTTATTTCTATTCTTGGGCATGTAATAATTATTTTAATGCTTGTGTGATTGTTAGAATGCTTAGAATAATTAGGCTGCGAATAGATGAATGAATAGGATAGTCTAACTGCCGTTAGTTTATTTCTTAGGATCGTTTGAAATTGGAAACCAACCGCTAGCTTTATTTGTTTAGGACCGTCTTGTGTGTTCCAAACTTAGCCTCTAGTTACTTTGTTCTATTTTTTAGGTTCGTTATGCATGCTTTAATATCTTTCAAAAAATAATTCGGCTATCTATTATTCATTTCCTTTAATCCCAAAAAAATAAGGTTTGCATTCTATCATATTTGCAACCTTGAAAGATTTTTTCATAAAAAATTGCTTCTTTTATTATTCAATTGCCAAATATGTATTTTTCTATAAAAAATATAACTGGGCAATGATGAGGCTTAAACCTTTTTCCAAGATCAACATGTTTAGTAGGCGAGGTGACTAAAATAACCAACAAGTTATATATTCGCAGCCACGACGTGATTATAGTGATCTTTTCTATTTCACCCGAGAGACCAACACGTTTAGTAGGCGAGGCAATCAAAATAACCACATTAGTCATATGTTTGCAGCCACGGCGTGATTGGAATGTTCTTTTCAAAATTTAAGTCTGAGCCCTCCGTCATCAAAACATTCACTGTTTTGAATACGGATATGAAGTTATTTGTATTTAACTGCTTTCTAACCGTTTGCTCTTGACGACTTGCAGGGATTAAAGTAAATAACGGTGAATTATTCCTCGGAGTTTATTTATTTTATTTCTTTCTTTAATTCACTTTTATCCCGCTTTATATCGTAATATTATTTATCGCACTTATGTAACTATTGAAATGCTTAGAATAGGCAAACTTATGATTAATTCATAGGGTAGTTTAAGATTTGAAATCCGTCACTAGCTTATTTATTTGTAGGCTCGGTTAAATTCAAACTTAGAAATCCTTCGCTAGTTTATTTATTTTAAGCTCGTCATGCATATTTAAAATTTTCAAAACAAACTTTGATCATTTTCTATTCATTTTATTAATTGTACAACTAAAAAATGATTTTCAAAATTACTCCTTTGGCATTACAAATGAATTGCTTTTCTCCTTATTACTGTCACAAATATATACATGTACAAAAAATGCATCTCTTTTATTAATTATTTGCAAACATCTTTTAACTTCATGCTTCAAACACGCATTTTCCTAGCAATAATTAACCTGAGTTTGACCGGATAACCGCAAGTTAGCGGATCTTAAAGGATGCCTAACCCCTTCCCTTTAGGATAATAAAGAACCCTTACCTAGAATCTCGCTAGTTTCGCAGACCTTAAAATTGGAGTTTACATTGCAGCACATAGTTTAATATTTAGGTGTCCTAATTCACCGTAAAAAATAATTAGGTGGCGACTCCTCAATCCTTTACCCAGGAATCACCCAGAACACGTCTGTGCTCCGCTTTGACCCGAGCAGGTCGAAAATGGGCGCGTACAATATGTTACTTTGACAAATAATTTGAAAATCTGAATACATGTTTAATAATTGAACAAGTATATTATTAAAATGACATTTAGTGAAAAAGCCTCCAACTTGGAGTAATCTTAAAGTTGTTAAGTTCTCAAAAGAATAAACAAGGGAAAACAAATTAAAACATTATAATGTTAAATGCTTATTAAGCACAAAATAATATCTTTATTGGTAAGAATTAGATTGAATTAAAGATAAGTATTCATCGAGATAGTTGTTGTATCTCATTTTCACTATTTATACATCACTTGTATCATTTTTTTTTGCATTATAATTACAATACATCCTTAAACCCGTAAAAACCAAATCAAACTGACAAAATCGATAAACTAGAAACTGATAAAATTTATACTATAATAGTTTGGTTTGGTTTTAATATTAAAAAATAATTTAATTAATTTAGTTTGATTTTAATCATAAATCGAGTCAAACCGGACCATGAACACCCCTAGGTATGATCAATGACATGAGTGAAAATATACCAAAAACCATAATATACACGATGTGTATATCACGGTCTCCCAATTACCTTGGGTTTCCGTGATATACACGGTATACACAAGATAGTATACCGTGTATATTATGCATGATTTTTTCATGGTATCAGAAGTCTAGGTCTCACAAAACCTTATACTTTCTTCCGCTACTACTCGGCTTTCTCACAAATCCGAGACACTACTTCGATTTCTGAGCTGATTTCTTCCTCTTCTCTTCCCAAATTTTCTTCCAAATCCCTCATTCACTTATTATTTTTTCGTTATGTCTACGTCAAAGAACATGTTTCATCATTCCCTTACTGTTTCCAACATCAAGAACAACATCCCTATTGTTCTTGAGATGGGAAACGTTCAATATGCGACGTGAGCCGAATTACTCAAAATTTACGCAATCTCACATCAAGTCCTCCATCACATAATTCCTCTTGTAGTCCCTCCACCCGCGGGGCATCCTCAGTTATGGATCACTCTTGATGCTACCATCCTTCAGTGGATTTAGTCTACTGTTTCTACCGATCTTTTACAGACGATCATTGAACCAGACACTACAGCTATGACTACCTGGAATAGATTGTGTGTTACATTCCAGGACAACCAACATTCCCGAGTTGTCACTCTTGAGCAACAATTTTCACAAGTAAGCATAGAGGATTTCCCGAATGTTTCGGCTTATTGTTAATGGCTCAAGGAATTGACGAACCAACTCCGTAACGTTGGAGCGCCTGTTACCAATAATCATTTCTTGTTCTACAAATGGTTGCAGGCATGTCTAAGGCCTATAATGGCATTGGGACTCTCATTCGTCAAAGTAATCCGTTTCCCATTTTTATCAAGCTCGTTCGATGCTCACGTTAGAAGAAGTCGGCTTTGCAAAAAAGGCGGCTACCGGAGGCGGTCAGAAGGGTCAGAAGGGTCAAAACCATAACAATAATGGCAAAAATTGTTGCGGTGACCGAGACTGTGGTGGAAATGGCGGTGGGCCTCGGCGATGGCGGCAGCCAATTGATCTCGATGGTGGGCCCCTGGCGGTGCGGCGGGCGGTGGCCCGTGGCCCAACAATGGCTATTTTCCACCCAGCCCTTACCCAGGTAACTGGGCCCGGTTCCAGCCACAGGCCAGGCCCAGTTTGTCGGGTCCAGCTTTAGGCAGCAGTTTTTCTTCTAGGCCGGGGACGCATGCTAGTTTGCTTGGGCCTCAGCCACCGCATGCATTCCAGGTAGTGGTCCCTACACCGACTCCGATAGATATTGAGACCGCGATGCATACGCTTGGATTAAATCCTCCAGACCCGAATTGGTACATGGACACCGACGCCACTTCTCACATGACGTCAGACCAAGGTACTCTATTGTCTTACTCCAATTTGAGCAAAAATTATGGCATTATTGTTGGTAACGGCAATACAATTCCAATTCATTGTTACGGTAATACAACTTTGTCTCCCCCACATCCATCTCTTGTCTTGAAAAATGCCCTTCATGCCCCGAAATTAATTAAAAATTTGGTGTATGTCCGAAAATTCAACACTGATAATTGAGTTTCTGTTAATTTTGATCCTTTTGGGTTTTCTGTGAAGGATTTCAAAACGGGGATACCTCTCATGAGATGAAATAGTAGGGGAGATCTTTATCCAATCACGCCTGCCTCAAGTTTCTCGAGTCAAGTCATGCCATCGACATTTGCAGCTCTAGCTCATTTCTTGTGGCATGTACGTTTGGGTCACCCTGGGTCGTCTATTGTCTCTTCTTTGAATACAAATAATTTTATTTCATGTAAGGGTACGCGTAGTACTCCCAGTTGTCATTCATGTCCTTTAGAAAAATATGTTAGATTACCATTTGTAGCATCTACGTCTCGTACTTTGATGTCTTTTGATATTATTCATAGCGATTTATGGACTTCTCCTGTTCTCAATTTTGTGGGCCATCGTTATTATGTTATATTTTTGAATGATTATTCAAATTTTTATGGACCTTTCCGTTAGCGAAAAAATCACAATCTTTTTCCATATTCTTAAAATTTAGAGCATTCATCCGTACCCAATTCGAACGGAAAATAAAAAATATTCAATGTGATAATGCAAAGAATATGATAATGGGTTGTTTCAGAATTTTTGTGATACTAATGGCATAGTTTTTCGTTTCTCTTGTCCTCATACGTCCTCACAAAATGGGAAAGCCAAACAAAAAAATTGTACCATTAATAATATTGTCCGAAATTTATTGGTCCATGCTTCCGTACTCCCTTCCTTTTGGCTTCATGCTCTATAAATGGCTATTTATCTCCTTAACATACTTACTACCAAAGGATTGACATATTCACCCCCTCTTAAAATCCTCTATAATAAGAATCCTTCGTATTCACATCTTAGGGTCTTTGGTGCTTATGTTATCCACTATTTTCGTCAACTACAATTAACAAACTTCAAGCCCGTTCTACCACTTGTGTGTTTTTGGGTTATCCATCTAATCATCGTAGTTACAAATATTTTGATTTATCATCTAATAAAATCATTATTAGTCGCCATGTTATTTTTGATGAAATCCAATTTCCGTTTGCTAAAGTAAATAGTCCCGGGCCTAGTTCGTATATTTTTTTAGATGACGAGGTCTCCCCGTATACTATCCACCATTTATTGGACTTGTTCCGCACCCAAAATCCACTAGCGGGCCCACTACCTGTTGGACCTACTGTTCTGTCGCATCTGCCCAGTGGGCCAGACACTCTGCACAGTACCGATCTCGGTATTGTTCTAGTGGTCCAGCCTACTGTCCCAATTTTCGCTCCAGCTCTTATTTTCATCATTGGGCCAGCAGGCCCACTTCCTGCTGGCCAGTCCTTCACTAGCCCACCCACTGCCCAAAATCCACCCGCTTCCTCCTCGAGTCACGGGCCTGTTACTCGTAGTCAAATGGGTATTTTAAAATCAAAACGTCATTTTAATCTCAATTCTAATGTCTCTAAATCCCCTATACCACGTAATCCAGTGTCTGTCTTAAATGACCCGAATTGAAAATTGGCTATGAACGACGAATATAATACTCTTATTAAAAATAAGATGTGGGAGTTGGTCCCCCGTCCTTCTGGTGTTAATATTATTCGATTTATGTGGATTTTTACTCATAAAGATAATTCTGATGGCTCTTTTGCAAGACATAAGACTCGTCTTGTATGTGATGG
Source organism: Anisodus acutangulus (assembly GCA_029783415.1). Classification (NCBI taxonomy): domain Eukaryota; kingdom Viridiplantae; phylum Streptophyta; class Magnoliopsida; order Solanales; family Solanaceae; genus Anisodus; species Anisodus acutangulus. The sequence goes on from CM056511.1 coordinate 9,805,206, forward strand.
TAAAACTCAACAGGTTGACGTGGATTGTAGTGAGACATTTAGTCCGGTAGTCAAATCGGCTACCATTCGCACTGTTCTCAGTTTGGCTCTTTCAAAGGCATGACCCATTCATCAGCTAGATATGAAGAATGTTTTCTTACATGATGATCTGAAGGAGACAACTTACATGCATCAGCCCTTGAGTTTTTGAGACCCCACATATCTTAATCATGTCTGTTTATTGAAGAAGTCCTTATATGGGCTTAAGCAGGCACCACGAGCCTAGTATAACCGATTTGCAAACTATGTATCTACAATTAGGTTTTCTCACAGTCGGTCTGATAATTCCCTATTCATCTATTGTCGTGGTACTTCCTTGGTATATATTCTATTATATGTGGATGATATTATCTTGACAGCTTCTTCTGATGATTTACGCAAGTCTATCATGACACTACTCAGTTCTGAATTTGCTATGAAAGACTTTGGGCCCTTGAGTTACTTCTTGGGGATTGTTGTCACTCGTCATGTAGGAGAGTTGTTATTATCCCAACGGAAGTATGCCGCTGAGATAATTGAGCGAGCTGGTATGTCCTCGTGTAAGTCTACTTCCACTCCAGTTGATACCAAAACCCAAGATAGGTGCTAAAGCTGACTCACCTTACGAGGATCCCACTCACTATCGCAGTCTTGCTAGAGCTCTTCAGTAACTCACTTTCACGAGACCGGATATTACGTATGCAGTACAACATGTGTGTTTATTTATGCATGATCCTAGGGTGGAGCACATGAATGCGCTCAAACGCATTATCCGATACATCCAAGGAACACTTGACTGTGGTTTACATCTATATCCATCATCAGCCTCTACACTTGTCTCATATACCGATGCTGATTGGGGTGGCTGTCCGGACACCAGACGCTCTACGTCTGAATACTGTATGTTCCTTGGCGATAACTTGGTCTCATGGTCTGCCAAACGGCAGACTACCGTATCACGCTCCAGTGCAGAGGCCGAATATCGAGGGGTAGCCAATGTGGTTTCTGAATCATGTTGGTTACGTAATCTTCTCTTGGAGCTTCACTTTCCCATTAAAAAAGCTACCTTAGTCTATTGTGATAATATTAGTGCCGTATATATTTATGGGAATCTGGTTCAACAGCAGCGCACTAAACATATTGAGATGAATATCCATTTGTTCACGAAAAGGTAACTCATGGACAAGTACGCGTCTTAGATGTCCCTTCCAGGTATCAAATTGCAGACATCTTTACTAAGGGTCTTCCCTCGGTACTATTTGAAGATTTTAGGGACAGTCTCAGCGTACAAAGACCGCCCGATATGACTGCGGGGGTGTAAAAATATACCATAATATACACGATATACTATCTTGTGTATACCGTGTATATCACGAAAACTCAAGGCAATTGGGAGACCATGATATACACGGTATACATACCGTATATATTATGGTTTTTGGTAATAGGTTGTGGTATATAATTAGCATTGTACAATTATCATAATTAGAGAATTCTTGTACAAATAGAATATGGTTTTGAAAGTAGAATAGGAATATGATTTTCTATATTATGAAAATTGTAAATTGTATATATACTCGTTCATTAATGAAAATAATGAAGGAGATTATTTCTTTCAATGAATTGAACTTAAATGAAAAAATATGGTCAATAATGATTCATATAGCCGATCTCAAATTAATTTCTCATATGGTCACTCAACTTATCGAAATTACCTAGTAAAGTCATTTATATTTTTTTAGTCCAACAAAGTCATTCAGTTCACATATTTATCTTACAAAGTACTTAACAATTGCTAGAAAGTTCTTTAAAAGTGAGAGAAAGATCCAAAATAGTCCCTTAAATTTACTCTTTAAATAATTTTCTTATTAGACACTATAAAAAAAATTGGGCATATTCTCAAGCGTCCATTACATTAATAAGTTAACCACATAAGATATATTAACTTCTTTAATTATACGCATTAATCCCAATAAGCCGTAAAACCTCACGCATATTCCAATTGATGTTGATGTATATAATTAAAAAGAAGGAGATATATTTATGTGGTTAACTTATCTATGTAACGGGTGTTTGTGAACACACATATAAACTTTTTCTTAATATGAGTCGTAAGTGTCTAATAGAAACACATTATCATGTGTTCGAGTACTCAATTAAAATATGTCATAATTAAGTGTCTAAATAAAATTTATTGGCAAGTTTAACCGTTGTTGATGGATTCAGCCTTTTAAATTTGTTTCGGTTAAAAATAATAGAAGAATAACAAAGAAATTAAGGCTTTAAGGTGTCTTTCAAGAGTTATTTAAAGATCAGTTGTTTTATTTAAAGGTTCGGCCCGACCCACGTTCCAAGTCCAAGTCATTTAGATATATAATTATTAAATATTAATATTAAATATCAAATATCAAATATCAAATATATACATATTAATTGTTCATATTACAATTACACTTACAGTTTTGCTGGTCCGTATTTCATTTAACATTTAATAGCATGCATAAATTCAACATGGCTGAGTGTGTCTCGATTTTTTCATGTTTGGTTGACTAATATTTTTGGAAAATATTTTTTCTAGGAAAACAAGTTTCTAAAAAAATAAGAAAAATGACTTTCTTAACGAAAGTAGAAAAAATAAGTTACATAAGTAACATTTCAAGTTCATTGTTTTCTCCCCATCCATCCAACATCCCCAATCCCACCCCTTGACCATTCCACCACCTCCAACCCCCGACCCCCACCCCATCCTACCCCATAGTGTTTTGCTATATTACATTCAAATGTCCTTGGAATAATATTTTTTTTCTTCTTTACCAAACACTAGAAAATAAGTAAGAAACTTTACTTGTTTTCCAAGAAAACATTTTATAGGAAAACATTGTCCATGGAAAACACATTTTCCTTATACCAAACACACCCTAGAAGAAAAAACATTTACAAAAGGATTTCATTCTCTTGTTATGCTCATTACTCATTAGTTTTATATATCCCCTTTTCTGTTCCCTTTCTTTTTGCTTGTTTAAAATATTTAGTAGTACTAGTTTCGTTTATAACTGAGGCTTTGTAAGATAAACTAGGTAAGCCACAGAATTTGCGTGAAAGATTAATGTGGGTGTACTGCTGGTTGGTTAAACTAGAGCTTAGAAAGGGGCTGGCAATCTTGAGAAAAAGAATAGAAGGCAATGACCCCAAGTTTAGTTTTTTTCTTTAAGTTTTCTATCGGTGTCCGGTATCTATATTAGGGCCAACTAAATTTGGATTCCCACCAGAAAATACTCCAGATTACGCTAATAACAACTATTTGCTCGGTATGACAATCATAGATTGTAACACCCACAAACTCGTCTAAAACCGTGGTACCTGTGGTGTCGGTGTTAGGCTGGAGCTAACCTTCAGAGTGAAAAAAGCTCGAGAAAGTGTCATTGGAAGACCATCCTATAATAACGGTAGGATATTGCTGAAAGAAATAATCTCTTGATTCATTGATGGCGAATGAATCCATTATAGAGACAAATTTACCACTGAATTTGAAACTTCACAACATTGAGTAACTAACATAATGCCAAAAGAGGAAACATAGCAATATAACACGACTATACAGACGAATATTAGGTTTATTAAGTTAAAATTCTTGCAGTGCCCAAGGCAAATTAAGAGGGAAAATATAAAAGAAAAGCAGTGGCTAAATTCTCATAGAACATATATCTACATATGTACCATTTTACAACAATTTTTCAATGGAGGTCGTCAACGTTGATTTTGGGACTGCACCAATGACTGTATCTTTCTTCTCTCCGTCCTTGAAAATCATGACGGTTGGGATACTTCGAATCCCATATTTGCTCGCGATGGTAGGACTTTCATCAGTGTTCACCTTGAAGAACTTAAACTTGCCAGCGAATTCCTGTGATAATTCATCAATAACGGGGTGAATCATTCGGCATGGACCACACCATGGAGCCCAAAATTCAACCAGAACTGGTACATCAGACCCGATTACGAGAGACTCCCATGTTTGATCATTAACACCAGGCACTGCATTTCCCAATAACCATGTTAAATTAAGACAGAAGCTGATAAAATTGATGGAGATGCTGCTAAAGCTATGGTTCATACCTCTTTATAACAACCATTCTCTATAATAACATTTCACTATAACAATCAAGTTTTCTGTGCAACCAATCTTTTATGTTATGTTATATTATATGTTCTTTATCGCTATAGCAACTAAAATGTCCGGACAAACAACACCGTTCATGCTAATACCTCAGCAACCAAAAATGACAACATAAGAAACCGATGCATCATATTTGTTACATTACTCCTTGTAATTAGTCAGAGCGCTAGCGATGAAGATTTGACAACACAAAATTTCATTTTTCTAACTAGGATATGGTTCATATTAGACATGCAATGCCTGCATTATCACACAAAAAGCATAAGCCATTCATCCCTTTTTTGTAATTGCTTTTACTAGAATAGTAATGTAACTCATAGGAGTTCATATAATTAACAGCAAGTGAAGTTCAAAACAGTAATAGTTTGGGAAGGTTTTACTAGCCTTTACACTCTCCAAACTTATGCACCCATCCCACTTTAATGGATTTACTTCAATTCTTTCACAACCATCAGGTAATTCTAATTGTCTTTCCATTCCTCACTTTGGTTTCCACTTTCCTCCCCCCTAATTTATGTGAAGGAATTCTCAAAACATTTAATTTTGATTATAAATTCAGATACAGATTCTCAATTTTTCCTAAATAAAATTTACATATTTAACAACTACTTGAAAAGATACAAGTCAACATAGTTAATGATTCAAAATATTTAAAAACAAAAGTTTGAGAAAATTATAGTAAAAAAAAAAACTAGTTGACTCTACCGAGCAGTAACACCTCAACATAAAATGTGATGGAGGGAGTAGTACTAGTAATAGATTTCGGACCTAGTAAAACAAATGAACTATGCTAGAATCTTGAACTCAAATTCATAAAGTTCAAATCCTACGTCCTGTTGAAATTATAAGGCAGACCCTTGATAATATCATAGGGCACAAAGAGGATGGAAGAAGGAGAGAGACATTAAGTTCACTTCATATCATTAGGAAATTCAACTCTTACCTAACACATTACAAAGGAGGGTATTTATAGGTGCCAAGATCGACACATATACTAAAAGCTTCCACACACATTATGAATTTAGCCTCCTTGAAAATATAAACATGTACGTACCTAGATAATTTAAAAGATCATGCACCTAGGATAACTAAAATACATTTGAATCTAGACACTTAAACATTTAAGTTTACTATTTTCAACATTTCTCCTTAAACCTAAACGTCTTTTCATATTCTTTCTTTCTTGACAATTTCAGCATCGATTCGAACATCCTCTTTGTGTACGCCTCAAATATGTCTTCAAACATAATCTTTTCATGAAGCTAGGTTGGTGATCTAGGCATAACTTTTCACATTCACAAATTGCTAGTTATGACTTCAAATTTTACAGCAATTCCTTTAAAATTGGCTCAAACTGAACAATCACATGATACATGCAATGCACTCTCCATTTTCATTCAACTTTGACTTTTGCAAACACAAAGTCACAAAAGATTCTCTTGTCTTCTCTTCCTATCTTGCAAAGTCCTTCAAGACTTACACCTTCTCAATGAGTTAATTTTTCTTCAGAAACCCGGAGGGATCCATTTCTCTTTGCAAATAGTCGACCTCTAAACAGGTCTTTAAGCCCGGAGACACACCTTCAATGGAGATTGCCAAAGTCTTCACCTTTACGTCTTTCAGGATCGAACCAACACTCTGATACCACTTGTTGGACTATAAGTCAGACCCTTGATAATATCAAAGAGCACAAAGAGGATGGAAGAGGGGGATACACATTAAGCTCACTTTATATCATATTAAAACTCCATTCTTACATAATATCCTTACACATTAGAATGAGGGTTTATATAGGTGCTAAAGGATGAATCTATACATAAAACAACTAAATGCTTTTACACTCCCACTATGAACTTTGGTCATCTCAGAAACACAAAATCATGCACCTAAATAATATATAGACTATGTATTTAACAACATAGATATCCTAAAATCCACATTGATAACATCAAAGTGCATGAAATTATAATATTCAAAATTATTTTCAACATATCCGTCTCTACTTTGCCACTTGCAATTGCATGCTTAAGCGTTTTTCTGGTCAGAACTTAATCTTTTAAAAAAGAAACAGCCAAATATCTCAAACTATAAGCAAGTAGTACTAAATTAAAAAAGGAGGAAAAGAAATAAACACCTAGAACAGCAGTATCCTGAGCCTCACATACAATTCCTCCTCCTCTACGAGTAACAGATTTCGAAAACGAGCTGAAGGAAACTGATGAACGAGTCGACTGAATCTTATTAAGACCTTTGAACACAGAGAATCTAATCGACGACCGACGACCGGAGAGCGACAAACCGGCAACAGGAGTCAACGTAGCAGTACGAGGGACTGCAATAGTTTCCAACAAACCAGCCATGGCAAAGTAGATAGATAACGGACAGTCTTGTGGCTGAGTGAAAGTTTGTTTGGTTTTCAAGTTTTTCGTTTGGGTGAAACAGATATAAAATGGATAAGGTAATGAATTGTGTGTTTGTTGATGATTGGATGAGGAGTTAGTGTTCAGCAGTCTAGGTGTCACTCTCACTTCACTTTTTCTACTTCTAAACAACTTTTTTTACTTTCAAATGGGTTGTCCTTAATTTTTTTCCTTCACAATTAAACTTATGTCTAGCGAGCATATCATATGAAATATTATGATACAGAAATATAAATTTATGCCTCATAAAAATATATTTACTTTGAGGTAAAGACGAGCACAAAATACGGAAAAAATGCAAATGACTCTTTTACTTTCTATTTCAAATGTGGGTCGGGGATGTTTGGGCTCATAAATTTCTTTATCTTGTATAGAAATGATATGGGGGAAAGTTTAGGAACATACAAGAAATAGAAAATATTTGTCCGGCTTAGCCATAAAAATTAATTTTTAGCATGTGGTTGAAAAGAACATTACAATCAGTAAATATCCTTCTAAACATCCGGCAAGGAAATAACATTTTAATGGGGGTGGTTGGAATTCGTTGAAAACACCTGGATGATGCAATATACAAAATATGAGGCAGATTGGAGATGAGTTGAATAGGTTCGGAGTCGAAATTCATAGCTGAAATCATAGTTGAAAATTTTCAATGGCATGTGTAATACACCCCAATATACATGGATACACACATAATATCCAAGATATACATGAAATATACAAATTTACATTTGATACAATAGACGTGAATGATATCACATATATACATTGTACTTCAGCTAGTTTGCTTCAAATTCTGGCTCTGAAGTTTTTCCAAAAATCGAATTGAATCAATTCTAATAGAGCTCAAACTTTAGGTTCAAATAATTCAAAGTGTTTTCCACGTTACTCAGCAATACCAACTTCATTTTAAACCACAAACTTATTATGTGCAATTTCAAATCAAGTAATTCAAACACGTTCGTCAATGAAAAGTAGGTTTCGCAGTCATCCTTCGAATTAATCCAACAAACAAATGCTTAACTATCACGATAGCACTCCTTGACATAGACGTCTACAAAACATCCACCTATTTTATAACACCCCCCCCCCCCCCGAGAACCGTATTGGTGAAATGCGGATAGGACATACGACCAATCAAGAAGTCGAAACGTGGCAACACAAGTCTAGTCAGCCTAGGTCAGCTAAAACCTCCTCGGCCTAGGTTTGGAGGATTGCCTGGGAAGTCTACTCGCTCGCAACAAATTTGCCCCGGATCCATCGTACTGGAGTGAGACAGTCCTAATTTGTAATGAAGCATCCGATCGACCATCAATGTCTTCGTGAGATAAGTTTTTCAGGCCAATGAATTCTGAAATATCAGGTATACTCTATGGTAGTTACAAATCAACATGCATTATTATGGAACGTGCATATACTGATCATAATGAGGAGCGTGATATTAGGGATACATTACTTTAGGGTTCAAGTATAAATATATCCCTTTTCCCTACTTGTATCTCATGTGATTTCTATCACTCATACTGTCTAACCTCTCAAGTTGAAACAAGCTATTTTGCTCTTATCTACCACATTGTTCATCGGCTCAATCAAGAGTCCCCAATAAAAACTTGTTGGATATTTTTGCTCTATGGTACTTTTAAAGCAGTACGGGAAGTATATAACTATTACAAGTATTCGAAAGGATAAACAAAGATTCAATAGTTCAACTAGTAATCTGAAAATTACAAGATAAGCACAAAACTGAAATTACAATTTTGTTGAAAACGAAAAAATGGAAACTGGTTTTGCTGAGTCGAGTGTGGCACTCTGTCCTTAAGACAATATTGCCCCGTATGTATCCTTTATACGTCCTGGACAATTTGTCTCCCAAGATAAAACAGCAATGGAACACTTGAGCAAAGGAAACTCAAGAGCTACCGTGAAGAATATTGAGTAACGAAATGATGCCTTGGAAGTTGTAGGAAGAAGAAAACTTTCTGCTTGTGTAAGCTTTTGAATTTCGTGTATATTATATGTGTGTTCTTGGTGCTCAACAATGGTGTAAGGGGGTGTTTATATAGGTGATGGAGGGGGCTGAAAACTGCCTCCATAATAGCCAAATAATGGTCATTATGGAGGTAGTAAAGTCACCAACATAAATGGTGAAAGACCAACGGATTTGGCCATTATAGGCGGAGTAATTCAGCCAAAATAAATGGCTGAATTGAGAGCTTGGACGTTTCTGCTTTGACCGTCGAAATTCCAACTTTCTGAAAACTTCAGGGACCAAACTGTACATCTTGAAACTTTAGGGACCAAACTGTACATCTGAAAGAATTCTGGTCCAAACTGTACTTCTAAAACTTCTGGGATCAAACTGTACTTCTGGCAAAGTTTTCTGGCCCAAAAAGATAATATCACACAGCCGAGGAGCCGAGGAGCCGAGGACCCGAAACTCGGAACCGGACCGGACGGGCGGGCGGCGGCGGCGCGCGCGTGGTCTTTCCTTGAACCGAAGCACATCTAGGTCCTCCCTCCTTTAAACACATGGGATACCCCTTGGGGTCCCAAACCCCAAACCAATTTCGAGTCTTATATACACAACAATTCTTTCTTCCTGCAGATGAGGGAGAATTGAACACAATACCACACTTTCCATGCTTCAAACACCTTACTTCGTAGACCAATATCTCTTTCATTTCTCAATGAAATTTGACGATTCTTGGCCCTACGGTTATCTACGTACTTAGTAGATCATGCATGTGTGAAGAACCGGATTCTCCAACATACGTAACACTAGTGTTTAAACCGTTAAAGTTGGTCGGTCGCAACTCCCGCCAAAGGCAAATTTCCAACAAAACTCTCTATCCCTTTTACTTTGTTCACTACAATTTGTGTTGGGAGATTTTTGCTCTATGGTACTTTATAAAGCAGTACGGGAAGTATATAACTATTACAAGTATTCGAAAGGATAAACAAAGATTCAATAATTCATCTAGAAATCTGAAAATTACAATAGAACCACAAAACTGAAATTACAATTTTGTTGAAAACGAAAAAATGGAAACTGGTTTTGCTGAGTCGAGTGTGGCACTCTGTCCTTAAGACAATATTGCCCCGTATGTATCTTTTATACGTCCTGGACAATTTGTCTCCCAAGATAAAACAGCAATGGAACACTTGAGCAAAGGAAACTCAAATGCTACCGTGAAGAATATTGAGTAACGAAATGATGCTTGGAAGTTGTAGGAAGAAAACTGTTTTGGTTGTGTATTTTTGTGAGTTGTATAAACTGTTATTTGTAGTGCTCAACAATGGTGTAAGGGGGTGTTTATATAGGTGAGGGAGGGTTGTTTAACTGGCCCCATAACAGCCATTATTGGCCAAATAATGGTCATTATGGAGGTAGTAAAGCCACCAAAATAAATGGGGAAAGACCAACGGATTTGGCCATTATAGGAGGAGTAATTCAGCCAAAATAAATGGCTAAATTGAGTGCTTGGGCGTTTTTGCTTTGACCGCCGAAATTCTGACTTTCTGAAAACTTCAGGGACCAAATTGTACATCTTGAAACTTCAGGGACCAAACTGTACATTTGAAAGAATTCTGGTCCAAACTGTACATCTGAAACTTCTGGATCAAACTGTACTTCTGGCAAAGTTCTCTAGCCCAAAAAGATGATATCAGAAGGCCCACAGCCCGTGACCCGTGACCCGTGACCCGTGACCCGAGAACCCGAAACCCGTAACCCGAAACTCGGAACTCTGAACTCGGAACCGGACCGGACGGCGGCGGCGCGCGTGTGGTCTTTCCTCGAACCGAAGCACATCTAGGTCATCCCTCCTTTAAACACATTGGATACCCCTTGGGGTCCCAAACCCCAAACCAATTTCGAGTCTTATATACACAACAATTCTTTCTTCCTCTACCGATGAGGGAGAATTGAACACAACACCACACTTTCCATGCTTCAAACACCTCACTTCGTGGACCAATATCTCTTTCATTTCTCAATGAAATTTGACGATTCTTGGCCCTACGGTTATCTACGTACTTAGTAGATCATGCATGTGTGAAGAACCGAATTCTCCAACATACGTAACACTAGTGTTTAAGCCGTTAAAGTTGGTCGGTCGCAACTCCCGCCAAAGGCAAATTTCCAACAATCCCCTCTTGAAAGAGATTTTGGCGCACTCACATGGTGCCTTTTCCATTTCCAGCAATATTTCAGCGGACCGATGTTGCATAAGGAGAGGTAGCTTCAGCTTTGAACCTTCCATAGTTGAATACCATCAGACTTACTTACTGCGCGGTGAACGTGATGTCTTGAACCGTCAGTGTTTAGTGTAAGCTAAGTCAATGGTACTAACACAACAAATTCCCTTACTCTATTCTTCGTAATGTTTTGTCCGTTTTGGCCATGGACAACGTCTTGGATTCTTAAGTGCGTTCATTTTGAGGTGGCCCGTCCTCGCACTTAAATAGGTGGTCTCCTACAAGGTATCCTGCTATACCCCACTTCACAAGTGTTAGGAACCATTAAAAGTTTCCCAAAAACCTAACCTCAACTGTTGAGGAGCATTACAGGTTTTGAAAACTTAACCTTTACCCATACTGCAGATAGCACTTAAAGTCTATCGCGGGAACGGCTTTGGATTTGGTGTTTCTTTTTAGAAATCACTATCCGAAGTGCTCATGCTTCCACTGAAGCGATCAACTGAACCTTTACAACTTAGTTTTCCCATTTAACCAAGTTACTGGGATCTCCAGTTCGTAAGGTTGGGTTACCACTGTATTGGTCCGTATATTTTGGGTTTTAAGCCCATTCCCCTAGACAGGCAGAACACTTGATCTCCGGGTAGTCTCTTAGTTAGTAAACAAGGAAGTGACACCCGTGATGATCAACTGCCATACGGTCTTATGTCTCCTGACAAATCCTGACAGATATGTCCAGACGCCGTCATCCGTGTCCTTCCTAAAGCCGACCGGCTAGCCACAGTGTATAACTGCTGAAGGCACGAGTTTCTCCCAATAAGGGACGTCCTCTAAGGAGTCGTGAAGTTACTCAACTTCTTTCATGCTTTGTATAAAGCGATAAACTCCGATTCCATCATGAATCGGCCGATGCAAGTTTGCTTAGAGGATTTTCCAAGACCCACCATACACATTCACTTGTGGCTTTGGTGTTCTCCAGATCTGATGTCCGGTTTGTATCACTGTGTTCTCCCAGAACCGCTGGACATCCAGAATACTATAATCCGAAGATAAGCGAATAATTCAGATATCGTCATATCCGACTTAACGCCTTCTATTGATCATGTATTAAGATCATCAGTGAAACTTAGTTCAACTGATCTGTTTGTAGGACGATACCAGGTCGGTTGTAGTGTGTACAATACATTGAACTACACGTGATCTGTGCGTATCGCTCCTTGTCTATGGGTGCATCATGATTCCAATCAGTTCTATGATTCATATCCATTGATGGCTTCAACGAGACTGTCAACTATCGACCAGTCCGTTAGATGTCTTTAGAAATCCAATTCCTAAGATGTCATCTGTGATATCCATATCTTTCATATCGAGACTTGGTTTCAATATGACTTTCATTTTCAGACTGTTGATTCTCCAACTGTTGGCTTTCTAACTTCAGAGTCAATGTTTCTGTGGTCAGATTCATTGTTTCTGTTTTATCTGAAACTTTCAAGACCAAAAATGTAAACATTTCAGGGACCAAGATGAAAGTTCAGGAAGAAGCCCAACAGTCCAGAAAACCAACTCTGATTCTCTTCTTCCAACTCTCCGGTTGGGAAGGCTGTTTTAACATTCATGCCACGCAAGACTGCAATGGCCCATGATGTTAAGCTACTCCCAGGGGAGCACATGTACAAGTAGCCGAGGCTTTGAACTCGTCAGTAGATCCATCTACTTTGTACTCACTTTTGAGTATCCTTTTTCACAACCCAAAGGTTCTTTTTCCGGAGGAAGATCAACCATTACGCAAGTATGGTTCTATATGATGGAATATATTTCTCTCTTTAGCTTCTTTCCAAAGCAGCGCTTTTGGAGATAACAATTATTTGTTAATTGTCCATGGTTCGTTCTTAACAATACAAGCTAGAAGGACTGGAACAAGTCTTTGTCCCCTCTTTGCTCCGTCTTGGTTTAACATCTAGAATCCCTGAGTTCTGCAGATCTGGAATATTAAGTTCAGGATAGCGTGAACTTTCGAGTCCTGTAGATACTTTAACGTCTAGTTCCGGACAGTCAGGCCCTCGCGGGTTCTTGTTAACCTTGAGCAATTACTCCTTTTTCCTTTTCAAGGAAAGTTATCTTATAAGAATTCAACATTCTTTGACGCCAAGAGGCGATAAGTACTACTGTTATTTACAGATCCAGAGGATATGCAATCTACAGTCTTAGGTCGAACTTGACCTGTTTCGGTAGTCCAACTTCTACCAAGCCACCCCACATCACAACTTTTGTATGTGAGATCCTTTTCATGTCTCACACGGAGAGTTATCCTTATCCTTATGCGGAGTTTTGTTGAGAATTGCATTAGCGGTAAGGATCGCCTTGCCCCACATAATTTAGGCGTACGGGTTTGCGCTTGGCTAACACCGTTAGACTGAGGTGAGTAATGAACAGTCGTTTAATGAACGCTGCTTCACATTCTCCCCCTCTATCGCTATGAATTTCGCAATCCATAGGCTTAGTTGATGTTCAACTTCTGCTTTGTAGCGCTTATCCGCTTCAACAACTTCATCTTTGCTTTTTAACAAACAAAGGATTCCATACGTTGTACCATCATCAATGAAGATCACAACGTACTTGTCTCCCCCCCTCTATTTTGTATAAACTTCAAATCACCCAAGTAGGTGTGACTAAGTTCTAGATGAGCGGTGCTTCTTTCGCTATTCCCTTGACGGAATTTGGAAAGGTGATTTTGCCTCTTCGCCTACCTCACATTCATTTTGAGGGTTTATGTCGAAAGAAGGAAACAATCTCAACTTCGCTAGCTTTTGAATGACTTGCTATTTAACGTGTCTTAATCTATGATGGCCTAGGTGCACGGATTACAAATATATCATTCATTCGGCTACAGACGTACTGTACCATTCTTAGTTATTACAGACCTGTTGGACTAATCTCAAACCAGCTTGACCAACAGCGTCCCTTAAACCAAGTTAGGAATCTGTAACACCTCTTTTTAGAGTGATCTCATTCCTTGAAGTCCTATTGAGGACAACCTCTCCAACCCCTTCTACTTTAGAGGTGGCGTTGCTTCACATGAACAACCTCTTGCCCGTGGTTAGGGCGTAACCAGATCATATGTGATTTGGATACTCTGGCCCACTCCAGTTGCTTTGGCAGACTGAGTGTCCAATTTCTTTTCTGCCTTTCTTTAGGCCTTCAGATCGTTTAAGACCTGGAAACTCTGGCCCACCTTACTAGGTGTCCATTACTTTTCTTATGAAATGAATTCTGGCCCCACCCCAGTCGCCCGGAGGCTTTATATGACCGAGTGTCCAATATCATCATATCACAGGAATTTTGGCCCACTCTAGTCGGCCGGAGGCTTTGTATGACCGAGTGTCCAATATCATCCTATGAAGAATCTTCTGCCAAATAATATGACAGGCTCAATGTCATTAACTTTTAGACTTCTTCCGTTATGATTGGTGCTCAGATAATTCTTGGCGCTTACTTAAGTGTGGTAACAGTTTTCGCACAGTTAGTGGATCTTTCTCCCTCGTATGTGCGAACATACTTTACACACTTTAATAATTACACTTAAAAGAACGGATCTTCTTAAGTCGTTTACAAAATCCAATCTTTAAACGGAAAAGAAGATGAGATTAAACTTCTGATTTGTTAAAGCGTAAGGAATATAAATTATTTTCATATTCCTTCTTACTTTAATCCATTTTTAATCAGACATCATTTAATCTTAATTCTTGACAAGTAAGAAAAATACTTATCATTTAATCTTTATTCTTGACAAATAAGAAAAATACTTATCCCAATTTCGGATTCTGGCTCACTTCAGTCACTTCATCAGACTGAGTGTCCATTTCCTTCTCACAATTATTCGGATCTTTTGTCTGGGACAGATATATGCCTTCTGCTGCAAGATAGAATAACATCTTCAGTCTTCTCCTCTTGTCCTAGTTGACATCCTCAAGCTCTCGAGAGCGCTTGTTCCCACCAGTCTTGGTAGCGGTGACACTATGAACACGTTCATCATCATCACTCTCTTCTACCAGAAAACCATTGCCATATCCAGATTTGGTCACAAAACTTTTGACCGACATCTTTCGAACACTAATAGTAATACTATACAAATATTGTCTTAAGTTGTTGGGAGATTTTTGCTCTATGGTACTTTATAAAGCAGTACGGGAAGTATATAACTATTACAAGTATTTGAAAGGATAAACAAAGATTCAATAATTCATCTAGAAATCTGAAAATTACAATAGAACCACAAAACTGAAATTACAATTTTGTTGAAGACGGAAAAATGGAAACTGGTTTTGCTGAGTCGAGTGTGGCACTCTGTCCTTAAGACAATATTGCCCCGTATGTATCCTTTATACGTCCTGGACAATTTATCTCCCAAGATAAAACAGCAATGGAACACTTTAGCAAAGGAAACTCAAATGCTACAGTGAAGAATATTGAGTAACGAAATGATGCTTGGAAGTTGTAGGAAGAAAACTGTTTTGGTTGTGTATTTTCGTGAGTTGTATAAATTGTTATTTGTAGTGCTCAATAATGGTGTAAGGGAGTGTTTATATAGGTGAGAGAGGGATGTTTAACTGCCCCCATAACAGCCATTATTGGCCAAATAATGGCCATTATGGAGGTAGTAAAGCCACCAAAATAAATGGTGAAAGACCAACGGATTTGGCCATTATAGGAGGAGTAATTCAGCCAAAATAAATGGCTGAATTGAGTGCTTGGGCGTTTCTGCTTTGACCGTCGAAATTCTGACTTTCTGAAAACTTCAGGGACCAAACTGTACATCTTGAAACTTCAGGGACCAAACTGTACATTTGAAAGAATTCTGGTCCAAACTGTACATCTGAAACTTCTGGGATCAAACTGTACTTCTGGCAAAGTTCTCTGGCCCAAAAAGATGATATCAGAAGGCCCACAGCCCAAAGTTCGAGTCTTATATACACAACAATTCTTTCTTCCTCTACCGATGAGGGAGAATTGAACACAACACCACACTTTCCATGCTTCAAACACCTCACTTCGTGGACCAATATCTCTTTCATTTCTCAATGAAATTTGACGATTTTTGGCCCTGCGGTTATCTACGTACTTAGTAGATCATGCATGTGTGAAGAACCGAATTCTCCAACATACGTAACACTAGTGTTTAAGCCGTTAAAGTTGGTCGATCGCAACTCCCGCCAAAGGCAAATTTCCAACAATTTGTTTACTTGCGTACTTCATATTAGTAAATCCACATTATCGTAGTCAGGTTTTGCATTATCGAGAGATTAAATATTTCTGACATATTCACTAGCCTATGACCTTATTTTATAAAGTAAATTATCAAATATTTAATCCAAATTTTAAACTAAACAATAACCAAATCTCGTCGACACCTCATACTACGTGTTTCCTTAACCCACACCTTCAAAACAATAACAGTTTTCGTCCTTCAGCACCTTTTCTTATTGATGAGCTAAATGGTGTTGATTACAAAGGTGAAAGGAACGACTATAATGGTAAAAGAAAATAAAAGGAAAAATGTATAAGACTTAAACAGATAATAAGTTGAGAGTTCGGCAAAGATGACTAAATATTTTGGTTGACTGCCAAGCTTCTTAAATTATTGGAGACTTGGTTGTAGAAGTATAATTTACTGATACTTTATTAAATCAATTAATACAAGTCAATTGTCTTTTATATACAAATTTGTTACTTAATCAGTGATATCAACTTTCACTTTAATTTTTATAAGTTAAAAGTATAATACTCCTGAGACCCCCGATATGGTTAGATGTTCATGTTCTAAGGCTTAATTTGAGTACAGAAACCTATTTCAAATGGGGGAAATTTCTAGGATTTCCAATTTGGAGGATTTTTGAATAATATTCAATTCAGAGCTCAAATGTGTATAGTTTTTCAATTGACTTTAAGATATGACTACCTAGTATGTATTCTTGGCTTTTGGGTATTAAAGTTCGAGTCTTGATGATGTGGGCCCGGGGTGATATTTTAAAGTCTTGTTTGTAAGGTTTATGTCCTTGTATGTTGTGTAAGCTTGATATTAACAAATAAAATGTACGTGGATAGACTTCAACTATCACGAGGTGCATCGGAAGGAAAAGTCGATCACCGAGAGTTGATTTGTTAGCGCACCTGCTCGGCCCAAAGGTAGGCTACGATTAGCTTTCGAGACTTCTAAAGAAGTGCGTAATTAGTTATAAATACTAAGGGGTGTTGACACCTAATTTTTACCCTCCAATAATTTTATTTAATTATTCAGAGTTCCCGAGTCACAGACGGAGTGAAATATACTTTTTGCAAAGCGAATATGATTTTACAAAATTATTCCGGGAGTATTTTGTCATTTAATTGACAAAATATCAATTGGTATATATATATATATATATATATTGTATATCATATCTTAATATTACAGAATTTTGATCATCAATTATGATTTTGGAATTTTAACCGATAATTATAAATGTAATTGTCTCAAAAAAATATTTTAAATTAAAGGATCAATGTTCCGCTCCATCAAATTTGGGAAATTGCTTAAATACGATGATGTAATTACATCTCAATTTTAAATCATGTTTTTAATATAAAAGATATTTGCACGATTTTAATTCCTTTAATTCCAAATAATGTCAAAATTAGACTCAAGTTGAGGTTATTAATTTAATTTGATCATTTTTTAGTTTAATCAGGTCATTAGTGCATTTAAAAAATGGCCACAATTGTAAAATATGGCCAAGAGTCCTTTTAATGTTAAAAACATTTTGGGTCGCTCCCCCTTCTTTTAATTTTGGCTGAGCCCATGCTTTCAGCTCAGGCCCATCCCATACGCCCATCAAATGAACGAAGAGGCCAAGCCTCGTTCATTAGCAAGAACAAAGAGGTACCCTAGTGTCACGACCCAAACTGGAGGGCTGCGACGGATACCCGGATCCCACCCGCCGGGTACCGCCATTCTTACCATGAACATCTAATCATAATTAATTACGGACTAAGCCGAAAGAAAATTATGAACCACCAGGTAACCAACTTATATATATACATGTACCAAGTACTCACGGAACATCTTTCTACAAGCCTCTAAGAGTAGCAATATCAAAGGTCGGGACAACGCTCCGCCATACCCATATAGACACGCAAAACTGTATCATACCAAAATCAGACCGACACCCCGGAAAGAGAGGAGTGCTTCCAAAATCCGCTGAAAACTGCAATCTATTCACGTGGGTCGTCGCTTTGCCAATGCGAACCTGCGGGCATGAAACGCAGTGTCCCTCGACAAAAGGGACGTCAGTACGACTAATGTACTGAGTATGTCAAGCATAAATAACAACATAACAGGAATATACTGATAACTGAAACAAAAACAACTGACCAACAGGAACTGCCTCTGAGGGGCCTAATACACTTTCCTACATGTTATGTACAATGCAGTGTCCATATTTATTGGCCTCATCGGGAAATTTCCTTACCATGACAGCCTCTGTGGGCATCATACCATGTAATGGTTAATTAACATATACATGGTGCAAGTGCGGTATATATATATATATATACAGATCGTGCAACCCATCCCAATATATGTTAGTATTGTGGATCGTGCAACCCATCCTAATAAGCCATGCAGGCATCACATCACATCATCACATCATATTGGCCTCTTCGGGCTCTTTTGTGATAGTCTGTACCAACTGCAGGTGGTGTGCGTATATAACGCCTTTCCCTTTCTCCATATCTCCTACATATATAATATTGACCATATAGTAGTGTGCACAGCACCAGTGGTCCAGGGTAATATATGAATGCAATGCAAGTGAAAATGCATGAATGATAATAAAATACCCCGAGTGACATAATATTCTTGCACCTTTGGCTAACACTGTGAATATCAACACATCTTCCGTATGCCTCAACAAGGACTTAGAAATATATTTAGACATGCTTTCAGCATAGGAATCAATAACATGAATATTCTTAACTACTAGGAGTAGAATAAATTATGGAGCAATATCACGATTATATTTTGTTACATGGAACATGCCAAAAGAAAGAAATAATTTGCCTTAACATACCTCAATTTACGATCCTGGAAATAACTATGATGGGTTAATCTCCCTTTAAATCCCAATCTCAAACCCACGCTTAAAAGTAGTAAAAACACGTTGTTGCTTCTGCTCACTTTCCAAATGAAACCCAAAATTGAATTGTAAAATGGAGGTGGGTTATTCTTGGTTTGGGACGCTGCAATTTCACAGGAATTGGAATTGCTCCCTTCTCTTAAGAATTAAAGCCATGACAAACAAATACTCCCCTAACATGATTACCCATCATTAGCCCTCATGATGATATCCCCCCTTGCAGCCAATTCCTTTGGTGGTGGAATTCTCTTATCTCATGACACCTTGCACAACATGCAAGAGTGATCTTCCTGCGCATAATTTATCAACCACACACATAATTAATTTCGTGATCTCAATTCGCTTAAATCTTAATAACTTATAAAACCTCCATATACTCAATGTCATAATTTGTAATATGACACTCGTCCATAACCTCTTTGTGCATACACCAAATTTATTTTCGCTCCCCGTCGTCACATTTGTTACGTCTAAAATTATTTTGGGGTTTAATCCTTTTATATATTAATCTCTTTATTAGCATAAATAAATATAACATAAATTTTTTCCAACGCTCGGACCTATTTACACATGCCTCGCAATTTTATTAACGCTCAGCGATTTAAACCGTAACCCGAAAGTACGGGATGTTACATCTTTCCCCCCTTAGAAACATTCATCCTCGAATGTTGGGGTAACACATCTAATCCCCGTTATGTAGCCCGAATACACAATCATTAAACATCATGACAGGAATTTGAAATTTACCTTAGGCTTCTCTTGAAATTTTGACATTAATCTGGAATAGGTGTGGATATTTGCGCGTCATTTCCTCTTCAGCTTCCATGTCATCTCTTCGACGTTCCTATTTTGCCACAACACCTTTACAGAAGCTACTTCCTTAGTTAGCTTGCGGACTTGTCGATCTAGGATAGCAACAGGAATTTCTTCATATAACAGATCCTCTGTAATCTGCAAATCCTCAATTGGTACAATCCGAGAAGGATCTCCAACACATGCCCTCAACATGGAAATACGGAAGACTGGATGAACACATTCCAACTCCGAAGGTACGTCCAATTCATATGCTACCTGGCCAATTTGTTGAATTATGCGGTATGGCCCAATATATCTTGGACTAAGCTTTCCCTTCTTCCCGAATCTCATTACACCCTTCATTGGCGAAACCTTCAAAAATACCCAGTCGTCTACCTGAAACTTTAAGTCTCGCCGTCGCACATCTGCGTATGACTTTTGACGACTCTGAGCTGTTAATAACCGTTCCTTGATAAGCTTTACCTTTTCTATGGCTTGGTGTACCAAGTCAGGTCCAAATAACTCTGATTCACCTACCTCGAACCATCTAATAGGAGATCTATATTTTCATTCGCACAAGGCCTCATATGGAGCCATTTTAATACTAGCGTGATAGTTGTTATTGTATGTGAACTCAATAAGGGGTAAGTGATCATCCCAACTTCCCTTAAAGTCTAACACACAAGCTCGTAGCATATCCTCGAGCGTCTGGATCGTTCGCTCAGCGTGACCGTCTGTCTGAGGATGGAAAGTCGTACTCAAATTAACTCGGGTGCCTAACCCTTTCTGAAATAATTTCCAGAAGTTAGCTGTAAACTGAGCACCTCGGTCAGATATAATAGAAATAGGCAAACCATGAAGTCGGACAATCTCTTTTATATATAACTTCGCATAATCGTCGGCGGTGTAGGTAGTTTTCACCGATAAGAAATGAGCTGATTTGGTTAGTCTATCAACAATTACCCAAATAGAATCAAATTTCCGATAGGAACGAGGTAATACCGTAACGAAGTCCATATTAATCATTTCCCATTTCCATATTGGAATCTCGATATTTTGAGTCAAGCTACCAGGCTTTTGGTGTTCTATTTTTACCTGCTGACAATTGGGACACTGAGCTACAAACTCTGCCACGCGCTTCTTCATATCATTCCACCATTAAATACTCTTGAGATCATGATACATTTTTGTTGATCCTGGATGAATAAAGTATAGTGAACAATAAATCTCCGTCATAATTCTATCCCATAATCCTTCCACATTTGGAACACATAGACAGCCCTGGTGCCTGAGAGTATTAAGGTCTTCCCATTGACGTTTCTTAATTTCTGATATAAGGGATGATTTTGACATATCCTGGACCACAAACCCACCATCCTCTAAATCCACTAGTCGGACTCCCAAACTAGCTAACTGATGAAGCTCTCTCACCAATTCCTTCATTTTGACTTGCACTGGCATCGAACTGACTATTGACTTACGGCTGAGCGCGTCTGCTACAACATTGGCTTTGCCAAGGTGATATAAGATTTCCACATCATAATCCTTCAATAATTCAAGCCATCTTCTTTGTCTCAAATTCAACTCTTTTTATTTGAATATGTATTGCAGACTCTTGTGATCCGTAAAAATGTCCACATGAACACCATATAAATAGTGCCGCCAAATCTTTAGTGCATAGAATACCGCGCCCAACTCCAAATCATATGTCGGATAGTTCTTCTCATGTTTCCTCAATTGCCTTGAAGCATAGGCAATAACTTTACCATGTTGCATTAGCACACATCCTAAACCTGCTCCCGAGGTATCATAATACACAACATAACCTTCTGGACCCCTTGGAAGAGTGAGGACTGGTGCCGATGTTAATCTATCATTTAACTCATGGAAACTCCGCTCACAAGCATCAGACCATTGTAATTTTATAGCCTTTTGTGTTAACTTCGTTTGTGGTGCTGATATGGTAGAGAATCCTTCTACAAACCGTCTATAATAGCCGGCTAAGACCAAAAATCGGTGAACCTCTGTTGGAGTCATGGGCCTCGGCCAATTCTTCACCGCTTCAATCTTCTGAGGGTCAACTCTCATACCCTCTTCTGACACTATATGACCAAGAAAAGCCACTGACTTTAGCCAAAACTCACATTTGGATAGTTTTGCATATATCTTATGGTCCCGGAGCGTTTGTAGTATTATCCGCAAGTGATCCACATGCTCCGATTCCGAGCGAGAGTAAACCAGAATATCATCTGTAAATACTATCACAAATACGTCCAAAAATGGGCGAAACACGCTGTTCATTATATCCATAAATGATGTTGGTGCATTTGTAAGTCCAAATGACATTACTAGGAACTCAAAGTGCCCATACCTTGTCCTAAAGACCGTCTTCAGAATATCCTTCTCCTTAACCTTTAGCTGATGGTACCCCGACCTTAGGTCAATTTTTGAGAAACATTTCGCCCCTTGTAACTGGTCAAACAAATCATCAATTCGGGGAAGAGGGTACTTGTTCTTGATAGTAACTTTATTCAGTTGCTGATAGTCGATACACATCCGTAATGAGCCATCTTTCTTTCGTACCAATAATACCAGCACGCCCCAATGAGATATGGCCTAATAAATCCTTTTTCGAGCAAATCCCGTAATTGCTCCTTCAATTCTTTCAATTCAGTTGGAGCCATCCTATAAGGAGGAATGGATATCGGTTGAGTGTGTGACAACACATTTATACCGAACTCAATTTCCCTTTCAGGAGGAAGGCCTGGAAGTTCGTCTGGGAATACATCAAGAAATTCACTGACCACCGAAATTGATTGAGAACTAGGTGGTTCAACATCGACATCTCTTGCCCTAACAAGATGGTATATACACCCTTTGGAGATCATCTTTCTTGCCTTAAGGTATGAAATGAACCTACCTTTTGGCGTTGTCGTATTACCTTTCCATTCAAGGACTGGCTCGCCTGGAAATTGGAATCTAACAATCTTTGTTCGGCAGTCAACATTAGCGTAGCATGACGCTAACCAATCCACGCCCATAATAACATCGAAGTCAACCATTTCTAATTCTACTAAATCTGCTAGGGTCTGATGACTACAGGCCAATACTGCACAATTTTGATAGACTCATCTAGCGATTACCGATTCACCAACCAGTGTAGATACCACAAATGGATCCCTTATTAACTCAGGATCCATACCAAATTTACAGGTAACGAAAGAAGTAATATATGATAAATTTGAGCATGGATCTAACAACGCGTACACATTATGTGAGAGGACCAATAGCGTACCTGTAATGACATCAGGTGAGGATTCCTGATCTTGCCGCTCCATCAATGCATAGGTACGATTCTGGCCCATTCCTCTGCCTCGGCCAGATAACGCTTGATGACTCTGTCCTAACATGCGTACTGACTGGGATGAAGCTGTGCTCTACCACCTTCATTTTTTGTCGGACAATCTCGGGCTATATGACCACGCTCCCCGCAAGAATAGCATACTTTTTCTTTTTATTGGCACGACCATGCATGGGGCCCACCACACTGCTCACATCGAGCCAATGGCGGTCTCATCTGCGTAGAATTCCCTCTATAATAAGATTCTGGTGCTTGTGAACTCTGGACTGGTCTCGTTTGAGTATAACGATCAGCCATTGATCCTGAAGATGGCAATGATGCGCCGGCTGCTGGGTAAGATGGTCGTCTGTAAGGCTGTGGCCTGGGCCCACCTCCGAAGTCCCTCACGCCACTTAGAGACCGAGCCCTTTTATATTGGCCCCTATCACGCTCTCGATCAATTCGTTGTTTCCTCTTGCGATCTTCCAGGTTCTGTGCGTAAGCCTAGATGCGAGCAATATCCATATCCGGATTCAAACAAGTCGTAGTACACTCGTTGACCAAGTGTGGCCCCAAACCAGTAACGAATCTGTGTACCCGGTCACTCATCTCGGCTATAATTGTAGGATCATATCGAGCCAAGGAATTAAACTGCAAGTTATATTCTCGAACGCTCATGCTATCCTGTTCAAGATGTAGGAACATGTCCTGTTTGGCCAGTCGATGCTCGACTGGTAGAAAATGCTGTAAGAAAGCCTCTGAAAATTCCCCCCATCCTGCTGGCACAACACGAGGTCCCCTAGATTGTTTCTATGTATCAAACCATGTTACTGCGGCATCTCGCAGTCTATAAGAAGCAAACTTTACCGACTCGGTATTGGTAGCATCCATCACCCGCAAAGTGCGTTGTACCTGATCCAGAAAATTTTGTGGGTCCGCGTTCAAGTTTGTTCCTGTGAATACCGGAGGGTCTAGATTGATGAAATCCTGAGCTCTTGCCCTAGTAGCTCTATCAGAAGGACTAAAAACCTGACGTTGGGCCTGAGCGGCCACCAATCATGTTAATAACTGAACCGCACTTCACATATCAAGATCCACGTATGGAGTATCATGTGGAGGAACTAAAGGTGTTACAGCTCTACTAATCTCCTCTGATGGTGATGTACTGGGAGAACCATACGAAGGAGTCGTACCGAGGGTCTCACTCTGGCACTCGCTAATGGGTGGCAATCGGCTGGTACCTTCACCCGCAGCCGTATTCAATTCCCTCATACTCTTGGACTTCTTCCTTGCGGTAGGCATCGCTGGAATCATAAGCACGAAATGGATTAGGAGTGAAATACTTATAATTCAGTTCTATAGCACGATTCATGAGATGAAAGAATAGAAACCATCCCTAAAATGTCAGATAGCCTCTTGTTTAAAAGTATGGTGCACAACATACCCATAAACAAGACTCTACTAGACACGACTTGTAGACTCCCTAGGACAGACATGCTTTGATACCAAGTTTGTCACGACCCAAACCGGAGGGCCGCGACGGATACCCGGATCCCACCCGTAGGGTACCGCCATTCTTACCATGAATATCTAATCATAATTAATTACGGACTAAGCCGAAAGAAAATTATGAACCACTAGGTAACTAACTTATATATATACATGTACCAAGGTCGACAAGGCCGTACAAGTATACTACTCAAATAACATCTGTCTACAAGCCTCAAAGAGTAGCAATATCAAAGGTCGGGACAAGGCCCCGCCATACCCATATAGACACGTAAAACTGTATCATACCAAAATTAGATCGACACCCCAGAAAGAGATGAGTGCTTCCAAAATCCGCTGAAAACTGCAATCTATTCACGTGGGCCGTCACTTTACCTATGCGAACCTGCGGGCATGAAACGCAGTGTCCTCTGACAAAAGGAATGTCAGTACGATTGATGTACTGAGTACGTCAAGCATAAATAACAGCATAATAGGAATATACTGATAACTGAAACAAAAACAACTGACCAACATGAACGGCCTCTGAGGGCCCTAATACACTTGCCTATATGTTATGTACAATGCAATGTCCATATTTATTGGCCTCATCGGGCAATTTCCTTACCATGACAGCCTCAGTGGGCATCATACCATGTAATGGTTAATTAACGTATGCATGGTGCAAGTGCGGTATATATATATGTCAGTATTGCGGATCGTGCAACCCGTTCCAATATATATTAGTGTTGTGTATCGTGCAACCCGTCCTAATAAGCTATGCAGACATCACATCATATCATATTGGCCTCTTCGGGCTCTTTTGTGATAGTCTGTACCAGCTGTAGGTGGTGTGCGTATATAACGCCTTTCCCTTTCCACATATCCCTACATATATAATATTTACCATATAGTAGTGTGCACAGCACCAGTGGTCTAGGGTAATATATGAATGAATGCAAGTGAAAATGCATGAATGATAATAAAATACCTCGAGTGACATAATATCCTTGCACCTTTGGCTAACACTGTGAATATCAACACATCTTCCGTATGCCTCAACAAGGACTTAGAAATATAATTAGACATGCTTTCAGCATAGGAATCAATAACATGAATATTCTTAACTACTAGGAGTAGAATAAATTATGGAGCAATATCACGATTATATTTTGTTACATGGAACATGCCAAAAGAAAGAAATAATTTGCCTTAACATACCTCAATTTACGATCCTGGAAATAACTATGATGGGTTAATCTCCCTTTAAATCCCAATCTCAAACCCACGCTTAAAAGTAGTAAAAACACGTTGTTGCTTCTGCTCACTTTCCAAATGAAACCCAAAATTGAATTGTAAAATGGAGGTGGGTTATTCTTGGTTTGGGACGCTGCAATTTCACAGGAATTGGAATTGCTCCCTTCTCTTAAGAATTAAAGCCATGACAAACAAATACTCCCCTAACATGATTACCCATCATTAGCCCTCATGATGATGTCCCCCCTTGCAGCCAATTCCTTTGGTGGTGGAATTCCCTTATCTCATGACACCTTGCACAACATGCAATTAAGTGACCTGCCTCCGCATAATTTATCAACCACACAAAAAGACATAATAAGAAATGCATAATGGCCATATCTATTCTTGAAAGAGGTCTTTAGAATATCTTTCTCCTTAACCCGCAACTGATGGTATCCAGAACTAAGATCAATCTTTGAAAAATACCTCGCGCCTTACAACTGATCAAACAATTGTCGATTCTAAGGAGCTGGTACTTGTTCTTAATGGTTACCTTATTAAACTGACAGTAATCAATACACATCCTTAATGAACCATCTTTCTTACAAACAAAGAGCACTGGAGCACCCCATGGGGAAATACTGGGTCGAATAAATCATTTCTCCACAAGATCCTTCAGCTGAGCTTTTAATTCCTTTAGCTCCACAGGAGCCATTCTATAAGGAGGAATAGATATAGGCTGGGTATCTGGGAGAACGTCAATGGCGAATTCAATCTCTCTTTTGGGAGGAATGTCAGGAAGTTCATCAGGAAATATGTCGGGAAATTCACTAACGATAGGAACAGAGTGAAGAGTTGGGGGCTTTGCCTCCGCGTCCTGAACTTGCATGAGGTGATAGATATATCCCTTGAGATCATCTTCCAAGCCTTAAGGTAGGAAATAAATCTACCATTGGGGGCTGCAACATTACCTTTCCATTCCAGGATGGGCTCATTTGGGAAATTAAAGCGAACGATCTTCATCCAACAATCAACATTAGCATAGCAAGAAGCTAGTCAATGCATGCCCATAATAACATCAAATTCCACAATCTCTAGTTCATTTAAGTCAGCTACCGTATGACGATCATGTACCTTTACATCACAATACACTACGGGTGTAGATACTTCAAACGTATTATGCAATAATTTAGGCTCTTTTTCACACTTACCATCAATAAAGGGTGTAATATTAGTAGAACTCAGATCTATCAAAGCATATACATCATGAGAGAAGACGGATAGTATACCTGTAACTACATCTGGGGACAACTCAAGGTCATATCAACCTAACAAGGCATAGATGGGGTTCTGGGGACCGCTTGAACTAGATACTGCTCCTCCGTCTCTTCCCCTACCAGCTAGTGCTTGTGTACCCTGCTCCGAAGGGTGCACTGATGAAGAAGTTGCCATAAATCCAATCAGTTACGCTATACTGCCCCCACCTCTTATCGGACAAAACTACATAATATGCCTAGGCTGCCCACATGATAACACACGTATGAGCCCTGACGACACTGCTCAAAATGATCATTGTCGTATCGACCATAATATGGCAGTGGTGGCCTTGCTTGACTAGATTCTCCTCGGAACTGTAGGATTGATGCCCACGAACTCTGACCTTGACCAGAATAAGTAGAATGGTCTCGACGCAGGCCCTGAAACTGCGATGGTGCACTGGTCATCAGATAAGATGGCCATCTTGGAAACTGAGGCCTAAGCCCATCTCAAAATCCTCCTGCATCACCTGCGGACCAAGATTTTTTGTGTTGGCCCCAATCATACTCTCGATCAGCCAGCTTCTACCTCTTGCGATCTTTTAGATTCTGTGTGTAAGCCAAAATATGGTAGATGTCCATATTCGGATTCAATGAAGTTATCGTGCACTCATTCACCAAGTGTGGCCCTAAACCATTAACATACTGATGTACTCGATCGCTCATATCATCCACAATCGTGGGAGCATACCTCACCAATGAGTCAAACTACAAGCTACATTCCCTGACACTCATATTACCCTATTCTAAATGTAGAGACTTATCTCGCCTGGATCGTCGAAGCTCGATTGGCAAGTACTTCTATAAGAATGTCTCAGAGAACTCCCTCCAGCATAAAGGTGGGGCTTGGGGTCCTTGAGTCTGCTCTCAAGTCTTAAACCAGGTCATGGCCACATCTCATAATCTGTAATAATTCAACTCTATTGTCTCAGCATCCGTTGCATGCATAACTCATAAAGTCTACTGCATTCTATCTAGGAAGTTATGTGGGTCCATATTAGGGTATGTTCCCGTAAACCCTGGAGGATCAAAGTTAATAAAATCCCGAACCCTTGCACTCACAGCTCTGTCAGCAATACCGAGAGTCTAACGCTAGGCCTGAGAGGCCACAAGTTGAGTCAATAATTGCACTGCACTCCGTATATCCATATCCTGATTGGGGGAAACTAGAGAAGGAACCAGAGGTAGATTAGCTCTATCATCTCCTTATGGAGGTAGTGGTGGGGGTGAAGTCCTAGAGGCCCGAGATATAGCCTCATCTTGCTGCTCTTATCTCCCCGGACCAGCGAGTAGTGCATGACTGTGTTGGGTTTGGTGATTTTGTAACCCGGTGTGGAGGCTATATTTGGTGTTGGATTTGACAATGTCATGTTGACTACAGGTGATTATACGTTGGGCCGGAATTAAAATTAGGCCAGCGGGAGGAACGGAACTGCCTGGCAGTGGGCAATGGGCAGTGAATTGGGCCGTGACCCAATTTGTCAGGTGCTGTCGTGACCCAAGTCATTGGCATGCAGTGGGATGCGTTGCATTAGGCAAATTAAATCCAAGAGTATGCATGGCGGACTCAATATCGGCTAGGCTAGCCACTGCCGAATGGGCCTCCTGCCACTGGTTTGGCAGTGGCCCAAATACTGCTGGACCGCGACTGTTGCTGGGCCCAAATCCAGTGGGCTACTGGCTAGCAGTGTGTTGCCCAGTTTGCCTTGGACTGGGCCTGGCCTAATTTCCTGAAAGAAATGGGCACGGTGGCACAACCCAAGGCCACTGCCAGGCCCACTGTGGTGGTCCGCCGTCCCACTAGGCTCAGGGCTGCCATTGCTGACTGAAATTTTTCTGTTGGCCGCCGCCCCTGCCGCCAGTTCCGCAGCAGCCGAAATTCTGGTGGCCTCCACCTTTTCCACCACCGCGACCACCACCACGATTTTTACCACTATTACATCCTTTTTGTCCTTGATTTTATGGTATAGTTTCAAAATGTGTAGTAGCTTCATTGGACGAGGCGGCAACCATGGCGGATTTCGATACAGTTGCGATATTTTTGGCTAAACCCGCCTCTTTAAGAATAAGCATAGAGAGGTCTTGGTAAAAATGCGGTAGAGGATTGCTTTGGCAGATGAGCGACCCACGCCACTATACGCGTCGGTAAGGCCGACAACCAATTGTAAAACCAACTGATTGTTTGTAACCGTCGACCCAACGTTCTTGAGTTGATCCGATAACACTTTGAGACGTCGACAATAAGCGGATCATTCGAAAAGTCCACCATGTCAGTGGTGGAGAATTCTTGCTCCAGGGTGATGGCTCGGGAATTCTTGTTATCTTTGAAGATATCCCGTAAGCGATTCCAAGCCTCCGTTGCCATGGAGTCGGAAGCATTGACATAAAATGTAGGGAGAGAAAGTAGTTGTAACTTGGTGCAACTTTAAATGGTCATAAATCTGCGCTCGGATGTCCGTTTTACCCAATTTTATTTTTATTTTGCGTATTTTTTTGAGACGTTACCGGTGAGGCGGTTTGGCATCGCCAATTTGTATAAAAACGTACGATTTCCCAATCAATTTGAGCAAATAGGTAGCCATTTGTAGTGCATGATGCCAGAATGTAAAAGGTAGAGAGGCATGAGTAAGGAGAGTTCGGGTGATGTTGTTTATGGTTCGAATTTTTTTTTCAGCTTTTCCATTTGGGGAGGATGTATGAGGACAAGAGAAATGAAAACTCATTCCATGTGATTCACAAAACTTATGAAAGGACGCATTGTTGTATTCCCGCTAATTATCATATTGAAAACATTTGATTTCCCTTTCAAATTGTGTTTTGATGTGTTTAGAAAAGTTAATGAACATGGAGTTGACTTGAGATTTATTGGCAATTGAAAAAGTCCATAAGAAATTTGTAAAGTCATCAAGAAATAACACATAATAACGATGACCACATGAACTCAAGATAGGTGACGATGCACAATGTCAAATGGCAATGAGGTTAATGTTAACGAGTCATAAAAAGACATTTTGACTTTTTTCCCAAGGGAACAAGACAGACAAAAACAATTATTCTGTAATTTATTACAATGAATAAAATTATTTCGTCGAAGAGAGCTTAAAACAAGAGCTCCCGGATGTCCTAAACGACTATGCCATAATTCGGGAGATAAAGCTGCAAAGGTAGAAGGTCTTGATATTCCAAAATGAGGGTTGTTGTTTATTGTATATAGGTCACCGACGCTGTCACACCTCATTAAATACATCCCCGTCTGAAAATCTTTCACAGAAAATCCAAAAAGATCAAATTCAACAGATACATAATTATCAACGGTAAACTTCCGAACGGAAACAAGGTTTTTAATTAATTACGGGGCATGTAAAACATTTTGCAAATTTAAAGATGGATGGGGATTAGGTAACGATTAATTTACACATTCAATAATTGGAATCGTATGGCCACTACAAACGGTAATATTATGATTTTTTCTCTTATTTAAAAAAGAGGTAAGATTACCTCCGTTTGCAGTCATGTGAGATGTAGCTCCGGTATTCATGTACCATTGATCATCCGGAGGGGAAATTGAGAGAGTATGCATGGCTTGTTGGATATCGGTTGGAGCGTAGGTAGAGGGGGCCGATTGGGCTGCTTCTACGTGGGCTTTAGGGGGTCTGGGCCCTAAAATATATGGTTGACGCGACCCAGTTTTATTATAAATTGGGTTGGTCCAGCAGTTGGGTAAGGGCAAGGTGGACTGGGACAATACTGCCAAGGCCCATACCCTTGCGGACTGGCCCAGTTTGGATAATTAAAATTGGGTTACTGCACATGTTTCCCTAATAGTGCCCCCATTCCATTCGGCAGAGCACCTCCAGTTCTAGTCGGCGTTTGGCTTCCACGGCCACCGTCGTTTCCTTTCTTCCCTTTTCCGCAACGATTGTTGCCTTCAGCACCTCTATCGCCGCGGTTGTTGTTATTTTGGTTGTTGTTCTTTCTATTTCCGCCTTGATTTCCCCCAAAATTATCGTGAGTGACATGCAAGGCAGAGTTGTCGGTGGTTGTTCCGATGACCTTTTTCGCCCTTGCTGTTTCTTCCAAAAAAAAGCATGGACTGAGCTTTGTAAAATGGGGGAAGTGTGTCACTATGGCGAATCTGAGACCCGACGGTTAAGTATTCATCTGTCAGACCCGAAACCAGTTGAAACACGAGTCTTTTGTTCGAAACAGTGGCGCCGACATTAGATAATTGGTCTGCTAGGGATTTGAGATGTTGACAGTAGGAAGAGGCATCCGAGAAGTTTTCCATCTGGTCTGCTGAGAATTCTTGTTCGAGATAGAGGGCTCGAGAATTCTTGTTGTCTGAAAAAATATCCTTTAGCCGGTTCCATGCGATTTCGGCCGTGGAATTTCGTTCAAGGATGGTGTTGAGAAGATCTTCTGAAATTGTGTTGTATATCCATTGTAGAACAATGGCGTCAAGACGTGACCACAACTCAGGATTTGTTTCCCAAAGAGATGGGGGTGAACCCGACTTCGTCGATGGAGGGATTATGTGGTCTAGAACTTTGTAAGCTCTAGCATGAACGTTGAATAGTCCCGACCATGTAATGTATTGACCTTTTTCAATATCAAGGGTGATTTTGATAAAGCTGTTGATGTTTGATACTGCCAGAGCAGGGTGGAAAATAAGAACGGAAGAA
Organism: Anisodus acutangulus; assembly: GCA_029783415.1. Lineage (NCBI taxonomy): Eukaryota > Viridiplantae > Streptophyta > Magnoliopsida > Solanales > Solanaceae > Anisodus > Anisodus acutangulus. The sequence continues at coordinate 9,837,049 of CM056511.1, forward strand.
GATGGTGTGACCGGCATGGTGGCAGTGTTTAGTTCGGATGTTGGGTCAATAGATATGGTTGATTATTGTCGGAGCAGGGGAGTGTTTTGACGAAGACGAGGAGGCAGGAGTTGTCGACAACAGAGAAGAGTTGGTCGACTGAATTAGGTATGAATTACCTAGGCTCTGATACCATAATAGAAGATCTTTTGAAATGTTTTGCCTGCCTTTCATTTCTGTAAAATAACTTTATATACAAGTATGTAAACTAAAATTATGGCTAAGATCAAGCTAATCTAATCTCTAAAATCAAGCTAAATCTGATAATCATAATCACTGATATTGTGTTGATTATGATTACTGAAATTAAGCTAATCTAATTGATTACAAGATTATACATTCAGATAATTAAGCTAATCTAATTGATGACAGATTCTAATATATTCCATGATATGTAAGAAGCTACGTAATAAAAATCAAAGTGAAAAGAAGATCATACCTCATTATCGGATAACATATTTGATATGGCATTCACCTTCAGTGTGTTCTTATCCCTTTTCTTTGCCTTCAGTCGGTTTTGATGCAGTTTTAACTTTCAACCTCTTCTATAAGTTGCAAATTATGATAGAGGCTTATGGGTTCTCTAATATGAGTTAAAAACGGTTATTTCTTCAGCCACATTAATGAATTATTAATTATATGATGACGTTATAAATGAGTAAAGGAAAAGAATAGTGTTATAATCAGTAACTTTATTAGGGAAAACAAAAGAAAGCAAACAGATGTTAATAGCTTAATTAGGAGGAAAACGGTAGGTATAGACCTTTATTATGTAATATACATATGGGGGACTTAAATATAGAGAACGAATTATTTAAAAGCATAAAAATGATTTTAAAAAAAAAAACAAAAAAGCAGAAAAAAATAAATGTAAATGGTGGCCATAGAGAGGTGTCAAGTCACTTTGTTTATGTCTAACTTTATATTATATATTGATATTGATTTGGCTACCAAATGTGGAAATCTTGTCCTTTGATTGTCTGATAGAGATATTTGTTAATTTAAGGTAATAATAATTGTAAATAATGGATATTGGGCTTAACTCAACCCCAAAAGCTAACTTGTAGGGTGAGGATTGTCCAAGTCCATATAAGGAGTCAATGTTCTCATTCCATATCCGATGTGGGACTCTTAACACTCCCCGCACGCCCAGACCTTGTTAACTGAAGCGTGGATAATATAATTTGGGGGCCCAACATCGGTGAACAAGGAATTGGAATGAGTCTGACTCCTTACCATGTAAAGAATGGATCTTGGACCTAACTCAACCTCAAAAGCTAACTTGTAGGGTGATGATTGTCCAAGTCCATATAAGGAGTCAATGTTCTCATTTCATATCCGATATGAGACTCTTAACAATAATAATGATATTGTTGATTAATTCTCTCACTTCAAGTATGAAATTGTAATTGTCTTCCTTTCCTTTGGTATCACATTCGTTCACGAGACTATCTTTTGATATGAAGTTGTGATCTCAATACGTGAGTTGAGCCCTTCAATATTTATTTATTTAATTTCAAGTTTCTATTTCAACTTTTTTTTTTGGATTAAAGTTGAATTATTTGATTTAAAGTTTCTGTTTTGGAAGAAACTCAAACTATCTTTGTGTGATCTATAGAAAATAGGAACTTTTTTTCAACAATATACAACCAAACATAACATATATCACTCACGTAGCCATTTACTTTACACCCGTACTGTCAACCTTTTTTCCGCAACATAGTTATACACATACATTTACCATAAAGAATGTGTTAACCTTGTATAAATGTATATAATTATGTATAAGAGGTATTTGTACACACTTTTACATGGTTATACAAAATTATACAACTTATACAAAATTTGGTTTCGTCTCCTACAAACTTCAACCCGAAAAAAATCAAAAAAAATAGCTCAAATCTTCATTGAATAGCTTCAAATTTTGACCACAACTTCAAAGTGACATTCCCAACGAACCTCAATCATCAATTTTCCAAAAACAAAATTCAACAAGCACAAAATCCTAAGTTTTCAAGCTTTTAAAAACCGCAACAATGAAGCTTTTTATTTTTTACTTTAATTCACTCATCAACGTTTAAATTTATGATAATAAACATGATCAATATCACTCTCAATAAATTTCTAAGCATAAAAACAATTAAAATCATAATCACAAATTAAGAAATTATTGCCTTTTTTCCTAAATATTTCAAAATATATATGAAATGGCTAAATAGGATAAAATCTAAAAGTATAGATTCATTTTGGTTATAAGTTTGGGTCAAGTGATATAAAGAATAAAAATCTCTAAGAAAATATCATGATTAAATTCTGCTTGTTTTACTATTGTCTAAAGTTGTTCTTATAATATCTAAGATCAATTACAAGAACTAATTTTTGGTTATGAGCTATAGAGGTATGGTGCTAATTTAATCTGTGTGCCATTTTGAAATCAATCAACATTATGTGTAAGTTCATTATTTGAACGGTTGAACAAGTTTGTAAGATGTCGTTCTTGAATTGTTTAATCACATAGAGTTAAGTGATTAAAATTATAATGAAATTTATTTAGTTCAGTTATTTCACTAAAATGACAATCTGGATTGACGGGAAGATGACTATTTTGGTGAGAGTAACGGGAATAAGATAGTAAACTTTTTAGTTTGAAAATTATCCTACACCCTCAAGTATAGATTGTTTTCTAGTTTTATTTATGGTTACTGGTCTTATAAAGTTAAGTAAATTAGAGACGGTAAAATTACGTACCTAATTAATAAAATTCATCGCTAATATTATTTAACAACAAATTAGCGACAAATTATTAGCAATTTAGTGATGGACTAGCAACAAAGTTTATAGCTAATTCTATTTTTTTTTTGTGGCTAGGCAACACCTTGCGAAGAGTCTCTCAAGTATGACTTCTGAAAGAAGTCGTATGGTGTGTGAGCACATTATGGAGATGAGAGATATTATTACTGAACTCAAGTCCCTTGAGGATAATATGTCTGAACCATTTCTTGTGCACTTTGTCCTCAATTACCTCCATATGTGAATGAAAGAAATAATCCCCTTGATTATTTTCATTAATTGAAAGGCTATATATACAAGTTACATATTTCCATAATAGGAGAATCCTATTCCTATTCTATTTCTAAATCCTTATTCTACCATAATTCTAACTATACAATTATGGTAAGTGTATAACACTAATTAAAGTAACTTTTACACTACAATATACTACAAATATATATACCATATATACAAGATTGTATTTCCCAACAATCTATGGTTGCTGGCCGAGAGGCCCACTGCCGAGGCCCAATTTGCTCACTGCTTTGCATCTGTGGCTGCTGGCTGAGAGGCCTACTGCCGAGGCCCAAGTGGCCCACTGCTTTGCTGCTGCCCAGTCCACTGCTTTGTATACTTGTGATATATACTGTTGTATATTCAGTGTATATCACAAGTATATTATTTCTGTTTAACACACCCCGTAGTCATAGCGGGCGGTTTTCGAACGCTGAGACTGTCCCTAAAATCTTCAAAGAGAACCGCTGGTAGACCCTTTGTAAAGATGTCTGCAATTTGATAACGAGACGGGACATGGCATACGCGAACGTTACCCTTTGCAACCTTTTCACGGACAAAGTGAATGTCCATTTCGATATGCTTGGTGCGTTGGTGTTGAACTGGGTTACCGAAAAGGTAGATGGCCCTAATGTTATCGCAATATACCAAGGTTGCCTTCTGAATGGGACAATGAAGCTCCAAAAGCAAATTAAGTAGCCAACATGATTCGGAAACCACATTCACTACCCCTCGATATTCATCTACCAAGTTGTTGCCAAGGAACATACAGTAGCCAGAAGTCGACCGTCTGGTGTCGGGACAACCACCCCAATCAGCATCCGTGTAAGAGACAAGTGTGGATGTAGATGAATGATACAAATGCAACCCATAGTCCAGTGTCCCCTGAATATACCGAATGATGCGTTTGATTGCATTCATGTGCTCAACTCTGGGATCATGCATGAATAAACACACCAGTTGAACCGCATATGTAATATCAGGTCTGGTAAAGGTAAGATACTGGAGGGCCCCTGCAAGACTGCGATAGCGGGTCGGGTCCTCGTAGGGTGCACCTGCTGCGGCACTTAGCTTGGGGTTTGCATCAACTGGCGTGGAAGTGGACTTACAGGATGACATCCCAGCCCTCTCAATGATCTCAACAGCATACTTTCGTTGAGACAAAAATAAGCCACCTGAATGATGCTTGACGACAATCCCCAAAAAATAACTCAAAGGCCCTAAGTTTTTCATAGCAAACTCAGAACTGAGCATGGTCATGATAGACTGGCGCAAGGCATCGGAAGAGGCAGTCAAGATGATATCATCCACATACAACAGAATGTAGGCCAAGGACGAACCACTGCGGTAGATGAACAAGGAATTATCTGACCTGTTGTGAGTGAACCCAATAGTCGAAACAATGTCAGCAAATCTCGTATACCAGGCCCGTGGAGACTGCTTAAGTCCATATAATGACTTCTTCAACAAACAGACATGATGAGGACGGTTAGGATCCCTGAAACCCACCGGCTTATGCATATAGACTGTTTCCTTGAGATCACCATGTAAGAAAGCATTCTTGACATCCAACTGATGAATAGGCCAAGTCTTTGAAAGAGCCAAGCTAAGCACAGTGCGAATAGTAGCTGGCTTGACTACCGGGCTAAACGTCTCCCCACAATCTATCACAACATGCTGAGTCTTACCATCACCAACAAGTCGCGCCTTATGTCGAGCAAATGACCCATCTGAATTCTCCTTATGAGCAAAAATCCACATAGACCTGATAACATTAATACCATATGGACGAGGCACCAACTCCCACGTCTTATTATCAATAAGAGCATTATATTCATCAGTCATAGCAATTTTTCAATTAGAGTCATTTAATGCGGACACAGGATTGCGGGGCAAGGGGATTTAGAGACATCAGAATGTAAATTAAAATGTCTTTTAGGTGTAAAAATATTCTGCTGACTACGAGTGACCGGTCTATGACTCGAGGAAGAATTGAGAGAATTTTGGAAATTTTCTGAGCTCGGGACGGACTGGCCAGCAGGCAGTGGGCCTGCTGGCCCAAATCGATAACTGGAATCGTCGTCTGGACCCGTTCTAGAATTGGGCTGATCGCCCAATTCTGGAACTGTTCACAATGGTGGCCGGGCACTGAAGCGTGGGCCGGCAGGCGATGGGCCATTGGAGAATTTTGGGTGCGGGAGATGTCCAAAAAATTCCGAATAATATATAGGGATATTTGGTGATCAAAAACATTATACGACTTAGGCTCGGAAGTATGAACTTTTGTAAACGGAAATTGGGTTTCATCAAAAATGACATGGCGATTAATTATGATTTTCTTGGAGGATAAGTCAAAGCATTTATAACCACGATGATTTGACGGATAACCCAAAAATACACACGGGGTAGACCGAGCCTGAAGTTTGTTAATTGTGGTGGATGGAAATAACGGATAACACAAACATCCAAAAATCCTAAGGTGAGAATAAAAAGGGTTCTTATTATATAGGATTTTGAGGGGGGAAGAATATGTCAGACCTTTAGACGGAATTATGTTAAGAAGATATGTGGCCATTTGTAGAGCATGATGCCAAAAATATGGAGGTATGGAGGCATGAATTAAGAGAGTTCGGACAATGTTATTTATGGAACGAATTTTGCGTTCGGCCTTCCCATTTTGTGAAGATGTATGAGGACACGAAAATTGAAAATTGATCCCATTATGAGCACAGAATTCCCGAAACTCCATATTGTCATACTCTTTCCCATTATCACATTGAATATTTTTTATTTCTCTTTCGAATTGAGTACGAATGAACGCTTTAAATTTGATGAAGACGGAAAACACTTGTGATTTATTCGCAATTGGAAACGTCCACAAAAATCTAGAATAATCATCTAAAAAGAGAACATAATATCGATGACCCAATGAACTAAGAACAGGAGACGTCCATAAGTCGCTATGAATAATATCAAATGGCATTGAAGTATGAGAATTGGAGTCTACAAATGGCAACTTAACAATTTTTCCTAATGAACAAGACTGACAAAGTGGAGTACGATTTGTACCCTTACATGAAATAAAGCTATTTTTTTTATCTAAAACTGATAAAATAGAAGACCCCGGATGACCCAGACGAGCATGCCACATGGAAGAAGAGATGGCTGCAAATGCTGAAGGCAAGGCTTGACTCGATGGACTGAAACCAGGCATGATAGGATACAGATCCCCCCTACTATCACACCTCATGAGATGACTCCCCATCTTGAAATCCTTCACAGAGAAACCAAAAGGATCAAATTCAACGGAAATGTAATTGTCGATAGTGAACTTTCGGATGACACTAAATTTTTAATCAATTTAGGAGCATGTAAAGTATTTTTCAAGAGAAGGGGTGGATTGGGGGGAGACAACGTTTTCTGACCATAACCCTGAATTGGAATAGAGTTGCCATTACCAATAATTATACCCCGAGGGGTGCTCAAATTGGAATAAGATGAGAGAGTACCTGATTCGGAAGTCATGTGAGTAGTGGCCCCGGTGTCCATGTACCAATTTGGGTCCGGTTGAGTCAACCCCAACGTGTGCATCGCGGCCTCGATATCGGTCTGAGTGGGGCCTGCTGCATGATGGTCTTGTGGAGGTCGGGGCCCAAGAATTCCTGTCCGTGATGGAGCTGGGTCGTAGCTGCTGGAGCTGCTGCTGTTGGGCCACTGGCCAGTGGGCCGCCACTGCTGGGTGTTGGGCCTGAATTGTTGGCCAGCCCACTGGCCGCTGGAATTTGGTGGGCCACTGTTCCCTGGATAGGGCCCACCGCCTGCTTGCTGACCACCGGAACCGCCGCGTTTGCCCCCGCGATTTTTGTTATTATTCTTGCCGCCACCATGATTATGGTTTTGGCCCGAATTATTAACAAAACCCGAAGAACTAGGAGAGGACGCCACCATGACGACGGAGCTTGCTCCGGTAGCCGCCTTTTTAGCCAAATCGGCTTCTTCCAAAGTAAGCATGGAGCGGGCTTGATAGAAGTCGGGAAGAGGGTTGCTTTGGCGAAGGAGAGTTCCAACACCATTATAGGCCTCCGAAAGACTGGCAACCAACTGTAGAACGAGACGATTATTAGTTATCGGTGCGCCAACATTACGGAGTTGATCTGCCAACTCCTTGAGTTTCTAGCAATATGCAGAAACGTTTGGAAATTCGTCCATTCGAACTAGAGAGAACTCCTGCTCGAGTGTGACGACACGTGAATGTTGGTTGTCTTGGAATATGTCACGCAATCTATTCCATGCAGCCATAGCCGTGGTATCCGGCTCAATAATCGTCTGTAGAAGGTCCACCGAAATAGTGGCGTAGATCCACTAGAGAACGGTAGCATCAAGAGTAATCCATAACTCAGGATCCTCCGCAGGAAGAGGTCTAGCGGGAGGAATGATGTGATGAAGAACTTGATAAGAGATAGCGTGAATTTTAAACAACTCCGCCCACGTCGCATATTGGACGTTTTCCATCTCAAGGACAATAGGGATACAGTTCTTGATGTTGGAAATCATGAGGGCAGGATGATAATTGTTCTTAGACATATTGAAAGAACAAAGAAGGCGAGGAAATTTAAGAAATGTTTTTTAGAGCGGAAGACGGAATTCCATCGATATATCCCAGTACTTTATTCTTGGCCATCAACGAGATCCTAATCTTCAAACTTCAAACTGTGTAATAATCCGTTCCAGTTAATTGAATGACGAGGATCAATCAGAAATAAACTTGCTTATTAGAATTTGCACCATTAGTTTCTCGATCCATGAAACTTCTCAAGACGATCGATCTACTGAAATATCCACCATTGCAGGGTGGACGAAGAAGTTCGAAAGTATACAACGAAAGAAGGAGAGCGTTTGATAGAGAAACTTCTCTTGGCTCAAATTTGAAAGTGATAGAATGAATCTATGTGACCAACTGATTAGCTATACATAGAGTATTTAAAAGATAAAAAGTGAGTGATTGCTATCCCGGTAACATAGATGCTTGTGATTTTCTTGCGTGTTCTTGTAAATGTATTTATAGCCTTTCCTTTCAAATTTCCAAGCTAGTATTCTCCTTGAAAATGCACTAGCAAGGCTAATAGACACTTACCCGATGAGTTTTTATATTATGTCTACAGACAAAGCTAGAAATAAAAGAAAGAAATCTTGAATAAGTTGACAATCATGACACTAACGATTAACACAGAGATATTTGATCGATAAGTTGTAAACTATGTCATTGATCGATTAGTTGTAAACTATGTCATTGCAGCCATATACATAATATCACCCACAAACATGGACACTCAGGCTGCATGATACAAGTCGAAAACTAGTTTGTCAACATTAGGTATAACAGTATTGAAGTCTATATATTATATGGTCAGTAACTCTCTATTTTAACTTGCTCTACTCCGCTTGACGCCTTTTCTGCCAAGGGAAGAAACTTATCACAGTCCTTTGCACCAATCTTTTTAAATGTATCTATAAGCGTTTGCCTGAATCCCACCAACATGGCCTTGAAATTCTGAGAGAAACCTTTATCGCCCTCACCAACATCCTCAAGAAGACACCCTCTTGTTAGGCTACCTACTCGAGCACCATCCATATATGCTTTACATGCCACAAGAATATCTTGACAACTTTGAAAGTAATGCCCTACAACAAAATCCTCAAAATGCTGCAAGCAAGAAAGCAAGATGTTCAAATTAGTAGTAGTTGATTTAGAACCAAAAGCGGAAGAAAGCCAGTGCCACTACAAGAAGATACGGTTAATTTCAGCCAGTCACATAAAGAAAATAGGTAGAATTTCACATTTGATCACTGAACTTTATAACTTTATCCACTATACCAGTAATGTCACAAAGCTACTTCTGTCACATTAAAGAAATTGAATTTTACCCTATAACAACAAAGTCACCTTGACGAGTAAGTTTTGTTGTTATAAGGTAAAGTTTAGTGACTATACTGTTATAATGTAAAGTTCAGCATCTCCATTGACAAAATAGTTGGGACTTCATTGTTATAGAGGCTAAAGTTTAGTTACTTTGGTGTGACAACGTTAAAAGTTCAGTTACTTTAATGTGGCATTAAAAATTAGTTTTGTAACTTTACTGTTACAATAGATAAACACCCCCAACCCCCTCTACAAGAAAAAAAATCACAAAGCGTAAGTGAAAAGTTTATTTAGTTATAGGTGGTCATGAACAACATACCTGTGGTGGTCGCCTCATACAGTAGACCATTGTCTTTAGATTAAAAATGAAAGTGTTCTCGTTATAGTGCAGTGAGCTTTGTTCCCCAATGGCTGATCCGCCCAACTTAGCATATCCAGGCTCATTGAAATAGGGCTTTGCATTCAATATTAGCCCTTGTATGGAAACCAAAACTTGTAGCATAGTCGATCCACCAGGGATCCATTTCTCCGTCCCTCTACCACCCCAAGTGTTAAGAAGGCTCAGGCAGACTTTCCCACACTCATACAAGTTCGGATTGATACGAAGGCCAAAAGAATGGTAGTGTACTTGCTGGCAACAATAGTTAGGAAGGAAAAGTTAGAACCTTTTCACAGATAAATTGAGGCGTGTTAGGCGAAAAGAAGGAAAAAGTAAAGTAGTCAGAAAAGAAATGAGACGCGTACTGGTGGAACATGGGGATAGCTGCTAGGGAAGAAAACATCAAAGAAGAAAAGGCCATCATGGTACGGAGTTCCGTCAGCTCCAATAATCACTGCCCTCAGCAGATCCATTCTTGTTTCATACACCCGGACAAATATGGTATCTGCTCATGAAAAGGCACACAAATGAGTGTGGTTATATAAAATACAATAAGCAGGTTCCTATTGCTAATCACATTATGAACTCCTCAGAAATTCATTACTTAGACAAATTTTATGGGGATAATTACATTTTGGACCACTCAAACAAATAATAGCCAGCAAATGTATAGGTTTTGTATATTAAGTATAGATATACATAAATATAAATATAGTATACATAATCAGTGTACGTGTTTTATATACTTTGGCTAGCGCCCGTAATTAATTTCGGCCGACAGGCCAAAAATGAAAAAAGCCCAATTTTATAAGCATGTATGTCAAATTTCATAAACTAGATGACAGACAATCATCACAGATCAGGTAGGAATGCTATCGAAGACTGTCAAATTTCATAAACTAGATGACAGACAATCATCACAGATCAGGTAGGAATGCTATCGAAGACTGGAAATTTTGCTCATATTACCAGGCAGATCTTTCTCCAGTATCCTCCATTCGCCCTGTATTCTCCTGGCGCAACTCTTAGAGCCCTACACCAGAGTAACAAATATTAAGTAATAAGGTGAAGCACAAATAATCAAAACTATCAACAACCTATTTTCAGTTAAACCAACCTGGTTGTCAGGAGATGCAAGTTTAGAAAAGTAATGGTCCGAATGATCTTGAACAGTATCAAATTTCTTGAAATGACGGAAATTCTTCAGGCTTTCACCTAAATCTCTACGCTTTTCCTCACTAGAAGCTGATCCACACTGGAATGGTGGACTTTCTATGTTATGCTGACCCTGCGTCCAAAGTGCAGGATCCATTTCCGGAGAGAAATAGTACATAGCACTTGGTGCGAGAACGGACCCTGATGAAAGCTGTTGCTGAGGAAAATAGTTCATAGGATCTGGTGTGAGAAGAAACTCTGGGTGAACCTGTTTCAGAGGGAGAGGGTTCATAGCACCTGGCATGAGCATAAACCCTGACGAAGCTTGAGGAGTTGTCATATGAAGGGGTAAATTCATCCAACTAGGCATTGGTGGTGGAGGTACAAAGTGAACTGCAGGGAAATGATATGGACCAGGAATAGATTGAGTATGCCAACTATCCAAATGCAACTTCCTTTTAAGATGAGACCCTTGAACTTTAAAAGATTTTTCTGCCCTGAGTGATTGGCTTGTAGAACCACTATGTTCTTTCGCAGAAAGTTGGCTCTTGCAAAAAGTGGGTCCCAGAGATGACGAAGGTATCTCAAACGGTGTAGGCTGACTAACAGGAGTTAACCATGAAGGAAAACTTGGAGCTTTCGAAGTGGAGGATGTGCTTGTAGTGGTCGATGCCATTTTAGCTTTAGCAGGACCGGACATCCACGGGATTGGAACCTCAACTCCAGATGTCATTTTAGCTTCAGCAGGACCGGACATCCACGGGATTGGAACCTCAACTCCAGATGCCATTTTAGCTTCAGCAGGACAAGACATCCACGGGATTGGAACCTCAACTCCAGGTGGAATATCCATATGATCAAAATGTGATTGCAAAATGGCACACTCATGATACGCTAGGTCATCAAAATACATGTCCGTAGGCACATCATCTTCATTAAATAGGTCTGTAGGCACGTCATCTGATTCTGAAGAGCTGTGCTTCTTTGAAGACTGAATTTGACTCGGTCCACGACCAAGGGATAGCTCGAGAAAAATTTCCTGCGAAAGAGGCGAGAATTCAGAAGTTAGCACCCCAACAGAACACATAAAACATAAGAGATAATCAGTAGTATGGTAAGATCCTTGTAATAACTATTGGTAAATTCTAATTACCTTTCCTTTGCCACTAGATTCAGTATTTCCATCAATCAACATCATATCATTATCACTTCCTTCCATGTCAACATCTATTACTCCATGGTGAATAGGCTACAAAATGAACACACCATCAGCATTATTACCATGTACTACAATAAAGTGTTATCTCAAAACACGAACTATAAATATTCAAATCAAAACATCTATTATCTCAAAACACTAAACTTTAACGATTCAAATCAAAACATCTATTATCTCAAAACACTAAACAATAAAGATTCAAATCAAAATATCTAAGCATGTCCTGTAGACAAAAATCTTCTACATAACATGATGTATGTGTTTTTTTACTACCTTTTCTGCTGAACCAAAAGGCTAGTGGGCCACATTGCGTGCTGTAAGTAAGTAATTGAAAGGATGATTTCACGACGACTATTGAAAGATAGGTTTAAAATGTTGTTAGCATCAACAACATGCATTATATTTTAGGTAAAAAAAAAGATAATTGTGCTTCTCATTTGTTTCAACTCAGGCCCCCTTTTCAGGCAAAAAACTTGAGAAACCTGATTCCAGCCTAAGTTTACAACTAGTTTGCCTTTCTTTTGCTAAGTTGTGTCTATATTTCCCTGTTTAAAGGGAATGCCAAGTGAAAAAAACCAGCAACATAAAAATCCTCTCCCTTTTTTTTCCGATAACTGTGGTGTCCGATACAACTTGCACGCACCTCTACTAATTCCCCAAGATACCAACCACCTCCCACCAGCAACAGGTATCCTCCTAACAGCACATGTACCACGTAACTCTGTACTCCAAGGCTAGGACAGATGGGAAAAAATCACCTAGTGTTTTTTTTCTTGTCTCTGCTGGGATTTGAACCAGAGACCTCATGGTTCTCGCATCAAATTTTCTCTCTTACGATCTCATAAACTCCCTTATCCATATTCTCAACAGATTTGAAACTCATTACCGTTATTCAGACTAACTCGTGACTAATGAATCTTGGGAAACCTATGATGTTAATCAACTTAACTACAGTATTTTCCAAAGAAGAGACACAACTTTTGCATTACTTAATCTTACTCTTCATTGTGAGATTAAGAAACTAAACATCTCTAATACAGAAAATTATTTGTCAAAGTGGAAAGCGTTAAGAACCTTCACAGTCTATGTTGTTTAGACTCTCCAAAAATGTTGCCGCACCCATATCGGGTCCTCTAAAAATGCACTATTTTTTAACGATCCGACATGCATCCTACGACATTTTTGACGAGTCCGAGCAACATACTTCACAGTACAATCAATCATAGAGAAGGAACCAAATAAAAGAACTGTATACCTCCTGTTTAGCAGACTCTGATTTCGAAAGCCAACTGATAGAGGGCGAGACTTCCACACCCTGCGCAGCGATTGAACTCCCACCAGGGAACACTCTTTTCCTGTGCATTAATACCAGCAAAATCACACATAACAGCACAATGAAAACAAAAATAAAAATAAAAGAAGATCAAATTGTTCTGTTTTACTAAGAATTCTGGGGAAACTCTCTTTACCCGTGCATTACTACCATTAAAATCACAGAGACCCACACAATGAAAACACAAAGAAAATGCAATGGGTACGCGTTTTACATAAAACTCTAGTGAAACACTCTTTTCCTGTAAATTAATAACAACATAATTACACAGACACACAAAATGAAAACAAAAATAAAAGAAAATCAAATCAATTTGGTCTGTGTTTTTACTTAGAATTCTATAACACACTTTTCCTGTGCAATAATACCATTAGAATCACACAGACAACAAAATGAAAACAAAAAATAACATAAAAGAAAATCAAATTGATATATGTTTTACTTAGAATTCTGTAACACTCTTTTCATGTGCATCAATAACATCAAAAATCACACACAAAAAATGAATACAAAAATAAAAGAAAAGAAAATCATATTAGTCTGTGTTTTACTTATTAAAGTTATGTGGGAACACTCTTTTTCTGTGCATTAAGTAATAAACACACATAAAGAGAATAAAAATAAAAGAATAACATCAAGCAGACTCTTTTCATGTGTGTTAGTGTTAGTGTTAGTGTTAGTATCAGCAGAATCACAGAAGAAAAAAAACATTATATGAAAATACTGGTGAAACACACTTTATTTAAGTAACAGAATCACAAAGCCCCAAAACAAATAAAATAAAGAGAATCAAGTGGCTCTATCTTTTTATTACTCTAACTTCAGGTGGAACACTCATTTCGTGTGCATAAATACCATCAGAATCACACGGGGGGAAAAAAGAACAGTAAAAAACATCAAATGACCCTTTTCTAATGCACTATTAAGTATTAATATCATCAAAATCACACCAACCAAATAAAAAAACTAGTAAAAAATAAAAGGAAAACATCAAATGTGCATTTTTTTATTCAGAATTCTTGTAATAAACACTATTTTCCTGTGCATCAACACAATCAATATCAAACGGACCCACATAAAGAAGTACAGTAAGATGTTTTTTTAACATAAAAAAAACACTATTTTCCTATGCATATCATTAGAATCACACAGACACACATAACAAAATACAAAATGAAAAAGAACATCAAATGGTCTGTGTATTTAATAGGAATTCTCTACTTATATGCATCAATATTAAAGACCCAAATAAAGAAATTAAAGACATCAAATGGACTGGATTTTACTCAAAATTCTTTTGTTTTATTTATGTAACATTATCAGAATCTGGGACCACATAAATTAAAAAAAAAACGGACGTCAAATGGGTTTGTCCTTTTTTAAAAAATACTATTTTTCTATAGAAAAAAATGAACTTTCTCTTCAAATGGGTCCTCACAAAGGACCCCCATAAAGAAAAAAAAAACAAATGGGTGTGTGCTTTTTACTCGTAATTCTTTTTCTCCTATGCCCAAAATCAGAAAGACCCAGATTAAAAAATGGAATTAAAAAAAATGATACCAAATGGGTCTATGTTTTACTCGAAAAAATCTCTTTATCTATGCATAAAAAATAATCAAAATCAACAAAAACCCAGAAAAAGAAACAAAAAAAAAGATTCAAAAAATGACACCAAATGGGTATGTGTTTTTTACCCAGATAAAGAAACAAAAAAGGATTTAAAAAATGACACCAAATGGTATGTGTTTTACTTGAAAATCTCTTTATCTATGCATAAAAAATCATCAAAATCAACAAAAACCCAGATAAAGAAACCAAAAAAAAAAAATATACCAAAAATGACACCAAATGGATATTAGTTTTACTTGAAAACCTCTTTATCTACACATCAAGAATCAATAAAATCAACAAAACCCAGATAAAGAAACAACCAAAAAAAAAGATATAAAAATGTTTACTTGGAATTCTGAGACATGTATCGAGCAAGTGATGGGGGCGACTCCATAAATGTTATTCAAGAAGAGAGAAAGGTAGGGCTTTAAGTAGTAGTAGTAGTAGTGATTAGTTGTTACTTTAAATTGTTGTAATCTGTTTAATGGTGCTAGTAGTGAATGTGAAATCATCTATAGAAACAAACTCTATTACTTGCCGATAGAGAGATATTTATATAGTGTTCACTTGCTTTTTCAATGTGTCTTTCCCTTTTTGACACGCCTTCGCGCCTAGTTAGAACTCCACGTCGTTAGTTGCAAGGCTTCATAGTTCTTAAAATGTCAAAAATGGTCCTTATACTTGAGGGTAAGTTCAAACTACTCCCTCAATTCCATAACAAGTGGTGTTTTTAGTTTATACACCTCCTTAAGAAATTGCTCACTCATAGAAAAAAGTATGAGTGTTTTTATTAATCTACCCCTAATTAATACCTAAAAAGCTACTTAATGATTCATGATTATGTAAATAAGAATAATTTTAGAAAATAAGGTCAATTTCTTCTTGAAATCCTAAATCACTACTTCTTTTGAAATAAAATAAAAAGTCTAAAACACCACTTATTATGGAACGGAGACAGTAATCTCTTAAGTATGAATTATATAGTTTTGATCAGGGGCAAATTTAGATATAAAAAATGGGGCATATGAACCCATAATCATTTCAAACAATTAAGTATTTTTTATATATATTTTCTATAGTTGATCTAATATTAACGTCTGACACTCATGCTACGAAAGGACTTAATGGTACACTTGGTTGGATCCTGAATTGTTTAGCTAAAGGATCAAGGATCGATTTTCACTTTATACTTTATTTTTTCTTTCCTTTTTAGTGGTGCATCACTATCTTAGAAATTCTAGATTTGACTCTGATTTTGATTCATCAAGTTTATCAAAAATTAACGTGTTAGTCTCTATCAACTATTTACGAAATTATGTCTTTTAGATTTGACGAAAATAGTGAAAATAAAAGATTCACCAATAAACACCAAGAAAATTTCATCAAATCTTAAAATATACAACACAAAAAATTACATTAGACACTAAAAAGATATTAAAATAATTGAAATTATACCTCAAAAGTTGCATCAAACTCTAAAAATAAATTAAAAATAACAGAAACTACAGAAATTGTACATTTGAATCTGAGTTCACGCTAACTTCTTTTTGTTCATAGTTTTTGTCAAATCTAACTGACAGAGTTCCGTAATATATTTGATAGAAATTAAAAGTGTTCATTTTGAGAAACATAAACAATCAAAATTATCCAGTGCATACTCAAAGAACTATTTTGAACATACTCTCAAATATAAGGGACCATATTTGGACCATATTTGTAATTTCTCTCGTTTGTTGCAAGGCTCATAGTTCCTTTTAGGGATGGCTAATGGGCCGAGTTGGGGCAGGCTCTGGAGGGATAGAGGGGTGGACGGTATTGGGATCCGACAGGACGGGAAGAGGTCCCGTCTCGTCCCACATCCCGCCAGAAGAGGGGCCGGGATTTGGGGGGACGGGATGGGCCGAGTCGGGTTGCAGGATTTGGGGTTTTTTTAGACACTTAATTTTAAAAATATATATATATACATTTAAACACTTAAATAATTGAACAAGATAGTGAATAAAAATATCCCAAGGTTATTTTTGTGCCTCTTATATTATTTAATAGAAATATAATTTTTTTTGTAATACAATTTCAAAATTGCAACTTTGTTTCGTAGTTCAAAAGTTGTAAATTATATAGTAAAATTTCCATTAAAAAAATCACATAGTCAACCATACTATTTCTAATTTCCTCACAATCTCTAGAGGATCTTTTGTCGGAATTGGAAGTTGTTGGTCAAATTATTCAACGTCGCTTCCTGCTCCATCGGATAAGATTTCGTTGTAGTTGTAGTCGTCTTCTTCGTTGATCTCTAGTTGACCGCACCTTTTATGCTCTTCTCTAATTCAATCTCTAAATAAACCTATAATCTCCAAGCTGTCTACCGCCAATGAGTGTCTATGCTCTCATATTTGAAATCTTCCATCCGAAAAAGCGCTTTCTGAAGCTGTTGATGACGCTTGAATATTCAACACATCTCAAGCCATATTTTCTAGTGTTGAAAATGTTTTCTCATTCTCCCTCCAGTATATCAGCAGGTCTTCACGTCTACCTTCATTGACAATTGTTTCGTACAGTACAACACCTTGCAAGACATAAACATCAAACTCGCTAATTTGTGAAGAAGTTGAACCACTATACATTCTATTTGTAAGGCCTTGAATACTTGAGGCAGAAACAACATGTCTTTTATAAGGTTGCAGCGAAGTAGAAAAATATGGTACAGAAGCCGGTTGATTATTTGCACTTTGTTCTTGGTAATATATATATATATATTTTGCATTCAGTGTATATGGTAGACGTAACTTCTTCTCTAGTTGGTTCGTGAGTTGGTTTTTTATTTGAGTATGTTATACTTGGAGGTGAAAGTATTTCTATACTTTCATAAATCATTTCAACAAGTGCTTTACAACCATCTACTTTAATCGAGATTTAATACAACATCAATAATATAAATAGTGAAAATAGGAAAAAAGTATTTTTTTAATTTTGTAAATATTTTTTAATAGATGGAGCGTAAGATGGTTTTTGCATATATTTACTAAGTAACAAAAATATTAGAGCTATATAAAATAACATACTTGATATAGTAGGATAATAAATACCAGAAAATTCTTTAGTAGCTAGAAAAAATTTATCTAAAAATCCAATAAGTTCTAAAAAAAATTCCAATAATTATCTACAAGCATATCCCTTGAATTTTGATTATGAATGTTAAATAATAAAGTTATAGGTCTTCTATACTCGTGAGCAACAAGTAGTTGTTCATACAGAGAATTCCACCTAGTCGCTACTTCTTCTAGATTTTTTCTATAAGGTAATCCACAATCATGACAAGTTTTTTATACTATTTGAGTCTTTGTATTTTATTACCTTTAAAAATAAAGTTTAAAGAAAATTGTTCTTTATCAGGAATAATTTTAGAAAATGTTTTAGGTCATTCTTTACAACTAAGTTATAAATATGGTATGCACATCTTATATGAAAATTATCGGGAAAAGATGGAGTTAATCTAGTTTTTAAAAGGTTTACAACATAATCAAGTATTTATAATTGAGAAATATGACTAAAGTGTAAATATACTAACTTATGGATTAAAAATAAATATTAAGGGGGTGGGGGGTTTATAAATGACCGTTCTAAATGCTGCACAACGGCCAAAATCTAAATATGGCCGTTGTGCAAGAACTATTTTTGCAAGGGGGGGGGGGGGACAGGTCGGGCCGGGCGGAACGGGATGGGGCGGGACAAGCCCTAGTCTCGTCCCGAGGTCGAACCCCGCTACCATTTTTTAAGTGGGATGGGTCAGGTCGGGATCGGGCCGACCCGGCCCACTGAACAATCTTAGTTCCTTTTACATGTGTCCCTGAATTTCTAATTTTATTACTTCCTCCATCTTATTTAATATATATTTTTTAATTAATCTCAGAAAGAATAATATATTTTTATATTTAAAATAATTTAAATTTATAAAATAATTTACAATCATAAAAATATCTAAAACTTAATTTTAGTTCAAAATTTATAAAAAATGCATTTCTTCTTAAAATTGGTATCCAGTCAAATAGTATAAAAATGGTTTATAGGACGGACGACGGAGGGAGTAACATATCACTGTCGGTTACTTTTCTTTGGTGCCAAAGAAATATGTTGGTCCCCAACTTGCATTGTCAGCCTCGCAGGACAAAGCGGATAAACTATTGGAGCTTCATGGAGGAAAAAGATCTTTGCATCTTGGAGTTGGACTACTGCAACATACAATTTACAAATATTATTTGGTAATCCTACGTGGAAATATTAAAGTTTCAACTCAAGTCAATCAATCTAAGATTTTCTTTCATTTGGTTAATATCAACTTTAGTCTTTCAGTTTTTTTTTTTTTTTTTGGATGAGGGACTATTTCAAACACCCTCTTTATCTACTAAGATAGAGGTACGATCTGCGTACAATTAATTATTCTCAGATTTCACTTGTGAAATTACATTGAATATGTTATTGTTATTATTATAGTCTTTTAGCTTTTGTAAAATTTTAATTTTCACGAGAGGAATGAATTTTCTATTTTTTTCATACTTTTTTCCCGTAAGCATGATTTTGGACTAGATTGTCAACCTCAAGGGAGGATTAGTCGTTGTGATTTTTGAGTAAATATTTTAATTTTTTTATTAATTGAAATGTGTGCATTTGATCCTTTTGCTTTTGAATATATTCACAAATTATCAAACTTATTAATTATTCAATCATTTAATTATTCACGTGTTACATTAAATTAGTATTATCACTCCATATTTAAAGCCGCTTATGAATATATTACCAACCTCAAGGATTTAGGGTTTACTTAAAGCCGAATGGCTTATGAATATATTACCAGAAAGATTTATGGTTACTCTAGTATATCATTTCTGAATAATTAATGGATTTCAATTTGGAATAGATGTATGACATGTTTTACCGAGCATTATTGGGGTTAACAAAGTGATTTGACAATAATTTTATTGATGGAAGCTATACAAAAGCTCTAATGGTCTATGTGAATACTTGGTGATATTTCAAAAGAGGTGTATGAACATGAGAAGTCCTTGGAGTGATCAGTTGATTTTTACATATTTGGCACGACAAGTTAATCACTAAGATGATATGCATGTTATATTAGTGAAGGGTTAAGAGGAATTGAATGATAAGTGTTGATTCAGTAGTTTCATCTCGTCGAAAAAAATAGATTTGGAATTTGCGAAATCGACTTTGAATAAGGTTATTTTTTTTACAGAAATGCTTAAAATTGACTCAGTACAAGCACAAATTATCTCCTGGTTAGATGAAGTCATATTTATACTTGTGGTGTGTGACAGTGTGATTATATGGATTACTGGTACTAAGGATGACTTGAGAGGTGTGGAAGAAAGATGAGTAAAATCAGGGTACTTTACGAATATAAGTTTGATAATGAGTTGTGGTTTCAACTAAATAATTGTTATAACTATGATGAAAATGGTGGAATCAACCAATTTTGTTTGAAGTTGTGGTTAAAATTAAAATTTGATATTTCAAGTGGAGCTGAATCAAATATGTAAGAATCAGACTAATGAGCTAAGCTAAAAGATGATTTGGCAAATTAAGTGAGTAAGTGAATTACTATGGGCTTGGTTGTAGGATTTTCATGGACTTTGGGAAAGTTTAGTACTACTTGAGTCATTGTGGACCATTTGACTAAGTTGGATCTTTTCATACCGAATCAGATTGCTTATAACTTGGATGAAACTGCACATTAATTTCACTTTGAAAAAATGGCTAGTCGGAGCGGACTATTCAAGTCCTTGGGAATATGTTGTGGGCTTGTATGACTGACCTTAGTGGTTATATGTATCCGTTCTTGCCTTTTGTAAACTTTCTTACAATGATAGTTATCATTCGAGCATTGATATGATATCATTTTGAGACATTATATGGTATGAGGTGTCGTGCTTAGATTGTAGGTCGATGTATTCGAGGTTGGGACTTGGAGTGCAGACTATTTGAGGAATTCTTTAAACAAGATCAAATCAATTCAGGATAGGCTTCTCAAAACTCGGAGTAGGCAAAAAAGCTATGCAGATCGGAATATCTTTGATTTAGAGTACATGGTTCACAAGTGAATTTTTGGTTAAGGTTTCACCCATGAAGGTTCTGAAGAGGTTAAAACATAAGGGAAAGTTGAGCTCGGGATATAATAGTCCCTTGAGATTGTTCAACATATTGGTGTGCTGACCTATGAGTTAGATTTACCACTTGGTTTATCGGGTGTTCACCCCGTATTTCATATTTTGATGCTTAGAAGTACCATTTGAATGGTGCTTATGTGATTCGATTTGGTTTCAGTGTTGCTTAATTAGAATTTGGCTTTTGAAAGAAGAGTTGGTAGCTATTTGAGTGGACATATTTGAAAGTTGAGATCCAAAAAGATAATTTCAATAAAAATTCAATAAAGTCATCGTCCGATCGATAAGGCTACTTAGGACACCGAATCTGACACGTGGAGTGCATATCCCCAGCTTTATGAAAGTTCAGATACCTTTGTTCTCTTTATGTTCGAGGACGAACGTGTGTTTAAGTGGTGGATGATGTAATGGCCCGATCGAATATTTTGTGAAAATTGATGCTCTATTTTACGTTTCGTCTATTCCAGAAGCTCTGTAATAATTATTTTGACTTTCTTACAAAATTTAAAGTCAAACGGATATCATTCGATCTACTATGGGAGAAGGTTTTATTATGGAAATCCCGATATTTAATTATCTAGAGAAATTAATAGTTTGGGGAAAACATACTTTAATTGGCAATCTGAAGATTTTGTTGGATTTATAATAATATTTGTGACCTGTAAAAATTTACGGAACTAAATTTCGAGTTCATTTGGTTGATTTTTCACAATTAAGTCAATTTTGGTATTTAATATGCATATTTATGGTGAAAAGATGGTCAATGGAAGGAATAAGAATGAGATTGAAAAGTTGTTGATTCCGTTAGCTTCGTATTGATATTTATGACTTGAGGGAATATGTGGCATGATTCCCGAGGCAATCAAAATGAGAAATCATGGAGGAAAATCTAAGTTTTAAAAAAATTAACGTTTTAAGTTGAGAAGTTTAACTAACAGTTAACTTTTGAGTTAATGTATTCGAAATTGATTTTTGATGATTTCGTTAGATCCGGAACATGACCTTTGACTTAGGTGGATGATTGGAATGGGTATAGAGTGATTTGAGTGAGTTTCGGATAAGAAAGTGAAATTCTAGAAGTTCTTAAGTTGATAAATGAGATTAGTTTGACCAAAAATTGACTTTAAGGTAAACATGATCAAAATTGCATTTCGTCAATTCCATGAGGTTCGAAACGTCATTTATGACTTAGTTGAGCCTTTGGTTCGGGTCCTGAGACATTCGGGTGTGTTTTGGAACGTAAATTGCATAAACTTAGAATTTGAGAAAGTTAAGATATTTCTGGGAAAAAATATATCTTAACGATGTTGGATTTGTGTTTTTGAGAGTTCGAACATGTCTGTATGATGATTTTGGACTTGTTCACAGGTTTTGGTGAGATTCCAACGAGTTTAGGATAAATATGGGTTATTGCGAGCCCGTATTTGATGTTTAAGTGTTGTTTCGTTGGGATGTAAGGGTACCATATTAAGAAAAAGACCTTTGATTTGTGTTTCGATTGAAGTGTTAGATTCGTATCATAATTACGGATCCGTAGCAATTTGAATCGTCGAATTTTGACACCGTATGAGGGAGTTTTGCTCATTTTAGTTTCGGAAAAATTATCGATTTATGGTGCGGAAATTTGTTCATTGCGAACGCAAGGAGGGCCCCATGAATGTGATGAAGGATTTTGGTTGACCAAGTTGGGACAGTGTATTTGTCCTGGACAGTGTATTAAAAACTAGATGGAGAGCCATTAATGTTTTGGCATATTTTGAGTTCTAGAGCTCCGATTGAGGCGATTGTGGTTGCTAAATTCTCGTCTTCAAATGGGAGTACGTATATAACCTTCATTTTGGTGTTTCCCCGTAATTATTTTGGTTGGTATCCATTTTAATCATGTTTTAGGATGAGAAATTGAGGTTTTTGGAATTTTAGTATTTCTTAGATTCAAAGATAGATTCATGGATGATTTTTACTAAAAGTTTAAATATAGCATCCTGAGACCATGAGCAACATTTTTCTGAAATAAAATTTCAGATTCGCCCGTGTAGGCTACAGATCACTATCCATATTGCATATTTTGATTTTGAAATTTATATGACAATATAGATGTCATTGGACTCGTATAATCGCGTAGAATATTATTTATCAAGGTAAATTACTGTTTTACCTCCGAGGCTCGAAAAATAGCTTTTCAGAGGAATTTTGGTTCTGAATTTATTATAACAATATGGATGTCTATGAAATCATATTTTGACATAGAATTCATATTTGATAGTCTTTGATCGTTCAAAGGAGCTACAGAAAGGCAAAGCTTTGAAAGGACCGTCGGACTGTTGAATCAGGCATGTTGAGTTCTGTACCTTATTTAAAGCATCATGATCGGTCAAATAAACTAATTAAGAGGGTAAAATGGAAATACTAAGGGGATCTTGATATTTGTGAGGTGACAAGCACATATATCGGGTAGCGGTGTCCTACTGTGGGTACTTGTGCGATTTATATTATATAATTGGTCTGAATATTATTTCTTGAGCGCTAACTGATAGGATAGTATGATCCTACGGGTTCGTGATTTGGGGTATGATGCCCGTACTTATGTTGAATTTTAGATGACTGGTTATTTGTGCATATGATTTCATCACTCTGGTATACTCATTTTAAAATGAAAAAAAAAGCAAAGATTATTTATGACTTAAAATGATTTAAAGTGATATTGTAGTGGTATTTTTTTTTGGTTTCTAATTTGGTGTGTGTGTCACATTTATTTTCATATGATATCATATGCATATATTATTTGATGGTACATTGATGTTAGAAGGGAAATTGTTCCATACTTGGAACTGACGACGTTGATATGATATTTGATGTCCAAAGGGAAATGGTTATGGACTTGACACTAATGACACTAATATGATAGTTGATGTCCGAATGGAAATGGTTCCGGACTTGATATTGATGGCACATATATGATATGTTTTGATGTCCTAAGAAAAATAATTTCGGATGGTATATGGACCTCGCTAGTCCCCATAGGTCCCGATTCGTTAATGTTCGAACGGGTGTATACGGGTACAGACAGGCCTTGCATTACATATGCATAACATTTCACATCATACATTTCATTTTGGTGATATTGACTTGATCTTTGGGCGATATCTGTTGTTCTATTTTGTTACTTGGAATTGAGATATAATTTTGCCCTTGTGGTCGGATACTAATAAATATACATGCGTGGAAAAATACGTATTTTTGGTTACTTGTTTGTCCTTATGAATTTCTAGGTGATTTTGTGAAATAAGTGACAACTAAAAAGAAATTTCTTAGATTTAGGCTTGAATCCATAAGGTGGACTGTATTATTATTATTAAAATATATTTGTTTAGTGAGAAAGTGGTATTCGAACAGCCAGCCCTCATCTCCATTTTATTTAGGGTCGGTCAATGATGCTGCTGAGTACACGTGTATTCCGTACTTATGCTACATTTACTACACTCTTTTTACGTGCAAATTTGATCCCTAATTTTAGCGGTGCACAAGACTTCTCCACCCGTTGAGAAAAAGTTATGAAGGATTCGGGTGAGCTATGTGTTTAGATCCATGG
The DNA here is from genome assembly GCA_029783415.1 of Anisodus acutangulus. Taxonomy (NCBI): domain Eukaryota; kingdom Viridiplantae; phylum Streptophyta; class Magnoliopsida; order Solanales; family Solanaceae; genus Anisodus; species Anisodus acutangulus. The sequence goes on from CM056511.1 coordinate 9,861,536, forward strand.
CACCATATTCTTCTCTCTTATTTATTATTTTTCTATCCTTTTATTTCCAGACATATTTGTATATATATATATTGAGAATTTATTCTCATGCTTGTATTTCTTAGTTCGTTCTTGTACTAGTGACTTCAGGTTTTGGGGGTTGAATTTTCTTTTCCGCATTATTTTTATTTAATCAAATATGAGATAAATGAGTTGTCTTGGCTTACTGACTTGAGAAAGTCAGTGCCATCACGACTTGATATTTTGGGTCGTGACTGTTTTTTTTCATTATATTGCATTTTTATTATTTGTTTCTTTTTCTATTTTTTCCTTTTCAAAATTTTACTTTCGTTGCTCTTTCTGTCCCCTTCTTTCCTTTTTCTAGTCTCCCTTTAAAATAAATACCCCTCTCACTTCTCCTCCTCTATACGTTATTGATTTTTTTCACTTTTTTCTCCCATCTTGTACAACTTATTTTTTCTATTAGCTTTTTTTCCTTTTTTTGCATGTTCTCCTTTTCACACTTTAGGAGCCATCATTTAACCATTATTAGATTTTATGTGGTTGTAAATCTTCAAGGATTTACAAGTCTACATTAAAATTAAATAGTAGGAATCATTACCACAATATCAAATGGGGGAGTTTGACCATGGCTAGTGCAGATGAGATGGGGGAGAGGTTGATGGCCAAGTGGGATTGGGGGTGATGTGGGATGTGATCGGTATGTGGGACAGGACGACCAGTTGCATTCGAGAAGTAGCTAGAGAAATGCTTGGGGTCTCGAAGGGTAGCCGTGGTGGGCACCGAGAGGACTGGTGGTGGAATGGTAAAGCTCAAGAGAAGATGGAAGTGAAGAAAGCGGCGATGCGAAATTGGTATAAAGCAAGGATGAGGTGGAGAAGTGGACGAATAGGGAACTGTATAAGACGGTGAGGAAGGAGGTAAAGCTTGCAGTTACGGCGGTGGAAACGACGGCTTTTGAACGCCTATATGTGGAATTAGAGGAAAAAGGCGGGGATAAGAAGTTGTGCAGACTATCCAAGACGAGGGAGAGGAGGGCCCGTGACTTGGATCACGTGAGGTACATCAAGCATGAGTACAACAAAGTACTGGTGGAGGACGCGCATATTAGACGGAGGTGGCAGTTTTACTTCCATAACTCTTGAACGAAAAAGAAGATAGAGACATTGTTCTAGGAGATCTGGGGAAATCTGGTAGGTACCGGGATTTTGGGTATTGTAGAAGCATTAAGATTGAGGAGGTCAAGGGTGTTGTTTGTAGGATGCGCAGGGGATGAGCGACCGGGCCTGCACCAGGGATCATCTCTTAGCCCATTTCTATTTTCCTTGGTGATGGATGGACTGACGTGACAAATCCAAGGGGAGGTGCCATGGTGTATATTATTCGCAGACGACATAGTCTTGATTGATGAGACTCGCAGCAGAGTGAACGCTATCACACTTCGTATTGGGGCAGGGTGGATGAAATAGAGGCTCGCATCTGGAGTCTTATGCGATAAAAAAGTGCCACAAAAACTTAAACGCAAGTTTTATAAGGTGGTGGTTAGACCGACTACGTTGTATGAGGCGGAGTGTTGGTTAGCTAAGACTTTGTACATTCAAAAGATGAAAGTTGTGGAGATGAGGATGCTGAGATGGATATGTGGGCATACAAGGAGGGATATGATTAGAATTGATGATATCCGGGACAGAGTCGGAGTGGCCTCGGTGGAGGATAAGATGCGGGAAGAGAGGTTGAGATGGTTTGGGCATGTGTAGAGGAGAGACACAAATGCCCCACTGCGGAGGTGTGAGAGGCTGGCTATGGACGGGTTGTAGATGTAGGCCGAAGAAGTATTAGGGAGAGGTGATTAGACGTGATATGGCGCAGGTTCAACTTACTGAGGACATGACCTTTGATAGGGGGTTGTGGAGGACATGGATTAGGGTAGAAGGGTAGTAGGTAGTCGACCGTAGTCCTACTTACGCTTGGAAACTGGTAGTTGTAGTGTTATTATTGTAGGCTCGCTTAGCCTATCATAGTAATAGGTGCTGTATTGCTTTATAATCCCCGGTAGTTGGATTTATGCTGCTATGTGTTCTTTTGTGTACTTAGTGTACTTTATTTATCTTATTTACCTGCGCTAGTTGCTGCTTACTTTTTCAGAATGCGCTATCATGATTATTCGCTTTTGATACCAGCATTTCCATACTGCTTTAATTTTTTTTTGACCGGGTCTGACCATTTCTCTTGTTTTGCTTTTGCTTCTGCTTTTGCTTTTGCTTTTGCTTTTTTTTTTTCTTTTGCTTTGTTTGTTCTTATGCTTTGTCTTGAGCCGAGGGTCTCGCGAAAATAGCCGCTCTACCTACCAAGGTAGAGGTAAGGTATGAGTACATTCTACCTTCCAGATCCTACGTTGTGAGATTTCACTGTGTATGTTTTTGTTGTTGTTATTCCACCGCTTACTTCCCTTTCGTTACAGAGAAGTCGCCTTCGTCTTTTGTTTATTATCGTTGTGGTGTTTTGGTGTTGAATATCACTGTTTTAATGAGTACGCTAATTGAAGAGAAAAGAATTAAAACCGTTAAGACTTTTTGGGCGACATGAGAGGAAAAAAATCAAACTAAATAGGAGGAGGGGGAGGGGGAGGGGGAGGGGGAGGAGGAGGATAATAATAAAAATAAATAAGCATTCCGGATTTAGGAGAGATCGATGCCATGCTTTTTTCTAGACCAAAACCATAAAGCTAGAATTGAAACAAAAATCAAGATTACTCTTTACTTGAAATGTGAGTAGCCTAAGTTGATGAACTTGTTTAAAATGAAGACCACAAGGAGCATCTCAAGAATTATTCTTAAATTAAATCGGATGCATCTCATAAGAATGGATAATGGCAGAATATACATTCTCAAAGTAAATTTATATGAAAAAGATCATGCAAAACTATATGAAAAAGGCTATTAAGAACATTTAGTGGTAGAACACGTATGGGATTCATCGAGTAGAATTAGAACATATCGGAATTGGAATATATAAACTTGTATCATTGTAATAGCTAAGGAAGAGGTGGGAGAAAGAAGACGAAGAGGTGTAATTAAGATAATTTAATGTGAGTAATGGATATTATTACTAATTAAAAGCTGGAGTTGTGAAAATGAAAAGGTGTAAGTTATGTAGATTACTTTTTAAAATTAATTAATCGAGAAAAATAAGAGAAAAAGTCCAAAAAAGATAAATATGAATGGTGGTCATAAAGATGTGTCACATCACCTTATTTATGCCTAATTTTATATTATATATATATGTATATATTTAATATATATATATATGTATATATATAATATATATATATATATATATATATATATATTTATGAAGAAGAGGTTGATCATCAAGTACACACATAGTAAACAAAATATTACTTGACTAACTTCCAAGTGGATTCTCAACCTTAGGTTGATTAAATTAAAAAAAGGGCCCTCAACTTTGACCAAAAGTAGGGGTGTTCATGGGTCTGTTTCTGGTTAAAATTAAAACCAAACCAATGTAGTCGGTTTTTAAATTATTAAAATTAAATCAAATCAAATATATTAAATAATCATCAGTTTGGTGGTTGTCAGTTTGGTTTGATTTTTCAGTTTTTAAGAAACTTAATGGTATTTCTCTCTTTCATTTTTTCCTACGATTACGAAAGACTTTTTCATTCTTTTCCAACTTATAATCTGTTTTTTTTATATATTATGGGAGCTATAACTTTCTTAGATTATGGAGAAAATATCTTAAGATCTATAAACTTTAATCAAGTGAATAAAATTTATAAGAAACATAATCTTGTTTAGGTAAATCTCATAAATATTTCTTTGAATTATTGAGATTAGATTTTATGAATCTCTTTTAGTTAGAAATGAGCTTAAGGTGTAAAGTTCATTAGCCTATTAAAGATTAAAAAAAATTGATAAAAAAGTAAACAACATATTTAAAATTACTATAAAAATTAATATATCTTATATATATAATTATAAAATTATATATATGATTTATCGGTTCGGTTTGATTTTTTCTTTGGTTTATTTTTAATAAAACTAAAACCAAAACCAAACCAAAGATAATGGATTTTTAATAATTTAAAACCAAATCAAATCAAACCCAAATAACTATCGGTTTATTTGATCGATTTGGTTAAATTTGAAGTTTGAATCGGTTTCTAACCAAACCGTGAACACCCCTAACCAAAAACATACTAGTTTATAGTGCACTAGTAGCACAATTTATTGTTGTAGCGACTCATCCAGTCATTTTTAGCTAAATACCCTTATTTTACTATATTGCTATTTCTGTAGACTCTGTGTGGGGTTTATGATGTGCGGGGATGTGCGACATGGAGCCTGAGGTTCAATTAAGTAATTTTTGGATGAAACCCCGAAATATGAATCTTAGAGTTGATTAGTTTGACTCAAAGTTGACTTTCAAGCATATGAGTTCGTTTCTGGGTTTGATCGCTTCTAGTAGTTTTGGAGGGTCATTTATGACTTAGTCGATTCATTAGTTCACTTCCCTAGGCATTCAGTTGTACTTTGTGGTCTTATTTGTGAAATTGTGCAATTTAGTTATTTTGGGCGATTCTTTAAAAACATAAGTCTTAACTCAGTTATATGAGCAATCCAAGGACGCGAGCGAGTTCATAGCACCGTTTACCTTAGGGTAGCATGTTTGGTTTGTATCCGGGGGGGGGGGAGGGGGGTTTCAGGAGTGTTTTGTGTGGTTGGTGGAAGATTGAGAAATTTCCAAGTTGCTAGTTCTGGTGTGTCGTGCCGATAACTAGTTGGCCGCTTCTGCGTGCCCGCCTCTGCGGAGGTTGGCTCACAGATGCGGGCCCTGTGATGTTGTGAGTTTCCTCCATTGTGGAGATTTTCTCGTAGAGGCGATGGCACTTCTACGGTGATTCGCCCGCACAAGCGTCCATGCAGAAGGTTTAGTTTTTTCACCTCAGCGGACTGTTTCCACAGTGGAGAGGCCGCCCCTGCGGGATCGATGTTTCAGGTAGATTCTTAAATGCCCTAAATCATTCACTTTCTCAAAATATCTTATCTCGGTTTTAGAGCCTACTTAGGGAGATTTCTTGAGGAGTTCTATTTGGTTCATCATCTAAGGTATAATTTTATCCCACTTGATCATTGTTGTCCTTTAAATCCTAATCTAGACTTTATTTGGGGGAAAATAAGTTCTTAAGTTTTGATGATAGAATAAGAGAGTTAAAGCTTTGATTTGAAGGAGAAATATTGCTTAGATGATCTTGATATTGTAAATAAGTGTTATTGAATGGTAGTTGATCATGTTGTAGAGTTTAATTTATGAATGGAAACCCTTTTAAATTTGGAGGAAAATCTAGGGTTTGTAAATTGAGGCTTTTTCTAAATCATACAATTGAAGGTTCAATTGAGCTTAGATTTCCAATTAACTTAAGAATATAACTATCTAGTATGTGATTATGCTAATCGAGTAATAAAGCTCGGATTTTGACGTTGTGGGTCCATGGTTGGTTTTAGGTGTCTTTTGGTATGTTTATGGACTATGTCATAGTATGTGTATTGGCTTAATATTAACATATAGTTTATGCGTCTTAGACTACGACTACTACAAGGCGCTCTGAAAGGGCAAGGCCAGTACTGAGGGTTGATTGTTCACGGCTCCTGCTCGGCTCTGAGGTATGATACATTTTCTTCTTATTACACTTCGATAGAAGTACGCAATTAGTTATAAATGTTGAGGAGTATTGGACGTGTTCGAGGGTCCCATCTTATCAGTTGTGATGAACGCTTGGGTGGGTACAGGTGTTTAACCGTGATGATGGGTGATTTGGGAAATCAGCCTTAAGTTGATTCCGACTGCTGTTGATTGGGCTTGTCGCCATTATATGGGCTCATCGCTATATTTGTTATTGTTGTGTTTATTCATCACATTGCTTTCGATATGATATCCTTATTTTACGTGGATTACATGTATTAATTTCCTAAAAGTACGTGATATTCATCTCTTATATTTGGTTGCATCTCATTACATCATGATTTCTTTCCTTGTATTGTCATTTGCATTCATACACTCATGGTTTTAATGATATTAATATGAGAGTGATATGGAAATATTGTGGGTCCAAGAGATTAGGAAGGTAAGAATACTTATAAAATTATTGGCAACATTGAGACGAAGATGATACGCGGTGGGTCGGGTTGCACGCCTATAACATTTACTATACAACCAAGAGTTGGGATTTGTTGAGAAATTTTGGATGGGTATATGGACTTCGCGGGTCCCTTATGAGTGTGCAGTTCATAGAATTTGAATGCATGTATACTAGATATGAAAGGTACTTGGCATATGCATTGCATTCATATCATAACATATATTATTTCATTGTTTACATGTTGATTGGTAAGTGTTGGACTGGTTATTGAGACTTGGATGAATTCTTGATAAGAGAGCATGGCTATTTGATCACATGATACTTGGGCTATTGGTTGATGAACTTTTATGTACTTATAACGTACATGATTTATGAACCCTTATATGAACAAATTGACTTATTGATTCAGTGAACTATTGAACTGTTTAGTATATGACTATGTGGTCTCAATTTGATATTTATCTCTATTTGCGTATCTTCCGTCGTTGTTGACCTATGATGCTTACGGGGGTATAAGTCTGAGCCGGTGGATTTCTAGACTTAAGGGTGAGGATGCTTCCTTCCAGCATACCTTTGGAGACTCCTATCTTTCTCTGTGTTTATTTGTATTCAAAAGACATATTTAGACTATTAGACTATGTTCCTTTCTATTCGGCTTATGTATTTGACAGTTAGAGCTCTTGTATTATTGACTTGATTCTTGGAGGTGTTTTGTTGATGATCAGACTTATTGGTGATTTTATATTATAATTGACATATTTATCAAGTATTTTGTTGATTCAGCATTCCTTATTTACATTTGTGTTGTTAATTTAGAAGTGGTTTGCCTACCGATGGGAACAGTGCATGTGCATACCTTAAAAGGGGCCGTGACAAAGTTGGTGTTAGAGCTTTAGGTTAAGCGGTCTTAAATATAAGAGCAATGACTAGTAGAGTCATGAGAATCAGTGCATAAAAGTCCGTATTTATCTTTGAGAGGCTACGAAAAATTTAGAAAATTTCACTTTCTTCATTCCTTTCATGCTAAGTTGAATAAAATTAGTATTTGACTTTTGTTTCCTATTCTCTCACTAATGGTGAGGATTAATGCCCATGTAGAGAGAGAGGAGGCACCGACACCTGTAGTGTGCGGTCGCAATAGAGGACATGTTCGGGGCCAAGGTAAAGCCCGAGGAGCTGCACCAGCACGGGGTGGAGCACAGAGAGCAGATCAGGCTCGTGCTAGATCAGTTTCGCCTCAGCCGTATATTGAGCCTCAAACATGAGAAGTTGGATGAGGAGATGGGCTAGCCCAAGATCATCCCGAATTTATAGCTACTCTGGTTCTACAGGATACTTTGGTCAGGTTATTGAGTGTACTCGATGATTTTGACCAGGTGGGTCACACACCCGGGTGGGAGAGGGAAAGACTTTTGAGTTTCGTACTCCAGGGGTTCAACCAGCTACTATGTCAGCACCCCGTATGGATGAGGTTCTGGCACCTAGTTTAGTCCCCAACTGATTGTAAGGACTGTTATGACCCACGACAAGCGGAAGATATAGGAGCACTTTTCCAATAAGAAGCCTTATGTATTCTATGGTAAACCCGAGTAGGATGCGTATGAGTTTGTGAGCAGCCATGAGAGGCTATATACCTTGAGTATCGTTGAGTCGCGTAGAGTCTATTTTGTAACCCTTCGACTTTTGGGAGATGCCAAAAATGGTGGAGGTCTTATATTGATTGTCAGCTAGCAGGATCATCTCCAATATCTTAGGTCATATTTTATCGGATTTTTAGAGAAGTATGTGCCTCTTAGATTACATTTGAGCAAGCGTGATAATTTATAGAGGTTAGAGCAGAGGGGTTCGACAATTGATTATTACGAGACTAGCTTTCACGCCTTGTCGCGCTATGTAGCGTTGTTGCTACCTACATAGGCTGAGGGAGTTAGATATTTTGTGAGAGGTTTCAGTATTCCCCTTCAGTTGGCTATATTGCAGTTGGTGGCCTCGGGGCTACTTTTGAGGCAGTGGCAGAGCATGCGAGAATGGTTGAGTCTGTGAGGGGCAAGCTGCCTAGACATGAGCCCGACAAGAGGGCGAGGCGATATGGACAGTTCAGTGGGTCTACTTCTCGTGGTTAAGGATAGTAGGGTAGATTCCAGCATTCTCAGTCGAGCAGACCCGTTTCGATAGACCTTCAAATTATTTATGGTATCTTTGTGGGTAGAGCGGTTATAGTGGAGGCCAGTCTTCGAAGGGTTCTCAGTGTCGGTATTTTGATCGTGGGGGTTATTCGGGTTCTTCAATCGCTATTTAGCAGCCCTCAGTAGCCAGGACTTGTTATAATTGTGGTGAGATTGGGCATTTAGATAGAGAGTGACCCAGGTTAGTATCGAGTACATCTCGTGCACACAGGACCCCAACATAGACATATATGAGTGGTGGTCAGATTAGTAGAGGAAGTTCCCAGTCAGGACATAGTGGCCATCTGAATAGTCGTGGTAGATCTCAGGCGAGTAGAGATGGAGCTTATTCAGCCTAAGGTGGCCATCAGGGTACTTAGTCCGATAGAGGACACACTTATTTCTATGCTTTCCCTGGTAGGCCAGAGGTTGAGGCATTAGATGCGGTTATCACATGTATTATCTCAGTTTGTCATCGGTCTGCTTTAGTGCTATTTGACCTGGGATCTATGTTCTAATATGTGTCTGCCTACTTTTTTGATGAATTAGATATGTGGTGTGATATGCTAGAGGTCCTTATTCGTGTGTCTACACCAGTTGGTGATTTTGTGATTGTATATAGATTTTGTAGACTTTATGTGGTTACTTTTATGAGGTACGATACCTAGGTAGACTTAGTCATTTTAGACATGGTTGATTTTGATATTATTCTGGGGATGGATTGGCTATAACCGTACCACACGATTCTGGATTATCATTCCAAGACAATCACTTTAGTGATGCGTGGTCTTCCGAGGTTAGGGTGGAGGGGCACTTCCAGCCCTGCTCCTAAGAAGATCATTTCGTTCATCCAAGCTAGGAAGTTAGTGGACAAGGGTTATCTAGCGTACCTTGCTCATATTCGGGATACGGGTGTGGAGACTCCTTCCCTTGAGTCAATTCCAGTAGTTAGTGAGTTTGCCAAGGTCTTTCCATCGAATTTGTCGGGTATGCCTCTATATAAAGATATTGATTTCTGCATTGATCTAGAGTTGGGTACTCAACCATTTCTATTCTTCCATACCATATGGCTCTAGAAGAGCGTAGAGAGTTGAAGGAGCAACTTCAGGATTTGTTGAGTAAGGGCTTCATTCAATCTAGTATGTCTCCATGGGGTGCTCATGTGTTGTTCGTGAAGAAGAAGGATGGAACCATGCATATGTGCATTGATTATAGGCAGTTGAACAAGGTCACCCTTAGAAACAAGTATCCGATTCCTCGTATTGATGATCTATTCGACTAGCTTTAGGGTGCTTCGGTGTTTTTGAAGATTAATTTAAGGTTCGAGTATCATCAATTGAAGATTCGGGTCTAGGATGTTCCCAAGATGGCTTTCCGAACTTGTTATGGTTATTATGAGTTTTGGTGATGTCCTTTTGGCTTACCAATGCCCCCACAATGTTCATGGACTTTATGAATGGGATATTCAAGCAATATTTGGATTCTTTTGTGATAGTATTCATTGATGTCATCTTAATCTATTCGAAGAGTCAAGAGGACCACGAGAAGCACTTAAGAGTGGTTTTTGGGATATTGAAAGAGAAGAAGTTATATGCCAAATTCTCGAAGTATGAGTTCTAGATCAATTATGTAGCGTTCTTGGGACACGTGGTATCCGCGAAGGGTATTATGGTTGATCCAAAAAATATAGAGACAGACAGGACTGGCTTAGACATACTTCAGTGACAGAGATATGGAGCTTTGTGGGTCTTGCTAGCTACTATCGCCGATTCATCAAGGGATTTTCTTCTATTGTTTCTCTTTTATGTGTTTGATTCAGAAGGAGGTGCCTTTCCAGTGGTCTGACGTGTGCAAGGATAGCTTTCAAAAGCTCAAGTCTATTTTGACCACAACCCTGATTTTATCCCTTCCGGTGTAGGGGAAGGACTTTACCGTATATTGTGATGCTTCAAGGATTGGATTGGGCTATGTGCTGATGCAAGAGGGTAAGGTTATAGCTTATACATTGAGGCAATTGAAGGTACATGAGAAAAATTACCTTGTTCATGACTTAGAGTTAGCCGTTGTTGTTTTGTTTTGAAGATTTAGAGGCATTACCTTAATGGATTTCATTGTGAGATGTATACCGATCAATGTAGCCTTCAACACGTGTTCAATCAGATAGATTTGAATTCTAAACAGATTCAGTGGATGGAGTTGCTAAAGGACTATGAAATTACTATGTTGTACCATCCAAAAAAGGCCAATATGGTGGCCGACGCTCTGAGCCGAAAGGAATTCAGCATGGGACGTTTAGCTCGCTTGATTATTTCTGAGAGTCCTTTGGCATTGGAGGTTCAGTCCTTAACTAACCGTTTCGTGAGGCTTGATATTTTGAATCCAAGTAGGATTCTGGCTTGTGTTGAGGCGAATTCATCACTTTTGGAGAAGATTATGACCCACCAGTATTGTCACGATCCAAACCGGAGGGCCGCGATGGGCACCCGAACCTCACTTGCCGAGTACCACTAAGCATACCCTGAATATCTAATCATTATTAATTATGGCCACAAGGGCTGTAACCCAGTACCCTGCTGACACATAGAAGCTATAAACTGGAAAGTAACTATGTAAAATCTTAACCAGAAAGCCCAACTGATACATATATATACACACCAAGGCCGACAAGGCCATATTTGACTACTACACACAGGACACTGTCTACAAGCCTCTAAAGAGTATGTAACATCAAAAGGTCGGGACAAGACCCCTCCATACCCATATGTACATGAAAAAATATACCGTACCAAGATAAGACCGACACTCCGAAACAAAGGGAGTGCTCCAAAATCTGCTGAGTCAGCAACCTACTAATGTGGATCGTCACCCTGTCTACATGAACCTGCAGGCATGAAACGCAGCGTCCCCCGATAAAAGAGACGTCAGTACGACTGATGTACCGATATGCCAGGCATGAAAAATAGTATAACAAAGATACAAAATAACCTGAAACAGAAACAGCCGACAGAAACAACTGACAGTAGTAAATGCCTCTGAGGGCCCTAATATGCCTAAATATCAAGCACAATGCAAATGCGGTTTATATATATATATATATATTGGCCTCATCGGGCATCTTCTTTTCCATAACAGCCTCTGTGGGCATCATTTCATATCGGCCTCTGTGGGCATCATATTATATTGGCATCATTGGGCATCTTCCTTTTTGTGATAGTCTGTACCAGCTGCAGGGAGTGTTGCGTATATAACATCATTCCCTTCCCCATCCCCTACATATATAATGCGTACCATATAATAGTGTATATAGTACATATGGGTCCAGAGTAATACATGAATATAATGCAAATGCACGAATGATAATAAAATATTCTGAACTTATTGGATAACATAATATCCTTGTACCTTCAACTAACATTGCAAATATCAACATATTTTCCATATACCTCAATAAGGAATTAGGAACATATTTAGACATGCTTTCAACATAGGAATCAATAACAGAAACATCATCGGCTACTAAGAGTAGAATAATTTATGGAACAATATTACATTTACGTTTCGTTACATGGAACATGCCAAAAGAAAGAAATGATTTTCCTTAACATACCTCGATTATGCACTTGGAAATAACTATGACGGGTTAATCTCCCTGTAAATCTTAACCTCAAATCCTAGCTTAAAAGTAGAATCAACACGTTGCTGCGTTTATACCTTGTCTTGTGCTAAGCATAAAATTAATGAGAGGTTTTCTCTAATTCGACTCTATCTTTCATGGAATAGAGAGAGCATTTGCTGAATATTTTGGTATAGTATTATGTTTGGGCAGCAAATGGTTTTATCCCATTAATGGTTTTAAGAAAATGAGACAATGCTCCTTCCCCTAGACACATGTCATCTCCAAACTTAATGCATGCCATCCTAGCCTTATCTACTGACACGTAACACTCTCCTAATTTTGCATGAACTTTAGTGGACCTATTTCCACTTATTCATGCTACAGGTAACGATTTTCACTTAGTCTGGTTCCCCACTAATAATTCATCAACTAGCCGATCGTTGTTGTCAATTAGCCGATTTATCAATTAGCCGACCATTGTTGTCTCACTTAGTAAGTCCTAAATTAGTTCAGGACACATCCTTTTATATACTAAGCTCTTTATTAGCATATGTCTAGATGCTCAAACCATCGCCTGAAAGTATGGGGTGTTACATCCTTCCCCCCTTAGAAACATTCGTCCTCGAATATTGGGGTGTCATATCTAATCCTTGTCGCGTAGCCAGAAAATACAACTACCTTTTTCATGGGCTAGATAACATATATCACTATACCAGACTTTACATGATCCTTAAGCATTAATCATAATGTTAGGAACTAGAACTTACCTTATGCTTCTCTTGGAACCTCGACGTTGGTCTGGAATAGGTATGGATATTTGTGCATCATTTACTCTTCCACCTCCCATGTCATTTATTCTACGTTCTTATTCCGCCAAAGAATTTTTACGGAGGCTACTTCTTTAGTCCTCAACTTGCGGACTTGTTGATCTAGGATAGCAATAGAAACCTCTTCATATGATAGATTCTCTGTAACATTCACATCATCAATTGGTACAATTCGGGAGGATCTCCAACACATGCTCTCAACATAGAAACATGGAAAACTAGATTAACAAACTCTAACTCCAAAGGCAAATACAATTCGTAAGCTACTTAGCTGATTCGTCGAATTATGCGATATGGCCCAATATACCTTGGGCTGAGCTTTCCCTTTTTATCGAATATCATCAAACCATTCATCAGAGAGATTTTCAAGAAGACCCAATCATCCACCTGAAATTCCAAGTCTTGATGTCGCATATCTAAATTCAATTTCTGACGACTCTATGCGGTTAACAGTCGTTCTTGGATAAGCTTCACCTTCTCTATTGCTTGGTGTACTAAGTCACTCCCAAATAACTCTGATTCGCCTACTCGAACCATCTGATAGGAGATCTACATCTCCATCCATACAAATCCTCGTATGGAGCCATCTTAATGCTTGCATGATAACTGTTATTGTACGCAAATTCGATAAAGGGTAAATGATCATCCCAACTTCCCTTAAAATCCAATACACATGCTCGTAGCATGTCTTCGAGCGTCTGAATCGTACGCTCGGCCTGCCCGTCTGTCTATGGGTGGAAAGATGTGCTAAGATTAACTCGGGTGCCTAAACTTTTTTTTAAATGATTTCCAGAAATTAGCTGTAAACTGTGCACCTCGGTCCGATATAATAGAAACAGGCACACCATAAAGGCGAACAATCTCCTTAACGTATAGCTTCGCGTAGTCCTCGGCTGTGTAGGTAGTTTTGACGAGCATGAAATGAGCCGATTTGGCCAGTCTGTCGATAATTACCCAAATAGAATCAAACTTATGATAAGAGCGAGGTAAACCCATATTAATCATTTCCCATTTTCACATCGGAATCTCAAAGTTCTGAGTCAAGCCACAGGGCTTTTGGTGCTCTATTTTTACTTGCTGACAATTAGGACACTGAGCTACAAATTCCTTAATGATCCTCTTCTTGTCGTTCGACCAATAAATACCCTTGAGATCATGATACATTTTAGTAGTTCCAGGATGAATGGAATATCGTGAGCAATGGATCTTCGTCATAATTTTATCTCGTAATCCCGCTACATTTGGAATACATAAACGGCCCTGGTGCTTAAGAACCCTATATTCGTCAAACTCGAAGCTTGTGGTCTTCTTCTGTTGAATGCATTCTCTGATTTTTCTCAAACTGGGTCTTCCCACTGCCGTTCCTTAACTTCCGATATGAAGGACGATTCTAATATATTCTGAATCATAAAACCACCATCCTCCGAATCCATTAGTCGGATCCCAAACTAGTTAACCGATGGAGCTCCCATAATCTTGATCTGTACCGGAGTCGAGCTAATCATCGACTTACGACTGAGCGCGTCTGATACAATATTAGCTTTACCGGGATGGTATAAGATGTCCACATCATAATTCTTCAATAATTCAAGCCACCTCCTTTGTCTCAAATTCAACCCTTTCTGCTTAAATATGTATTGCAGACTTTTATGATCCGTGAAAATGTCCACATGAACACCATACAAGTAGTGCCGCCAAATCTTCAGTGCATAGACTACTGCGGCCAACTCCAAATCGTGTGTCGGTTAGGTTTTCTCATGTTTCCTTAATTGCCTTGAAGCATAGGCAATCAATTTACCATGTTGCATTAGCACGCATCCTAGACCTGTCCCTGAGGTATCACAATACACCACATAGTCTTCTGGACCCTCTAGAAGAGTAAGGATTGGTGCCGATGTTAGTCTATCATTTAACTCTTGGAAACTCTGCTTACAAGAATTGGACCACTGGAATTTATGGCCTTTTGTGTCAACTTTGTTAATGGCGTTGATATGATAGAAGATCCTTCTACAAACCTTCTATAATAGCCGGCTAAGCCAGGAAGCTGCGAACTTCTGATGGAGTCATGGGCCTCGACCAATTCTTCACCGCTTCAATCTTCTGAGTGTCAACTCTTATACCTTCGTCTGACACTATATGACCAAGGAAATCCACTGAATTCAACCAAAATTTACACTTGGAGAGATTAGCATACAACTTATGATCCCGGAGCATCTGTAGTACTTTCCACAGATGATCCACATGCTCTGCCTCAAAGTGAGAGTAAACCAGAATATCATCTATGAATACTATCACAAATACATCCAGAAATGGGCGAAACACATTGTTCATTAGATCCATAAATGTTGCGGGCGCATTTGTAAAACTGAATGACATCACTAAGAACTCAAAGTGCCCATACCTTGTCCTGAAAGCTATTTTCGGAATGTCATTCCCTTTGACCCTTAGCTGATGGTAGCCAGACCTTAGGTAGCTCTTTGAGAACTATTTTCCACCTTGTAGCTGGTCAAACAAATCATCAATTCTGGGAAGAAGGTACTAGTTTTTGACAGTGACTTTGTTCATCAGCCGATAGTCGATACACATCCGTAACGACCCATCTTTCTTTCGTACAAATAATACCGGCGCACCTCAAGGGGATATGCTGGGCCTAATAAAGCCTTTCTCAAGCAGATCTTTTAGTTGCTCCTTTAATTTTTTCAATTTAACTGGAACCATTCTATAAGGAGGAATAGATATCGGCTGAGTGTCTAGCAACATGTCTATACCAAACTCAATTTTCCTTTCAGGAGGAAGGCTTGGAAGTTCGTCTGGAAATACATCAAGAAACTCATTAACCACTAGAATTAATTGAGAAGTAGGTGGTTCGGCATCGACATTTCTAGCCCGAACGAGATGATATATACAACCTTTGGAGATCATCTTTCTTGCCTTAAGGTATGAAATAAATGTACCTTTTGGCGTTGCCGTATTACCCTTCCATTCAAGAGTTGGCTCGCTTGGAAACTGAAATCTAACAATCTTTGTTCGGCAATCAATATTAGCGTAGCACGATGTCAGCCAATCCATGCTCATAATAACATCAAAATCAACCATTTCTAATTCTACCACATCTGCTAAGGTCTGATGGCTACAAACTAATAATGCACAATTTCGATAGACCCGTCTAGCAATTACTGACTCACCAACTGGTGTGGATAACACAAATGGATATCTTATCAGCTCAGGCTCCATACCAAACTTACAAGCAATGAAATTCGTGATATATGATAGATTAAAGCCTGGATCCAACAACGCATACACATTATGTGAAAATACTAATAATATACCTGTAATAACATCAGGTGAAGACTCCTGATCCTATTATCCCATCAATGCATAAATGTGGTTCTGGCCCCTACTTCTGCCTCGACCGGATGATATCTGATGACCTTGCCCTGAAGGGCACACTGAATGTGATGAAGCTATTGTAGATCCGACCGGCTAGGCCCTAACATCTTCGCCTCATGTCGGGCATTCTTGCCTAATATGACCAGGTTCACCACAAGAATAACAAATATTTGATCCTTGTCAGCATGACCATGTATGGGTATTACCACACTGCTCGCACCGAGCTAACGGTGGCCTCATCTGAATAGAATTCCCTCTATAATAAGACCGGACGCTTGTGAACTCTGACCTGGTCCCGATTGAACAAATCGATCAACCCTCGACCTTGAAAATGGTAATGATGCGCTAGCTGCCGGTTATGATAAACGTCTATAAAGCTATGACCTGGGCCCACCGCTGAACTCCCCTACGTCACCTACGGACTGATCCCTCTAATGATGGCCCTTATCATGCTCCAGATCTACCCGATGTTGTCTCTTACGATCCTTCAGATTCTGTGCATAAGCTTGAATGCGAGCAATATCCATATCCAGATTTAGAGAAGCAGTAGTACACTCGTTGACCAAGTGCGGTCCCAAGCCAGTAATAAACTTATGTATCCGATGACTCATCTCAGCTATAATCGTAGGGGCATATCTGGCCAATCAATTAAAATGCAAGCTATATTCCCGAACACTCATGTTTCCCTGCTCAATACGTAGGAATTTGTCCTGCCTGGCCCGTCAAAGCTCGACCGACAGAAAATGTTGTAGGAAGGCCTTTGAAAACTCTCTCCATCTTGCTGGTGGAGCACGAGGTCTCCTAGATTACTCCCATGTTTCATACCAGGTCACCGCGATATCCCTCAGTCTATAAGAAGAAAACTTTACCGATTCGGTATCGGTAGCATCCATTACCCGCAAGGTACGCTGTATCTGATCTAGAAAATTCTGCGCGTCTACGTTCAGGTTTGATTTCGTGAACACCGGAGGGTCTAAGTTAATGAAATCCCGAGCTCTCACGCTAGCAGCTCTATCAGAAAGACTGGAAATCTGACGTTGGGCTTGAGTGGCCACTAATCGTGTCAATAACTGTACAACACTTCACATATCAAGATCGTCGGTTGGAGTATCAAGTGGAGGAACTGGGGGTACTGTAGCTCCACTAATCTCCTCTAGGGCCATGAGATGACAGCAGAATGAAATACTATAGCGTGTAGAGACTGCTCTCGATGAGGGATAATCAGGAGTCCAAAAAACAAGAATATTTCCCATACGCAAGATTAGAGTTCTCTTTGGCAGACGTTTCATTATGCGTCGCCATTTAACAACCATGCCAAAAGAAAGAAGAGTTTAGCCTTCACATACCTTGTTGATGAATCTAGTTGCATCCCACGAACCCTCACACCTTCTACGAACAATCAAATACAGCATGTGAAGGATTTGCATCAATATTAAATTCATATCTTATAAGAAATTTCATTCAGGAAATTCATTGAATAACCTGTATGCGCGTGAAGTTCTAGAGCTATACTATCATGGATCCTCATTCAAATTAGCACCATCATCATCCCTAATTCATTTCCTCTATTTCACAACCTTATCAATATGATTCAATATCAATATTTACTCATAATCTCATCCAACAAGACAAAATAACAAGTTTAACATAACTTCATACCATAAGAGATGTTCCTTAAGATTATACCTACTATATTTCATAGGTTATCTACACCAACAAATCAAGCAAAGTTAAGAGAGCTAAAAGAGACATAAAAAGGGATGAAACCTTACCTCAACCAGCCAAGATGTTTTCCATAACAACCTTCAACTCCAACTCAAAGCGATTCACAAGTTTGCCAAGCTAGCTAGGGACGTTACCAAGGTGTTCTTGATCTTTGAAGGATGAAATTACCTTGAATACTCTAGGATTATTCTATAATGGTAGGATAGGGTTTGGAGAGTGTTTGAAAAGGGTTTGGGACTTATGAGATCGAAAATGAGGTTGGGAAAGAAATTGGCTGACTTTTGGCCTTAAATAGCCAACCCAACCGCCTCTTATATGCGGCCCCATATGTGGGAAATATGGCCATATTCTATAGCATATGCCACCGCATATGGGGGTAGTGAGGTGGCTGAAAAGTTGCTCTTATCCGCGGCCACATCCGCAAGGCGGAATGGCATCTGCGACACAAAATGCGTAGCGTATCATTGAAACTTCGTCAATATTCATTGAGTTATATTTCCTTTGGTCCTATTGACTTCCAACCTTCCGAACTATTCTCTAACATCCTTATACATCATATGAGCCCTCGGATATGATCTCAAGTTGTCACAACTCTAGTCGGATAACTACGTTCTCGATCGGGTGTGAAACTATAGGGTGTAACATCATTCCCCCCTTAAGAACATTCGTCTTCGAATGTTGAAATATCATAGCTTGAAGACTTTATGTTCTGATTCCTTTGTAAATGGGACTATCTCGACCTATCACACAATTAGAAAATATATCTATTGTCTCACAGAGCCACACAATATAATACGTATCACAACATTGGTCTCACACGACCGTACATCCACTATCTAGGTCATATTGTAGTCATCACTTACCTCGAACACGAAATTCTGAATTATGGGCTATGTTTGTCATATTTGTGTCATCCTCAATACCTGAAATCTGAAATAGGTGAGGGTATCTGAGCTTCGTGTCCCTCTTAGCTTCCCAAATCTGAAATAGGTGAACAAATTTGTTCATTATTTTCCCGAACCACGCAAAAATCTAATTCATGTGTTTTATGCATGATACGTAGGCAACCCCAAATGGGTTTTATCATTGCATTTTTAAATCATAAAAAAGCTTTAAATTATAAACAAAATCACTAGAGAAAAGTGGATACACCTAACATGTTTTGTTGCCCATGCTAACAATTAATGTAAAAGTTGGATGGTTGGTTTATGGTACGCTGGCAACACATTGGTACTTCACAAGATTAAAAGTAAAACTACCAATGACTGAAGAAGGAAACACTTTGTTTAATGATGACCACCAAGTTCTGTTGACTGAACAAGAGTCAGGGTCATCTGATGAGTTGAGAAGACTATAACAACAATTGACCCATGTCTATCAAACTTGGATAACTGGTCAGCCTCTGCCTCTGCTACCACATGGTTTTTCAGAGAGTATTCTCACCGTACCATTTTCAACTCAAGCTCCACCTCCGAAAATAAGTGACCCTCTTTTCCCCCCGGGGTTTTTCCTAGCCTATAATTTTCCCGCCTTCTCAGGTACTTCCACTGTGTGACCTTCAATCACACCGCCCCGAAATACCCCTCTTGTTGTACCCATAATAACTGCTTACACCATCCTACAACCACCTCCCATTTCGAGGCCTGACAACGAGTCTTAACCTAATGCTTATGAGTTCCAATATTACTCTCTAGAAATGACTTTCAAGGCCCCAAGCCGGTACAACCACGC
Organism: Anisodus acutangulus; assembly: GCA_029783415.1. Lineage (NCBI taxonomy): Eukaryota > Viridiplantae > Streptophyta > Magnoliopsida > Solanales > Solanaceae > Anisodus > Anisodus acutangulus. The sequence goes on from CM056511.1 coordinate 9,881,150, forward strand.
CATGCAGTATGATTCACCAGTTGAGAATGATAAGTTTAATAGGATGGGGAAGAAGAATGAGATATCCAAGAAGGTCAAAATCTTGGAGCAAGCCCTAAGGAACATGCAAGGTACGGGAGGACCGATAAATGTGTCTTATGAAGACTTATGTTTATTCCCTGATATTCACCTACCTATAGGTGTCAAGATGTCGAAGTTTGAATTATACAAGGGGTATGAGGATCTGGTAGCCTATCTTTGGGGTTATTGTAGGAAGATGAGAGGGACTGGTAGAAAAAATGAATTGTTAATGGCTTATTTTAGTCAAAATTTAAGTGGGTCGGCCTCTGAATGGTACACTCGTCAGGATGCCAACAAGTGGTACACATGGCATGATATGACTCAGGCTTTTGTCTGACAGTTTCATTATAACATAGGCATTATCCCAGACCATGTCTGTCTAACCAAGCTGACAAAAAAGCCTAATGAAAGCTTCTGTGAGTATGGGATCAGATGGAGGGAGCAAGCTGCTCGGGTCAGTTCACATATGAAGGAAAGTGAGATGATTGATTATTTCCTTCAAGCTCAGTATCCCACATACTTTAGCTATTTAATCACGGCTATGGGTAGACCTTTCAATGATGTGGTGAAAATATGAGAAATGGTAGAAGAAGGAATCAAGTCAGGCCGAATTTTAAGTTACTCTGCTTTAAAGGCAACTACACAAGCAATTCAGAATGGTTAAGGAAATTTTGGGATCAAGAAGAAAAAGGATGATGTAGCCATGGTCACATAAGCACCAAGACAAGTCCCCAAGGGAACATCGCATCACTACACCCAAAACTTTTCTCAAGCTCCATCCCAATATTATTACCCCGCACATGATCAGCAATATGTTATTTCTCTACCTCAATTTGTTGTATATAGTGCACATTCATATACCCGACCACTAAGCTATCCCCAATGGCGAGAGTCAACACATAAAAACCCTTGTGCTTCTTCCCGCAATTTTTGAGCACCCTATAACCCCCATCCAAGACAGGAATATGGAGGAGAGTAAGGCCTAGGGACAATTTCACGCCGATTAGGGAGTCCTACGTAAGTTCATTTGAGAAAATAAACCGTTTGGACATGATAGGAACTATACCTCAAAATTATACAGATCCACGTGCAAGAGGTTTTGAGCCTACTAATATTTGGCACAAATATCTATATTTTGTGTCAGTTTCCCATGGTTTTTAGTACTTTAATCATCCATTCATGTCTAAAAGGTGGTATTTTGAGCTTATGTTGTCGGGTTTGCTATGTGTAGGTGTGATGAGCAAAATGAAGTCAAATTCATGCTTTTCTGCTATTTTAGAAGCATTTTACACAAAGTCGAAGCAGCCAAAGGATAGAGCAACACTTAGAAGAAAAGAAAATAGGATTGAAATCACTTAAGCAGGCTACAATGGGCCTACGACGCACGGGTGCCACGTGCAGGCCATCGCTCTGAAGTTTTAATACTTAATCGTGATGGCACTGCGATGTGGAAAGGTTGGAACCTCAATGGACCTGCAATGTGAGGGTGCCGCATGCAGTTCCATCCTCTGAAGTTTATTTGTTCTTCCGCGATGGGGACGGGACGCAGGTGTGACACGTGTCGTGCCCAGTTTTCCTATTCCGATCGGGATTTGGTGCTATTTTATCCTAGACTATAAATATAGGTTGAAAACATTGTAATAGCAGTTGAGACATATTTTGTGGTGTTTGGCACGCTATTGGTACTAGTTTTCATTTATTTTCTCTATTTTTATCAATTGAAGCCTAGTTTGTTCATAAATTCGTGTTATCATTCTCGAATCATGAGTAGCTAAACTCTCTAAATTCTGGGGTTGTGATGTAGCCATGAGTATTTATGTTTTATAAGTAATTAAACCTCAATAGTTTATTCATATAGAATTATTTTCTTACTTCTGTTCTTAATTGCTTGATTGCCTGCGCAAGAGTCAAGTTCTATTTACTATTTAATATACGTGCTTGGGAAATACGTTATTAGATTAGAGAAGAAGTAAGGATATTGTGATCAGATTATCCCTAAAGTAGGGCTAGGATTAGTGGCTAGAATAGAAATATACCTAGACACCACATTCAATTAAATACTGTGGACTAATTACATTCTTAACATGTTAATTTCATAGGAATATAGGTGGAGAACTATTCTGAATCAGCGGGTAGTAGTTCAGGAGAATGCTACACGATTAATAATTCGGTTAAATAGCAATCGTGAATAAATCTTCTAAGGTTAGCTACTTAAACGACGCAATAGGATTGGTGAACCAACCACGACCCTGGAATACTAAGCTCTCTATGATAAATTCAAGCTTTACAAATGTTCTAGCAAACTGTTAACATAAATTAGTTAGTTGTTTATTTTTCTGCATATGTTATAAATCAAAACAAACATCCTCTTTCATACTTTCATAATTAGTAGTGATAGTGAAATCTTTTACAATCGTTAATTCGCTTCTATTTCATTTTTTATTATTATTTTTAACCCTACAATGGAAGAACCTAAGTTTATGTGGGTTCGACATCCGACTTTTATAAGTATCTATATTACTTGAAGACCACGTATACTTGTGTGTGCGTTTGGGAGCAACAAGTTTTGGCATCATTGCCGGGACTTAGAAATTGATGGTTTTATTAGAATAATCTATTACTACTTTAGTTATCCAAGTATTAACTTCTTGATCTTAGCTAGTATTTGAACCCAGTTAATACAATCGAATGTGAAGGTATGAAAGTCAAAACAACCTTGCGGAGTTCCAACCTGAACCTGAACGGTTGTTCCACCAACACATGAGGGAAGTTAGTTTTCAGGTAAATCAAGAAGCTATCATTGTGGTACCAAAAGTAATGGTAGCTAATGCGCCACCAACGACAGTTTGAGAGGTGGTAGTATCTCTCGTGGGTAATGTCACTTCGAGTATTGTCAAACCTACTAACGAGGGGCACTTTGAGCTGAAGTATCCCATGATCCAGTTGTTTCACTCCAATTGAAGTTTACTGGTTTGTTGCATGAGGATCCTCAATGACACATTCAAACATTCTTGGAGATTACAGATACTTATGTGACCACTAGGGTCACAGCTGATTATGTGAGGTTGACATTGTTCTCATTCTCTCTACTTGGGGATGCCAAGAACTGGTTGCAGGCAGAACCGGTGAATTTCATTACCTCTTGGGATGATTTAGTGAGAATTTTTTTGACTAAGTTCTTTCTATATGGAAAGACAGCGAGACTCGTGAGGGAAATTATGTCCTTCCGACAGAAATGTGTAGAAGGGTTATATCAGGCATGAGAGAGGTTTAAAGCGTTGCTCAGAGATTGTCCTCCTCATCATCAATCGAATGAAGTTCTGGCACACATATTTATTGAGAGTCTGGATCACCATGAAAAAGTGTTTCTAGATACCCCAGTTAGAGGGCAAGCTCTTGATCTGAGATATAATGAATTGTTTGTCTTATTGAACAGGTTTTCTCAGAGCAGCTCCGAGTGACAGGGTGATCAGTTGGATAATGTTGTCAAGAAGACTCCGGGAGCATTGGAGCTAGATATGTACACAAGCATGACAACATAGATTGAGGATATGCACAAGTAATTCAAGGACTTTGTAATGGGAAAGACGCAACCACATGTGCAAGTAATGCATCAAGCTCAAGTGTTTTGTGAAGTGTGCGGTGAAGGGCACACTAGTGATATATGTCTGGCAAACCCAGAGTCTATCTTTTTCATGGGAAATTCAGCCAGAGGCCAGGGAAATTAGAATATGTATGGAAACACGTACAATCCTTTGTGGAAAAATCACCCAAATTTCTCTTGGGGTGGTAATTAAGGTGGCAGTAACCAGAATAGGACACAGGGTTAATATATGCAAAATTAGGGAAATTAGCCAAAGGCCCAAGCTCCTCAGAGTAGTATGGAAGACATGATAAAACAAATGATGGGGATATGCAAAAGATAATAGTAAGTCAGTAGGCTTTGGAGCAAAAAATGATGGCCGAGAATCAGAGTCGTGATGTTGCAGTGAGGAACTTAGAAAGACAGATGGGTTAGATAGTAGGTGCTCAGAATACGAGGCCATAGGGGGGACTTCCAAGTGATACTGATCTTCACCCAAAACCTTGTAACACAACGTCTCTCCAAAATAAGAGGCAACTAGAAGAACTGGCACCAAAGAAAGTAGCTTGGGCAGTAGCAGATGAAGAGGTAGTTGTAGAAGATGAGGTTATTGAGATATAGAGGGAAATTAAGATGCTTGTGGAAAAGCAGACACCGCCAGTAGTTTCCAAACCACCACATCCGTTCCCTCGGAGGTTAACTATGCAGAAAGAAGAGGATACATACAAAATGTTTCGTGAGTTACTTAAGCAGGTGCACGTGAATGTTCCTTTGGTAGATATGCTACAAGGGATTCCAAAATATACTAAGTATATCAAGGACATCGTTACTAATAAGAGTTGCTTCATGGAGTATGCCACATTTGCACTTACTGAGGAGTGCACATCTCAAATTTAGAACAAACTGCTGATGAAATTGAAGAATCTATGTAGCTTCACAATTGAAATCATTATTGGGAAACAGGTCATTGCGAGAGCACTCTATGATTTGGGTGCAAGTATTAATCTTATGCCATCATCCATATTCAGAAAGTTGGGGTTGGAAAATCTAAGACCAACCACTATTGTTTTGCAGCTGGAGGACTTGAGGGAATTATAGAAGATGCGCTGGTACAGGTTGGATCTCTTATTTTTTGGTAGATTTTGTTATCTTGGATTTCAAGCTAGATTCGATCGTCCCATTTATTTTGGGGCATCCATTTTTTGGCAACAGAAAGAGCTTTGATTGATGTGGCAACTGGACAATTGACTATAAGGGTACATGATGAAGTGGAGGTTTTTGATGTGTACAAGGCTCTCAAACTACCTGCAATTTATGAAGAACTTTTGGCTATTACAGTGGTGTCAGAGGATGACATTGGAGCTACCATTCCGTCGAATAATCCATTGGAAATAACTCTAGTGGGAGATGATAACTTTGGAGATACTGAGGCATTCGAATTGATGCAGATTCTTGATCTAGCAGGGATCTATGCCCACGAAGGTGAGTTTGAACCACTTGACAGAGAAATTGGGCCTCCACCAAAGCTATCAATAGAAAAAAGCGCGAAGTTAGAATTGAAACCCCTACCCCCATATCTCAAATATACATACCTGGGTGAGGGCGAAACTCTCCTTGTTATTCTAGCAGTGAAGTTGAATGAGGCATAAATAGAGATGTCTTTAGCTGTCCTAAAAAATCACAGGAGGGCATCGGGTTGGTAGATATCTAACATTTAAGGCATCAGTCATGTATTCTGCATGCACAAGATACTTATAGAGGAGGATCATAAGTCGAGTATACAACATCAACGAAGATTAAATCTGGTAATAAAGGAAGTGGTCAAGAATGAGGTTATTAAGTGGTTAGATGCAGGCATTGTCTATCTGATTTCTAATAGCAAGTGGGTAAGCTCAGTACAGTGTGTCCCAAAGAAAAGAGGGATGACAATGGTGATACATGATAAAAACGAGTTCATTCCAACAAGAACAGTAATAGGGTGGTAGATTTGCATAGACTATCGCAAGCTGAATGAGGCCACTAGAAAAGATCACTACCCAATTCCCTTTATTAATCAGATGTTGGAAAGATTGGTTAGACAAGAGTTCTACTGCTTCCTTGATTGTTACTCAAGTTATAATTAGATAGAGATTGCTCCCGAATATTAGGAGAAGACTATATTTACATGCCCCTCGGATACATATGTTTTCAAGAGAATGTCGTTCATCCTATGCAATGCACTAACGACTTTTCAAAGGTGTATGATGGCAATATTTTCTCATATGGTGGAGGACTTTGTAGAAGTTTTTATTTATGGCTTCTCTGTAATCGGGAACTCATTCGAAACATGCTTTAGAAATCTAGAAGTGTCACTTTATGGTCTGAGAGGGTATTATCCTCGGGCATAAGGTATCAAAAAGAGGTCTCGAAGTTGATCGTGCTAAGGCAGAAGTTATCGAGAAATTACCACCCCCTATTTCTGTGAGAGGGATGCGTAGCTTCCTTAGTCACGCATGATTCTATAGAATATTTATTAAGGACTTCTCCAAAATATTGAGCCCAATTTGTAAGTTGTTGGAGAAGTATGTGAAGTTCATATTCAGTGACATGTGCCTGAAAGTGTTTGAAGAATTAAAGCGAAGGTTAGTGATTGCACCAATAATGATAGCTCCGGATTGAAACTTGCATTTTGAATTAATGTGTGATGCTAGTGATATTGCAGTAGGGGATATTCTGGGCCGGAGAAAAGAGAAGATTTCTCACTCTATCTATTATGCTAGCAAGACATTGGACGTTGCTCAAATGAATTACACGGTTACTGAGAAAGAACTATTGGCCGTGGTGTATGCTTTTGACAAGTTTCGGTCTTACCTTGTGAGAACTCATATCATAGTGCACACAGATCATTCTACTAGCTGGTATTTGTATAGCAAGAAACATGTGAAACCGAGGCTGATTCGGTGGATTATTTTATTGCAAGAATTTGACATAGAGATTAAAAATTGCAAGGGAATAGAAAACCAGGTTGTATACCACCTTTCGCGACTGGAGAGCCACGACCATGTGATTGAAGATGGACAGATTTGAGAGGCTTTTCCTGATGAGCATCTCTTTGCTATTCTGGATCCTGAAGTGCCTTGGAGAGCCAAGACCATGTGATTGAAGATGGACAATTGTTCTCTTGCTTATGTTCTTAATTATCGGATTACCTGCGCAACAGTCTAGTTCTATTTACTATTTAATATACGTGCTTGGGAAAGACGTTATTTGATTAGAAAAGAAGTAAGGAGAGTGTGATCTGATTATCCCTAAAATAAGACTAGGATTATGTTACACCACAACCTTAGGGGGTGTGGCCGACACCCATCACCCGAAGGCCTGAGTGAACTGATGTAGTATCGGGAATCTGTAATACAAGACTTGGGCCGACAAGTCCTCCATAATACTGTATAAGACAAGAATAGATGACAACCTACATGTAGAAAAGTACCAGCATGATATATATACAAACAACCAAGGCCAACAAGGCTACTAGAAGAGTACACTACTAACAAAAGGGGCCGACCAGGCCATGACATACATACACCTACTATACACAAGTCTGCAATCTTTTAAGAGTGATACATACACATCCACAGGTCGGTACAGGGCCCCGCTATACCCAAAACCATATATATACATATGCATCTGTACTTATAGACTTGGAACCAGCAACTCCAAAGAAGTGAAGGGCGACACCCAACTGCTGATCTCGGTGTCCTACTGAGGAAGTGTGACGGCCTGTCTATCTGCACCTGTGGGCATGAACATAACGCACAGAAAGGGGTATCAGTATGAAATATGTACCGAGTATGTAAGGTGATAAGATTAAGAAATGTTATAACGTGAGAAAAAGGTACAGAGATAACCTGAAACTCATACTAAGGCCACTGTGGGCATCCAGAGAACACACTATGACTGTAAATGCATGATTGTAAAATCATTCCTCACTGTGGAGGCACATATCATATCGTATAATAATACATTCCTCTGTTGGGTGAGCTCATTATAACTACCCGGCCATATAGGACACAGTAAATATCTGCCCAACTAATTAGTGGTACGCACATCTACGTGCATGCCCGGTCATCTATGACACAATGCGGTAATGAAAGAAATATATCTAGGTGCACATCTACATGCATGTCCGACCAACTATAAAGAGGCGTGGTAATGAAAATAAATACATAAATAAAAGTGCAATGCAAGACTGACATTTGAAGTGATATCATAGAAAGAGTCGAAGTGATCTATCGTCGTTATCCTCTGACTATCGTTATTATCGCTATGTCCTTAAATTTTCAATTCAAGAGACAACAACTATAGAGAACATGAGAAATACTTGGTTTTGATTACACATGGTATATGATTCAACTCAATTGAATGTAATACGATTAACCCAAGCTTGTGAAAGGCAATTCAATCGATGACCATAAGAGGTAGGAAAACATGATATATACTCTTGTTCAGGTCATATATAAGGTAGAGATGTGCTTAACTATTATGAACATAATCGACATAACTTTAATGAGGAGTTATTCAACAGAAGTTCATAGAAATTCTAGTCATTCCACAATGAGGGGAGAAAGCCCTACATACCTTATCGAAGAAGTTAGCTACATTCAGAGGAGCCTCGCAAATGATGTGAACGATTGTCTACATTAAACAAGGGATTTGTATTAATATCAAACTCATATCGAACAAGATATTTCATTTAGGAATTTCATCGAATAACTTGCGTACATAGAGTTCTAAGATTACCCTACCATGTATTCTTATTCATTTTAACACCATGATCATCCCTAATTCACTTTCTCAACTTCGCAAACTTACCAACATGATTCAATATCAACATCTGTTCTTAATCTCATCCAACAATACCAAACAACAAGTTTAACATATCTTCATATCACAAGAGGTGTTCTTTAAGATCATACCTACTATACTTTCATAATTCATAGGTTATCTCCACCAATCAATCAAGTCAAGTTAAGATATCTAAAGGACACATAAAAATGGGATGAAACCTTACCTTAATCTGCCAAGAAACCCTCTATAACAATCTTCAACTCAATCTCAAAGTAGTCCGTGACTTGAGCTAGCTTACGAAGATTTTGAGGTGTTTATTGATCTTTAAAGGGAGAAATCACCTTGGATACTTGTGAGATTGTTATTTAATGGTAGGAAAGGACGTGGAGAGTAGTTGAGAGGGTTGTGGGAGCTTAAAGGTCGAAAATAAGATGAGGAGAGAAGTTCACCGATGTTTGGCCTTATATAGGCCACCAAACCACATTCCACTGAATCTGGTGGCAGTGAGGTGGGGAAAATGTGGCCTTAGCCCATGGCCACTTCTGCGAGGTAGATTGGCATCCGCGCCACAACACTCGTGGCATATCGTTAAAATTTCATCAATCTTCGTCAAGTTACAATTCCTTTGATCCTATTGACTTCCAATCTTTCAAAATCATTCCTCAACATCCTTATACGTCATACGAATCCTCAGAAATGATTTTGAGTTCTCATGACTCAAGTTGGCTGACTATACTCTCATTCGGATGCGAAACTACGGGGCGTAACCCATTAGTGGCTAGGATAGAAATATACCTAGACACCGTATTCACTTAGATACATTGGACTAATTGCAATCTTAACAAGTCAATTTCATAAGAATATAGGCGGTGAACTATTCTGAATCGGCGGGTAGTAGTTTGAGAAAATGCTACACGATTAATAATCCGGTTAATTAGCAATCGTGAATAAATTAGCTACTTAAACGACGCAATAATAATGGTGAATCAACCACGACCATGGAATACTAATCACTCTATAATAAATTCAAGCTTTACAAACATTCTAAAAAACTGTTAGCATAAATTAGTTAGTTGTTTATTTTTCCTGCATTAGTCATAAATTAAAACAAACATCATCTTTCATACTTGCATAATTAGTAGTGATAGTGAAATCTGTTGATTACAATGGTGCAGGAAACGAAAATAAGTAACTGCTAAGTATTACAACACAATGAAATTACAACAAACTAAAATTTCAATGAACTGGAACACGAAACTGGAACAATTTTGATATGCTGAGTCGAGTGATGGCACTCTGTCTTTAAGATAAGATTGCCCCATATATATCATTTTTACGTTCTAGACAATAGTCTTCCAAGATAAAACAACAACTCAACAAATGAGCAAAGCAAACTCAAGTGTTACTTTGAAAAATCTTAAGTAATGAAATGATGCTACAAAATAGTAGGAAGAATCTGATTTCGTTTGTATGTTTCTGTGTGTTTCAATAATTGTACAAAGACTTCATTATATAGTTGAAGGATAGGACTTACCAACTGCCCACATAATTATTGTTACTAGCTAAGTAATGACAATTATGGAGGTAGTAATTCACCAAAATAAATGGTGAATTGATGTGCAACAGATTAGCTTTTAGGGAGAGTTATTCAGTCAAAATAAATTACTGAATTAAGTGCATATTAAGGCTGGTTAACATTCCAAAACCCAACAGCCAGCAAAACCACAAGTTCTCTGCCCAATATGAAGTAATATGGGTCCAAAAATATAATACCAGAAGAAGCCCACGACCTGAGACCCATGACCCGAGATCGGACTGGACCTGAAAGGCGGGCGGCGACGGCGCGTGTGTGGACTTATCCTCGAACCGAAGCACATCTAGATCCTCCCTCCTTTAAACACATGGGATACCCCTTGGGGTCCCAAACTCCAAGCTAACTTTGAGACGTATAAACTGAACAAATCTTTCTTCCCCCACCGATGAGGGAGGATTGGTTTTTACCACCTTTTTCCATGCTTCAAACACCTCACTTCGTGGACCAATATCTCTTTCATTTCTCAACGAAATTTGACGATCATTGGCCCTACGGTCATCTACTTACTTAGTGGATTATGCACGTGTGAAGAACCGAAGTTTTCAACATGCAGAACACTAGTGTTTAAGTCATTAAAGATGGTTGGACACAACTCCCGCCAAATGCAAATTTCCAAAAAAATCTTTTAAAATCGTTAATCATAAGTCTCTATGATTTTAGCATCTGCCTTTTACAAGTCTCTATAGTACTTGGCGACCATATATACTTGCGTGTGCATTTGGGACCCACCTACCGCATGTTGTGCATACCATTTTTATGCCCCTATGCACAGTACTGAAGATTGTCGAACTTTGAAAAAAGAGGTGAAAAGGATGATCCAAGCGAAGATGACTGTGATCCAAGATAGTGACACCACAAACATCACTGTTAATCCTCTATCGGCACATAACGATGCACACTTTGTTGGGACGATTTGTGATGACGATGAGTATAGGGATTCCTTCAAATCTTTGGGCAAGTCAGTCATTGTGAAATCTTCTATGTTGGTTCTGGATCCCGAAGTTGAGGATGGTTTGATAAAAAGAATCAAGGACCCACTTGTTGAAGAACCAACATAGGACCGTGCATGCCATTCTTATGACCTAGGCACAGTACTGAAGATTGTCGAACTTTGAAGGTGGAGAGGATGATCCAAGCGAAGATGAATGTGATCCAAGATAGTGACACCTCAAACATCACTGATAATCCTCTACCAGCACATAACGATGCACACTTTGTTGGGATGATCTGTGACGACGAGGAGTATAGGGATTCCTTCAAATCTTTGGGCAAATTAGTCATTGTGAAATCTTCTATGTTGGTTCTGGATCCCGATGTTGAGGATGGTTTGGTCAAAAGAATCAATGACCCACTTGTTGAAGTTCATATTGATTGGACAGATCAGGTCATTTAATCCAAAATGCATGTCATGATAATTGAATCTAGCTACCACTTCAAATGAACCCCTTCTTTCCTTCCTTTCCCAAAAGGGACATCTCTTGTGAAGAGTCGTTTCTTTCAATTTTGCTTTGCTTTATTCCTTTTTACTATATTTCTTTGAGTCATTCTTTGTTTAAAACAATCAAGAAATGATTTCAAAATCTGCTAAAAGCTTTTCTGTTGCACAAAGCAAATTATAGATATCACATCAAGATCACCTCATTTAAGGAAGTAACATGCATAAAGAGTTGTTGCAGTTTGACAACATGCGAAGAGTTATGAAAATATGAAGGCTCTCCAAAAATATGAAGGCTCTCCAAAACTATCTCTTTTGGTACTTGATTCGATGCGAGCAAAGAAAAGATCAAGATATTAGCCATGAATTTTCTGTAATACAGAACAAAGACTATCGAGCGTGTACGACATGGATAAAGGAGAAAAAGCAATTACGATTCTATCTAGAAATCAAGTTGCTCAAAAGGGAGTAATTATTGTGCTATGCTAGAAAGTGACTACAAAAGCAAACATCACTTTAAGCTAAAGTCGGTCGGACCAACAGTCAAAGGTAAATAAGAATTTTCGAGCACCTTGGTCGACCAGCGCCGGACCTTTCCAATGAATTTGACAAACCCAATATCAAGTTGCCAGGAGCTCAAGGCCACAAACCGATCACCAGTTTTGAAATTCATAATTCTTTTTTTGAAACAGGAAAAATCTTGCTAACAAAAAGGTGGTTTTCCAAAGACTCAAGTCTGTAAACACGATTGCAGTAAAACCTTTCACTCTTTCTTCTTTTCATGCATGCATAATTTTTTTTCTTTTCCTCCTAGAATAAATATTTTCTAGTCTGAGATCATTATTTCCTTTTCTCTAGGATAATCACTTCCTAGTCTGAGATCATTATTTTGTTTTCTCCTAGGATAATCACTTCATAGTCTGAGATCATTATTTCCTTTTCTTCTAAGATAATCACTTCCTAGTATGCGATCATTATTTCCTTTCTCCTAGGATAATTTGCATTTTCTCCTAGGATAAACACTTCCTAGTCTGAACCCGTTAATTTTATTGTTTCTCCTAGGATAAACACTTCCTAGTCTGAGATTGTTATTTTCTTTTCTCCTAGGATAAAAACTTCCTAGTCTGAGATCGATATTTACTTTTTCTCCTAAGATAAACACTTTCTAGTCTAAGATCGTTATTTTTCATTTCTCCTAGGAGAAACACTTCCTAGTCTGAGACCATTTATTTTTTCATAAGATAAACACTACCTAGTCTGAGCCCGTTATTTTTATTTTTCTCCTAGGATAAACACTTCCTAGTTTGAGATCGTTATTTTCTTTTCTCCTATGATAAACACTTCTTAGTCTGGGATCGTTATTGTCTTTTCTCCTAGGATAAACACGTCCTAGTCTGAGATCGTTATTTTCATTTGCTCCTACGATAAACATTTCCTAGTCTAAGGCCAAACACGTCCTAGTCTGAGATCGTTATTTTCTTTTCTCCTAGGATAAAAACTTTCTAGTCTGAGATCGATATTTACTTTTTCTCCTAAGATAAACACTTTCTAGTCTAAGATCGTTATTTTTCATTTCTCCTAGGAGAAACACTTCCTAGTCTGAGACCATTTATTTTTTCATAAGATAAACACTACCTAGTCTGAGCCCGTTATTTTTATTTTTCTCCTAGGATAAACACTTCCTAGTCTGAGATCGTTATTTTCATTTGCTCCTAGGATAAACATTTCCTAGTCTAAGGCCAAACACGTCCTAGTCTGAGATCGTTATTTTCTTTTCTCCTAGGATAAAAACTTCCTAGTCTGAGATCGATATTTACTTTTTCTCCTAAGATAAACACTTTCTAGTCTAAGATCGTTATTTTTCATTTCTTCCAGGAGAAACACTTCCTAGTCTGAGACCATTTATTTTTTCATAAGATAAACACTACCTAGTCTGAGCCCGTTATTTTTATTTTTCTCCTAGGATAAACACTTCCTAGTCTGAGATCGTTATTTTCTTTTCTCCTATGATAAACACTTCTTAGTCTGGGATCGTTATTGTCTTTTCTCCTAGGATAAACACGTCCTAGTCTGAGATCGTTATTATCATTTGCTCCTAGGATAAACATTTCCTAGTCTGAGGCCATTATTTTTCTTTTCTCCAAGGATAAACATTTCTTAGTCTGAGATCATATTTTCATTTTTCTCCTAAAATAAATATTTCCTAGTCTGAGACCGATATTTACTTTTTCTCCTAGGATAAATACTTCCTAGTTTGAGTTTTTTTTTTAAGATTACAGTTGCTAACAACTCATAAAAAAAAATCGGTGTAAACTGGGGTAGAAATTTTTTATTTGTTTTATTTGTTTATGATGTCTTGCGGGTTTTTCCCCACAAAGCATGATTTGATATTCAAGAAAAAAGTTAAATCTCTTTGTAGAACATTCAGTCTCGATTATAGCGGGAGTCGGCCTTCCAAATGCATGCAACAACCCAGCATCTCTAGATCTGCTTATCTCAACACTTGAACAAGAAATAAACATTCAAGAGCATTCTCACATTGTTATTTGAAAGAGCGTCACATGCTCAGTCTGAATTTCTGTTGGAAATTTGCCTTTGGCCGGGAGATGCGTCCACCCATCTTTGATGATTTAAACACTAGTGTTCCGCATGTTGGAGGCTTTGTCTCTTCGCACATGCATGATCTACGAAGTGAGTAGATAACCGTAGGGCCAAGAATCGTCAAATTTCGTTGAGAAATGAAAGAGATATTGGTCCACGAAGTAAGGTGTTTGAGGCATGAAAATATGGTGTGACACAAATCTACCACATCGGTGGGAATAGGAAGAATTGCTCTCTATATAAGTCTCTAATATGGTAAGGGTTTGGAACCCCAAGGGGTATCCCATGTTTTTAAAGTAGGGAGACTGTTGGCTGATATTATCTTTTTGGCCCCCAAATTGCTTAATATTTACAGTTTGGTCCCCAGAATTTCTGAAAAGTTGGTTTTGAGATGACGGAAGGCAGAAAACTTTCTGCCTACTGTTGGACTGTTTTCAGGAGCATTAACCAGCCATTATTTGGCTTATTAACTCCTCCATTATCACCCTCCTTCATGTCCATAATTCAGCCCCTCTTGATGGCCATTAACAACCATTACTTGGCTGTTTAATGCCCTCCTAATGGCCATTAACAGCCATGTTTTGGGCAGTTGCACAACCCCTCCTCCATGCTATATATTGAGCCTCATTTGGCTCAATTCAGACACTGGTAAGACAGCTATATATCACACAAAAATAGACAGAAAACCACTGCAAAACAGTGGCGAAAGTCAGTGCAATTCGTGACTAAAAAACAGTGAGCAAACCCTCATTATATACACAACAGAGACACACTATATACACAGAGACAAAACAGAAGAGAAGATAGAAACTCTTCCTTCCTTTTCCATATCTTCAGCAAGTTGATTCATATTTGTTTTATTCGGCGGGCTCAACCTATTGGCTTTGTAGCGTTGAGATTAAAGTGTTGTTTTATCTTGGGAGACTATTGCCCGCTAACGTAAAAGCATATATACGGGGCAATCTTGTCTTAAGGACAGAGGGAAATTCCTCGACTCAACACACAACGTTGTAACCATCCAGATTTAGTTGTTTCTTGATTTCAGGTTATCAAGATTCAAGACACAACAAGCTTGCGGCAGTTTTGAAGATTGGCCTATTTCTTCAACAAGATTCAATTTCTGAATATTGAACATTTATTTATCCTTTAGAACACTTGTAATAGTTATTTACTTCCCGTACTGCTTTATAAAGTACAATAGAGTACCAATAATTTCAAATTCAAGTTGCAAATCTCAGTTTCGAGATCAAACTTTATGATCAGGACACTCACCAGAAAGAGAAAGGTGATTCTGAAGATCAATACACAACTGAAGATTTGAAGAAAGATTCAAGACAAATAGAATAACAGGAGCTACGGACCAGAACCTCGAGGAGACCTCTCTCAACTCTCCAACTTATCATTTCATCTCTTCATCTACTTGAACTACACGTGACCTGATTCCCTTATAAACCGGGATATTTAGGTTGCCCAAAATCAGGCGCGGTCGCCCCTCTTTTCTTTTATTTCTTTCCTACTTTAAATAAATGATCCAATCAAAAATCAGTCACGTTGTTTACTTCTTTGCCTGAACACCTAATTTTTTATCAAACCTAAGGTGTTACACTATATGTGTGTGTGTTTACTTTTATTTTAGATTTTAATAAATAAGCTAGTAATTAAGTATTTTTTTTAGTTATATTTTATTTTTGGACTACCTATTTAAATTTTCTATATTTTTATTAAGTCCAAAAATATTTAGTCATCATGGTATTTTATTAAATAAAAATGAAAAATATATAAAAAAATCATTATCCCGTTTTGAAAAAGATGGCATCAACCAATCCTCCAATTTTCTCCACTCAATTTTACTTTTCATCTTTTTCAAAAGCCAAATCTATATATTTAATACTCAATCTCCCCTTTTAAAATGATGACACCAAACAATTTTCCAATTTCCTCCATTACTTTTCATCTATTTCAAAAGTCAAATCTATATATTTAATACCCAATCTCTCTTTTTGAAAAGATGACACCAATCAATTCCTCAATTTCCTCTATTCATTTTTACTTTTCATCTTTTTCAAAAGCCAAATCCATACCCAATCTCCCTTTTTGAAAAATCACCCCAATCAATCCCTTAATTCCCTCATTTTTATATCTTCACATTACACACTTTCCCTCACTATAAATAGACACATAAGTACAACATAATAAAGGACAAACATAAGAAGAAAAGTTCAGCCACAATACCCAATACACGCCAAAAAATATTGAGAGCATTTTTAGGAGTTTTGAAATGATTTTGTTGGGAAATTGAGTTCGGTTCGGGTTTCTAGTCTCCGGCAGAGGTTCCGATCGTGCTTCAAAGTTTCTATCATTGTGACTCTATAGCAGTTTTGAGATGCTACATATCTGAATAGAAGACACCATTTTGCTCTATTAAGGTCCATTTTGATCCTTCATTTTTATTTATTGTCTTTATTGACGCTTATGATTAATACTTTGGCTTTGTTGTTAATTGTTTTAATGTCTTCAGTGAGTTTGACATGTTTTAGTGGTCATTTATTAAGACAAAAATAATTTATTGCTAAAGTCTTAGTTTTATTGTTTAGTTTGAAATGTAAACTATTATTTGTTTGAGCTAGCAGAAAAATGAGATTTTGTTTATTTACCAAAAAAACTCTTAAGATTCTAATGAGGGGAAGTACTGCTATATTGA
Organism: Anisodus acutangulus; assembly: GCA_029783415.1. Taxonomy (NCBI): domain Eukaryota; kingdom Viridiplantae; phylum Streptophyta; class Magnoliopsida; order Solanales; family Solanaceae; genus Anisodus; species Anisodus acutangulus. The sequence goes on from CM056511.1 coordinate 9,897,951, forward strand.
AATGTAAGATGCATTTAAATTGTTTTGGTTCACTCTATATTTTATTGTGAATTAAAAATTATTTAAGAACTTTAACTAATGACATTGTCTTCTTTGGTTATATAAATTATGAGTCTACGTGAAGTTTGTCTGTATAATGTTAGTTCCATTTAATCGTCTTGACCATTTTGAATAAACCCACTTATTACAGTATTTTACTGATTTTGGTATAGAAATATTAGGGCGTGTAGTAGTAGGATTGGATAATACTTAAAGCCCACTAGATAAAATGCGAGACGAGCGACACTAGATACAGATTTCTTTCAAACCTCGTTACAAAAAAAAATAAAAATGCAATAAATTGAGTGCGACCATGTGTGTGCGGGTACACTCCTTGATCAACTCTCGTAAATAAAAAACTTTATGTACGATTACGTTTCTAGTTTCTGGCATTTAAGTGGGTCGGGCTGGCCACCCTTAATCCCTAACATTTTAAATGCCTGAAGTCATCCATAACCATCTAAATTTGTTTACAGATTTTTAGACAACTCAATCCAATTTTATTCTTATTGAAAAGCTCTATCCCTCCTAATTTGTACCATTAAACACTTTTAACTAAGGGTGGCTAGTGGGTCGGGTCGGCCGGGTCCCCCCCTACACGACCCCGATATGTAAAATAAAATAAAATTACGATATCGGGACTGGAATCGGGACGGGACATGGTCTCGTCCCACTCGAACCCGGCCCGCCCCAATCCCGCCAGCCTGCCCCGATCCCACTCGATCCCTCCCCTATGCACAAAATAGTCGTTGCACCAACGACCATTTTATATTTTGGCCGTTGTGCAACGACCATTTTTTGGCCTCCCCCAACCCCCCTGTCCCCTTAATATTTATTTTTAACTCCTAAGTTATTATATTTACACTTTAACCCAATTTTTCAACTATAAATACTTCATTTTCTCTTCATCTTTCTCAAAAATCTTCCTACAATCTCTCAATCTATTTCTCTACAAGTCTACATTGTCTATTAAGTATTTAATTTTATTTATTCATTTGGGAGTGAAGTTGGCAACTAGCTTGAGGATCTTCCATCGAGCAAAGTTCCAATTTTCAACCTCTCGATTATACGTCGGCGTTTGGTACATTCGTTCATTAAATTAGTATTATTTCTTTATTTTATTTAGCGCACTTAATTTCATTATCTTTAACTATTTATTAGCATAGTTAAAATGAAAGGAATTACATGTGTGTTTAAGGGTAAGGGTAAGGCTTCCTCTAGTAGGGGTAACAAGGACCGATGTACTTCTTCTAATCATCTTATTCCTACACATGATGATTTTGTTGATACTGAACATTTTCCTCCAATACCATTATATTTAGACGAGGAGATATTTTCTGGACTCAACAAGACTTTAATTTAGAAGATGATCTAGATGATACACCGACTAATCTAGATGACACACCCACTAGTGCACCTCCAACTGGAATGTCTCATATTCCCCCTAGTATGAGACGAGGTCCAACAAAACGACAATTAAAATCATATGCATGAAATTGTTTTTTGATATGGACGTAGACAATCAAGTAGCTAGATGTAAAATTTATAAAATATTTTTAAATTTAAAATTGGAAAAGGTCAGGGTGGGACGGGGGGGTTTAATGAGACACATAGAAAGTGATCACCCAGCTAGGTTTGCCCAATACAAGGTTGAAAAATCGGGTGCGCAAATGCCCTCTCCATCGGAACAAGGTTCACATACTGTTCCGGACCAATTACAGGGTCAAATTAACCCCACGATGGGGGGAATTGTAGGTCATAATTACAATAAACATAGAGATATGAAAACAATAGCAAAATTAGTTATTGTGGAGGGTTTGTCTTTTTCATTTCCTTCATCTCCTGATTTTATTCATTACATTATAGAAATGTATAATCCTACTTTTATCGATTTTCCTAGACACCTGTTAAGAGCGATGTATTTAAATTTGCACATGAATATCAACAATATTTACTTTATTCATTATATCATTTTAATGGCAAATTGACTATCACTTCTGATATAGGCTGTAGTACTAACGGCCATGATTATTTAACGGTAACCAGTCATTGGATAGATTATAAATGGTCTATGCAAAAACGTATCTTAGCGTATAGATATATAGATGATAGACGTACTTTTATTACAGAAAATATTTATCAAGTGTGCGATTATTACGGAATAACCGATAAAATTATGACTATTACATTAGATAACGCTTCTTCTAACAATTATGTTATTACAATTTTAAAAAATAGTTTAACTCCATCTTTTTCAAATCATTTTCATAAAAAATGTGCATGTCATATATATAACTTAGTTGTAAAGAATAGTCTATCACTTTTTGAAGACATTCTTAGTAAAATACAATTTGCTATAAACTTTATTTTTAAAAATAATAGAATACAATAAAAAAATTATAAAAAAACTTGTCACGATTGCCAACTACCTTATACAAAAATTCCTGAAGAAGTTTCCACTAGGTGGAATTCTTTGTACGAGCAACTACTTGTTGCTTATGACTATGGAAGACCTATAACTTTATTTTTTAATACCCATAATCAAAATCCAACTGATATGGTTGTAGATAGTGATTGAGAAAAAAATTTCGAACTTATTGTATTTCTAGAGAAATTGAATTTTCCGGTATATATTATCCTACTATTTCAACTATGTTGTTTTATATAGCTCTAATATTTTTATTACTTAATGAATATATGGATAAACCAGATTATAAGACGGCTATTAAAAAAATATTTTATTCCTATTCCCACTATTTATATTATTGGTGTTGTATTAAATCTGATTATTAAAATCGACGAATGTAAATCACTTATTGAAACTATTTATGATTGTTTAGCAGTACTACCACCTCCAACTCCCAAAACTCCAAATGACCCACCACCTATTGAACTAACTAAAGAAGAAGTGTTGTCTAGCATAGAAGATGAATGCAAAAAAAATATATAAGTATTACCAATAAGAAAGTGCTAACAACCAACCGGCTTTCATACCTTCTTCTTCTTCTTCTTCTTCAATACAACCTTATAAAAGACATGTTGTTTCTGCGGCTAGTATTGAAAGCCGCAGAAATAAAATGTGCGGTGGTAACACTACTAACTAAATTAGCGAGTTTGATGTTTTTGTTTTACAGGGTAGTATACTGTACCAAGCAATTGTTAATGAAGAAAGACATGAAGACTTGTTGAATACTGGAGAGGGAATGAGAAGATCTTTCCGACACTTTCAATGATGGCCCGATATGTTATCAACAGCGTCTGAAAGCGCTTTTTCTGCCGACAGATATCAAATAGGAGAGCACAGACACTCATTGGCCGGAGACAGCTTGGAGATTGTAGTATTATTCAGAGATTGGATACGAGCGGAGCGAAGAAGGTGCAGACAACCGGAGATAAACGAAGAAGAAGACGAAAACTACAACGACATCTTATCCGAAGGTGGTGGAAGCGACGTGGAGCAATTTGACCAACAAATACCAATTCCAACTGAAGAACCACAGAAAATTATAAAGAAACTAGAACAAGTTGATTTCAAAATGTAATTTCTTTAATTGCAATTTTACTATGTCATTTGCAACCTTTGAACAACACAAAGTTGCAATTTTGACAATTGTATTTGTATTAACAAAAAATCATATTTCTAGTAAATAATATAAGAAGCACAAAAACAACATTGGGATGTTTTTATTACACTATCTTGTTCAATTATTGAGTTGTTTATATATATATGTTATTTTTCAAAATTAAGTGCAAAAAAAAACAAAAAAAAATCCCGATCCCGACCCGCTAGGACCGCTACCCTTTTTGATGGGATCGGAACAGGGCTGGGACATCGGTGAATCCCGCCGTGTACCGAGCCCCACCCCCCTTCCCGTCCCCCCCGATCCCACCCCGGCCCGTTGGCCACCCCTACTTTTAACTGCCATACCACATAAAGTGGAATTCACCTTCCATAGGCACGTGAGAGGCATCCAATTAGCCTTCTTCTTCCTTCTTTGCCACCACTTCCTCCACCACGCCGCCGCCACCTTCATACATCTTTCTTCTTCCTTTCTTTCACCGGCCATTTCACCTCCTCCACCACCATCATCATTTTCTTTGAGATCTGTCATTATCGCTGCCATCTCGCCCATTCCTTCCTCCTCCTTTGAACGACTTCCACCACCTCTGTTATTAACGTCGCCACCTTATCGATTAGAGTTTTCTTTCTTTTTTTGAATTTGATTCAACCATTGTTGATTTGTGGAATAAAAGAAGAAACAAAGAAGAGAAGGAGACGGTGTTGACACCCAATTTTATCCCATCTTTTCCGATTATTTATTTGTAATTTTAAATATTTTTGACGTCTCAAAAACAATTTTAATATATATATATATATATATATATATATATATATATATATATATATATATATATATATCGTCGTTTATTCTCAATATCATTATTATTTATTATTATTATTATTATTATTCGCATTTTTTACTATCATTTGCCTCTTAATATCATAATCACAGTTTTTATCTTAATATTTTATGTTATTTTATTTTGGCAAAAAATGGCATCGCATTTTTATTTTAATTAAGCATTAAAGCATTTCACAAATATTATGTTTTTATTATTATCACATCGTTATTTTATTTCAAATAATTTCATTTTTTCTTCAAAGCATTTTTGTAAAAATATAAATCCCCTTTTATTTTTAACCAACTCCCCATTTTTTATTTTTCCCCTCACACAAAAAAAAAAATCAGCCCAACCCAATTCCCCTAAGCCCAACCGGCCACCACACTTATCCCCCTACCCGCGGCCCAATTTGGTCGGCCAAACCCCATCCCCTTTACCGCCCTTTTATTTCACAACCCTAAAAAAACAAAAACCAAAACCTACACCTTCAATCCACCCCCGTCGCCGACACCCTTCTGCCCCATGCCCGCCTTTTCCTGCACCCCACACCCCTCTGGCCCCTGACACCACCAACCCATCAATTCCCATACCCATAAAATGCACTCTACTACACACCACCTGAAATGCACACCGCCATAAGTCCAGCTACTACATTGGATAAAAGTTATGTTTTTCGAGACACCTGACAATCTTCACTGATTAAACTTTTTAATAGAGAACAGTTTAACTCCGTTGGTAAACTTATCCAGCACATATTCAGATTAATTAGTTGGCCAATCAATTTTGGATAGTTTCTTAAAGCGATAAAAAAGCCTTGTATGTAGTGGCAAGATATGAAAGGAGCTTTCTTAAGAAAAACTTTATCACCAAATGACAAATAGAAAATATTTACCAAAAAAACAGACAGATGAAAAATAGAATATTGGAATTTCCATGTGTCCAATGTATTTCGTTTCCAAAGGAAGAGAAAATTGCTATGGTTCAGGACCATCGAATCAATTACTTCTCCTTCGAATGAGCAAAAAATTATCCCATTCGTCTCAATTTACGTGATAAATTTATTTTAATTTATTAAAAAATATTTTTTTTTATTTAAAAATAAATAAATTTTTATTTTATTTTACCTCCGATAACATCATCATCATCATCATCATACAAATATTTATAATTTATTTTAAATTATATATTTATTTTTATAAATTGCTTTATCAAACTCAATGTCACCGCCACGTGCTGTTATGATGTTTTGATTCTTCACGTAGAGTTCCAAGAATCTGGATGACTAAAGGATGAGGGGAAGGGGGAGGAATTAAATAAATCAACATAAATTGTCCATTGAAGAGAAAAAAATTACCCGTTAAATACCCCCTTTTAAATAAATAACATAAGCTATTCACATGTTACAAAATAATTACCGGAATGCCTTCATTTTGCTTTTGCATACTGAGGCTTGACGGGATGTGATGTCAATTCACGTCATCCGCAGGTAAAGTGTTCCCTTTCTTCTTCTTTTTGTGTTTTGTCTTTTTCTAATTTTTGGTTTTTTCTTTTCTGTTTTTGTTTTTTTAATATAAAAATAAAAATTATAAATAGAATTATAAAAAAATAAAGCTACACCATTATTTTTATATTAATGAAATATAAAAATATAAAATACTAAAGTCACTTTTAGTTTTGTCTTCTTTTCTTATTTTGTCTTTTTCTGGTTTTGTTTTCTTAATTTGCTTTTGTTATTTTTTTAATATAAAAATTTATAAAAAATAATAAAATAAAAGTTTAAATAATCAGACCATAACAAGAAGTAATTAAGGTAAATGTTAAATTTATTAATTAATTTATTAAAATTTAAATTAATAGAAAATATATTTTCATGATTTTTTTGTTTTGAAAATAAAATAAAATTTATATTTAATTTTGACTTTATCTTTTGTAATTTCCTTTTTTGTAAAAATCAACTTGATATATACCATGTATGTATAGTAGAGCATAGAATTGTATTTTTCTTAAAAGAATGGACTATTCCTCTAGATATCTTGTTAGTATATGGTATATAATATATATCATCTCAGTATATTTTTATATCATGATGGTATCATGAAAGACTGTTGAAGAGTATTTGAAGGACTACATCAGTCCTGTATGATATCATCTCAGTATATTTTTATATCATGATAGTATCATGGAGGGACTGTTGAAGAATGTTTCATTGAAGGACTGCAGCAGTCCTACATGATGCTATCTCAGTATATATTTATACCATGATGGTATCATGAAGGATTGAGAACTTTTATTCAAGGACTTCAATAGTCCTTTATGATACCATAATGGTATATACTATCTTAATATATTTTTATACCATAATCGTATAAGGGCTTGTTTGATATGCGGGATTGATAGCAGGGTCGGCTCAACAAGATTGAGGGCCTAAAGCTAAACTTAAGAGGGAGGCCCTATTTAAAAAAAAAAAAAAAAAAAAAGGAAGAAAAGATCATCATATATATTTTTATTTAAAGTATATTTTTCTAGCTTTTTAGATGCAAAGTCACTAATTAGTGTTTTATAATCGATTTGTTCTAATAAAACTTTTTCAATTGATAATATAGCTAATCCAAAATAATTAGTTTGACAAATTTTCTCTTTTTGGATAACCAGATTCATATTTTCTAATTGACATATTTAAATTAAATAAATTCTAATAATAACTAAATCAAGAATATATTTATGAAGTAAGAATATCAACACTCACAAATTTTCATTGAAAAATATAATATTAAAGTTAGAATAATAAAATCCAGCTCAAGTTGATATAATGATATCGAAATAGTGTTGTGTTGCTTCAATACGATGATTGCTTGTTACAATGCTTGAAATTTTCAAGAAGACACCAAAAAGCAAACCTTGATCTTTTGTAAGCAAACATAATAAATTTTGCGGTCACTTGGAAATTGGGAGACTTCAGAATATTAAGAATAAGAATAGTGAAATGAAAAATGTAAATATAAGAAAAATAATGTGGGTTCATGTTAGTTATTAGGATATAAAAGAGGCAATAAAACAAGTACCCACCTAAAAGGATACCATAATTAGCTTGAAATTGTTCCATTCCTCAATTAGTGCAACGTCCCCACATTAAAAGGTAAAAGTTTTGAACTTTCTCCCAAAAAAAATCTATAGAAATTTAAAGAAAAAGTATGCATAATTTCATTTTTAAAAAAATAGGATACATTTAGTAAAAATTGGGACCCCAAAAAAGTTGGGGCTCCAAGTGATTGCTTCACCTGCCTTATGGTTCAGCCGACTATGATTGATAGTAATTTTATGGATAAAATGCAAGATTATTTTATCCCACATCCGCAATTGGTGGCTTAAGGGATATAGCAATCCCATGAAAGGTATTAAAATGATGGAATTAGCTATCAGATACAGGGCTAATCAAATGAAATCTCCCAACTCGGCCATGAACTATCCTTGTCTATCCCTTTTCACATATCAAACGAGCCCTAACAGGAGAACAATTATCTATAGGAGTTACGACAACTATTTTTGGTACTGACTTTTTTTATAATGGTTTTTAGTTGGAAAAAAATTACGAGAAAAAATTTAACATATCATAAACATAAACATTTTTATATCCTTATCGCTTTTAACTTGTAACCAAGAAACTAAGCAAGGTTGGATTGGTCGGACATATCATGTTCATGCTTCAAGATTATTAGTTTTCATTTTAAACTAGTCGGTTAAAAAAATACATTCACCCGTCTAATCATAATAGCTTGCAGTCGTTGTTGGTATATACTCGGTGTATGACAAGTGTATAATAAATTATTATACGGAGTAAAATTTGTATATATTAGTGTTATTTTTTGTTATAACTTTATTGGGTTGCTATGTATTCTAAATAGGGATTTTACAATGGATAGTCGCTCATCAAAACAATAGTTAATAAATATATATTTTATGAATATAATATAATTTATATATAATTAACGTATACTTTTATATATTTGACTAAAGTTTATAATTATTTTGGCCGAGCGACTGAATATATTAAAAAGTCCCTTTAACTTATCCAAAAGAATCACTACTCTTTTGCGTATCGAATTTGATCTCGAAATAGGGAAGTGGAAAACATGAAGGTGACATGAGAGGATGATATTAAAAAAAAAAAAAAGGGCTAAGGCCCTCCCATTTTGAAGAATCCTTTTTCCAACTATTCTTCCTTTCTATCCCTATGTTAACCAACTTGTCCTTAATTTTCCATCTATAAATAGCAGCTTGATCTCATAGTTTCAATTCAAGGCATAGCAAATTCACAACATACAATTTCTCCTACATACAAAAAACTCTATTTCATCCTCCTTAGCTTTAATCTCCTAAACATGTCGGACAAGTGCGATAGCTGCGGCTGTGCTGACTTCAGCCAGTGCGTGTAAGTAATTATTCCGCCTTTTTATTAATATGACGTAATATGGCTAAGCACAAAGTTTAACAAAAAAATGATAATTTTTGAATTTGTGATGTTAAACATGTCATAAGATTTTTGTAGCTATAAAAATATGCTATTAAATGTAAAATGAGAAGTTTAAAAATAAAATTTTTAAATATAGAAAGATATTATTTTTAAAAAATAAATTAATAAAAAAATAGTGTCACATAAAATGGAACGAATGAAAAGTATCATCGATTAATTTCTAATATTAGCTTAGTTGAAGTTATGTATATCATGTCTAAGAAAGAAAATTAAACATTCTGACTTTCGAAATAGGTAGAGGTGGATCTAGTATTTTAAGTTGATTGGTGTGAGACACTACCCACCGCATCCACTAATTCTTTGTCACAAATACGGCAAATCTATATAATTATATAGTTTGAATTTTTTTTATTTTTTACTTTAAATATTGTTCAAATCGAAAATAGTGCAGCGTCGAATTCAATGTGAAATCTCTACGTCCGTCATCGATCAAGTATATAGTTATTCATTTTTTCAAATGTCTCAACGATACTATATGTTAGGGCCTTAAAGAATTCTTGGCTTTTCATATATTGATGTAATTAATATTGCAGGAGGAAGGAAAACCAATATGATCTGGTCATCGTCGAGAAGAGGTAACTCTCCGAAAACAAGATTATCACTTGAAATAACATAATTATCCCTATATATTGATTCATTTCTTCTAGACCAAAAGACAATTTTTTAACATTTTTTTGCTTGTGTTGTGAAATTTGTGATGTAATTTAATTCATTCAAAAAAGGGGGGAAAAGTTAGGATATGTTTGGTGATTGTGGCAGTAGCGGAGCTAGGTTTGGCGGAAGGGGTTCAATTGAACTTTTTTTCTAGAAAATTATAATGTATATATGGATCAAATTTTTATGCACATAAATATAAATTGTTGTATCCTTTGACATAAAGAAAAATTCTAATTTAGTGGCAAAGTAGATTAAAAAAAATGTTATAGGTTCGTAGGTTTGACTCCGACCATGAGCGGAGCTATTAGAGCCAAAGGGGTTCAGCTGAATCCCCTTCATCGAAAAACTATATTGTGTTATAAGGACAAAAATAAGTTTACATATAAATTGTTGAATCTTTTTGATGTAAAATTTTTATGTAGTACCAAAAGGGGTTCAAAAATTGCTTTAGGTCATAGGTTCAAATCAATGTAATATTCTACTATACTTTTTATATTTTTTTGCATAAATTTCTGACTTCGTCAGTCATTTCAACATGTGCTATTTAGCCTCTTTTTTAAAATTTCTTTAGAGAAACTTCTATCTTCGCCACTAATTTTGTGTGCGCGCTATTTTATTTCTTCTCTTCTTTTTGCAGCTACGGCGAGACCGTGGTGATGGACGTTGGAGCGGCAGAACACGATGGCAAATGCAAGTGCGGCAGCAGCTGTGCCTGTGTGAACTGCACTTGTGGTCATTAAGCCCTTACAAAAACTATGAATGAAGTGTTTAAATATGTGAATAACAGTACTTTGTTTATCTGTGGTGAAATAAACTTCTTGTGCTAAAGTCGTAATTGTCAAAAGAATATGTAAGGAGTCAGTCTAGTTTAGTCTGTCTCTCTGGTCAAGTTTGTTGCACAAGTGTTCATTGTTATATACTATATAGACTTTAACTTATTGTAGCATACCATACTCTCACCTGCTTCTAATTATTCTTTTAATGCACTTTTAAGCGCCAAAAAGTGGTAAATTTCTCACATGATCACTGAAGTTAAATAAAAATTATGAAGCAAAGTCACTTTACTTTATTTTGTATCAGTAAAGTCACTCAGCTTGTAAGAGAGCAAGTTCAAATGAAAAAAATGAAATGAGTTCGAAATTATTACCACAAAGAAGTCGCCACCCTTGGCCCTTTAGAGATAGAGGCGATTGTCTCAAACTTTATGTGGAGTAATATGCAATAAAGTTTAATAACACTATTCTCTCCACGAGTACGCAAGAAAGAAAACTCAATAAAGTCCTAAAGCAATGTCCCCAATGACCACCCTCAACCCATCATGGAAATCCACAAGCTTTCACTAAGAGGCATAGCCAGAATTTAAAATTTTTGAATTCAGAATTCTTTAAATTTATTGTGTTCTAAAAACTAAATAATTTGTATATATTTGATGAATTTTTTAAAATAAATATAAATTTTAATTAAATTTACTGTGTTCTACCGATCCCACAAGTTCTATACTAGCATTCCAGATTATCCAGATGCTTACGCTGGATGGAATGCCCTTAGCAGTTTTGGCTAAATTCTCCTATGGAACAAATATAAGAGGATTAACCCAGAGGACCCCATTAACCTCTCTTGGGATTTTCTATATACAAATCCATCGTTTATAAACATGATTTTACATTATTGTTTTTAGGAGTCGCCATATACAGGCCGGCTTTAGTCTAAAGCAACTAAAGCACAGGCCACATTTTTTAGTAGCAATGAATTAACTTTTATTTTAAAACAAAAAAAGATCACTTTGAATGGAAAAGTACTACAAAACTAGTAGTATATATTTTTATAAGAACGGAAACAAAATTGATTTAATGATGATTTCAACGATTGAGTATTATTTTCGGAAACAAGAATAATCTTTTGGATGCAAAAAAAAAGTACTTTTTGTAGATCTAAATGAAGAAAAAATATCAGGGACCCAAAAAAAACTACTCGATATAAAATCAAGATTATTTTACATATTATAAGCTTGTCATAATTTAAATTTGATACTTCCTAACGTTATATCATTCTTTGGAGTAGTATTATGTATATATTTGATGTACCGTGAAATTACGGTACATTCGATATCATTTACTTAAGCTTTTGTAACTCCTAGAGTACATTTTACATCGTTTCTTATGGATATGTGTTGTTTTGTAGGACAAGAAGTGCGGAGATGAAAAATAAGAAAAAGGAGAAAAATGTACCTGAAAACATGACCTGCGAACCGCATGTCATATGCCTGCGCATCGCAAGTCAACAGCAGAACGATGCAGAGATTTGTAAAATGAACTTGGAAGAGAAAGGTCTGCGACATCGCCGGTCATGTTTGCGAACCACAGACCACATCGCATACTACGCCACTGAAGAACAAGTTTTTGCAAGACCCGCGATACAGTTGCAAGACTTGCGTATCGCAGGTCATGTCTACGACATGATTTGCGGTTCGCAGCTTGTGATGCGAGGGTATTTTTGTCAAAATTGTGTGCACATTTTTTGGGGACTATAAATAGCCTCCTAGGGTTTTGGGACACCATTATTCAATTCAGATTTTGTCTCCCACGTTGAATACCTTCCATCTTTAATTGTGTGAAGCTTTTGGTGAAAGATATTGACTTATTAATTCCATCTTTGAACAACTTTGTAAGTTACAATGACTGCTTTATTATTTAATATTTTATTTTCATTTATTATGAGTAGCTAATCATTTAGCTAGGGTGTGGACCTTAAAATTTGAGATACAACTTCTTCAAAACTCAATGAACATTCCGCCAATTTTTTCAAACAAACATTGAATCAACAAAATTCATTTTCAAACTTTTTCTTCAAGCTTCAAACTCTAACAATGGCTAATGATATTTGAAACAAATATCTATATTTCGTGTTACTTACCCGCAATTTTTTAGTACTTTAATTGCTCATTCGTGTCTAAAAAGTGGTATTGTGATCTTATGTTGGGGTATTTGCTATGTGTAGGTGTGATGAGTAAAATGACGTCAAATATGAATTTTTCAGGTATTTTGGAAGTATTTGACTCAAGGATCGAGCAACACTTGAAAAAAATGAAGAAGATTGAAATCATTGAAGCAGCCCGCAATAAGCTAGTGACGCGGGGGTTCCGCTTACAGGCCAATGCTCTAGAAATTATTTGCCCAGTTGCGATGCACCCGTGACGCAGTTGAGGCTGGCCCTCGATGGACCTGCGACGCTGGGGTGCCACGTGCAGGTCGGGTTTCTAAAACTTTTTCACCCTTCCGCGATGTGGAGGTACCGCGCGTCGGGCCCAGTTTTCCTATTCCGATTAGATTTTGGTTCTATTTTATGCTAGACTATAAATATAGGTTTTTTACATTGTAATAGTGGCTAGGACGTATTTGGCTTAAGTTTGGCACACTGTTGATATTTTTCTCATGCATTCTTGTCATCATTCTCAAATCATGAGTAGCTAAACTCTCTAAACTCTGGAGTTGTGATGTAGCCATTATTATTGACATTTTATAAGTAATTAAATCTTAGTAGGTTATTCATATGCGATTATTTCCTTGCTTCTGTTCATAATTGTTTGATTTCCTGTGCAACAGTCAAGTTCTATTTACTATTTAATAACGTGCTTGGAAATACCATATTACATTAGAGAAGAAGTAAAGAGAGTGTGATATGTTTATCCCTAAAGTGGGGATAGAATTTGTGGCTAAGATAGGAATATACCTAGACACCGCATTCAATTAGGCACCGTGGACTAATTGCATTCTTAATAGGTCAATTTTATAGGAATATAGGCGGCGAGCTGTTCTAAATCGACGGGTAGTAGTTCGGGAGAATGCTCAACGATTAATAATCCGGTTAATTAGGAATTGTGAATAAATCTGCTAAGGTTAGTTACATAGAAGATGCAATATGATTGGTGAACCAACAACGACCTTAGAATACTATTCTCTTAGTGAAAAACTCAAAGCATTACAATCGTTCTAGCAAACTATTAGCATAAATTAGGTAGTTATTTACATTTTTTTATTTTAGTTATAAACAAAACAAACATCCTCTTTCATACTTGCGTAATTAGTAGTGATAGTGAATTCTCTTATAATCGTTGATCATAAGTCTCCATGAGATCGATATTCCACTTTACAAGTCTCTATATTACTTGGCGACCACGTATACTTGCGTGTGCATTTGGGAGCAACAAGTTTTTGGCGTCGTTGCCGAGGACTTAGAAATTAACGGTTTTATTAGAGTAATATATTACTACTTTAGTTATCCAAGTATTAACGTCTTGATCTTAGCTATTATTTGAACGCAGGTAAAACAATCGAATGTGAAGATCTACCAGTCAAAACAACCTTGTAGACTTTCAACCTGAACCTGAACGGTTGTTTCATCAGCATATGAGGGAGGTAAATTTTTGGGCAGATCAAGAATCGATTGTTGTGGTACCTGAAGTAATGGCAGCCAACCCACCACCATCGACAATTCGATAGGTGGCAATACCTTTAGTGGGTAATGTCACTTGAAGCATTGTCAAACCAACCATCGATGGGTACTTTGAGCTTAACCATCCTATAATTCAGCTGCTCCACTCTATCGGATAATTCACTGGTCTGCCTCACAAAGATCCTCAGTGACATATTCGAACATTCTTGGAGATTGCAGATACTTATGTGACCACCAGGGTCACGGCTGATTATGTGAAATTGACATTATTTTCATTCTCTCTACTTAGGGACGCCAAGAAGTGGTTAGATGCACAACCAGCGTATTCCCTCACCTCCTAGGATAATCTAGCGAGGAAATTCTTCACTAAGTTTTTTCCATCTGGGAAAATAGCGAGACTTAGGAGGAAAATCATGTCCTTTAGGAAGAAATCGGGAGAAAGGGTACATCAGGCATGAGAGAAGTTCAAAGCGTTGCTCAGAGATTGTCCTCCTCATCATCAAACGAATGAAGTTCTGGCACACACCTTTATCGAGAGTCTGGATCACCATGAAAAAGTGTTCCTACACACTGCAACGGAGGGCAAGCTCTTGATCTAATATATAATGAATTGTTTGTCTTATTGAACAGGTTTCAGAGAGACTCCGAGTGACAGGGTGATCACAAGGATAATGTTGTCAAAAAGACTCTGTGTGCGTTTGAAAGCAACAACTAATATGCCTTCGAGCCATTTTTTCTTGCATATTCAATTAGGATTCTTCAAACTTTAGCTCATTATCTGATCATGAGCCGAAATATAACTACAGATTCATCCCTTAATTTAACTAATAATTATAAATTCACAACCCCAAGAAATCAAAGATCAAACTTGACCTGGCATAAACAACGGAATCTCACAGATCAAAAAAGAGAGTCAGTTTCTTTGACTGAAAAAAAATGACCCATTTGGAAAGAACAGAGAAATTCACCAAAAATTTGAAAATGGAATTTGTTGATTCAATGTTTGTTTGAAGAAATTGGTGGTTGAGATTTTTTCACTGAAATTTGAGGAAGTTGTATCTCAAATTTGAGCTCATTTGATTGAGAATTAAAGGAGATTGAATCATTTTTTTAGCATTCTTCTCGGAGAAGAAGATGAAATCAGGGCTGGGTCGGGGTGTGTCAGAAAGGGATCGGATAATTTTTTTAAAATCGGATAATTCATTTTGATTTGGGGGTTTTCAACCAAATAGGGATACCAGTGTAAACTTTGCAGACGGCAAGCGTATATTTATTCACAATCACTAACGGAGGATAAAGTTGGCTAATAAAACAAAGTAGAGGATTATATCTTACCCTTCTTCCCATAATTTATCCTCTCAAAAGTAATGGTATATGTGGTTCTCTTGGATGTGCTAGCAATCACCTATTTCTTTTGTAAGACATTGCAGAATGAATGTCTTTAGCCGATCGGATCTAGGTGGTAACCAGTTATAAACATATGATTTAATATGATTATGACTTTTGAAGTTTGTATTTGATTTCAAAAGAATGAATCTTTCTACTTTGTCTATGGAAATTATGATTTGACATGTATCTTTTCACGTGTTAGTTTATTTATTACTTTCGTCAAGTTTAATTTTGTTGCATCACTTGTGGCTAAGTCAATGACACCTACTGAGTACAATCGTACTTAGGCATGCCGCATATTATTTTTACTTTTACAGAGACAAGTGATAACAATTAAAATGCAATAAGGAATTGTAACAAATCAATTAAGAACAAAAGAAGATTATGAGGAAAACGCAAAACAATTGCATAAGTAAGAATAGAAATTAGAAAAAGAAAGGATAGTCTTATAACAATTAAACTACATTTGATCATTAGAATTTATTCAAGGAAGAATGTATTTAACTAATACATAAAATCCATATAAGGATGAATTCAAGAGAGGTTCAATTAAGTAGAATGACTCGCGAGTCGCAACAGTGGCCTTCTGTATACAACTGATCAAAATGTGCAATTTTGATCTCCATTATAGCAATCTTTGAGCCTTCGAATCTTCGTTCCATGCATCTTTAAAGCTCTTATAGGACGACTCCAATCTCATGATAACTGCATTGGGATCTACCAACAAATACTTCGCATGAGTGGGTAAATGAGCTACGACTACTTCTTCTATCTTCATTTTGGTGAGCCCACTATATTTTTGTGGTGGTCAGTTTTAGCTTATTGTTATTGTATAGTTGGGGCATGTCCTGTGCATTCTTTTTAGTTTGTATGTCAAAGAGATTTCATTAATGTATTTTGATTGTATTTTGTTACTCTATCTGAGATCTCACATGACATGTACATAATGAAACCTATTTCTGCTAAATGTAGATTTATATGACGAGGCCAATGGTGCTATACTATGGTTTATCATTTGAAGTTAATATTGAAAATATTATTGTTGGAGTATTATTGATTTATTTTGATGATTAACAAATATAATATACTCTGAATTGTGCTAAGAACCAGGTCCCTATCATTTGTGTGTAATGTGCTTCAAGACATTACTGTATCTTTTAGGGAAAATATATATGTATATATCTATTATTATTCATGAAATATATTCTGGATATTCACTAGAACTTTTCAAATTAATTATATTGTAAAAATATTCTGTGTATGAAAGATTGTGCGATGAAATTAGAGATTCCGAGAAATTCATTTTCCTTAAAAGTGCGAAGAATTTAGTGTGTGAGGAATCAGGCTGTCATTGTGTCATTGTTTTAATTCAGTAAGTCCAGTCCAAGTTTACTTGTAATAGAATTCTAAGTTGTAACCATATGCTCATCAGAGGTACTATTAGCTAGGTTGATGTACAATTGTTAATCAAGATAATAGTTTTTCAAGTCAGAGTAATTTGAGGAGAGTAAAATAGTCGGGTCATTATTGATGTTATTGCTTAGTGTTAAGTATTATATTGAAAATGTTGTAATTTGATTTTTTTTGCTCATTTTATGTAGTGAAATTTGAAGTTAAATTCTGTTGAGTAAGTCGTGATTTCTGCACCTTTATTTTTGAATCAGGTGTATTTCCACATTAAATCATGTGTTCATTACTATTCTGTACTTTACAGTGTTAGTTGTATAAACTAAATACTCATAAGAATTAAGTTATTTAATCAAGTTAGTTAAATTTTAGGAGGTAATGAAAATTTGGTACTAATGAATTCACCTCTTCCCTGAGTTGTGAGGGTGCACCAAACTAATAATTATCATTGAGTATGTCATGTTAGATGACTTGTCCAATGACATGTTATGATAACGGGTGTCGATCACATGCTATTTTGGGATGTAACAATATTGGTCCCACTTGCTATGAGAATAAAATGAGAAAAATCATTCAAACACTAAGATGTAGGTGAGAAATACGCAATTTCTGCCATGGGCGGCTTTACAGACATGCCCCATGACCTCTCGACCGCGCCCCATGGCGCTCTGACAAGCCTCCTAGAATCTAGCGTCGTGGATGGCCCCGTGATATTGATCGCATCGAGTGACAAGTGCGATTATGCCTATGTCGCCCCATCGATGACCCTCGCTAGCGTCCCTAATCAAGTCGTGCCCAAACGCGTGCCTACACAAGTGCCTCCCCTGACAGTGTCGCCCGTGTCAAGTGCTCAGCGCCCGTGCGCCAGTGACAGTGCATGTGCGCCCAGTGCATGTGCTCCCGTGCCAGCGCCCGTGCGTCCAACTCTTGTGCCCTGCGCCCAGCGCCTCGCCTAGTGTCGCTCGTAGACCCTGATGCTGAAGACAAGGTTGCGGCCCCTCCAAGTGTCGCTAATGGCCATGCTCTTACTTTGTAATAGTCTAGGCCTCTTTTGATGTAAATATAAAATAGGTTTATTTTCTGTATTTTCATTATGTTTTTCTAGCTTAGTTATGTCTAGTGATGTTGCTTGGATTTTTATTTTAAGAACATATATAAAGGGGATCAAGCAATCAAACTTTCAAGCAAATAATAAATTCTCTGTAATGGTGTCCCCCCCCCTCGACACCGTTTGCTTTCATTGTAATAGCTTTAAAATGCAATGAAGCTTTCTTTCATTCTCAATTCTCTTTTTTGTTTTATCAATTGCTTTTGACATTGGTTTTTCCGTACGACACTGACAGTCTCGTCTAGCGTACGGAGGGGACCCCGATTGGCGGATAGTAACTATATTGACATCGGTTGCGTAGTCTTACATCTCCCTTCCAAGGAATCTCAGAAAGGCGCTATGTAACAGTTGGTATCTGAGCCTACGCTCGACATCAACCGAGGGAACACATTGCTACCATGGTGAATCATGATGCCCGCATTGTGGCTCTAGAATCCACAGTAAACAAACTACAAGACATTAAACTACCAACCTAGTGCAAGGTTGGACGTCCTAAATCGTAGGATGCGACAGGCTGAGCGAGACATCATAAACATCAGTAGCGATTTTGACAGAGGTCGCAAAATGAACGCAACTTGGTGAACCAAAGATCTAGCCCTCAGGACACAAGAGGCAGAAAGGGTGATTGCCATGAAATAAACCATCGACAACTTGACTAATCAGCTCACTGCTATCAACGTTGCGCTACAAGGCCTACTCCGAGGAGGAGTCAACCCCATAGGGGCGAACATTGCCCTTGTGACCCAAAAACTAAAAATCCTTGAGCCAAAGCCCTACCAAGGCATCTGGTATACCAAAGAAGTAGAGAACTTCATATTCGATGTTGAACAATACTTTGAGGCCATGGGCGAGTTAGAAGAGGCAAAGAAGGTAGCAATTGTTGCTGTATCTTTAGGGTGATGTTGAACTATGGTGGCGGGTGAAATACGAAGCTATGAAGGCTGATGAGGATACTCTGGAAACATGGGATGAACTAAAATTAGCCATACGTCTACAGTTCCTCCCCGGAAATGATAAGTATAATACAAGAAGAAAGCTTTGGGAACTCCGCCAGACTAATTCAGTTCGTGATTACGTGCGTGAATTCTCCACACTCATACTGAACATACAGGATATGGGCGACAAAGATAAACTTTTCACTTTCATAGAAGGTTTGAATCTTTATACCCGTATGGAGCTACAAAGATAGATGGTTGATTATTTACTCAAGGACATCCAAGCAATAAAATGTCTTGGGGACTACCAAGTAGAAACTCAAAAGGTCAAACCACGACCTCCTGGACGAGTAGGATACAAGTGAGGCCAGCCTAACAATGGTGGTCCTAGCAAAAGTGGGGGAGATTGAAGTGCTACTAAGTCCAAGTCTCCCTTCTAAGGAAGCAACAATGTTGCATCCCACAACAATGATCGGGGGAGGAAGCCCCTTCAGGATGTCGACATTACAGAGGGCCTCATTAGAACAATGACTGCCCAAAGGCGCAAACAAATGGCCATCAGACTCTTGATGATGGGATGAATGTCGATGAGGACGACGATTATCTGATGAAACTTACCCGTCCTCTATGAAGAGGAAGACAAAGTCAGACGAGGGGACTCCCCTTAACACATGGAAGAAATTGATGTTTTTTTACTTGAGGGTAATTAGTAAGCCTATCAAGGCCATATAAGATATGGGCGTTACTCACAACTACCTTGCCTCAACTGAGGTAGAGTGCCTCGGGCTTGTTGTTGGACAGGGCAGAGGTCGTGTTAAGGAGTAAGATATTTCCGGATGTTTTGTGTTGTAAGCACCTTTCCACTATTTGATATCAAACTACTCTCCTACTTCCATCTTAAAGCATTAAAAGAAAGGCATGCTAATCAAATCACCGCCCCAATAAGTGGGTGAAGTAGCCAGAGGAATATCGGTGAAACTGGGTCTTTATGAAGGAAATATCAAATTACGTGTGGTGATCATTGATGACTTCGAACTGATATGGAGACAATAAGCCCGTCAACATTGAAGCTTCCATAGTTGGGCTGGAATTATGAGGCAAAGAAATACTATTCTGATAGCCTATGCAGATGTGCTATGGATGATGGGTGTCAATAGGGCCAAACCATTCATTATCCCATGCACAACCATAAATATGGCCGCGGGAAATATCTCGGCCTTACAACTGAAGAAGGGAATAATAAAGCAGGAACCTACATTTTTATAAACCTTTTGCATTGAAAATATTAAGTGCTCCTCGGGTCGCATTCCCACGCCTATGAAGGAGCTCATAAAGGAATTTGAAGACGTCATTCCAAAGAGACTTCCGCCTAGGCAATCTGTGGACCATGAAATTAAATTGGTGCCTGGTGTGAAGCCACATGCTCGGGCACCATACAGAATGTCACAACCCGAACTCGCCAAACTTCGAAGATAGTTGACGTACATACTGGACATAGGGATCATTGCACCCTCCAAGTGCCCATATGGGTCTCTCATGTTATTCCAAAAGAAACACGACGGTACCCTAAGGCTGTGTATGGACTATCGGTCCTTAAACAAGATTACCGTCAAGAACAAATATCCTATTCTGTTAATGGCAGACCTGTTCAACAAACTAGATGGTGCCACAGTGTTCACAAAATACACCAGAAGACATGTTATTGGCAGGTTGGGATTGCTGAGGTAGATGAACACAAAACAACATGTCTGACAAGATATGGATCGTACAACTTTCTAGTCATGCCGTTCGGCTTGACTAATGCTCCGACCACGTTTTGCACTCTGATGAACCAAG
This sequence comes from Anisodus acutangulus, assembly GCA_029783415.1. Classification (NCBI taxonomy): domain Eukaryota; kingdom Viridiplantae; phylum Streptophyta; class Magnoliopsida; order Solanales; family Solanaceae; genus Anisodus; species Anisodus acutangulus. Next base: position 9,918,709 of record CM056511.1, read on the forward strand.
TCTTCCGGGAATACATTGATGAATTCGTGGTGGTCTACCTGGATGAAATTGTGGTATATAGCAAAATGCTAGAAGAACATGTGAGGCATCTACGAAAGGTCCTAGCCCTGCTGCGCAAGAACCAATTACATGTCAAGCTATCTAAGCACTCATATGCTAAAAAATAGACCGACTTCCTCAAACATGTCATCGAAGATGTGCGGATCAAGTTGAACCAGCAGAAAATACAAGCAGTCACAGATTGGCCGCCGCCTAAGGATATTCATGCCCTACGAGCGTTCCTTGGCCTATGCAACTTTTACTGCTGGTTTATAAAGAATTACTCCCTTATTGCGGTGCTATTTACAAAGCTTCTGAAGTTCACGCCCTGGGAGTGGTCTCAAAGGCAAATGTATGTGTTTAACGTATTAAAAGCAGCTATGTCTAGTAGCCTTGTCTTGGCCCTTCCTGATTCTGCTAAGTCGTTCGAAGCACAAATGGATTCCTCTGATTATGCCCAAGGCAGAGTCTTATTACAAGAGCGGTACCCGATTGCGTACGAGAGCCAGAAGTTGAAGGTCACGGAGCGATGTTATACCGCACATGAAAAAAGGATGTTGGTTGTCGTTCATTGCTTGCGCATTTGGAGACACTATCTACTAGGAACCCCGTTCATACTAAAGACAGACAACACGGTTTTCAGTCATTTAATGACCCAGCCAAAGCTGAACGACCGATAAGCTAGATGGTAGGAACTCCTAGCTGAATTTCATTTCAACTTGGAGTACCGAAGTGGAAAGACCAACCAAGTTGCTGATGCCCTAAGTCAGAGGGCTGACTTGGCATCAGTGTGCCTCATTGCCGCCCTAAGGGGAAGTAAAGTGTCCACCAACATAAAAGATCATATACATGATTTACTCACTAAGGATCCTTCTACACAGTATTTGGTCGACCTGGTCGGGTAAGGCAAACCTCGCTAGTTTTACATGAAATATGGGTTCCTAAAGTGAAAGGGAACTGATTATATATTCCTAGAGGAGGATATCATTAAATAACACTTCTCGTGGAATGACACGATACACTATGGGCTGGTCATCCAGGAGAAGAGCGCAACATGGCATTGTTGCGCCACGCTTATTATTGGCCATAACTGGCAGATAACGTTACTAAGTATGTCAAGACTTGCCTAACATGCCAGAAAAAAAGTCTAATCGCTTAACACAAGTGGCCTTTTGGAGCCATTGCCTATCCCTTAGAGACCTTGGGAAGGCGTCTCACTAGATTTTGATCACCGGCTTACCCAAGGTTAGAGATCTCACAACTATCTTGGTTGTAGTAGATCAGTTATCCAAATATGCTATGTTTATAGCCACCACGAAGTATATATCAGCTAAAGACACAGCTAGACCATTCTTCATGCATGTGGTCAAATATTGGAGCTTACCCAAGGATATGAATGATCGTGACTCCCACTTCACTAGCAATTTTTGGACTCAACTCTTTAAGTGCCTCGGGTCCAAGTTGAGTCTTAGCTCAAACTTCTACCTGCAATATGATGGCCAGATGTAGTAGTTCAATGGCATGCTGGAAGAATATCTATGCCATTTTGTCACCGGCTCGCAGAAGAATTAGGTGAAGCTTCTGGATGATACTTAGTTGTGCTTCATCACAAAAGAGCTCTAGCACAAATAGAAGCGCTTGTGAAATTGTCATCGAACATCAACCACTACTCACATACAATGTGAATGCCCCCAACTTAGGGAAGTCTCCTCGAGCTATTAGCTTCTCGAAAGAGTGGAAATAGAATAGTGCAGAGCTATCTGGTGAAAGTCCAAAACTGGATGAAGAAGCATGCTGATCAAAATCATCGCTTTCTGGAATATCAAGTTGGGGATAAAGTGATGGTGAAAAAACCAAAGCGATACCAGTTTTCACGGGGGCATGACCCCATCTACTGCAAAAATACATTGGGCCATTAACCATTGAGCGGTGCATTAGGGAAGTTGCATATCAGGTGGATGGATACCCTGACCTGGTGGAAGATTCATCTAGTTTTCCATGTTTTCTCAAGCCTTTTTTGGAAGACATCAAAGACCCTTCGTGTACCAGATCACTATACCTAGCATTCGAGACCCACAATCATCGAGAAAAAGGCATGTTGAAGCTATTCTCGATGACCGAGTCATCTATGCTTCAAGAAACTAAGAGTTCTTGGTGAAATGGTAAGGTTGTGATACAGATGAGAATATGTGGGAAAGGGGAATAGCCTCAAATCCTACAAGGACATAATTGATGAATACCTTGCAAGTAAGACGTTAAAGATGTCGCCAACTCAAGTGGTGGAAAACGTCATTGGCGGGTTTCCAGCCATGCCCCATGACCCCTCAGTCGTGCCCCATGGCACTGTGGCAAGCCTCCTAACTCCTAGTATCATGGATGACCCCGTGGTCTTGCCCGCGTCAAGTGACAAATGCGTCTGTGCCTATGTCACCCCATCGATGACCCTCGCTAGCGTAGATAATCAGGTTATGCCCCAACGTGTGCCTACATAAGTATCGCCCCTGACAATGCTTCCTGTGCCATGTGTCCAAGTTCTAAGCACCCGTGCACCCAATGCATGTGCCTATGCCCAGTGTCACACGTAGACCCTTATGCTGAAGACAAAGTTGCAGCCCCTCCAAGTACCGCCAATGGACATGCTCTTACTTTGTAATAGTCTAGGCCCATTTTGATGTAAATATGGAATATGTTTACTTTATGTATTTCCATTATGTTTTTCTAGATTAGTTATTATGTACCCCAAAAAAGGTACAGTTAAATTTGTAAGTGGTTTTAAGGATATGTGGATCCATTCGTAAGTAAATATAATAGACAATTAATAATAATTAAGAGAATGAGAATACGTAAAAGAAATAGTCAGAATTGGTGTTATCTTGATTAGAACTTGGTTCGGTCTTTAGCAGAATTGCTTCAAGCCCGAACCAATGTAGAGAGCTTGTACAACTTAAGATTATAGAGAAATATTGCAAGTAAGTGAAATGAGAATGAGATGCCCTTCCAATATGAAGGTTGGGATCCTTTTATAGCTATGAATACAAGACATTTATCCCCGAGAATCATTCTCTAATTTAATGCAATTAAATGACAATAACGATCACACAATGACCAAAGAGTAATAACTGGCACCAAATTCAGAGCGGATCTGCATTAAACTCATTCGATCGCCTACCCGGCGTCACTTGATTCGGTCCTTATCCAATCCTATTCTTCAAACCAGAATCAACCTGAAGTATCTCACAACAGCACAACACTGCTACAGTTTTTGACCTCGCACATATATCATGCCACGTGTTATGTTAGTTTCCACCATATATAGATAGTCTCCACACTTCCCAGATCAATGTTTACCGAAATGATGGGAAGTGGAAATGATTTCACCGATGTCTTCACTTGTAAGATTCCTTTCAAATTACCCGAAAATAAGCTGGAAAATGAATCATTTGACCTTACGCAGTATTTGACTCACGTCTTATCATTCTGCAACGTCGGACACGCATCAACCTCTGATTGAACTGTCACTCCGGTTCACGAACCAAAACATTTTGTAATGATGACTTCACTCTTATAAAAAAACCCTTCTTGTTCTTTTTTTACATTTTACCTTTTGGTAAATTTCTTTTCATCCTTCGAGCGAACAACCTTCAAATCTCTATATTTTCTTCAAATATTCAAATCTTCATACCCTCAAATATTCAAACCTTCAACACAATGGCAAAGAATGCTGCTTTCAACCTTTCACTTCAACACAGAGTTCGCCATTCAAACAGCCTCTATGAAATTTGACAAAGGAAGGAGGCTAGAAACTAGTCATTCTCTATCAAGGCCTCTGACCTCAAGAGAGTTCGAGATGAGTGTGGTTGGACAAACCTCTCCGAGATTATCATTCCCTTCTCGGACGATGACATCACCACCTTCAGGTCCGGATACTTCAACGTATACACCTACCTCTTCACTTTTAAACTCAACACATTGATCGACCGTGTGATCCTTGAGATGTGCAGGACCTACAACCTATGTCTTGTACAAATTGGTTCGTTCGTCTGGAGGATCGTAACCTATATCCATTTTTTTCCAACTTGCTCAAAGAGGACTTTACTTTGGATCATTTGAACCATTTATATGTGACATGATTCTTTCGTGGTGGAATAGTCCAGCTTTCTAAGCGAGGTAAATTCTCCATCCTCTCCAGTGTCGATGAGAATCGAGATCGGGGGTGGTTAGAATGTCTTGTTGTGGTTTCGACTACTGAAATCATTTCAATGAGGTACATGCCCTTCCTGGAGGAGTGGAATATGTATCGTAAGTACCGAAGCTCTTATCCTCTTTTTAATCTAACTGACTTGCTCTTACAAAAATTTATCTTCATCTTTTCAATCATCCAATGGGTAGCCCAAAACCATGGTCAGCATTTACCTAACCCTCCTACTTAGGTTTAATCACAATTTTGTGCGCTTTTTACTCCATCCATTTTTTGAACTTGCAGGTCTACCGAAGGGCTTCTAACCCCAAGGTCCAACCCCTCTACTGCTCCAATTGTCCCTGATCTGGTATTTGATCTGGCTGTATCGGTTTAGCTCATCACCGAGGTACCTAAGAAACAACCCATAAAAAACAAATCATCAAAGCCTCCGAAGTCACATTTGGTCGGTAAAAAAAGGAAAAAAAGATCGGAGGCGGGAGGCTCATCTCGAGCTCAAGATACAAGCATCTCCCCAAATAATATCTAGGTTAGCAAAACCTCCACCACTGCTACCACCACTCCAACAGAAGATACTCTGGCCTAAATGAGAGAAAAAACTACTACTACCGAAGCCGCTAAGTCAATTTTGCCTCCAACTGAGGTTGTGACTACTCCTGCCCCCACACCACCGGTTGTAGAATTTGTCATCATTGAGGATGACGAAAAAGCCGCGGACGAGGATTCGTTAGCTAAGAAAACCAGGACTTCTACTACAACTCTTCCTCCACCATAACAACTTGCCGAAATATTCGGATAAGAAGATTTTGACCGTTTCTTTGAAGAGGCTGACACCTTCGTAGTTTGGGCTGAGCATGCTCACTTCATCGGGTTCTCCCATTTGGTTACTCATAAAAAGAATACCAAGTCTTCTCGAGCACCGAGGAACCATGCCAACTCCCGATCCAAACTTGTTCCGGCCCCAAGCGTGGATCCGAGAAAAATAAGATCGGCCACAATTTTCCTTTCTCAAGGACACTAAATTCTTGTCCCACCCAGTCGGGGTTGCCAACTACATGAGGCCCCTCATCTTGGAGTCCGATAGGGAGAAAATGTAAAATGTGTCTTGGTCATGCCTCTTCAACAAGGGTATGCATGCCGTCAACCGAGTGTGTATTCTTCTTGATTGCTTTAATTAACACTTGTATTATTTTTCCTTTTCTAATTTCCTCTCAATTTTCAGTCTTCTAGTCCTTCGTTCTTATTGGTGAGGGCCTTATCCAGTGCATGGATAAAAAAGCACCTTAAAGGGCAACTGGATGCCCAAGAGAAAGAAATCCAGCACCTAAAAGGGCTTCTTCAGCAAAAGGATACCGAACTGCAGCAGATCAGCAATTTGCCCACTGTCCAGGCTAAACTAGACCAAGTCAAGGGAAAATTCCTCCAAGCGATAAATGGCCTTGAGCTTGTCACTAATAAAAATAGGATCTTCAAGGAAGAGAATGAAAAACTCTTCTAAAATGTCAAAGTCCTTACCCAACAGCTCAAGGAACAGGAGCAGAATCAGCACCACCAGGCTCAACAAGTAGAATTTATGAGTGCTGACCTCGACCGTCTTGCTACAATAGAAGCTGGTAGGTCTGATGATGAAGTTGCACTAAAGATGGCTCAGGTGCAGGCCAACCAACAAGCCCAAACAAACGAAGGCCTGAGGAATGAACTTGAAGCTTCGAATCAAAGGTATGCTGAGATTTCAGTTCAATTTGCTCAAGTCTTGACTGAATGAGACTAGGCTCTAGCTGACGTGGAGGTCAAAGTGGCCCGAATAGTGCTAAAAACTAATCACATAAAATGTAATGTTTGGAGGTACACTTTGGAATAGGCTCGGGACGGGATCCCAGATATTGATGCCAAAATTGCCGAAGCCAAAGAAGTTGAGCTCAGGGCCTACCGCCAACTGACATGAGATAGCTCCCAAGATGACCCAGATGACTCCAGATTCGAGTCCTATTATGAGCTAGGATTAGATGCATTTGTACTTATATTTTCTTTATTTTGTTTTGGCCACTTACCGATCTTATATATGAAATGAATATTTCTTTTTGTTATGACTTAACCATTATTCGGCGTGTGTCATTGTCTTCTTATTTTCAACACTTAGCCATGTTAATAAACTCCCAACCTAACTTCGGCTAACAGCCTCTGGCTTTGGAATCTTAACTAAACAAACCAACACTTAGTTTGCTTCGGCCGAATGAAAATTATTTTTGGTCTTAAAAATGACTTAAGTAATTTGAACAAACTTTTCACTTTAGTTTTCTCTACATCGGGTAATTTCCTATGGTTTGGATCATTCAATGACTTAAATATAAGGACATTAGTTTTATACTTGTGAATTAGACGTCTCCTATTCACTTCAGGCATGAATATTAGAAATTTAGTTACTTCCAACTTCAAGTGTCTTTAGAAATATGTTGGGTCCATTCTAACATGATGCCTTAGAAGCGTACTTCACTTATTTTTGTTCCAGTTACACTTACGACGTCAGTCCCTAGCTAAGGAATTTAATAAATTCATTAGCTCGTAAGCCTAAAGGTTTTATCGATCGACCGGACACAAGAGTGTGCAAATAGTTACAATCGAGGTAAATCTAGGACAAAAGTGTTTTCATTCAAATTTTGCATCGGTCACACAACTGGGAAAGATTCGTTCGATCTTTTTGCCTTTATATTTTTGACGTAACATCAAAACTATTTGGGCAAGATTCATTCGATCTTTTAACCCTTACAATAGTCTTAAAAAACTAAAAAAAATCTTAGAACTTCAAATAGCTTCGAGACTCGCACTTACTTTGTAAATTCCTTGCCTTATTTTCCGAGGGTATGGCAGCCACTAGTGTTTGTATTCAAAATTATGAGAATTCAAACACTACTTGCTTTTCAATACCATGCAGTTCCCAGTGTTTTTCCGATCTTCAGCTATTTAGTAACATATTTTACAGTTGTTGCCTCATTAAAAACCTTATCGAAAAAACCCTTTTCGGGATAAAATCCGTGTTAGGGGAAAAAGAGTGCAACACGTGTTTTCAGACCTAACTCTAATTTCTGCTCAGTCTTTAACCCATGACTCCGACTTTGCTCCTGAAAAAGTTAGTTCCATCGAAACAAAGTAAAATTTAAGTAAAATGCATACCTTAGCAGTAATATCACTTCAAGTGTATAACGTTTCAATTATTCGGCAACTTTTGACCATCTTCAGCTTCCAGCTGGTACGAGTCTTTACCAGTTATTCCTAACACTTTGTAGGATTCTTCCCAATTCGGGCCCAATTTCCCTTCTTTAGAATTTTTAATGTTGAGGGTTACCTTCCGTAGAACCATGTTCCCTACTTAAAAGTGCCTAAGCTTAGCCCTTCGATTGTAGTATCAACCTATCATTTGATTTGGGCCACTAACCGTAGCAATTCCAACTCCCGGTGTTTATCTGTTAAGTTGAGCTTGACAACCATAGCTTTGTTGTTCAATTCTTCAGTTGCAAGACTAAACCATAAGCTCGGATCTCTAACTTTTACCGGAATTAACACTTCTGCACCATAAACCAAGAAAAATGATGTTTCACCAGTACTGGACTTTGGCATTGTTCTATATGCCCACAACACTTCTGGCAAAATCTCTTTCCACTTGCATTTTGACTCCTTCAGTCTATTCCTCAGATTTTGAATAATCATTTAATTTGTTGACCCCGTTTGCCCATTTGCACTCGGGTAGTATGGAGTCGATACTATCTTATTGATTTTCAACCCTTCGAGGAAGTCATTCGCCTTCTTCCCAATGAACTGACGACCATTATCGCAAGTGATCTTCGTTGGTATGCTGAACTGGCAAATGATATGGTCTCATATAGAATCAATGACCTCTTTTTCTTTGACTTTCTTGAAGGCTTTCGCTTCAACCCACTTAGAAAAATAATTAGTCATAAACAAGATAAAACGTACCATTCCGGGTGCCTATGGGAGTGGCCCTATAATATCCATCTCCCATTTCATGAATGGCCATGGTGATAAAACCGGATGCATTAATTCTGTCGGTTGATGAATCATAGGTGTGTGCCTTTGGCATTCGTTACATCTTCAGACAAAGTTTTTGTATCTTCCTCTATCTCGGACCAATAGTACCCGACCCTAATCAATTTTCAGACCAATAATTTCGCTCCTGGATGATTGTCGCAAGTCCCCTCACGAACCTCACGCATCACATAATCAGTTTCCCCGGGTCCTAAGCATCGTGCTATAGGACTGTAAAAAGACATTCGATACAACTAACCATGAACCAAACAAAATCTAGCTGCCTTAGTATGAAGGGCCCTAGACTCCTTTGGGTCCGTAGGCAACTATCCATCCCGAAGGTAGTCGATATACTTATTGCACTAATCCCAAATAGAGCTTGTTGTATTCACTTCGGCATGACCACCATCAATCGCGAAATTAAGCAGCTGCACAACTGTTCCTGAATTGAACACCTCCGCTTCTACGGATGAACCTAAATTAGCCAAGACATCTACCTCATTATTTTGCTCACGAGACACATGCTCCATAATATATTCTTTGAACTGATGCAATATCACTTGAATTTTCTCTAGGTATTTTTGCATCATTTCCTCCTTTACTTCGAACACGTTGTTGACTCGATTGACGACCAGAAGCGAGTCACATTTTGCTTTGATGACCTTGGCTCCCAAGCTCTTTGCCAATTCTAAACCTGCAATTATATGCTCATACTCGACTTCATTGTTAGTTAATCTCATAGTTCTTATTAACTGCCTAATAATATCCCTTGTAAGTGCCTTAAGCACTACCCCGAGCCCAGACCCTTCCACATTCAAAGATCCATCTGTGTACAAGGTCCAGACCACCGAAGTTTTACCCAATATTAATAAAAGTTCTTTTTCTACTTCGGGAATCATTCCGGGTGTAAAGTCCTCTACAAAGTCTGCCAAAACTTGAGACTTTATAGCCATTCTCGATTTATACTCTATGTCATACCCACTAATTTCCACTGCCCATTTGGCTAATCTACCGGACAGTTCTGGTTTATGCATCATATTTTTTTGGGGATAAATAGTTACTACACATATGTGTTGACATTGAATATACGGTCTCAACTTTCTAGAAGCCATTATTAATGCTAAAGCCAATTTTCTAAGTTTGGGTACATATATTTGCACTAGTCAATGTCCTACTCACATAAGACATCGAAAATTACGTACCTTCTTCTTCTCGAACCAACACTGCGCTTACCGCTACTTCGGACACTGCCAGGTACAGAAACAACTTTAAATCTCTCAAAGCCTGTTGACACTCCGATGTCCACTCGAAGTCATTCTTCTTTTCCAACAATGAAAAAAACCGATGACTTTTCTCCAACGATCGAGAGATAAACCTGCTTAAAACGGCTATCCTCCCGGTGAGTCTTTGCACTGCTTTCACATTGTCAAGCACCTACAGTATCTCTTAGATGTCTTTGATCTTATCCGGATTAATTTCTATTCAATGGTTCGAAACCAAGAAACCTAAGAACTTGCCCGAGCTAACTCCAAAAGCACACTTTTCAGAATTCAGCTTCATTTGTACTTTTAAAGAACATAAAATGTTTCCTGCAAATGATTTAAATGGTCCTCTACTTCCAGGGACTTTACTAAAATATTATCAATATAAACTTCCATTGTATTTCCTATTTGATCATTGAACATGCGATTAACTAGGCGTTGATATGTTGCTCCAAATTATTTTAAAGCAAACAACATTACATTATAGCAATAGGTCCCGTACCTTGTTATAAAAGAACTTTTCTCTTGATTCTCCATATTCATCCGAATTTGGTTGTACCCGGAGTAAGCATAAAAAAAACTTAACATCTCATGCCCTGTCATGGCATCAATCATTCAATCGATGTGCGGAAAAGGAAAAGAGTCATTTGTTCATGCCTTGTTCAAATCTTTAAAATCTATACGCATCCTCAGTTTATTGCCTTTTTTTTAAGTACGATCACTACGTTAGCTAGCCAATTTGGGTAAGCTACTTCCCGAATGGAACTTATATTTAAAAGCTTTGTTATCTCCTCCTTGACAAATTTATGCTTGAACTCGGCCATTGGCCTTCTCTTTTGCTTTACCGAGGGAAAGCTCGAGTCCAAACTCAATTTGTGAGTTGTGATCTATGTGGAATACATGTCATGTCTAAATGGGACCAGAAAAAACAATTAGAGTTAGGTTTAAGAAATTCAATTAATTTAAGCCTGAGCTCCGGGGATAACCCGGTGCCCAGGTATACCTTTCTGTTCGGTAAATGCACGAACAAGATGACTTGCTCTAGTTCCTCTATGATTGACTTTGTGGTATCCGCATCATCTGGCAGCACGAATGACCTCGGGACACAGAAGAAATCCTCTTCATCTTTGAAGTTTATCTTATCCTCGTCTTCTTTCTTCAGACTCGAAGAGTCTAAGTTCTGTGATTGCTATTTAACTTTTTTGCCTTTACTTAAATCCTTTACTTCTTTCGGCGCTTGCACCGCTTCCTTTATCGCGAACATTTCCCTTGCTGCCAGTTGTTCCCCATGAATGGTCTTTATTCCCTCCGGAGTCGGGAACTTTAACATCATGTGCAACATCGAATAAATGGCTTTCATGCCATGTATCCAAGGTCTTCCTAATAGTGCATTGTACCTCATCTCACCTTCAATAACATAGAACTTCATTTGCTGAATTATCTTGGCTGCGTTGACTGGAAGAGTGATTTCCCCTTCGTAGTCTCGCTTATCATGTTAAATCCGTTAAGAACTCAAGCCGCTAGCACAATTTGGTCCAACAACCATAACTGCTTTACCACTTTCCACCGGATTATATTAGCCGAGCTACATGGATCAATCAAAATACGCTTAATATAAAATTTATTGATAAAGACATAAATTATCAACGCATCATTGTGAGGGTGAATGATGCCCTCCACGTCTTCATCATTGAAAGAGATTGTTCCCTCCGGCACATAGTCTCTGGTTCTTTTCTCTTGAGTGATTGAGACTTTTGGCTTTTTTGCAGTCATGACAGCTCCCTTCGGCACATCCATTCCTTCGATGATCATATTTATGACATGTTTGACCTCAAACAGTTCTGTTTGCTTGTTCGCTTCTCTATTTTTATAGTTTCCCTTTACTCGATCACTTAAGAACTCGAGTAAGTGGCTATTTTTCAACAACCGGGCCACTTTATCCCTTAACTGGAGACAATCCTCAGTTCGATGACCGTGAGTTCCATGGTAATCATAAATCAAGCTTCGATATCTTTGAGTCTGATCTGTTCGAAGTGGTATTGGCCACTTTGTCTCCTTTATATGACCAATGGCCAAAATGAGTCCAGTCGTATCAATGTCTAAATTGTATTCGGATAGCCTTGGATTCTTCACAACGTTAGAAGAAGATCCACCTGTATCATTTTTTAATTGCAAATCCATATTGGTAGACCCTCGATCATTACGCCTATCTCCTCTGTCCAACGGGTGCACAACACTGCTACACCCTTCGACCTCGCACCTAAATCATGCCATATGTCATGTCGGTTTCCACCGTATACAATTATGTCTAGTCTTGTTGCTTGCCTTTTTATTATAAGAACATTTATAAGGGGGATCAAACAATCAAACTTTTAAGCAAATAATCAATTCTCTGTACTGGTATCTCCCACCCCCACCCCCACCCCGACACCATTTTCGTTGTAATAGCTTTCATTAATGCAATCAAGCTTTCTTTCATTCTCAATTCTCTTTTCTGTTCTCTCAATTGCTTTTGACATTGATTTTCATATATGACACTGATAGTGTTGTCTAGCATACGGAGGGGACCCGGTTGGAGGATAGTAACTACACTGACATCGGTTGCTTAGCCTTACATCGCCCTTTCAAGGGATCTCATGAAAGCGTCACGTAACCTTTGTCATGTCAGCTTGAAGAGTTCATGGAACACACTTATGTGAAATCAAGGTGTTCAAAATTATTATTAAAAAGGTTGAGGTGTCTAACTAACCTTTGCCAAATTTGAGGGCTATATAGATATTTGGCATTTTTAAACCTACATTTGTCATAAACAAGTTCAAGAATATTTCAATTAATTTAACATAAAAAGTCTTTATCAACTCTTATTTACAAACACATCAAAATCAATTTCAGCACTTTTTACAGAACATATAACTTATTTATTTATTATGTAAGGTCGAATAACTATATAGATATTCGTACTTACACTGATTTATCTTCCCGATATAGAATGAAAAAGGATAAAAAAAAAATGTATGTGGAAGAGTCGAAGAGACGCAGGAATGATGGAACAAAGGTTTCTGGTAATGATAATAATACTAAATGAAATTTTGCTTGGCAATGAATTTTTAACTCTATTCTTTTCGTTTTATAATTTGTTTTTAATTAAAATTAGTGACATATAAACTTTGTCAACGATTACATGGGTTTAAAATACTTATTTTAATCAAATTCGATATTTAGATAAAATTCAAAACGGTCATTTGGTTATTAGGATGAGACGAACCAAATATTCTATGAGATTAATAATTCCACATTCTATATAAGATAAAAGGTGAGATAGTTAATTTCCTCGTAAATTTCATACTAACTAATACTCATAATCAAACACCAAATGAAATAATCTTTTTATGCTAAAATTGTTATCCCCTAAAAGTAAATTGATACAAGTACTAGTGCATAACTGGACATAATAAATCCAGCAAAGATTTAATGGAGCAAATACGGATAAAACCTGAGAGTTAGATTAGAGTACCAAACAAGTAAATTGATGCGAAGTACGACTATACATAACTGGACAAAATAAATCCAGCAATTGAGTGTATTTTCCCGCACTTTTTTTATTAACGCCTCTCCGGGAGCTTCCTCTGTTGCTTCTTGTAGGGGTGGTCAGTGGGCCGGGTTCAGGGCGGATCCCGGTGGGACGGGGGAGGGCGGTCCGGGACTAGTGGGATCCGCCGATGTCCCGTCCCGTTTCCGGTCCCGTTGAAAGAGGGGACCGGTCTTATTGGGCTGGGGCTGGGGCTGGGGCGGGGGCGGGGGCGGGGGCGGTTCGGGATCGGGTTTTTCGATTTTTTTTTTGTACTTAATTTTAAAAAATAACATATATAAACAACTCAATAATTGAACAAGATAGTGTATTAATAACATCTCAATGTTGTTTTAGTGCCTCTTATATTATTTAATAGAAATATAATATTTTTGTAATACAATTTCAAAATTGCAACTTTGTGGTGTTGAAAGTTGCAAATAGCATAGTAAAATTGCAATTAAAAAATCACATATTTATAAACACATTTTCTAGTTTCTTCACAATTTCTTGTGGTTCTTTGGTTGGAATTGAAATTTGTTGATCAAATTGATCAACATCGCTTCCACCTTCGTCGGACAAGATTTCGTTGTAGTTTTCGTCGTCATCTTCGTTGATCTCCGGTTGATCGCACCTTCTACGCTCCGCTCGTATCCAATTTTTGAATAAAACTGCAATCTCCAAGTTGTCTCCCGCTAATGAGTGTATGTGCTGTCCTATTTGAAATCTTCCAGCTGAAAAAGCACTTTCAAACATTGTTGATATTCATGTGCAAATTCAAAAACGTCTCTCCTAGTAGTTGATCTAGAAAAACCGTTTAAAACATGATTATACATATCTCTAATGTAATGAATAAACCAGGAGAGAAAGGAAATGAAAAAGGCAAACCTTCTACCGCAATTAATTTTGCTATTGCTTCTCTATCTCTATGTTTATCGTATTTAGGACCTACAATTCCCCCGTCGTCGGGTTAATTTGACCCTGTACTTGGTCTGGGACACTATGTGAACCTTGTCCCGACTGAGAGCGCATTGGCGCACCCGACTTTGTAGCCTCGTATTAATCTCACCTAGCTTTGTGAAAATTTTGTACATGTCTCAATAAACCTCCCGTTCCACCCTGACCTTTTCCCATTTTAAATTTATAAACATTTTTACAAATTTGATATCTAACTACTTGATTTTCTTGGTCCCTATCAAAAAAATCTCATGCAGTAGATTTTAATTTTCATTGTGTGGGGTCTCATATCATACTAGGGGGAATATGAGGCGTTCCAGTTTCAGTTTGAGGTGCGCTGGTGAGTGTGTCATCTAGATTAGTGGGCGTGTCATCTAGATTATCTTCTAAATTAAAGTATGGTTGAGTTGGAGAATATATTTCATCGTCTAATGATATATATCATTAAAAAATTCAGTTTCATCTATATGAGTGTAATAAATCAAATCATCCTGTTTAAGAATAGAATGACTAGAAGAAGTACTCATGTCCTTGTTACCCCTACTAGAAGAAACACCATTGCCCTTAAACATACCTCTTAATCCTTCTATTTTAATTATGCTAATAAATAATTAAAGATAATGAAATTAAGTGTAATGATTAAAATAAAGTAACAATTATAATTTAAAGAAGGAACGAAAGTACCAAACGCCGATGTAACATCGATATGTAATCGAGGTTGAAAATTAAAACTTTGCTCGATGGATGATCCTCAATCTAGTTGGCAACTTCAGTCCCAATTTTTAAATTTTGATACAATTATATTATTATACAAATGAACAAATAAAATAAAATATTTAGTAGGCAATGTAGACTTGTAGAGATGTAGATTGAGAAATTAGAGAGATTGTAGGAAGATTTGTGAGAAAAATGAATATAAAATGATGTATTTATAGTTGAAAAATTAGGTTAAAGTGTAAATATATTAACTTAGGAGTTAAAAATAAATATTAAGGGGGTAGGGGGTTGGGGGAGGCAAAAAATGACCCTTGCACAACGGCCAAAATATAAAATGATTGTTATGCCACGATCATTTTTGCAAAGGGGCCGGACGGGATGGCCCCGGGCGAGACGAGCCTAGGTCCTGTCCCGGGTTCGAGTCCCGTGCTCATTTTTTTAGGAGACCAAGGTCGGGGTGGGGGTGGGGGTTGGGCGGGACCGGGCCGACCTGGCCCACTGGTCAGCCCTCTAGCTTCTACTATTACCATGTGAGCAACCTCTTGTGATATTTTCCCGCACTTGAGGTCTCTAAAATGCATCATGTCTTTAACTTTCGATCGTCATCAAAGTTTACAGTTTCATCTCATTTCTGAATGTCCTCCCAAATTTCAGCTTCATATTTATACATACATGGAATGGACTCCACCGCTTCTTTTGCTATACTAGTGCTGGAGTAATCACCCACATACATAAGCACATATAATCTGGTAAATCCTGTTCAACAAGTATGTTTATATATCCTTTTAATAGAGAAATTTATTTGGCATAGCTGCCAATTTCATATATTTGGAAAAAGCTAGGGTTGAAACTTCAAATTGGATTGATGGTGAATCAATCGTAAATGGAGTCAGAATTTGACGTTTATGAATTCAAAATAAATAATTTGCATATGTTAAATGAATTATTTAATACAAAACTAAGCTTTGGACTAAAGCTATTGGTTCACCCGCACCCTTTAAGCCAGCTCCGCCCCTGCCGTCAGTGCCTTCTATTCTATCAACGAGACTGGTTTCGGTTCGATTGGTTGAAATTGTAAACATTCTAATATCGAATTTGCTGACATGGGTTTGAAAGGGTTCAAGTAAAAAGTGCCATTTTTAGTTCAGATAATGTAATTGAATAAATCAACTTTAGGGATTTTTCAAGTCGCAGAAAAGTTATCTTTGAAATCAGGAGTCCAATATATATGATACATTTTTATTATATTCCTTCCCACCAGCTCCCTCTTTTCTCCTTTGCTGACTTGAACTCTCAATCTTCGGGTTAAAAAGTAGAGGACGCTTAACATATGACACATTTTTGTTTCCGGTTAAAAAAAAATAATACATTTCCTTATTTGATAGTAATAATTTAACTTTAAATTTTTACCTTTTATGTTTAACGAGATAATTTAGAATCACCAATATCTTTGGCTTATTTAAATCACAAAATTCAAAAGTCTTTCTTTATTTTTAAACTCAATGCTCAATCAAATTACATCATATAAATTGAGACGGAGGGAGTATTTTATTTTTAATTCATATATATCAGTATGCCTTATATTTTTTAATAATAATAAAATAAAAGGGAAAATTACACTATATAATACTTGGAGGAAAATATTTATCCGTTTTAGCCCATATTTGAGTTTGTTACAGGATTTAGCTCATGTATGTGTATAACACCTTTTATATATTTTTATATATTATGTATAATACTTTTTCTCCTGATGTAATGTTCCATAATATCGTATAATATTTAATAAACTAGAAATATGACTTTGTGGCGTAATATTTTATGTTGGGCTGTATATTTTGAAATTTTTCCTAAATAGTATTCTCATCAACGTAAATAAGTACGACCCTCATAATTTTATATGGGTACTTGCACGTTTATTTTAAAAAATTGCTTGGTACGTTGCATTATGACTACAAGAATTTATATAATAATAAAAAACCAGAAAGTATTGTGAAGATAGTGAATGAGTACTTGGTTATCTTGGAAATCAATGGTCCTTGTTCACAGCACTTACCTGTTTATGTTTTTTAGATTTTTTTTTTCTAGGCATTTGGTGCACAGAGAGATGAGCTACATTGCTAGTATTTGGCATCTCTGTTTACTGAAAGAGAGCTTTGAGGATATGAATGTGCCACGTACTTGAGATGTAATAGAAGCTAAAGTCAGTGAGTTGTAGATAATGAGTGGACCCCTTTAAGCAATATAAAAATCAATTGACATCATTAAATTACTGTACAGTACCTTCTCTCTATGCTTTTTGACTTTTTCTAAGGAATTAAATTATACCCCTTTTGTATTTTCTTTTTCCTTATATGGAAAAAAAGACTTGTTTTCTGTTCACACATCCTGTCTAAAAAGGAAAAGATTTTCAACAATTTTGAGAGGCTGTACTTGTTTACAATATAATATATAGTTTTGTATTTTCTAAAGTTAAAGTATCTGTTGTGTGGTTCTTGTTTTTTTGTTAGCTTAAACTCTTGGATCATATTGGTTTCTTTCTGTTAGATATTATTTTGGGCGGTGTCTTTGCTCAGATATCTTATGTTTCTTTGTTAACAAATAGGTTGGTAACTGATATAACAGAGTTGTGTGAGATGATGGTTTGACCTTTTTGTGTAGTAAAGATGAGTTCTTGATTCAACATGGCTATGTTGGAAGTGAAGGGATGTAGTAAAGATGAGTTCTTGATTTCCCAATACCTTGATTGTGTGGCTATGTGCATTGTGCCACGTGGATAACAAATGGAGGATTCATCTCAGTCTGGTAGGGAGAGGTCTGAAAGTTCTAGAGGTTTGAGTTCTTCAGGTGTTGTGGATTGGAATTCAAGATTTCGTGCAAGTGATGCCTCTCATGATTCTGGATTTGTTTCAAAGGGGGGTCGAGCAATTGATTGTAAAGATGTTAGTTTGAGACATTGGTTGGACAATCCAGAGAGAACTGTTGATGCTCTTGAATGTTTGCATATATTCACTCAAATTGTAGGAATTGTTAACCTTGCACATACTCAGGGGATAGCTGTTCATAATGTGAGGCCATCATGTTTTGTCATGTCTTCATTTAACCGTGTTGCGTTTATTGAATCGGCTTCATGCTCCGATTTGGGGTCGGATTCATGTGAAGATGGGTTAAATAGTTCATCTTCACCTTTGCCTCATGACTCTGATCAAGGGCTAAGCAGTTGCTTGCAGTCAAGTTCAGGTCATATGGTGCAGAATTTGGAAGCTACTAAGAACAGTCAAGTGGAAGAAAACAAACATACTTTTCCAATGAAAAGGATATTGCACCTGGAAACTAATTGGTATACTAGTCCAGAAGAGGTTGATGATGCTCCAGGCACTTGTGCTTCAGACATTTATCGACTTGGAGTGCTTCTCTTTGAGGTTAGTAGCAATTATAACAACTCTGTGGCATTAATTTTACTGTCCTCCATGATGATCTCGTTTATCTTAATGATGCTTATAATTTGTGAGCAGCTATTCTGCACCTTCAACTCATCCGATGAGAAAATTGCAAATATGTCGTGTCTAAGACATCGTGTCCTACCCCCACAATTGTTGTTGAAATGGCCTAAAGAAGCTTCATTTTGCTTATGGTTACTACACCCGGAACCAAGTAGTCGGACAAAAATGGGGTGAGCATTCTTTTTTCGCGTGCACTTGGTTTATTCTTTTCTGCCAAAGAAAGTTTCCCTTAAGGCATGTCGTTTTTTATTTGTTTGCAACCTGATCAGTTTGTTGTTGAAGTCCTCTAGGAGTAATAATTACTTCTGATTTTATAACATAATCCTTGAGAACCTTGATTGTGGTCCTGTAATTCTTGATTTCCAAAGTGATTAATAAGGTTCCAATATATACTGTTTAAGGTTTATGTTAGAGTACCTATTTCCCTTTGTCGTAGCAGACTCAAAGGGGAGAATCATGGGTTTTTAGTTTTTGCAGGAATGAAGATTCTAGCCGCAGGAAATAAAGGCAAATGCAGCAATCCAAACTAATCTTTTTGTTATTAAACTAGAAAAAAATATACATGTCTGGCAACAGCAGTATCCTTTTTTCTTAATTAAGAAAATTGATCATTGCAATGGATCTAGGTCAGTGTCTTGGGAGTAATACCATCTACATTGTGAGAAGCTATGTTGCTCGGACTATTCGAAAATGTTGCTCCACCTGTGTCGGATCCTCCAAAAATGCACTGCTTTTGGAGGATCCGACACGCACCTGTGGACATTTTTGAAGAGTCCGAGCAACATAGGTGAGAAGTAAACTAATTACACCTACCGAGGGAAGGGTGCCTATATTTGAAGATATGTCTGTACTAGATTTCATGCATACTTAGCTAACCAATCAGCAGCTTCCTCAGTTTCTTCTTAAGGTTCTGTCTCAGTACAATCTGCAAAATCATTGCCGATTTCCGGGACAATTTCCATTTTTGAACCTTATTAATTATTGAAAAGACATCCTTCGTTTCATCTGTACTCTGTAGTAGAAAGAAGGGTAAGGGAAAAGAATTCTAATATTGATGGTAAAATGGAATAGATAATAGTGACATAAAAGTCGTCTAATGAGTACTAAGTGATTGAATGAGTCCCTTTATCTAATCATGAAATGCATTTCGGTTCTCCTGAATTTTCTACTATCGCTGCTGCTTTAAGCAGGTTTTCATTAAAATGAATATTATGCAATTGATCATCTTAGTCCATTGTGATTTTAACATCAATAGCCTTCACTCCTTGCCACTCTCTCCTCATTCATTCCCTTAAATTGATGACAGCGAGTTGCTAGAAAGTGAATTCCTTAAAACTCCAAGACATGACTTGGAAGAACGTGAAGCAGCAATAGAGCTTAGAGAAAAAATAGATGAGCAGGAATTATTGCTGGAGTTCCTTTTGCTAATCCAACAGAAAAAGCAGGAGGCTATGGAAAATTTGCACGAAATCGTGTCTTTCTTATCCTCTGATATAGATGAGGCCACTAAGATGCAGACAACCCTTAAGTTAAAAGGAGGCTCAAGCTTAGAACCAGCAGAAGAGGCCACTAAGATGCAGACAACCCTCAAGTTAAAAGGAGGCTCAAGCTTAAAACCAGTTACGAATTTGAATTCTCGGAGGACAAATATTTCTGAAGACCATGATTCTGGGAGCCCTAGATCTAGAAAGAGATCTAGGCCCAGCACAGGTGAGGAATCTGATGGCCATCCAGAAGAAAGCCAGAAATCTGAAAGGCATATTGAATATAAAGGCAGCATTTCGGCAAAAAGTTCCCGGTTGATGAAGAACTTCAGAAAATTGGAGGCAGCGTATTTCATGACAAGACGTAGGGGTATTAAATCAATGGACAAATATATGAGTAGAAATTGTCAAACAAGTACGGAATGTAGAAGTTCTGCTACAGCTACTGAAAGGAGTTCTCTGAGTAATTTGTCATCAAATAGAGGGTGCAATGGGGATAGACAGAGTGAATGGATTAATTCGTACTTGGAGGGTCTGTGCAAGTATTTTTCTTATAGCAAGTTAGAAGTGAAGGCAGATTTAAAGCAAGGGGATCTTCTAAACTCTTCCAATCTCGTATGTTCTCTCGCCTTTGATCGTGATGGTGAATTTTTTGCAACTGCCGGTGTAAATAAGAAGATCAAAGTTTTTGAATATAACTCAATTCTAAATGCGGATCGTGATATACATTATCCAGTCGCTGAAATGGCTAATAGGTCAAAGTTAAGCAGTATATGTTGGAATAGCTATATCAAAAGCCAGCTCGCCTCAAGCAACTTTGAAGGTGTGGTGCAGGTAAGTCAAATTCATCATCATTATTTCTTGTTTATTTAACAGAATTAGAAAGAAGTTTGCTTAGAAACATAATACAGGTATGGGATGTCACAAGAAGTCAGCTTTTTATGGAGATGAGAGAGCATGAGAAACGCGTCTGGTCTGTTGACTTTTCAGTAGCAGATTCAACCATGTTGGCAAGCGGGAGTGATGATGGTTCTGTTAAGCTTTGGAATATCAATCAGGCAATTCTACTTTTGCACTTGGTGGATGTCAGCTTTAAAACTACATGTACTACAGTCATCTAGTTATTATTGTTGTGTATATTGAATGTAGATGTGTAATAAGTTGGTTTTTCTTACCTGGTTTTCCACAGGGAGCAAGTGTTGGAACCATAAAAACAAAAGCCAATGTCTGCTGTGTTCAGTTCCCTGTTGATTCTGGACGGGCCCTTGCTTTTGGTTCAGCAGATCATAAGATTTATTACTATGACCTACGAAACTCAAAGTTGCCTCTATGCACATTAATTGGGCACAACAAGACTGTGAGCTATGTCAAGTTCATAGATTCAACAACTCTTGTGTCTGCGTCTACGGATAATGCAATAAAGCTGTGGGATCTGTCAACCTGCACGTCTCGTATTCTTGATTCTCCTCTTCAGTCATTTACTGGACATATGAATGTAAAGGTATCATACTTTGATCCTATCACCCGAATAGAATCTTGTTTCTGTGACCTCATCGAACAGTATGTTGTCTTTTAACATTGGCATAATACATAAACAAGCCCTCAAACTTGGCCTCAGCTTGCAAGTATGTCCTCCAACTTTGGGTGTGCACAAGTAGACACCTCAACTTGTACAAAGTTGAACACGTAAACACAAATGCTGAAGTGGCACCGATGTGTCACATAAATTTTGGAGGTGTCTAGACGATCATTTTGTAAGTTGGGGTGTTCAACTGACAAAGTGGAGACAAGTTGAGGTGCCTACTTGTGCACACCCAAAGTTGGAGGGCTTACTTGCCAGCTGAGACCAATTTTGAGGGCCTGTTTATGTATTATGCCTTTAACATTCTCAGTGATATAGTTAGAGAGATCCAAGTTGTCCATACAGTTAAAGTGGAATCCGTTATTCTAAAATCCTATTTCATTTTCGTCCTTAGGGAGTTAGATTTTCTATTAATTTTTCCTTATTTTTTTACCGAAAAAAGAAAAAACAGCGTGAGTGACACCTTGATAATCAAATAGTTATACCCTCTGCAAGTTCCCCAACAATTTATGAATTCTATTCACCTGATCTGTGAAATCAAAATTGAGTGCAAATGGATTTGCCAATTTCCCAATCATGGACTCACAACTTTTTAGTATAAGACTAATAGGTGGATTTGGGTCTGTATTGTAGCTAATCTAGAATATTTTC
The DNA here is from genome assembly GCA_029783415.1 of Anisodus acutangulus. Classification (NCBI taxonomy): domain Eukaryota; kingdom Viridiplantae; phylum Streptophyta; class Magnoliopsida; order Solanales; family Solanaceae; genus Anisodus; species Anisodus acutangulus. The sequence continues at coordinate 9,940,708 of CM056511.1, forward strand.
TATCCTAGCTGGACTCAGATTGGATATTCGTTTGTCAGTAGTGTGAGTCAGTGTTGTCAAAGGCACACTTAAGCCCTGAAACGAGGCACAAAACATGTTGAGCGCTTTGCCTTGCTTTATGAGCGCTTGAGTGTCGTATCAAGGCTCTAAGGCATACTTTTCCTAGCCAATGAGCGTAATTCTGAAGATGGGACACTAAACAATTGATATTTTACTTTATTGTAATTTTTTCAATTTTTTCAATTTTTTTGTCCATATATTTGTTATTCATGCTTATGATTGTTAATCTCGGACTACACATACATATTTATATCTTTTTCTCCATTTGAGCCTCTTTTCATTAAAGCCCATACTTTATTTGCGCTCTGCGCTTAAAGCGTCGACCTTAGAGCTTTTTTGCGCTTTTAGCTTTTGATAACACTGGTACGAGTTCCAAATATTGTGAATCACATTTAGGCCAACTGCGAGCCGATCGCAAGAAAGCCATTGTTTAATCAGCTATTTCCTACTAATTTTATTTCAGAAATCGAAAACAAAAAATGGATTTTGAAGATAAAGTAAGAACTTCCTAAGAGCAGCGTGTCTTCCAATTTCACCATAGCGGCCTGTCTTGAACTCATAATAGGATATAAATAAGCAATCGTCAAGATTGAGGAAGCTATTCTTGCTTAGTAATGATTCAGGGCCAGGCCGACAGGCCTCACAAATGGCCTGGCATCACGAGCCTATCGCAGGAGTGCCTGGTAGTATAAATACTGGGTAGATCGGAGAAAGAGAAGGGTATAATGTATTGGAGAGTGAGAAATACTGTTGGCGGATGATTGGAACGGAAGGAAAGTGTTTATAAACTAAATATGAAGCTTGGGAGCAAGAGGAGTTGGAAAATCATGCAAAGGTCAAGAAATTCTAACAAGTGAAACAAGGCCAGAAGCCTACCTGTGAGGACTTTCGTGTTCCACTGTTGTGGAAGACTTTAAATAGATGAGTTAGAACGGAGAGTTGAATAGCTTTTCATTGTGCATTAACGAAATGGAGAGAGAGAGAGAGGATGACAAAAGAAAGTCTGGTGGGAGCAACTACAGGGACTAAACCAGAATGGGTAGACGAAAGTCGAAAAGGAGGTTGCCAAAGAAAGGAAGGGGTTAAGTATGTGTACACGTATATTTCTTGTTCAAGCTTATCTAGAATAGCTAGACAATTAAGTTCAAGTCAAGCCTGTAAGGCACGTCTTCAACCATTCTTATGTGATACTGCACTCTCTTTATATTCCATGGGTTTATTTTACTTATTCAAATGGTAGATTATTGGCATGTAACTTATGTTGAGTACATAGAAGCTTATACATCTACAAAGTAATTTACAGCCATGCATAAAAGATTTTAGATGCTTCACATCATCAACACTGCGACCTGTTTCTTCGTTTTAAGACATGACTGGAAGTAACCAAATCACGTCTCTAGTTTCTTCGTACAACTTACTCCTGACTTGTACTTTTTATGTTCCCTTTCCTGTGATAATATAACTGTACTTGAATGTGCTTTGCTACTGATGAAAGCATTTCTTTGTTTCAGAACTTCGTTGGCCTATCTGTATCTGATGGTTACATAGCAACTGGCTCAGAGACAAATGAGGTATCATTTATAACCAAAAAGTTGAATCTGAACCTGCGTACTTGAGTGCATTTTAAATGAGTTTTGAGTAACACTTACATAGAAAATGTTTGTTTTGTTCACATCTATATAAAAGGAAAAATTGTTTGACTAATACTGGTTCCTTGAGCATCATATCTAAGGCAGATACATGCAGCTGCAGTTTGTGTATAAAGTTCAAGATAGCTGTTTATAATAAATGTACCGAAAGGAAGTTCTTATGCTGAATACAATATGACTACCATGTAATGAAATTTTTAACCAGAAGGCATACAATAAGCAGTCATGCTGAAATACAATTTGACTACCAGTGGGGAAAAAAACTGGTCAAAACTTCCACTTATACTACCTATGAAATGAAATTTTTAACCAAAAGGCATACAATATGACCAGTCATGCTGAAATACAATACGAGTACTAGTGGGGTAAAAAAGCACAAACTGGTCAAAACTTTCACTTGGGATACCTATGAAATGAAATTTGGCACCCTCTGCGCTGGGTGTATTCTGCATGTTCTAGACGACACGTTGGGCCTTGTGCATGTTCCACCATGCGCCAATTTGCCACTTGTGCAATATAGTACACGTCTAGATGTGTATAGATATGCCTTTACAGTGTACACGTCTTTGGATAATTGCACAGTGTTAAACTCCTGATTGGCCTAGACCATATATACCATTTGAGGTGTGCACCGCCAACGGAATAACTAGCCCTAGTCAAACAATTACATCTTTGCATGTATCCTTATGATGGCTGTAGTTTATTTTCCTCAGAGTGTGCCCCTTGGTACCTTAAGTTGGTCTTTTGCACAAGCAGGTTCATAGGCAGTCTGCAAAAAGATGTTCTTTTTGAACTTCAAGTGGAAACCAAAGGATTTCAGTTACTTTTTGCAGCTCTAAATCCACATAAATCAGCCAACATCTGATTGGTTGGCCATTAACTTGCCGTAGTCACCTAATTTGATGTCCATTTTATATCTCTAAGAGAAAAGCCGTAGCTTTTGAAGGTCTCTTCATCTGAAGCCATACTAGTTATAAACAACCCAAAAAGGTGCCAACTTATGTATGGGAACATTGCTGGTCCACAAGGCAAGAGCAGGCAACATGTCTGACTAATTTGCACATGTATTGAAGTTCGGTCAACAGAGATTGGTTAGAGAATTTAGGGAAAATAAGTTACAGAGGACAACACTCTGTAGAAGAATAAAAATATTTGAGATGATTGAAATGGAGGATTGCTGCAGGCGTTATACTTATATGTAATGGGAAGATACCTAACAAAGTGGAAGGCCAGTAATATAAAATGGTCCTGGGAACGATGGTGTTATATGGGAGTCATGCTGTTTCGGACCCAGAACATGCACTAGATGAATCACATAAATGTGAATGTTAAGATGGATATGCGGTTACACAAAGATTGAGTAAGATTAGAAATGATCCATCCAACGGGGTGTGCCTCTATTTCGACTGAACTACAATGTGATGATTGAATGTGATAAATGAATCGAGGTAGAGTCAGAGTTGTCAAAAGCGAAAAACAGAAAAAGCCCCAAAGTCTGTGGAGCTTTAAGTGCAAAGAGGGATAAAAACGCGAAGGAGGAAAACTATGAAACTAGAAATGTAATGCAAGAAATGTGACTATAAACATATACTAATAGTTATTTGGACAACAGAATGTAAAACCTATAGTTAAACTATATGTATGAACTCATTGGTGAAGGTTCACACACGTTAATACCTTGACTCCTACACTAAAACATCAATTAAGCAAGGCAAAGGTGCTCAACCTGGGCTTCACCAAGCTTCCAGTCTTAAGGTCGCTTTAAGCGAGCCTTAACAACACTGGGTAGAGTTGGAATCACGTAAAGCTACATTGTTTCAAAACATCTAGTATCACTCTGAATCTTTGTAAACTTAGGGCCCATTTGGCCATGTTCTCAAAATCTGCTTATTTTCAGAAGCGCTATTGTCAACATAGATTTTCATAGAAGCACTTGGGAGAAAAGAAATTCGTGTCTGGAAAATCTATTTGGGAACACTTTTGTCAGTACTACAAAAACAGTTTTTGTTTGATCAATCTTTCCGAAAAGTCTTTTTGGGTCTTCCTTGCTACAACAGGGTGGTGGTATTGGGTTAATTTAAGGGACTCAGGCTGAGAAAAGAAGGTTTAAACTCGTATAGTCTAGCTAATCGTTAGGCATGTTGAAGGCTTCTCTTCTTAAAACTCTCACATAAAAGTTGAGCTCTCGTTTCAGACCAGATAGAAAACAACTAACTGCATGAGTGGGAGACAAATGACCTGGCTAGCACTCATCAAAATCACCACGGTACTCTTTAACATCTCCTGTCTGTTAAAAGTTCTTCAATTCAGCCATAGGATCGTCATACTCCTGGCCAAGCGTCTCATTTAGGTCCAGGACATACTCATCCCAGGATATATAAGCCAAATGTTGTCTTTCACGCATAAAAGCTTCGTGCCATTCGATACTTCTCCCTCAAAATGGACTACTGCTACCTTACTCCGCTCCAACGCTACTTTATCAATTGAAAAGAACTGATCCACCTTATACAGCTAGGTGCTAAGATCAGACCTATCAAACTTGGGAAATTCAACTTCGACAAACAACTGAGGTATATGGACTCAAACGTTAATCTATTTGCTGGTGTGCCAACAAATAGAGTTCGTCGAACTCATGGAGGGTTTGAAGTATTCCTTTTGAACTGCTGTAGATTCTTCATTCCTTCTTGTGCGTCCATTTTATCCACGAACTCTACAATCGATTGCATATGTTGTAATCCCAACTGATCTGGTCTCCTATTTAGATCTCCAAAAGTATTTCTTCATTAACTCCATCTCCTTCATGTCCATGGTCCTTCATATTTCTGTGGTAAAGGCTGGAGGTGAGGATCCAATATTTCTGATACCATGTCATACAAACAAATGAATTAAAACTGGAAAAAGAAAACTTCAGGAAAGGGTAATTTCGAGAAGGGGTCAAATAGCTCAGGGAAGGGGAAGATTCCGAGAACATTTCTAAAAGATTGACAGCTAAAACGGGCATTATTGTATTAGATGAACTACAAGTATTTATACAAGAGTAAGCTGGAAATTGGCAAACCAACTTTCCCGCAAATTAATTTGAAAACTAACCACCCAACTACTAACTTCCAGCTCAACTAACTCTGACTAACTTTTATCATCCGCAATCAGCTAAAATGCAATACTAGAACCGTATCAGTTTAAACACAGTTCACTAATTGGAGAATATGGTATAATAATCTTATAACAATCCAATTTAGTGAGCTCATTAACTTGAATATATATATGATTTGATTCTGATATTGTTGAGTCTCTATTGATCCTTTGAAGAATGAAGTGCTCATTCTTTTTTGAAGTATATAATTATACAAGGAGATGAAGTGATAGACTTGTACGTTGCAGAGCAGAGTAGGTATCTAGTACTGGTATAATACTGTAGAATTCTGTGTGCGAAAAGCTTCAGTCCATATATCGAGCCCCTAACTCCAAATCTTAACTATTTAACAGTCTGCCAACAGGAAGAAAACTACTTTTTTTGTGACTCTATTTGTTCTTGATGTGGTAATTCTCTCCTTAGATAGTTTACACACAGAAAGGAAATTTGGTTTGATAAGGTTTTGGTTTTTCGATAATTATTCCCCTCCCACAATCCCCACCATAAAAGGAAAAAAAGCATTTGTAGTTCATCTTTGAGTTGGGGCAGTTTCTTTTGGAGTCTCCATCTTATAGGGTTTTGCACATTGTGTTTTCTCTCTCATTTGATGCCACATACGGTGACTATTAAGATCTAATCGCTGCTCAATTTTCCATTATTAATGTGGAATTTGTGCTTTGTGTCATGCTGCAGGTTGTCGTCTACCACAAATCTTTTCCCATTCCAGCATTGTCATTTAAATTTAACTGCACAGATCCGCTTTCTGGTGATGAAGTGGACGACAGCGCACAGTTCATCTCATCTGTGTGTTGGCGTGGCCAGTCCCCTACCTTAGTTGCTGCAAATTCTATGGGAAATATCAAGCTCTTGGAGATGGTATAATTTGGTTGAAATCTCTGAAAAGGATTGACTAGTTACTTCAAGATGAGGAAAGGTGTGAAGGACAAGAGTCCGGCAAAGGTAAATGAGAGGGTTACACCAAAGATATTGTCGTAGCTGAGATAAACTCGATACGATACCATGGTAACAAGGAAGTTGCCATCAAGAAACAAATATTTTTGTAGTTAGTTCATAGCGGAAGGAACTCAATGGAAGTGTGAGATTTTTCTCATGGTGTAATGTGCTGTAAATAAATATTGGTTAGGGGGTGTGGAAAGAAGAGATGCAAGCGTTATTCTCTTTGTTTATTCTGTAATTTTGAGTTCTAACGAAAATTTCAGGAATGTAATATCTTGGCCATGAGTTCAATACTGCTCTCTCTCTCCCCACCCCACCCCTCTGACTTGCTAAACGGTAACATCCCCCCTCCCCCACCCCCTCCACATCGACACACCACCACCACCATCGACCACTGACCGTCAACGCTGCTTTGTCCGCCGACCATCGGCGACCAGGTACGCTGCCCTGACACTGCTCTGTCCTCTGTTTTTCTCTTTCTTCCCCCTTGCTATTCTTTCTTCATCTTTCCTCCACCACCGGCGACTGGAGTATCTCATTGTATCGTCGCTAGTGACTATCAATCGTAACCCGTCACTCGTCACCACCGACGAACAGATCTGGTCAGTAAGGACCTTCAGAGACCACCACCATCGACAACAACCTTTGGCGGCCTCCGGCGACGAAGAAAATCAGGTTTCCTCTTGTTTTCAAGCTCAAAACAGAAACCCTCCAGTAGGTTTTTGGGCATGTTTACATAGTTACGCAAGTTTCCGGCAAGTTCCAGCGGTGAACAGTACCTTTCGGCGGTGAACAAGACTTTTCCGGTAGAGAACAATAATTTGCACCGTTGAACGAGTTTTGGCGACGAGCAAGTTCGATTCACCTGGAATTGGTACCTCCAGGTGCCTGTATTCATTCTGTCCTTATCTTCGTAGTTAAATTTTTCCTGCTTTGTTGTATTGTATATTGACTCTACATTATTGCCTTTACTCGTCTTCTCCTTAGTTATATCATTCTTGTCGTAGTGGCTCGACTTGCATCTAGATTCTTGCTAACTTGTGTTTTTTGCATTAATTTCTACTTGTTTTAGGGTGAATCGTCGATTAGTTTATATCATCTTTAGTGGCTTTGGTGACTGATGGTAGACTACGGTCATGTTCTCGATCGGAGACGGGGGCGAGGGTTAGGAGGGGTAAGGGAGATGCTAGACTGAGAATAGGGTCTTGGAACATTGTGTCTTTAACGGGGAAGTCCATAGAGCTAGTTAAGATTCTTAAGAAGAGAAGGATTAATATAGCCTATGTCTAGGAGACTAAATGAGTAGGACTTAAGGCTAAGGATGTGGACGGGTATAAGTTATGGTTCTTGGGTTGGTCAAAGTATAGGAATGGGGTAGGCATTTTGGTAGACAACGAGCGAAGAGATCAGGTGGTAGAGGTTAGGAGGGTCAATGACAGGATGATGGCGATTAAGTTCGTAATTGGATGGTCTACTATGAACATTATTAATGCTTATGCGCCGCAGGGGGGCTTGGACGAGGAGGAGAAGAGGAGCTTTTGGGAGGATTTGGACATACCACCCACTGAGAAGTTATTTGTAGGAGGGGATTTCAATAGACATATCGGGTCACTTCTGGGGGTTATGACGATGTGCATGGAGGCTTTGGCCTCGGGGACATGAACGGGGGAGGCGTCTCACTCCTGGAGTTCGCTAAATCTTTTCGGATGGTGATAGCCAATACGAGGTTCATGAAGAAGGAGGAGCACATGGTGACTTTCCGTAGCTCGGTGGTTAAGACCCAGATAGACTTTTTGCTCCTTAGGAAGGTTGACAACAGTCTTTGTAAAGACTGCAATGTTATACTGAGTGAGTATCTTACAGCCCGACGTAAGCTTTTGGTGATGGATTTGGAGATCAAGATGGAGAAAAAGAGGAGGGTGGTGGATGACAGGCGAGGAATTAAATGAGGGAGTTTGACCATGGCTAGTGCAAAGGAGATAGGGAGAGGTTGATGGCCAAGGGGGCTTGGGGGAGTAGTGGAGATGTAATCGGTATGTGGGACAGGATGACCAGTTTCATTTGGGAGGTAGCTAGAGAAGTGTTAGGGGTCTCGCGGAGTAGCCGTGGTGGGCATCGAGGGGACTAGTGGTGGAATGGTAAGTTTCAAGAAAAGGTGGAAGCAAAGAAAGCGGCGTGCCCCAATGAGGTAATTCATGAACTAGCTAGTTCAAGCACTTATCTACATGGATGACACAAAAGGGTGGCCTAGAGAACACGAAGAGTTGGACTTTTTCCCTTTTCCCAAACCGGTCGAACACCTTCCCCTTTCCCATTCGGCCGAGTGCCATGTTTGTGTCTTTCTTGTTTCCTCTTCTAGAAGGTCTAGAACTAGTATAAATAGGAGATGTAATTGATGTAAGAGGACATTGAAGTTTTATGAAATATATTTGAGTTTACTCAAACCTGCTAAGTTTTCAACTTTTGTGTTATCTTAGTCAGACCTTTTGTGGTCCAACCCTTAGTCCTTTTATGGTCCAAACCCCGATCCTTTTGTGGGCCACCCCTTGGTCCTTTTGTCGTCCAAACCCTCGGTGTAAGTCTAGTTAGAATTTTTGTGATCTAACTATATCCAAGCCAAGGTTCTATCCGGTTACTTGTTACAAACACATTGAAGGTCTTCTCGGCCTACATTACCTTACTCGCACACGAATTTGTTTATCAATTTTGTGCCCCATCCTTGTCCAAACTGCCTAATTCCTTTCACCCCAATACACTCCAGCACTTCCCCAACTCACACCCAAAAGGTCGTCAACCAACTCCTTCAAAGATTCATTGACCCCCATTTTCGTATCTACCCGGTCCCAATCTAACTCCGACCCACCTAATCATACAATCCTCTCCTTATATACATCAAGTGTACTTTGTTTATCTTATTTACCTGCGTTAGTTGCTGCTTCTTGTTTTTTTTTCCAGAATGCGCTATTATTGCTTATTCGCTCTTGTCCATCATTTTCATACTGCTTTAAACTTTTTGTCCGGGTATGACCGTTTATCGTGCTTTGCTTGTGCTTGTGCTTGTGCTTTATCTTGAGCCGAGGATCTTTCGGAAACAGCCGCTCTACCCACCAAGATAGAGGTAAGGTCTGTGTACACTTTACCCTCCCCAGACCTCACGTTGTGGGATTTCACTGGGTATGTTAGTTGTTGTTGTTGTTGTAATATCTTGGCTTGATGATAGTAAGTAGAAGAATAAAAGCAGCGTCTTAGATCCATGCTGTATCTAATTTAGTTCACATTGATCTGATCAGCTGCTAAACACACGAGTGCAAGGAGGCAGAGGTAACATTTGAGATTATTCACTTTCCAGTATATTCTGTCTATGATATGTATGCTGTTCATGACCAGCCAAACTCGTTTGATAAAAGCAATGCAAAATTATGAGTACCAAGTTTCCAACTTTTCAGTGGGAGATATTGGCTAGTGTGATTTATTTGGATTATTTCCTGTTTCTAGTCAGACTGTTTTCATTGTTTATTTGTTTTTATTTTACAGATTTAACATATATACACCGATTAACTGGTTATAAAAGGTTATATACTATGTATACTATCAGTGTATTTTAAATGGTTACAGGTTATTTGCTATATTTACTATGTTACCACACTATATCTACTATAGACAGACATATTGCAGGTCATATTTTACCTGATTGTACACTGGCAGTGCATAAAAGTTGAGCTTTTGTTTTAATCAGTTGATGGTGATCTATAGTGTTATATTCTTATTTACTGGCCTGTTCATTTGGTAAATGGTCAATTTCAGTGCCTATATTTTTGTTCTGGTATCAAGTGTGCAATCAAGATTGATCGAAAAAGGAAGAGGGAAAGGTTCATTTGGCATATATGTGTGTGTGTGTATAATATATATATGACAGTGAATCTTTGAAGTTGTATTGGTTCAAGAAACAAAGTAGTAGGTCATATCAACTTGATTAGAACAAAAGTTTTAACTTGTTTGTTTAGATTTTTCACTATGAAAAGGTACACAGCAATCCTTGTTTGTTTTTGTGTCAATGCTTTAGTATTTCTCAATTCTAACAGTCTTGTCTGTCTCTTTTAATGTTACATTCTTGTCCTCTCCCCCCCCACCCCCACCCCCACCCCCAAATCAGAAAGCAGGGATAGAAATACATCAAAAATCTAATTACACTGGTTCTGACTAAGGGTGGCCAGTGGGCCGGGTCGGCCCGATCCCCCTAAAAAAATTGACGGTGTCGGGACTCAAAACCGGGACGGGACCTGGGCTCGGAGAGAAAGTAGTTGTAAATTGGTGCAACTTTAAATGGTCGTAACTATGCGCTCGGATGTCCGTTTTACCTGATTATTTTTTTGATTTTGCGTATTTTTTCGAGACGTGGCCGGTCAAACAGCCGCAAGGCGGTTTGGTGCTGCCAATTTTTAGGAAAACGTCCGTTTTTCCAACCAATTTGTGTTTTCCCTCAAATCGATTTTTAATTTTCCTTTTTCCTTTAGTAAAGATCTCACGATGTACAATACATTTCAATGTCGAAATTTCGTGGTAATGTAGGTGTGAATGTCAATTTCAGTGTTGGAAATTCTATTTTTTTTTTAAAAATCCCCCGAATCCCGCGACCGGTCCCGTCCCGCCAAATCCCAGCCCCTTTTCCGGCGGGACGTGGGACGGGACGGGACCTCTTCCTGTCCCGCCAGGCCCGCTGGAACCCGCATCCCGCCGGGATTGGTCCCGGCCCACTTGCCACCCCTAGTTCTGACTAAATTTAGCTGACAATACTAGTCTACCAATAATTCACCTAAGCCTTTGAGCCCCCGGACCAGGCCTAAGTTTTGTTGGATTTCCAACTTTAGAACAAGGAGGATTTCCAGCACACCAACCACCAGGTGTGAAGATACCATTACTCCTGTTAAGTAATTCCATATCAATCTTCTGTAAAATAGGATCATCTTTCTTGAACTTACGTGCAAACTCCGCGCCACTTGCAATCATATTTGCAGTGTCATTGAGGGAGAGTAAGCTGTTAATAACATCCCAAGAAATATAGTGCATGTCATGGTTAATAACAGTTGAAGTGAATTCTGGTGCATTGCATACAACGGTCTGAAAGTAGCCTTCTGGAGAGGATACAAAATTTGAGTAGTATAGAAGTAGGTTCCTAGGAAGATTATCCCATCCCCATATGCAGTATTCCACAAATGCGCGTGAAAGGATCATCCAAGCTGAACCTGTGTCATGTTTGTAACATGTTTCAGAGTTTGTTTTATGCACCAATGATGTAAAATGTTTTAACAGGCGAATGACATGATTCTCGAGGAGTTACACGTTGACCGTGTGATGATGCATCAAATACTGTCATGCTCTATCATTACATGCCACTATCTCCACTATAAAAAGAAAAGAAAAAAATCTAGTAGTAACTAGTAGAACCAAATGGGGTTTTTACATATGAATCGTCTATAATAAGATTGCTTGTAAGGTAACTTTAGTTGAATTTCTATGATTATCATGAATTGGTAACCTGGTAAGAATGATGTGTGACGTGCTATCACATATTAAATTGTACTTGCAATGTAAATAGTTTCATAACGAAGAAAAGAAAAAGAAATAGTGATGTCCGTCAAGTCAAAATTCATTTGATGATCTATGCAGATTTTGCCGATGCAGTATATTTCCCAAGCCCGCAATCATCAGAGGCGGATCTATGGCATATGCAAAAAGAATATAAATTCATACATATAATAAGATCACTCTGATTCCACCGATTCTAAATCCTGAATTCTACTCATATGGTCCTGAATTAACATTTTCATTTCTAAAATGCAAATTCCCTTTTCCAAAGTCCAAACTTACCAGTAAAGAGTTTAAAGGCTGTGGGAACCGCTCTCTTTGGTGTGACCCAAAATATATCAGACTTTGTGGTCTTATACAGCCCAGGGTCTATAATTAGTGGCATTGCGCTTTTGGCCCTGCACTTGATCAAATCTTAAAGTCGAGTGGTTTTTCAGCTCCTCTCCTTCCTTAAAGTCGAGGGAATTCAGGTACGACCCGCCCGTCTGCTGCTAGGTCCGAAAATGGCGCCGAGCGAGGGCACCGCTATGCCCCTTAATGAATCGAATGGTCTTTCGACCTTCGTTTGATTCCGACGGCCAGCATAGATCTCATGAGACCAGCCCACTCTTACTACGAAAAAAGCTCTGCCCTCTCCAAACTCAATAGGAAGGAAAAGACTAAAAGAAGTAGAAATTCAGGGGTGGTGCTTCTATTTGATGTCAGAAAAAGCCCACAGGCAAGAGCTAGACCTGTATCGAAAGCCTAGTGACTAAGTCTAAGTCAAGTTGACGATCATTGTCAAAGCGGAAGCAACTCTCTTAACCCACTGTAAAGAGAGGAGTGAAGGCAGTTGTGGTCGTTCGAGAAATTTAGCGGTTGCTCGACCAAAGCCGTCCAAAGACTCAATTATGTGCCTGATATTGCCAGAAGACTGATGAGACTTACCAGAAGTGAAGTACAGAATGATTTATTCAACCTCGGTATTGGCAACCAAGACACCCTTCTCTGTCGAATGAATCTTCAAATCATCATCTTCAAACCACGACTCCGATCACGATTTCCAGTTGACTTTATCTCAGGTGACAGGGGCAGGAGAAGCCCAGAAAGCCACCAACCATCGAAGCGTTCACCGTTAGCTGATAAACCCCTTCCCATCATGTGAATTGGAGTAAGCAGGAAACCAACATGTGAAGAGTACACTTGCTCAAGGAAGACAAAGAAGTCAGAAAGAGAGGTATGTCTGTCTTCATTCCAATCATCGTAGTTCGATCGATCAACTACGCCCATCCAATCTAACCATCTCTCCTGAAGCCCTTTCCCTTCTAGAAAGTATGCCAGTTGATTGAAAAAGAAAGTCAACTTTCTGAATGTTCTTTTGGGACATGTATAATAATACACCTACCGAGACGAAGGCCAAAGGTGAGTCTCGTAGGTGGCCGTTTCCTCCTTGAAGGCCTAAGGAAGAGCCTATTCATGTACAGTTGATTCTCGAACGAAGTCACATCAAAACTGAAGATCTAATAGTGAATTCATAGTCACAAGAGGATAAAGTGAGAGAAGGGCATACTCTTTCCAACCTAGCGCGCTTGTGTGCTCAATGAAATTCAAGTCTGGTTGCAAATAGGAAAATATGTAGAGTAGATCTGCATTAATAAAAAGGAAAATCAGACCCGTTTCATTTAAAATCTTAAATTGTTAGAGAGCACACACTTTTATATACTCGATTATGCCTTCAATAAACCTCACTTCCAATGCTATGTAAACCTCACTTCACACACTTTTAAAAGCGCATGGAATATATTTCAAGAATAAGAATAAATTATTTGTTTTGCTAAATATACTTTTTGAATGATTTAAGTACCTGGTTTTAGAATCTAAATTATATCTCGAAGAGTATCTGCATTCTAAAAGTGTCTTTTACTTATAGTTGTGTCATTCCATAATTTAACTAATTTCTTAAAGTCAAACTTGGTAGTTTTATACTTGCTACGGTCAAAATTCTCTATAACGGTATCCTTATATAACATCTTTTCGGAAAAGGTTTAAAAATGTTCTCCTTCTATCTATTGGATCAAATTTTCCCCTCCTTTCATCTATTTGTATAATGTTAAGAGTCTCACATCGGATATGGAATGGGAACATGAATTACTTATATGAACTTGGACAATCCCCACCCTACAAGCTAGCTTTTGGGGTTGAGTTAGATCCAAGATTCATTCTTTACAGATAAAAAATACCCTTAATGTAAAATTTAAATCTAAAATTATCCTTCCTTTTGACAAAAGATGATGTGGAATATATATATATATATGTTAGTTAAATATGTGATATTATTTTTATTGATCCACATATAATTTGACCTAAAGCGAACTCATTAACCCAAGTCCATGTTTAGAAAACCCAACCCTTCTTCATCCAAAACCTTAACTTTTTTCTGTTTATTATTGGACTTAGTTTGCAATGTTTGATAACTTAATGATTGAATGTACTCCATCAGATCGATAAAACAATATAAAGAGTGGATTATAGAGGAGCCATAACAAGTAGGGATATAGTAGCTCAGTTAGTTGACTACCTGAACTTTCATCTTGTTGGTGAGGATTCGTAATTCCCTCCCCATTTCCCCTTCCCCACCCCTATGTAATAAAATTTTAAAAAAAATTTAGAGGAGCCATAACCGTAAAGCACGTTGGAGTGGAACAAATAACCTTCTTGAACTCGAAAAGATGTATGCCCTAAGGGCTAAACAATTCCTTTTGATTCCTTTGCATTAATCTTATTTTTTCATAATTTTTTTCTATCATTGGTTCGTTGTTCATCGAAAACATTAGTACTTATGGACGACCAGTTACAACTTTGATTCAATTATCCTAATCTTAAAGCATGTGAAGAGAAACAAGTGTTGGGGCTTTAAAATTGGGTATGAATTAATGGATTGGATTTGGATCAAAATATGTGTACTAATAAAAATACTCTCACATATTTAATTTAAAAAATCATATTTCACATCAACTTTTAAAGAGAAGGGTAATTTTAGACTTAAATTTAACGTTAAGAGCATTGTTTATCTTAATAGGTGGAAGGAACAAATTTGATCCAATAGGTAGAAAGAGGACATTTTTGAACAATTTCTAATACGTTTAAGGCATTTTGACCCTTCTCCGTATATTATTACCTCTCTATAACTACTTTTTGTCTATAACAGTGCGATATCTGTAAAATACCTCTTCTATAACAACTATCTTCTTTTTTTTCAGAAATATAGTGATTAATCATATTTATTTATAGAAATAGAATCTCTAAGACTTTCAATAATAGGTCTAGAGATTTTATATCAAATATTTTAATACTTTAATACATTATTGATGACAAAAAATATTATACGAATATATATGTCAATCATATAAAAAAAATTCTTCGTTATACAAAGTTGTGATTAAGCTTAGGATTTGATTATTAAAAATAAAAAGTTAGATTTTATGCATCTTTTTTACCTATAACAGCAAAATATTATTTAAATGTACAATGTTGTTATAGATGTATAACCGTCATACCCTATAGCAGCCAAAACATTTCGGACCCAACCATGCCGAGGGGTTTGACTATACTACGATACCACGATTTTGAAAATCCAAAAAGGATAAAAGGGAGGAAGAATGGTGTATGCCATGTGGTCTTCAGTTTACAGAACCCCATCATGAACAAATTTCTCATGCAGGACATATACCCTCGAGGTATGGATACATGTGTGCTTACCCTCGAGGTACCCTGTCTTTCCCATAGTTGTGGAGGCCTCCACAACCCAGAAAGAGGAAAACTCACACTGATGAGTTAAAGCATGAAGGCTTGCTTGTAATTAATCCAGGAGAGGATGTTAGAGAAAGGATTCTTATCTTATTTCAGAACAACACTAATGATTCTTATCTTACACATTAAAAAGGTAATAAATTCCCTATTTATTTTTCGATTATTGATTTTCTTAGATAAGCACAAACTTAAAATAAGCCTCAAACTGAAAAATCCTTGACCAAATTTCTCTTAACAGACAAAATCATATTTATATACATTAATGAAGGATAATCCAGACTTTAATCTTAGTGAATTAGATTTAATCAAATGGTATTAGTGAAACCGAAAAGTAGACTTTGTTGCCCTCTATCTCCAACTCAGTACAATGAGAAAAGATTTTTTTTTATGTCATGCCAAAAACAATTATTTGAAAGAAAAAAAAAATACAGGTTGGTAGATTGAACTCATAGTTGAATAAAATATAATCATGATGTTTTTTTGCAAAATAATAAAAGATTAACATATGCAAGATAGTTTGTCCAACATATTGAGACATCTTCGGAGTCCTCCTCAGCAAAGGTCTCCCCCACGACATTGGAGTCCCGCTCGATTAAATTTAGCTAGACTTAGGATTGTAGTATCCTTGTATGATTATATTACTATGTCCAATCTACTGTACATAAATATATGAGGTTTTGTACCCAACAAATTATCAAAATCAATTCAAATAAGATTTGACTATCGTTTCAATATGGTATTAGAGTCAACCCTACCTCTTCTTCGACATCCTAATTTCCTTCTTCATCACCTTTAATCCTCAATCATTCTCATCATTTTATTTCGATCAAATTAATGGCTATATATTACATTTTCTTCATGACACCAACAGTGGCTAAGAAATATTTGATAGTACAAAACCAATTAAGGGCTCTAGAAAAGCTAACTATTTATCAAGAAGATCATGTCATTAATAGTGTCCAAGCAATATGTGATTATGGAGAATAGATTAAATGCTCCTGAAGAGCTTATATACTATTATGTCATTCGTTTTAGATTGTAATATACAAAGTTGTTATCATCGAAGCACAAGTTATAGTAAACCCAAAGTTTACTAAAGTAAATGACTATCATATTGAAGCTATAAATGATTGGATGACTAAATTATCTACAAAATCATAGTGGGTAAGAAATATGTATTTAAAATATTACCCTCTTTATTCTCCAAATTGTATTGCACAAATATAAGTATGATGAAATCACATGTCACGATAAATCAGAAGTTTATTGTACAAAATAGAATTCATATCATAGTAAACCAGAAGTTTACTAAAACAAATAGCACATGACATGGTAAACCTGAAGTTTACTAGTACAAATAATTTTATCAATTGACGTGACAATTTTGGTTGTCCTGATTTAAATCTGATGTGCTAAGATTGTATTTGGAATATATTGAAGAACTAGAAGATTCTTCAAGAATTAATTTGCTTGTTCTCATGATAAGTTGATTATACTGACTAATGTTGGGATTGAATTTCTTAAATTCTGAAAAATATAAAAGGTGAATAAGGGTCCTTTCACCTGTTATGTGATGTCTTAAATAGATGCATCGATAAGACAGTCACATGTGTGTTTATTGTCAACCCGCAGTTTGACTTATGCAAAATTGCTAGTTCAAAATAATTGAGTTGAGAGCACAATTTTCAGATTATGTAATCAAGATAATTCATCTTGTTAATACTGGTTTATATTCAAGTTGGTTTAGCGTTGAATGCCTCCGATAAATAGCTAAACCATTGCGAATGAGAACAAAGCTTCATGTATTGATTTGAAGTATGATATATTGCATATAACGACGTTTGTATGCTTCGGCCTAATAAATTATGCTAAATTCTCCCCTCACAATTGGTTCAAGGTCAGGAACTTCATCTAATAGTTTTATTGTGCGGTATATGATTAATGAATCTATCACGATGCACACAGATGGATTTCCCAAAAAATGTGAAAATGTATGTTAGTTTTTCTAACATAAGGGTAGAGAGAATAAACAGCTAAGAAATATATTGTGAATTATCACCAGTATGATCCTCGTTCAAACGATAATTCAAGTCAAATGCTATAAGCAATTGTTGACCCAACTATTTCATATTTCAGCTGCAAGATGCTCCTAAATGTCCCTGAAGGACAGGGTTTACAACATGTGTGAAGCATGGTAGACAAATCGGTTTCAAACGCAATAATTCTTGAAAAATGAGAGGAGCAAATGATCAAAATGATCATCATAAGGAGGCAATGTGCTCTTGAAGAGCCTACAACATAACACTTCATAAAACCTCGTACGAGGTTCAGGTACCTGAAAAATAATGAAGTGATAAGATCTCAGTAAGTTGTGTCTAATTGCAAACCGATACAAAATGATATCTCGTCGATGATATATTTGATACAATATAGTGCATAATATTGTATAATATTATGAGGATCTGAATTCTACGTCTCTTAAAGCATATTGATGTAGGAATAATTACCAAGTAGATACATCTGGGTAAATTTACTGGACTTGCAGTCTTGACATGAGAAAATGTCATGTAAATTAAATACTAAATGAAAATTGTCTCAGTCTATATGTCTCACGTGATAAAATTATATGAATTTTTTTGAAGGATTCAAAATACATGAAGCATATACAAGTTATTGAAAAACTTGTTTGTAATCCATAGATGGATTAAATGAACTAAGGTTGAAGTACTGAAATCACCTTAATAAAAAATATTTATTGATGAGGGGTACAAAGATGACTCTGTTTACCCTTATCCCTTTACGATATTCAAAATCTTTCATAAGGTTGTGTAAGTTGCTAACTTGAATGTGATTGGAGATTTGGAAGAGTTTTCGAAAAGCAGTAGACTACCTGCTAAAAGAAGTTGAAATGAGAAAATTAGATTGGTCCTGAAGTACCATATATTTATTCAATTGATACATTCATTTATCTTGCTATAACTATGAGCATGATATAATTTCTTCCTTACACGGAGATACTGAAATAAGATCAATTGCATATTGTCGATTTGATGAGAGAATTTTTCCAAAATTAGGGGGAGAGAATAATGAAATAAAAAGGTAAATTTTGTGGAAAAATCCATCATCGTCTCATCTTGATCTATGTGCTTCTATTAGTGATCAAGAGGCCCAAAAGATTATTCACTTGTAGAAAATAGCAAATCAAATGCCAGACGCATTTACAGATTTGAAAAGGATTACCAAATCACATATCCCTGCAGAGAATGTCCCAATTCGGATTGATGTCCCTGTAGGACCATCTACTAGTGTCATAGAAAATGAGTTCAAAAGCACTCCTAAAGCGTGATAGACCATTGAGTTCTAAGGATCAGAATCCTAGAAAAAGAAAAATAAATGGTCAAGATGACACTAAGAAAGAATCTCATAAAGAAATGCAAGATTTGATCAATCCTGATATTCTTGAAGAAATCAATGAGCCACAAACTCAAGAAAATGAAGATATATCAATAAATCCAATTAATGATATGACTATTTGAATCGCTTTGAAGTAAATGTGGTTTGAAATACCCACAACCTTATGTGAAGATAATGCAGTATGCATTGCTCAATTGAAAGGAGGATTCAGAAAAGGAGATAGGACAAAAGCACATTTCACCAAAGTTGTTCTTCACACACGAGCTCCAAAAGAATGGTGATATCAATGTGCAACAGATTCATTCAAGTGATAATATGACTGATTTGTTCACTAAGTCTCTACCAACTGCAACTTTCGAGGAGATGGTGCACAAGATTGGAATACGAAGACTCAAGCATTTGGACTGAAGTTCTCATCAGGGGGAGTTATTACATGTACTCTTTTTTCCATATAAGGTTTTGTCCCACTGGGTTTTCCTTGTAAGGTTTTTAATGAGGCAACCAAAATATATATTATTAGAAATGTGTACTCTTTTTCCTTCACTAGAATTTTTTCCACTGAGTTTTTTTCTAGTAAGGTTTTAACGAGGCACATTATCTATGGACATCTAAGGGGGAGTGTTATGAAATACATATCCTTTGTAAGGATGTCCATACACATTTACTAACCTTTTGTATGTTACATGTACCTATTAATTTGGGCACTTAATATTTGTTACCTCCATTGGATGGTTACATGTACCTATTGATTTGGGTACTTAATATTTGTAACCTCCACTGGATAGTTTCATCCTATAAATTTGGATGTTATTCACCTTTGAAGAAAGTGAACATACACTTGAAATAAGAAGAAAGTCTCCTCCTCATCTCTACTTCTTTGTCTACATCTCTTCTCTTATATTACTATTGCTATCATTTTATAACACAAACTCAATAGTAGAAAATTTTAAAACAAAACACAAGACAAATGACCTGCATGATAGACGCACGCTGCACACCTAAGGCACAGATCCCACAACCCAAATCACAGATGCAAAAAGAAAAAATATATAAATAGTCAGTGATGAAATTTTAAATAAGATTTTTGAGCTCGGGGTGAACATCTAATAGATTATTCAACCTAAATTATTGAGGTAATGATTCTTCCAGGCGAACGCAATGGGGCCTCACCGACGTGGCCCTGACCTGGAGCAATCCATCGCGAACGCGATAGGTCCATCATAATCACGATGAGTGGCCTCAACCCAACCCATCTCACTTCCCATTCGTGCACGCGGTGGACCATCCACGAACGCGAAGACCACCCTTTCCCACCCTTCTTCGCGAACGTGATCACCCTCTCGCAAACGCGAAGAAGGGTGCCTGGCACCAAAAAAATTATCAAAACCAAAAAAAATCCCGAACTTCGATTTGATACACAAAACTCAACCGGATCTCCTGGGCATGAACCAAATGCGCATTTCAGTCATAAAATACGCTATGAACCTGCCCGCGCACTCAAAACGTCGATCCTGACCGTGTTCAACTCTAATCCTTTAACTTAACTAGTTTCTAAACCAAAGGTGTAAATCACTCTCGAGGCCCTCGGGATCCATTCTAATAACTAGACAAAGTAATAAATGATACTTCGAACCTCATGGAATCGACAAAACTCTGATTTGAGTTCGCTAACCTCCAAGGTTTGCTTTTGTCAAACTTTCTCATTTTCTTAACTTAAGAACTTCCACTTTAACTAATTCTTCTGTGATATCACCTAGTTGCCTCAGCAATCGCGCCACCCATCCCTAAAAGTAAAAAACACCATTCTAAAGCTATGGGAGGATCATTTGGAGAAAAAGAGTGAAAAAGCTTAAAACGGCCTAGCGATTCGTTACATTACCACCATACTGATTCAAATTGATTTCTTGAACAACAAAATTGAATTACTCTTTATTAATGCATATAAATATGATTATGCCTGTAAATAAAATCAATCAAAATTTATTAATTTGAGGCTTATATTAATTATGTGCTTAGGTAAAAAAATCAATAGTTGTGAAACAAATAGGGTGCATTTATTGTTTCTTAATTGTGTAATCCTGTAACTTAATTCCTTAAACTATCTCTTAAGTCTACATATCTTTTCGCCTTGGTTGTGTTGCTTGCCTATAAAAGAGAAGCTACTGAACATAAGATAGCATTCATTCATATCTTTCCTGATGATAATATTCATTCATCTCTTTCAACGGAACAGGTTTTAGTCAATATGAGGATAATATAACCGTAAAGTAGAGTGTCTATAATGCCCTCTCCTCAATGCGCCACCTAAACAAAAGAAAACAAGAAAAACACATCTAATCAAGGGATATAATGATATATTGAGAAGGTTTAGGCCTACATAATTCACATATTCATTAAGGGAAACCTTAAAAAGCAAACAAACTCAATAGTCAAGAATTTTAATACAAAACACAAGGCAAATGACTTGCACGATAGATGCACGCTACACACCCAAGGAACAAGTCCCACAACCCAAAGCACAGGCGCAAAAAGGACAAAGTATAAATAGTCGGTGATGAAATTTTAAATTAGTTTTGAAAAAGGAGGAGCTCAGGAATGAAAATTTAATAGATTATTTCAAACTAAATCATTGAGGTAATGATTCTTCTAGGCGAACGTGATGGGGTCTCGTGAACACGACCCTGACCCGGCCCAATACACTATGAACGCGACAGGCCCATCGCAATCGCGAAGAGTGGCCTCAACCCGGCCCATCCTCGCTTTG
Source organism: Anisodus acutangulus (assembly GCA_029783415.1). Taxonomy (NCBI): domain Eukaryota; kingdom Viridiplantae; phylum Streptophyta; class Magnoliopsida; order Solanales; family Solanaceae; genus Anisodus; species Anisodus acutangulus. The sequence goes on from CM056511.1 coordinate 9,962,060, forward strand.
TCATGACCCAAATCATAGGTCGTGGTGGCACCTACATTATCCCCCAGGTAGGCGAACCACATCCCAACATTAAGGAATAACAAGTTAAATAAGAGGAAATTAAGTAAGAATAAATTATCAAGTCTTAAATACTATACAACAACAACATACCCAGTGAAATTCCACAACGTGGGTCTGGAAAGGGTAGAGTGTACGCAGACCTTACCTCTACCTTGGTAGGTAGAGCGGTTGTTTTCGGAAAACCCTCGGCTTAAGACAAAGCATAATCACAAGCAAGTCTTAAGTACTATCATAAATAAATATCCAACATCCCCAAAGATCTGGTAAAAAACGTACAAGAGCTCTAATATAATGTGAAAATATAAGTCTGAAAATGCCCGAAGGCTACATACTATCTGTTGAAAAGAAAATACAGAAGTAAATAAAGAGGGCTATTTCAGGGGCCACGGATGACCAAGTATCTCACCCTGAATGACCAAAGATGTCACCCTCGCGTATCAACCATGGGCGTAGAGCTGGAACCGAGATCGTACTCCGCACTCAACAAAAAGTGTAGCAAGAGTACTATCAGTACAACACTAGTATTGGTAAGTATTATAGGTCGACTAAGATTAGATAATGTAATAATAAGTAGAAACTAACAAGTCGCACATAGAGCAACAAGTATGACCACGTATCACAAACAAGTATAATATCACAGAAATCAGGTAATTAACCAAGACAGATATAAGTCACCAGATGAACAATTGAGAGTGTATGAATGGATGAATGAAATGAAATGCAATGCAGTAGTCACCTCTCTCAGTCCACTATCGCGCACACATACTAAGGGAAATGCCTCAAAGCCATGACCCATGGGCGACCCGCGAAGTCCATGTACCACACGCGCACTCTGGTAGAAACTTCAGAGGCTATCAATCACTCTCGTCTCCGGCAGAAACCTCGAAGTCTCTCTGTCACTCTCAATCTCCGGCAAAGGCCTCGGAGTCTCTCAATCACTCACCTCACCATCATGACAATATTAGAGTAATAAGTGAAGCATGTCATACATGATATCAATATCAACAGTATCATCAATAATAAACCAACAAGTACAAGTCATATACCGTTCATGTACTAGTTAACTATATTACGCTTTATTTTCATGAGATGAGTGAGCTATTATGTGACATAGAAGCAGACAAGTTATAATCATAGAAAATAACACATACGACGACAAGCCCACATAAACAATATCTATACCAAACTAGTAGAATTTATCATCACCTCCATGCTCGAAGGCATATCATGTTATCCCCGTCAATTTCTACCAATATATACGATTCTCTAATCAAATTCTAACTCAAGTAAGTCGTAACCTACCTCGAGGCCAAGCGGGTGCCACAAACTATCACACTTGAGTCTTTCCTTTCTGAATCACCTACGAATGATCAAAATCTAACAAATAATTATTCTACGTTAAAATACAATACCAATGATACCCAAATCATTGTACTTTCGAAAATATTCCCAAAATAACCCTAAAAGTGACCCCGGATCCACAAGGGCAAAACAGAAATTTTATTTCAAAATCATATTACCCATAATCTAATTAGTCTATGTTATAAAAATCACAACAAATAGCTTTGATCTTGACAATCAATTTTACGAAAATCGGGAAATATTAAAATTGGGATTAGAATCTAACCCCTATGTGAAAACATTTCCTTGACACTTGAAATCGCCCCTAGCAAGCCCTCAAACTCCCATAAGATGAAAATCAGAAACTAGGTTCGGAATAGGCTTAAGTTACTGTCCAGCCCGATCCTTCATCGTGATCGTGGACTGGACCTTCGCGATCGTGATCACCATCCACAACCCGGACCACCAAGAACTCCTCGTGATAGTGAGGCCATGCCGTGAACGCGAAGCACCGCGACTCAACACCTAGTGACACGCGCCTACTCGCGAATGTGGTCACCCTCACAAAATCGCGAGGCCCAATTTTCATTACCCTTCGTGAACATGTCTCCTTCTTCGTGATCGCGAAGAAGGAAATCAGTAGCAGAACACCAAGATTTTTCTGGTTTCTTATGAACTTGGATTTGACCCTCGAAACTCATTCGGGACCTTCCGAACACAGACCAAATATGTAAATTGAGTATAATTGACATTGCGGACTTCCTCACGCACTCAAAACACTCATCCAACAATGTTAGAACATATTGACTATCAAAACCACCTAACTTCTCCACATTTCCATTTTAACCAACTAAGTACCAAATTCCACAAGAACTCCTCGGAACCCGAACCAAGGACTCGACTAATTCATAAATGACATTCTGAACCTGACGGAATCAACAAAACTCGGAAACGGGTACGTTTACCCAAAGTCAACTCTTAGTCAAACTAGTCATTTCGAAAACTTAAGAAAGCTCTAACTTAGGATTTTTATTCTGAAGCGAGTCTGATTTACCTCAGGAAGCGTGTCATCCCACCCCGAAAGCTAGGAACACCAAAATGGAGGTTATGAAAGGGCCATTTTGGGTATAGGGATATCAAAAGGGACTGAACAACCAAACGAGTCGTTACACTCTTCCTCTTCGCAAACGCGACGTGAAGACCACCCCTCTTCACCCTTTTTCGTGAATGCAATCACCCTCTTGCGAATGTAAAGAAGTGTGTCTGGCACAAGAAAAATCAGCAAAAAAAAAAAAGGACTTCGATTTAATACCCGAAACCTCCGTACACGAACCAAATATGTATTTCAGTCATAAAATAGACTACGAACTTGCTTGCGCACTCAAAATATTGAGTTGGGATTGTCTTAACTCGGTGTTGACCGTGGTCAACTCTAATCCTTTAACTTAATTAGTTTCTCAACCAAAGGGCCAAATCACTACCGATCCCCTCGGGATTCATTCAAACCACCCAACCAAGTCATAAATTATGCTCCGGACCTCAGGGATCGTACAAAATTGGTTCAACCTAGCTTAACGGGGCTAGTTCTTCTTCTAGGTCGGACCAACCCTATTATTAGGTATACATGAAATCGGTCCTAGTTGTAAAGAAAGATATTAGTACTATTATTCCTATTTAAGTATTACAGAGTAAATTTAGAGAGTTTAATAGTGTAATTTATTACCAAGATTTTATGTAGAATAGAAAACCTCTTAATATTCTACCGGGAAAGTGCATGAATACCTGATTTTAACGAAGTTGTTTAACTTGTGTCCGCTTTTAAAATTTTTGCACATGTAATTACTTTGGGACAACATCAGACATAGGGTATCTGAAGTTATTTTTAACAATATCTGATTTCAAATACTGTATTTTAAATTTCATATAGCTAAAGTGTAGGTATATATGGCTCAAGTTAAGTTATTTTAGCTTGAACTTTAACTATATGTGGCTAATGTTCAATCATTTTTGTCTCGTTTCATTCATTTTTGCTTGAACTTCTGATATATATGACTGAAGCTTAGTCATTTTATCTGAACTTCAATCATTTTTGCTTGAAATTCAGTTATGTACATAAACTTCAGACAAAAATAGTTGAAGTTAGACAAAAATGACTGAAAGACAACCTTTTTTATCAGAAAAATGACTGAACTTCAGCGATATATAATTTTTTTTTTAAATTGTTTTATTACATAGGGGTAGGAAGGTGTGTGATTCGAACGTTGATGAAAGTTCAGTAGTCAATCACCTGAGCTACTAGATCCCTATTGTGATATATAACTTCAGACCCTATCTGAAATTTAATTTTGTCAAGACTAACTTCACATATCTAAAGTGAATATGTAAAAAATTAAAAAAAAGACAGGGTACAAATTAAATAGCGGTATCAAAACAAGGTACCCCTTAAATTTTTACTATTCTACCCCCCAATGCAAGCCTTTACACTTGCACCTCTCTACATCTCTCTGTTTAGTTTCTGTATCACAAAACAGAGAGGGGAGAGTGGAGATATCTGAGGGGTGTCACTTGTTTCTCTCTGAATCTCTCTTTCTTAATGGCCCTCCCACATTTTGTTCCAAATGAAAGGGTACACTCTCTTTAAAATCTCTGCCCATCATTTCCCCTGTCTCTCCTCTATACATTCTTCATTTTCAATCCATTTCCCACATTTCTGTTTCTCCCTTTCTTCATTCATTCTTTTATACTTTTATCTATAAATTAAAAAAAAAAAAAGACAAAAAAAAATCATAGTTTCTTTTTTTGGGTGTGCGATCATTTCCTTTTTCTTTTGTCTGTACTGATCTTGATCCTTCAAGGTGACCCTCCTTCCTTTTTTGTTAAAATTTTGGTTTTGCATGGATGATATTTTCTATAAACAATTGATGCTTTGTTAAATGATGCTTCTTGGAAATTGTATTTTGTTTGGAATGAAAAATAATTGAATAAATATTGCATTAATGCATGTGTCCATTGTTCTAGTATTATCTATCACTCCTACCTGTATATATATTTGTATGCATTGTTTGTTCTTTATTAGAAGTATAATGGTTAATGTTATTTCTGATGTGATTCATAAATACATTAAGGTTATAAGGTATTTTTCCTCTTTTCATTATTCTAATTCCTATATGTTTGTGGATTGCACTAAATTTCGGGTACTCAAAGATCTATACATATCTTTATTTTTTGTAGCATAATAATATATGGTTGTTTGAAGTTTTTGATCTTGAATTGTTTGGAATCGCATGGCTGAAGCCAGCGTGGGCTAGGGGCGGATTTAGGCCTAATTTACGGGCACATGAATCCATGGTCGCTCCGTAAAATTAGATATGTACATATTTTTAAAATTGATCTAATATTATCTGCTGGCACCCCCTCCAAAGAGGTTGAATGGTGCACTCGGTTGAATGTTGAGTTATTTACCCCAAGGAATAGGGATTGATTCCCACTAAATACTTTCTTTTTTCTCCCTTTTTAGTGGTGCACCCATGTTCTGAAAATTCTAAATTCGCCTCTGTGTTGGTTGTTATGGGTTCGGCAGAACCCAATAACTTTAGCTTAAACTCTGTATTTGTGTTGAACATTTCATTTTATTATGTACAAATAATCTATTCACAACCCAGTAAACAAAAAGAATTGTGATTCAGAACCCAAAAACTAAAAATCCTGGCTCTGCCTCTGGAATTATGCTACTTGAATGGGTCTTGAATCTCATTTTTCATTTTCATTTCCTTTTGCATTTGGCAGAAGATGCAAGTTACACACATTAAGGATCTGACCACATTCTCCATAGGGCCCTCTTATCTCTTCCTTCTCCGAGCTCTGGTCTTTCGGGGCGGGACTTCTGAAAGAGATGCGGGCTAATGAACATACTTTTTGGGATCGTTTGGATTGTTACAACCTCTAGCAGATGGTTTGAAATTGATTCTAAAAGAACAATACGTCAGCTCTTCTACTTGAAATATCCTTCAATTATGGAAGAAATATGATTTTGGATACTCATACTTCCTGCACCATCGTGCTCCGCCGAGTGTTGTGCTCGTGTCAACCAAGTCTTTAAGTGCCGTAAATAGGTGGTCTTTCCGGAAATGTTAAACAAAAGTTTTCCCCTCGCATCGAAATAATTTCAGAGGGTTTCCTTGACTTTGTTCGTGTCAACAAACAATTCGAAATGCCCCGTCTGCCTATCTCACACTCCCAAAGCAAATTTGGATTTCTTCTTTCATTGGAACCCCTTTTTAGTATTAAAAATAATATAATAATATAATTTTTTATAAAGGGCGGC